>OZ012695.1:24463591-24561091 GCA_963942565.1 Maea johnstoni | reverse complement strand
TAATACGAAATGGCCATACTATCAATATACGTGTGCAAACCATCATGCCAGTATAATAATGTAGTAGTATAATGGTAATAAATGTAAAATGTTCAAGCATATTGATAATGTTTACACCATGTTGAAATTATTTTTTACTGTTATATAGAAATTATGGTGCACATTCAAGGAACTCAAGTAACAAGTCTGTAACCCAATATTGGTATAAGTCAGAATAGCTGATTTAATGTCCACCAAAATTTGTCTAACCTATCTTCACTATGCCCTCAACAAAAGGGCAAACAGAAAAATACTGGTCATCGGGTTGACTTTTGAACCACAGATGGTTAAAATTTATGAAATGTGATTGGTGGCGTATTTGCCCATTTTTATATAAGATATTGTTTAGCAAGGAAATCCCATTCTACGCATAAATGAAAGATCATGAATATTTTCGGAAAATGTGTCAAATCATCGAATTCAATAAAGATGAAAATATCTGTAGCCAAAAATCCAGTGTTTAAAAAAAACTGCTTCTTAGGATATTATCTAGAAAAGGCAGGTATAGTCATAATGGTACATGTCTAATAAAAACGTTGTTTTTGTAACAATTCATATTTCAGAATTTGCAGTGGTGTCAGGAAAATTGTAATAAATGACATTAGTTTGTCTAAATACCCAATTGGTGTCACTGGTTGAGAGTATCATAAGACTCTAATCAGCTGTGCACACAGCCGACGTTTAAGCACCAGTCCTTATGGTAATTGGCCCCTGGCAGCTACTCTCCCATGTGTCTCTGGGTAAACGTACTTTGTATTTATTCTGCATATAAGTACAAATACCAACATTATGGTTCACACCAGCGTGTGACACTTTTGTTGTTATTGACATCTATTATATGAATGTGGGCAAAAATATACAGCGACCTTAGATGAAGAAAAGCACGGATATGTAACGAGAGACTAATTACTGTATGCACTATAGTGAAGGGCTTGACACGACAGGGGATCTGATCTGGCATCAGAGTGAGGTCACGAGGGAACAAAGACCAATCACGACTCTTGTATCATGTATATTAGAGAGAAACCTGTGTGCAAGCATCATCTGAGCATGCGTAGAGCACAACTTTTGGGCTATTGGTTGAGGCTAGCCTGTTCAGGTTGACCGGCTGGTTTCATATCCACTTGTTTTTATTTATCTAAAACAACAACCTACTAGTTACTGAAATGTCCTGTGTGCTTCTTGGAATCTTATAAGGATAAGAAGCAGAGGTCTCATCTTGGCCACAGATCTTGAGACAATATCGTATCCCATTAGGGCGCAATTAGGGATAATTATACATGCTAAATGAGCGAAATATACAATTGATAGGTCTACTGTGTATGTGGTCAGTAAATAGGCCTAACTTCTGGTGAATGTTACTTTTCCATTCCCCCCCCCCCCCCCCCCCCCCCTCCGTTTGTTAACAGGCGATGTTAGTCTGTTAGTTGTGAAAAGTGGAACTTTCAGAATTGCTATCTGGTAAAAGACCACTTCCTCAATACCAACTGTTGGAATTTGTTATTGTTAAAAGAGTGTTATCCACCACTAAACGAAAACAAATATACTAACAAGTATATGGATATAGCACATCCGACCACCCTAAACCACAGCTCCTGCGTCAATGAATTCTTAATTTCTTTGCTTTTTTATTTCATTTTGATAGTAAAACAATATCAGTGCCATTCCATACATCTTGCCCTTCAAAATGATACTACCTATACTGATGTTCTCTAAATATTGAACAAGTTCATTAAACCCCAAGTTACTTGTAACTTTCTCACTTGCCCAGAGCTGGATTTTAATCCAGGCAGTGGTGGGAGACAGTGAACAGCCAGTAGCAATACTTTTTCCAAAGCAGCTATCCGAACAGGCCCTTCAAGTAGTAAAATTGATTATTTCATTTCAGCAAGGACGTTTTAGCTTGAGTAGGTTAGAGTAATAAAGGAAATCACAATAGTAAAGAGAGTCAAAATGCACAGGTAAGGACTTTTATTGTTGAATACAAAAAATGTATTTTTTACCACAATAGTACAAATGTAGAAATTTTCATTTGTAGATAATAAAAACATGTGTAAATGAGTATAAGAAGGCAAAATAGGTAAATGTACTGAAAATATGTTTTTCCAAACAGAATAGAAATATATACATAGGGACATTTTCTTCATACAGATTACATTTAATACAATTCTTGTCCCTTTTTTATCCATATTCTTCTCCTCTAAAATAGTAAACCTAATTTTTTTTTAAATGCATACCATAAAATTCTCAGTAATTTTGGACACTTACCAATAATACGATTTTTATGGGTTTAGGGTGGCAATGTTTTCTGAAAATACCTTGATGTTGTATCAGCAAGATTTACAGCTAGGTCCATATTTTGTGAAATGGCAACTGGCGATAGATCGTGGGTTGCCCTGATTTCTCATAAATTACTTTGCAAAATAATTATAGTGAGCCATATTTCCGAGAATTCACGATACCTTACATTTCCACAGAATGCAGTAAAGCTTACAACAGTACAGACCGATTGAACTTCAATCTCCTAATCATAATTTACGATACCTTACATTTCCACAGAATGCAGTAAAGCTTACAACAGTACAGACCTATTCATCTTCAATCTCCTGATCAGAATTTACGATACCTTACATTTCCACAGAATGCAGTAAAGCTTACAACAGTACAGACCGATTCATCTTCAATCTCCTGATCTCTTTATCTAAATTCAAAGCTTGCAGGCAGTGTTGTTGAGCCCTTTTGGATATTTCAAGGAAATAACTAGGAAGATTTTTCTTTGCTGTTTAAAGTATTGGATTCAGGGATGCGAGTAGGTTCTTACAACTTAGTTGACCATATGAATACCAAGTTGAACATCTTTGTGACTCTGTCAAGCACTTGGTCTTCCTAAATTGACAATTTCTTTACACTCTACAAGTAAGCATTAGGCCACTCCAATTTATTTACTTGTCTTACGTGCTCAGGAGGTAGGAAATGAGCCATTTCGGAATAAAAAAAAAAGTTGAAAAATGTGACTTTTTTGATTTTTTAAATTTTTTTAGAGTCTGACGACTAGGACTGGTAGCGATATGTTCTTACCAGCCTATTCTCAACTTAATAAAACCAATCAATCTATTAATCCCTGTAACCTGAAGGGTGGGAGGTATACCTCCTCAAGTCTGAGGCTCTACTACAGCAATGATAGCTTTCTGTAGTTGATTAAATCACACTTACAAAGAATATTCTTAAAACTTGCACTTTTTTTTTTTTTTTTTTGAGTCTGAGAGAAAATTTCAAAACCACTTTCGTCCGTAAGACACCAAAGATAACTTTTTTTTTCTATTTTTTTGGAGTCTGACAGGATTTTTTTTCCAAAAAAAGCTCGTAAGACAAGTAATTAAATTGGAGTGGCCTTACCTGTGTTCACTGATTTTAGATGTCATTCTCTGCAACATAAATTGTTTGATTGATCAAACTATCTCACTTATTTAACTTAATAGCACTTTTGGCCACTTCATAGTAATTGCAGGTATGAACTTATCCATTGTGGCTTCTGGCTACAGGCAACTCTGCTTAATCCCGACTGGTGTGGACCCTATATTTCTGTCTGGATTAGGCAAAATCCGGATTATGCATATAGGAATCATATGTATAGGAAGGGACTGGGACCTTCCAATCTGTCTGGTTTAGACGAAAATCCGGATTACACATGTCCGGATTAAGCAGAGTTGCCTGTACTAGGCAACCACATATTTTCTACACTGTTGATATTATATGCACATTTTTCACCTAAAACAGTGATCAGCTTAACCCTCCCAATGCTGAGGCTACTATCGTCCAAAGAACAAGGATGCAAAAACTTTTGAAAACCACCTATACCCTGTCATGTTGGTATTCATTTGATAGTTTTCCACGAGTACTCTCAGATGAGTGCCCATGTGCCAGGTTTTCAATCACTTTTCAGGGTTTATGCATCATTTTGTATTGGCCAAATTGGCCCCCAACATCAAAAGGGTTAAATTTATAAACCTGGTTTTATTCTTTTGGTTGTCTAATGAGTTCCTCCTCCTTTCCCATCCATTTAAATAATATATTGAATAATGTAGATCACATAGGCTCCCATGATAAAGATATAATCAAATATTGCATCTCATTCCCAAGTTCATGGTAGTATTTTTCGTATCAGATGATACCTCTGAAGTCAATTACTCGAGTAGAAATTGATAAAGAATATACTAAGCATAGTAAACAATTCAAATGTGTACATAGCAAAACATATACCAAGATGGCTTATTATAACTATACAGTGATTACTAAACAAGGTTCAACAATTGCCAAAATGGTAGTGCCCTGGTGTGGCTAGCAGTCCATATACTCCACTAGCCCTACTCAAAGATGTGCTGACCCTACAATCAGGGACTTAGCCAGAACCAGTTCAGCCTGTCTCTTAGAAAACCAGTTTCCTGAAAACTCCTTTTTAGACAGGCATAAATTTCTATGAAGAATTTTCCATTTTTATATTTTGGACTAATGATAACATATTTTTCTGACAAACCATCTCCTAAGACATGGTTGGAATGTAAATTGTCCTTCTGGTCACAATAGGCTATTAAATGTAGTGGGTATAAAAATTACAGAAGCTAAATAGCTAAATCTGGACGAACAGAAAATTTTGATTTGGACAGGCATTTTTAAAATCCTGGCTAAGATCCTACTAAGCTGCATCATACCTTAAAATGATAATATACAAATCTGACATCCCTGTGGGGTTTCCACCAGGAATAACTTCCCTGAGAGAGGATAGTTACTCGAGGGCGTAGCCCGAGGGCGACAATCCTCTCCAGGGGAAGTTATTCCTGGTGGAAACCCCACACGGATGTCATATCTGTTTTATTGTACCGAACAAATACAAAACACAAAAGGGGAAAAAATTACAAACACCAGAGATACTCGTCGTCTGCCTTGTTGAACTAGTTTCACTGGTAGATCACTCGGCAAACTCTTTCTAGGTGTTCGGGCTAGCGGTCACTATTCTTCGGGCTAGCGGTAATTAGTCAACTAATTCAAGGCTGTTGCCGTGAATTATTCAACTATTTCATGAGCTGTTAAGGACAACAGCCTGTCACTAAGGAGTGAGGAAATCATGACGATTAATCCATGGCTCTTGACCAACCAGAATCAAGAATCTTTACGTGAGGTATAATAAATGATATTATGAACTACATAGTGACGCATGTGAAAGTAGAAATATCATAATAATCATCTAATCATTTTCATACCTGTTATGGTGATGGTTATAATGCATTTCATTCATCATCCTCACAAGTCTGGTAGGCTGGGCATAATGTCTAACTAGCCAGACAAGCCCTTTCTGGAGTACTAGTCTAGGCAAGTCAGGCTATCACCATTACTTTACTCTATTAAATATTCACAACCATATTTCTAGGCATCTTCAAAGTCCATTTTCTTTATGTCTTTCCTGAGAAGTTTCAATTTGTTCCCTTCATACAGACTCTTCATACCTCTTGGCAGCCCCCTGCAGGAACCAAGGTTGAGGGTATGTAGGAGAGGACACCCTTCCAGTAGGGACCTGTAATAGAGGAATAAAACTGGTAAATGATAGAGACAAACCCCTGCAGGAACCAAGGTTGAGGGTATGGAGGAGAGGACACCCTTCCAGTAGGGACCTGTAATAAAGGAATAATACTGCTAAATGATAGAGACAAACCCCTGCAGCAACCAAGGTTGAGGGTATGTAGGAGAGGGCATCCTTCCAGTAGGGACCTGTAATAAAGGAATAATACTGGTAAATGATAGAGACAAACCCCTGCAGGAACCAAGGTTGAGGGTATGTAGGAGAGGGCACCCTTCCAGTAGGGACCTGTAATAAAGGAATAATACTGGTAAATGATAGAGAGACAAACCCCTGCAGGAACCAAGGTTGAGGGTATGTAGGAGAGGGCACCCTTCCAGTAGGGACCTGTAATAAAGGAATAATACTGGTAAATGATAGCGACAAACCCCTGCAGGAACCAAGGTTGAGGGTATGTAGGAGAGGGCACCCTTCCAGTAGGGACCTGTAATAAAGGAATAATACTGGTAAATGATAGAGACAAACCCCTGCAGGAACCAAGGTTGAGGGTATGTAGGAGAGGACACCCTTCCAGTAGGGACCTGTAATAAAGGAATACTACTGGTAAATGATAGATACAAACCCCTGCAGGAACCAAGGTTTAGGGTATGTAGGAGAGGGCACCCTTCCAGTAGGGACCTGTAATAAAGGAATAATACTGCTAAATGATAGAGACAAACCCCTGCAGCAACCAAGGTTGAGGGTATGTAGGAGAGGGCACCCTTCCAGTAGGGACCTGTAATAAAGGAATACTACTGCTAAATGATAGAGACAAACCCCTGCAGCAACCAAGGTTGAGGGTATGTAGGAGAGGGCACCCTTCCAGTAGGGACCTGTAATAAAGGAATACTACTGGTAAATGATAGATACAAACCCCTGCAGGAACCAAGGTTTAGGGTATGTAGGAGAGGGCACCCTTCCAGTAGGGACCTGTAATAAAGGAATAATACTGCTAAATGATAGAGACAAACCCCTGCAGGAACCAAGGTTTAGGGTATGTAGGAGAGGGCACCCTTCCAGTAGGGACCTGTAATAAAGGAATAATACTGCTAAATGATAGAGACAAACCCCTGCAGCAACCAAGGTTGAGGGTATGTAGGAGAGGGCACCCTTCCAGTAGGGACCTGTAATAAAGGAATACTACTGGTAAATGATAGAGACAAACCCCTGCAGGAACCAAGGTTGAGGGTATGTAGGGGAGGACACCCTTCCAGTAGGGACCTGTAATAAAGGAATACTACTGGTAAATGATAGATACAAACTCCTGCAGGAACCAAGGTTGAGGGTATGTAGGAGAGGACACCCTTCCAGTAGGGACCTGTTATAAAGGAATAATACTGGTAAACTTTAGCGAGACAAAGCTATCTGACTTAACAGATTACTGATCCTGCCAATTTTCAGCAAATTCGAAACAAATTGTCAAATTGAAGATTTCATTTTTTCCCTTTTAATGGATAGTTATTCTGGGGCAAACTAAAATAATGTTCCCACTATAATTATATCATCTATAAGACTTCATTTGAATAAGTGAGTGAAATAAATTGAAATGCAAAACATATCAAAGTATACTAAATCTGTTCCACTGTCAAAAGCATGCTAGTTTAACACTTTCTGATATTGGGGTAAAATGATTTCATTTCCCCTTCTCTATAAGATCAGCGCTTTTTCTGAGAGGAATATATAAATCTGTAGGTCAACAAATTCAATTGGCCATGTCTAACCGGTCCACTTTTGTTTAAGGAATGTGAGTTAGCCTCTGATCCTAAACACTATGGACATTACATCTGTTCATAGTCTTAGCCGGCAGCGCATCAGGGTGTCATTTGGACACTCAAACCCCCAAAGATTACCCTTCAGGACACCCAAATTTTTGTTGGAGGAGTTATTTCTTAAAATGTCAATTTCAAGCACATAATTGGTTATTTTTTAACTAAATATAATTCCCATGATGTTGTTGAAGGATATTACACTTTATTTTAATTAGGGCTGTGCTCACCAATTTTTTTCAGCTCACGAGCATCACCAAAACCTAAACGATGCTCACAAGCTGCTCACGAGCATGAAAACGGCGGCCATTTTGTTTATAGTGTGAAAGCAGGGCGCGAAAAACAGCTTGATCGAAGTGCTGATACCGCTAGCCAGCGCCATATCAAGCTAGCGGTATAAACATGCAACTACACCTCATGATTCTGAACCTGTTAGAGTGTGAAGTACGCTCTAACGGCTTAGCGTATATCGAACTTACGCATTTTGCGTAGTTCCGCTGTGAATCGGGACATCGATGTCGCCAACACGACGGTATCTTTTAGCTTCACAAGCCTATTTAAAAAGGTAGTTGAAGTTTTTATTTTTTTGCGATGCTCATGAGTTCCATGTCATGCTCGATAATCGTAGCATGGCATGAAAATCGCGATCCATCGAGCATCGCGAGCGGTGAGCACAGCCCTAATTTCAATACGTTAACCCTTATACTGCAGGTGGCTAATTTTGCCAATACAAAATCATGCAAAAAACCTCAAAAATCGTTGCGTCTTTGTGCTTTGGGCAAAATTAGCCTTAGCATTAGAAGGGTTGAAATGTCAACTTCAAGCATACATTTGAATTTTTTTGACCTAAATATAAACCCCATAACATTGTTGAAGGATATCATGCCTTATTTCAATAAGTTAATACATGATTGTGGTTGATATCTGAATATATTCTGATGCTAACCTGACCCTGTCTCCAGTTACATTGGTGCCGCTGAGGTTCAGGGTGCGTAGCTGAGATTTAGCCGGATCCGCCGCCAGATTTCTCATGGCGTCATCCAGCGAGTTTTCCGGATACATATTCCACGATAAGTCCACCTCTACCAGACTGTGCTGCCACTGAAATACACAAACAAACCATAGGAATTGAAAACTGAAGGGTGTTTTTAATAGCTAACCCTCATGCTGGTGATGGCCAATTTGGCCAATATAAATTGGTACAAAAGGACTGAAAAATTATTGGATCCCTGGCACGTGTGTACTCATCTGAGAGCACTTGGTGAGAGCTATCTAATGACATGACTGGGTTTAAATGTTTTTCAGACGTCTTTGCATCCTTGTGCTTTGGACGAAAGTAGCTTCAGCATTGGAAGGGTTATATCTTTGTGACCCAATTTTTTTTTTGAAAAGTTAGTTAGTTTTAATTAGAGGTAAACTGTCTAGCCCAGAGAAAGACCCACATTTCTTGGTTGAAAATCAAACTAATAGTAACAATCAATAATCTAACTCCAAGATAATCAGCTCTCCTGATGCATGGCGATCTAAGTGTCTTGGATATAAAGACGGCAAGAATGATATGAAATGAATATGAAACTTTTTTAAGTAATCTCTACATAATACATATTGACTGCTGATGAATAGACAGAAATAAAGGTTTTTGGTGGTGCCAATACCTAATTTGCATAATGATAATATTCAAAGAGAGAAATGTTGAACCCAAAATGAACGACATCTATTTAAACATTTCTCAAGATATTTCTTTTCACGATTTCATCTATTCACTAGTATACGTTTTGCATGATGTATTCTATTCCCTCGTACTTTGCCACAAATATGTAGAGATGCTTCAGGTCATTTAGTCAAACATTTCTAAAGATATTTCTTTTCACAATTTCATCTATTCACTAGTATACCTTTTGCATGATGTCTTCTATTCCCTCATACTTTGCCGCAGATATGTAGATATGCTTCAGGTCATTTAGTCAAACATTTCTCAAGATATTTCTTTTCGCAATTTCCTCTTTTCACTAGTATACCTTTTGCATGATGTCCTCTATTCCCTCGTACTTGGCCACGGCACTCTGGGATATGTAGAGGTGCTCCAGGTCGGTGACAGGTAGCGCCACCAGGCCAGCGTTGGTTATATGAGTACAGCCTCGTAAATCCAGCAGACGCAAGCCAAGAGAACTCTTAAGAATCCTGAAACAAAGAGAAGCAGATTGGTATATGCTATTGTTATCAAGTGATAATGCAATTGTCCAACGTGAAATTTGAGAAATGTTTGTGTGACATTAGTGTCTGGATGTCTCAGAACAAGCTGAAACTCAACAATGACAAGACTGAGTCACTAAGATCATTCAATTCGGCTCTAAGAAACACCTAGCTGAGCTGAACATTAAGTCACTCTCTGTAGCATGACGGATATGCCTGTGCATCTGAACCTGTGCGGAAACTAGGAGCTATATGTTAGACTCTCAACTGATCATGGCACCCCACATCAAAAGTGTCGTAAAAGAATCTAGCTTTCACCTAATATTGGAAAAGCGAGACGTGTGTTAATAGAAGATGCCACAAACACAGTGACGCAATCACTGGTGATGTCTCGCTTGGATAACTGCAATGCTCTCCTAATTGCAAACAGGACTTGATTGCGAAGCTGCACCTTTTCAGGCTCGCCCACTGAGGCTTTGTGGACTATGACTCAAACTATGACAGTGTGCAGCACTTTTGAACGTTTATGAATGGAAATGATATGTATGCCAAAAGAACTGCAGTTACAGTCAGAGTTGCAGTTAATTTTTATTCCATTTTCAAATATATCATTCCTGAAATATGATGAAATATCTCTACAGTGTATTGTCACTACCACCATTATCCTACCTTTCCAAGAAGTCATCATACTCCTTAACATAGTCATCATAATTATCACAATTATCATTATCCTACCTGCACAAAAAGGATCATCATACTTAAATCCTGGCTAAGACCCTGATTATGATATCATCCTTACCATAAGCATATTAACAATCATTATAACTACTATAGTTATTACTACCATCACTAATATCATTATCTTACCTGTGCAAGAAGTCATCATCATCATCATTATCATTATTATCACTATTACCATTATCCTACCTGTGCAAGTGGTCATCATTGTCACCATCATTATCATAGTTATCACTATTATATAATCCTACCTGTGCAAAAAGTCATTATCATCATTACCATTATTATCACTATTATCATTATCCTACTTTTGAAAGAAGTCATCATCATTACCAATATTATCAATATTATCACTTTTATAATTAACCTACCTGTGCAAGAAAACATCATCATCTTTACTAAGGTAATTGTGCAATAGCATAGTGTTCTCCTGTTGACGCTTTGCAAAATGCATCAGCAGATTTCCGAGTATTTTGCATGTATTTTTACCTGTGTTGTATTTTATACCTCAATAAACATCAATCAATCAATCTACTATCATTTACATTTTTATCACTATTATCATTATCTTACCTGTGCAAGAAGTCATCATCATCATTACCATCATCACCATAATTATCACTATTACCATGAACCTGCCTGTGTAAGAAAACATCATCATCATCGTTATTACCATCACAGTCATTATTATCACTATTATCATTATCTTACCTGTGCAAGAAGTCATCATCATCATCATCATCATCATCATAGTTATCACTAGTATCATTATCTTACCTGTGCAAGAAAATATCACCATCATCATCATCATCATTACCATCATTATCACTATTATCATTATCCTACCTGTGCAAGAAGTCATCATCGATGCCTATTCCTACATTAAGTCCCTTGGTGCTGATAGCCAGACTTAACTGCTCCAGCTCAGGGAATCCCGGAGACTCTTCACAGACTCGCTGACTGGCGTACGTCCCTCGGAACTTAGAATTTGTCAGCTGTAAGACCTGGAGCTTCGGGCAGCTCGCTTGAAATTTTTCGATGTTCAGGGAGAAGAAGTCGGATGAAAAGTTCACATTGGAGATGTCAAGATGTATGAGGTTGGGGCAGTTCTCCTGAAATAAAGTTAGAACAAAGCATAGGAATATAGAAACAATGTAACTGATTTTGTGATCCATTCTACAGTGATACAAAATAAATGCCAACCTCTAAATTTCATATCAATGTAACTGATTTTGTGATCCGTTCTACAGTAATACAAAATAAATGCCAACTTCTCAATTTCATATTTTTGTCAAGCTCTATCCTTAATACTATCAAAATCTTACTCATTCAGAAATTTTAAGTAAATTTTGTTGATTTGATTATTATCCAATCAAAACCTTAATTGCTAATTCATGCAGTCTGAAACAATAGCATTGACATATTTGTATTACAAATTCATACCTTGATATATATCACACTACTATATAATTGAAATTTTGACAGGAACTGACATCACTTAACTTAGTAATTAAGTAAATCATCATTGAAATATGTGTATGATTCTGATGATTTTGCAATACTAGTAAAAACTGTTCATCAATAGTGCCATAAAACCTATTTAAAGGCATATCCCAATTTCATTAATGGTCAGACATTTGTGTCAAAGCAAATTGTCTATGTTTGAATGGGGTTTAGGCACCAGGCAAGGTAAGTAGTTAGCGTTTTTTTAACTTGCCTGACATAATTTTTCACTTGCTCGAAATAAGTTATATAACATTTTTTATTTTCAAATCATTTCTTATTTCATCTTCCAACATGTACAAGTTATATAACATATGCTAGAAAGGCATGAATTGTTTATAATGGATTTAATGATTTGGAAACCATTTTCTTTTCAGTTTTGTTGCAGGGTTTGAATATTTCTGGGTATTTGGACCTTTCACTATAAAAAAATGTTTTGTGTTCATAAAATCAACTTGCCCATTCAAGCAGGTGACAACTAAAATGTACTTGCCCGAAAGCCCTTTATTTCAAAGATTAACTCGCCGGGGTAAATGGGCAAGTACTTATATTGGTGCCTGGGGTTACAAAGACGGCAAAAGTATCGAATTCTTGGTGTCAATCAGGGGCTTATTCAACAAGTGAGATAATAAGACTAAAGCTGAATCCTCACCATGATGGCATTAAAGGCAAGGTTGAAGGCTTTGAGGATGTTTCTGGCAATGGTAAGATGTTTCAAGCGCGGCCCACACGTTGATGCTAGGTATTTCAATGAGCTTCCTGAGACTGTGTCTGTCTGAAGACACAAGAACAAACATTGCTTTAGATATACACACGCATACTGTATAATAGGAAATTAATCCGTGTGATTTATTCTGCCGAACTTTTCCAAGTGGGGTCAGTTCGGTTTTATGAAAGTCAAATGTATCATTCCTGTCATTAGAATATTGACCTTCAATATTGACTTATCGGAATGAAACATCTCGGAAAAAGCCAAAATCACAAATTTGGTTAATTTGCACCTCGGATTGATTTCCTATTCTACAGTATACATTAAGGCTCGAGAAGGGTTAGATACCCTTAAGAGGTACCGGTACATTTCAAAAAGTACCATATTGTACCTTCTCACTCCTTAACCCATTAACACGGCCAAAACAGGCCTGACAATTTTAGAAATATTTCTCTAACAAAAGCGCTTTTTTGAAAATAGTTGAAATAGAAATGTTGAAGAGGAGTCAAACAACAACTCTCGGAGAATAAAGTTAAAGTTCACAAAATATTTGATGGAGAGTCTCCATCAAATATTTTGTGAACTTTAACTTTATTCCCAAGTATGGAAGTAGCAGACGGTACTTTCTAGGGGATCTCTGAGTGTGAATGGGTTAAAGATACTTAACGATACTAACAGTGAAGTTATTATTTATTAGGGATCGTCTAGGAGCCTTAACATTACTAATCACAAAATGTACATGGTATTAATAATGCAATAAAAGTATCAATAAACAGTACCGTTAAAATACCAAATACCGTAATCTTATGATGGTACCGCTACCGCACCACTTTGTTCTTAACTGTATCTTAGCTTGAGGTCATTTAAGAGTAAATGATCGAGATAATTTAAAAGTAAAGGGAGAGACAGTTTTTGATCATTTGAAAAAATATGGTTCTCAACTTTTTTTTTATAAATTTTATCCTTATTGATATTGTACTATCTTACATGTCTAAATAGATAGTGCCTATACTTGACCATATTGCTTAAAACACTGATAAAAACTACAAATTACCTCCTTTACTCACTTTGAAATTAAGTACACATTAAGAGGCACAGAATGAGGGAGAGTTTGGAATTTGGGATTTTGTTTTTCGTCACATTTATGCCAATTATGGCTAAATCGTGACTAGCCAGTTGTAAGTAGTGGAGGAAACCGGAGTACCCGGCGAAAACCACCGCCTAACCCCAAGTCACTAGCTGAGGGAGAGACATTGAGAGCAACATTGACCTACTCTAAGTAGAAAGTCCAGCACAATCCTCGGTCTCCATAAGATATATCAACTTACAAAATAAATGCGAAAATAGGCATTAAGATTTAAGACAATAAATTACATTGGTCAAATTTCGAAAATGTACAAGGCAGTGATGACCTACCGATGTTGATGATAGGTCCAAACTGGCCAGATTTGGACAGCGGTCAGCAAGGGTTTTGACCGCTATGGAGCCTGGAGTTAGCTTAGCGCACCCTGAGAGATTGATGGACTCCAGCACTGGACAGTGGTCAGCTATAACCTACAATAGAAGTCAACGCATTCAGCCATAATCTCCTGAAACACAATACTGTATAACTGGTATTTTTTACAGGCATTTAATTTTCGCCATTTTTGCGCTCACCATGATAGCGCCAAAATTACTTCCTTCAAATAAATATTAATATAGTAATAAACATATAGTTTAAGAGCTTGAATGCGCAAATTTAAAGTTGCACAAATACCCTCCATCAGGGCTGTAAAGCGAAAATTTTAGCCCTCCTTATAGCCTCATACAGTAAGAGGTCAAAAGAGGTACTGTATACCGTGGTAATATTGTGGCAGATTAATTTATGTGTACTCAGTCCGCATTTATTGAATTGCACACCATTATTAGTACATAAGATCCCTATGATAGTATCGTACAACACGCTGACATGACAGCTTGATATTCATCACCAATACCAGACTGCCAATACGCAAAAATTAAACTGAGCGTTAAAGGCCTGCTGCCAAGCGCATTACTTTATATGTGCAAAATTAACACCGTATAAAGTACTACAATGATTAATGAGAACAGAAATCAAAAAATAATTTAGTTCTGGGCAACAAAATTTTATATATATATATATGGCCAAATAAAAATAAAAGTACGCTTCAGGGGACATGGCCAGAAAAAAGAGGGTAGGTAGGTAGGCATTTTTTTTTTTTTATTATTATTTTTTTTTTGAAAACACAGCACCTGTATCACTTTTTTTTTTTGAAAACACAGCACCTGTATCACTTTTTGTATTATTCTAACCTGTGGAGATGCAACTCCCTGCTGCCACGGAGACAAATTGGGTTATCAACTTCAGGGCTCGATGCTAACTCAAAAAGTTACTGGCCCCGTAGGACCATTAATACCTAGAATCTACTGGTCCTGCCAAAATTTTACTGGTTCTACAAATTTTTCTAGTAAATGTCAACTATTTACAAAGTTTTTTTTTGACATAACAAGAAAAAAAACACTGCATAAAATTCTCCAGCATCATTTATTTTTATTTATTTTATCTTCATTTATTTCAAGAATAAAATTTTTTTATTCATGTACAAATGTCATGCATAAAAAATATCTTAATGCACTTTTCAGCATGCTGTTCAATGTGTATCACAACAGCATTAGGCATTTGATGTGCCTGATGAGCCAAAAAATAATGTACAAGATTGTAAAAGTAGGTTTGGAAAGTGTAAAAAAAATGGCAGCACTACCTTTGGACTAAGATCATTATCAATCTCCTTTTTTAATTCTTGTAAGTGCAAGACCCCTACCATGAGGCACTCACTAACCAATGTTTGTAAAAATAATAATAATAACAATAATAATAATAATAATAATAATAATAATAATAATAATGATAATAATAATAATAATAGTGCTTGGAGTATAAGTGAAAACATTTCCCTTTAAGACACAGAAATGTAAAAGAGAGAGAGCAATCATACATCACACATTGAATTATATTAACATACCATGTAAAAGCTGGTAAATGTGTAACATATTTCAAAAGATCAGCCTTTAATTACCCTCCTGTCTGAAACCCTTCCATGAATCACACTGGAAGTTATCCACATTCCTAACCACAAAGCTGAAACACACAGCCAGGAACGTGTATAAAAGATTGGCCTATCAGATGACATTTTACGACATTCGGGTCATCGGCCCAGTTTGTGGTACACCACGTGGTATCCATGTTGACATCGTGGTCGCTACCCAGCACACAGCATTTGACTCTGTATAATATCAGTACTGGGCCACAAACAAAGGCTGGGTGGACACTTATCTTTGCTAGTGACCACAGGCCTCCCATAAAACTATCAACGCTCCCTGTGGAGATTGAGCGGGAGATAAATGCAGTCCCGTTTACTGTTTATGGCTTTGATTCTACCATGTCCCGGCAGCATAACAATGAGTGCGGTAATAAAATTTTCAAGATCGGCGGTAATTGACAGGGTCGGTCGGGTCCCCGGAATCTTGATATTAATTTTACTTGGCCTATATATAAATATATATATATATATATATAAATATATATATATAAATATATATATATATATATATATATATATATATATATATATATATATATATATATATATATATATATATATATACATATATATAAATATATATATATATATATATATATATATACATATATATATATATATATATATATATATATATATATATATATATATATATATATATATATATATATATATATATATATATATATATATATATATATATATTTATGTATATCATATACAATTAGGACTGCCATTGAAACATCAGGAATAGTATAACTATAGAGATCCTGCCCTGATGGACTAGTGAAAACTTTATTGAATATTTTACGTACCTCGATCCCTGCATTGGTGAGAGCCTTCCATGAGCTGATGTTGAGATGCTGAAGCTGAGAGAAGCGGTTGCTACACAACCACTGGAGAGTCGCATCCTTGGCCTTCACCCAGCCGTACGACAGATCAACATTCGTCCAGAGCGTTGGGTCACATGATACATCATACCATAACCTGCACACTCTCGCTGCCCTGAAATAAAGAATGGCAGTAATTATAAATGCAAATGGTGTGGCTGGAGTGATAATAATAATAATAATAATAATAATAATAATAATAATAATATTACTATTTTCAATGATAATAATAATAATGATAAAAATAATAAAAATAATAACAATAATAATAAAAATAATAACAATAATAATAATCTTACAGTTATAACAGAAATAATAATAATAATAATAATAATAATAATAATAATAATAACAATAATAATCAAATCGCAGAGTCAAATCGCAGGATTTCTACGCTAGACTTTGAAATGAGAAAAATTGAAATTGTCTAAAAAATTACCTGCACAAGAATGGCAGCGCACCATCTTTACCGACCACAAACTCAAATATTTTCAGAAGCAATTCCTCTGGTAGCCGATTGCCCCAAAAATCATCTCCTGAACTCAAATCTTCAGATTGACGCTTAAATTTCTTCCTAGCCACTTGTGAAGTGTTTGTACTGGACGGTGCTCTTTTTCTCTTGGCTGGCTTGCTCTTTTCATTCCCCTTTGTTTTATTTGTAGTCTTTGTTCTTTTGGATTTTCCTTTGTTCTTTTCTATTGTCTTTTTAGATGTGGATGGAATGTAGGTATCACTGTCTTCCTCTGACTCAGAATCCAACGTTGGCCTTTTCTGTTTGTTCTTTGATAATCTTTTGTTTGTTGTTTTCCGGGATGTGGATGGTACGTTGGTTTCGCTATCCTCCTCACTGTCTGATTCAGAAGCAATGGATAAGTTTTTCTTCTTGCTTTTGGGTAATACCTTTTTTGCCTTGGAATTTCTGAAATACAATCAGGTACATTGCTTTCAATAAAGCTGTGGACAATTCTAGCTTAAAGGATCTTAAACATCAGGGATATGTATGGGTAGTCAAAACAATACAAAATACTGCTATGGAATTGGAAAAATTACGGAATCGAAAAAAAAAAGTACTGTATCATATCGATTTAGATTTGAAATACATGTATAGATAAAATTGACTCAATTGCTACCTGGACATCTCCATGCAAAGGAAGTTTGCTATAAATTAGTAAAATTTCCGAAGCTGACTGTGTTAAATTTAATAAAAATAAGTTCTCTGGGAGGCAGGCTGTATCGTCAAAAATATTGTTAGGGCATTGTATCGTTGAGGAAATATCAATATTGTATCGTATTGTTAAAATTTTAAAGGTGCCAATCCCTAGACAATGTGCATAGAATTGACATAGTGGAACTTAATATAAAATGATATAAAATGGTATTTATTAGAAATGATCATCAAAGTTATCAAAAACCCATATCAGTTCATATTAAGTTCCCCTATGACACAAATAGAGATGGGGCTACCTCCCTGGCCGAGTGGTACCATAAATTACTGGAAATTTAGACTTTGAAGAATTTGTACCACTATAATTATTATGCAAAATAATCAAAATGATCTATTGCTGGTTGTCATTAAGGGAAATCTTTGCCATAATTATTCTGCTTTATCTTCTATTTTCAGAAAACATAGGCCACCCTCAACCCATAAAGATTGCCATTGCTAAATAGTGTCCCAAGTTTCTGAGAATTTACGGTATATATTGTCACTCACCTGGGCTGAGATTCTGGGTGAGAATCCTCGCTCTCCGCAGCTTCTTGGTTACCAGGATTGTAATCGGAGTCTCCAGAATCCTCAGAGGGCCACTCCTCTCCCTGGCGTACACCAAAATTAAACAGGACCTGTTTGCTTGGGTCCTTCCGCACGCCCAATATACCAACTTCAAACCGTGGCATCCTACAATATATACACTACTGATGAAAAATGTGATATCTACGTATGGCCATTTTAAAGTCAGAGGGAAAGAACTCAAAAAGCACAGTATCACCTCAGATTGTGCATATTCTGTTATCTTTCTAGTAAAATTTGCCCATTGCCAACAATTGCCAACAATACAATTTTGTATTGTTGGCAATGGGCAAATTTTACAATGGGATCTAATGAGTAAAATCAACATTTTGCGGAGTTGAGACAAAAAGTATGTTAATACAAACAGTACACGTAGTACTGCTCCTAAGATGTTTGCCAAGTTTAAAAAGCAAACTCGAACGTATGTCACAAAATAATGGAAAAAGTGATTGCCTAACTGACAAGAAAATTTAGAAGAAAAAGAAAAAGAACAACAGCAATAAAAACAACAACAGCAAGATGAACAAGATCCTATCCTAGTATGCCAGTGTTCTATACCTTTTTTCAAAAAACTAAGTAAGAGCTAGAACGACCACGAGACAGAGTCAGAGACCACTTTAAGTGAACATCTTTCACATGTTTACCTGTTTGTTGTGCAATTGAGAGTGAACTATTAGCATGAAGTAGGTGACCGTCACGCAACTCTCCGCATACACCGGTACAATACACGGTTCATTTTGTGTGCGCTAATGTTTCGCCCAAAAGCATCGCGCGCGTTTTTCCGAAATTATAGACTCACGACCAGTCAAACATAGAAGTTAATCATTTATCCTGGAAAAAGTGCAAATTAAATAACTTATACTTAGAATGCGTGTATGACATCACTGAAATACCAAATATTGTGTATATTTCAAAATTTAACTAGATAAAATGACTAACTCAGGAATTCCCGATCAATACATTTGAATGTGTTTTGTTCTTGAAAGTGTAAAATTAAATTCAAAAACCAAAGTAAAATATTAGAATTAGAAATAAGTGGTGGGAGTCTGCTTGAAATGAAAAGAAAACATTGTCTTCATGAAATTTGAAAAAAACATTGCGTAGGGTGTCCAAAAAGATGTGTATTTCGGTAAATGCTCTGCTTGGTTCCAGTGTGTGCATTAACTTGTCAGTCAGTCTAAATTTATCTTAGGATTGTTCAATCGAATGAAGCCATGTTGAAAATGCGTGGGGATTTTAAGCTCTGAAGAAATACATCCACACTGCGAAGGTATTTTTAACTTTGAGAAAACGATAAGCATAGCATGGCCATAATTCCTGTCATGCTACTGTTGGTGTTCACTTTTGCAATTGTATTGGTGTGAGCAGCAATCGATTTCTAAGCGAAAGGTTCCATTTGCACGTGTGTGTTTTTTTTCATATTATTTTGAGCGATAATAGGGAATAAACACAAACGGGCATGGTCAGCCTTGAAGTGTCCATGTTTGCTATGGTGCAAATGGTGACTTACAGTTGACCATCCTGGAACATATTATTTGTATAATTGAGCCATTTGATCACTTTTTATTTTAAGTTGAAACAATTAACTTTTTTCTTGGCCTTGGCATGTCTGGGCATGTAGTAGCTGGGGCCAACTCTAGTTCAGACATAAACCCTACCTATTTTCCCATTTCTGTTTTCATCCTACTGACGGTAGGGTTTAGTGTTAAGTCTTAAAAATCATGTTAACACTCTTCCGCCGAGATTTTAAGCGTAAGCATTTTGCTCTAATCTGGGCACATACATACAGCTGGGAAACATATTTTCCCTCTTTTCAATCACCGACGGCTAGCTCTATGTATTGCCGTCATAATTTAAAGTCAGCGTTGTGTAAATAGGACTATATCAGACTCTTTTCATCACCAGCCCGCGATGGACTTGGAAAAGTCCAATGTCCGGCATATTGGTAAATTGTAAAAGTCGGAATTATTTACAGAACGGAAATTTGGATTAGCGGAAAAGCAACATGTGTCAAGTATATTATTAACCTGAATAGTATGTTTTGTTCCGTTTATGGGTTTTATGCTAAACCACTGCTGCTAACATAAAATTAGAGGAGCGCATTGAACCTTACGTGTGCAACACAGAACATCCATAATAAGATATTGTTGCATATATAGTAAGGTTCAATAATATGACGCTGGCATGGCCAGGAAGCGAGCGAAGCTTTGGATGATCATTTTTTACTTCTGACCAAAATACAGCATTGATTGACCGTAAATTAATGGCATACAAAACATTACGATTTTAAACTGTCTTAAAATAAATATTTCGCAACTGATTTTGACGAGAATTCAATGGCCAGTAGAATGAATTCTGGCCGTTCTATCGATCTAAACCGCATGAAAATTGACCCACGGACAGGCGAGAAATTCAGTTTTAACTTGGATATAGTAGCGGCCACGGCGTGGTATGGCCAGGAAGCGAGCTGAGAATTGAGCCACGGACGGGCGAGAAATTCAGTTTTAACGTGGATATACATGTAGTAGCGGCCACTTTCATTCATATTTCGCAACTGATTTTGACGAGAATTCAATGGCCAGTACAATGAATTCTGGCGGTTCTATCGATCTAAACCGCATTAAAATTGACCCACGGACAGGCGAGAAATTCAGTTTTATCTTGGATAAAGTAGCTGCCACGGCGTGGTATGGCCAGGAAGCGAGCCGATTTCAAAATGAAATCAATGGTCAGTAGATTGAATTCTGGCGGTTCTAAACTGCATAAGGATTGAGCCACGGACGGGCGAGAAATTAAGTTTTAACGTGGATATACATGTAGAAGCGGCCACATTCATTCACTCACGTGCATTTGTACATTTCATCCAATGGGAGGGCGTGTTTGTTATTGTACTGCACATTACGTCATTGTCGACCAATGAAATCGGTCGTTACTTAACCTACTAAAGAAATCCTCCAGAACGTAAGTCGTCCGCACGTTGAGTGATATTGTTGGACGGTGACAACTTTCTGGGTCCCTGTATGTATTTCTTATAGTGACGTCATATACACTCATATACACTCACGCTCAATTGACTGACTGCGAGGCTTCGCGAAAGGCCTACGGCCTTTCGAGCTTCGCTCGCTATTATTGAACTATGGCCAACTCTTATTATGACGAGAAAGCAAAGCTTTAAATGCTCGCGCAGCTTGATGATATTTCTGCATTCCCCTTCAAATGCAGTCACAAAGTTTCCAATGTGTTATTCTTTATGTAGTTCTTTACTGTACTTTTGTTGTCTGGTTTTTGGCACGAAGGAATTCCCCCCATGTGCAATTACGCCATTGCGCATGCATATGCTGATATTGGCCATCAAAACGCTATTTAAATACAATTTAAAGGAAATAATCCATATTTATTATTTGATTGAGCAATATTTGAAACATGAAAAGACCTGGCAGAAAAATGTGCTCTTAAAGCAAAAAGTGATGCTGAATTTCTTGCGAGGTTATCTTCAAGCGACCAAGAAGAGACGAACAACCAGATAATGAGCATTAATGACAGCCAAAAATCTGCCTCAGTATGTAGCAGTCTGGAAGCTAGGTGATGACATTCTTTACTGTAATTAGTAATTAGAATTTAACAATAATATATGTCAAGAAAACTGGGCGCTCATATTTATAGCTTGAAACAACCCCCAAGACCAGTCACATTCATATCCTACCTTGCCTATTACAGGTGAACTTGGATATGACGGACTAAATGGGACCAGGAAAATTGGTCCGTCATATGCAAAATCCGTCGTACACATATGACAAATACTTGATATACATCGGACTGGGACCAAGCATATCGTCCGTCATATGCAAAAATCCGTCGTACAGTGGTCCGTCATATCCAAGTTCACCTGTAGTATAATCCTGACTTTATCTTATTCAAATCGCTTTTAAGATGCCTTTTTGCAACAATTTTACAGTTGAAGCAAACTGAAATCGCTATTATCATTGCGAAAGTTTACTATGTGCACATGCGCATATGGTGAAACCATCATGGCTTCTGATGTCCTAAAACATTTACCAGCAATTAAAATTTTTAGTGATCAGATGCAGGAATTGCAAAAAAAGTAGCGGCACACCATGGTCTTAGCCAATATCTGGAAACAGGGTGTCCAAATAGAGGTTTCATAGACTTTTGCGTTTCCAAAGTGTGGTACAAAGTACATACTGATAATAAAATAAACCCTATATTTACAGATTTTGCCTTTTTAGGCCAGTAACTGCTTTGTTTGTCTTATTAAAGTGACACTACAGCTTCTACATCTCCTATCTTCTATGTGAAGTCATCATCAGCAAATTCTGACAAAAATATTTGGGTGTCTAAACTGTCAAAAAACAGTGTTCTGGGTGTCCAAATGACACGCTGGACGCATAGGCGGCTAAGCCCCTGCGGCACGCATACATGTATGCATATCATTGCGAAAGGTTACTATGTGCACATGTATGCGCATATGGTGGAAGATCTCCATGGTTCTCAGCGAACTTTGTGCAGCCAAGTTCAAGCTATGCTCGCTATTCAACGGGCAAAACTGAAAAATAAATTGTGGGGGTAGGAGGGTTATTAATTTGTGGTATCTAGATTCTACTGTGCTGTGATGTAGTGAAGGTGGAATTTTTCTTGGTATTTTGACTCATTTTTACAAGAAGTAGCATTCATTGATCTCAGGTGAATTTTAGGCGTCACTTGTAATCTTTAATGATATAATTATGATTTGGAATAACTATTTTTTGTTTTCCATTTTGTAGGCAAGAAAATGGCGAGTGCACGAGAGGATGGAATCGGGGGCTATTTAGAGTTTGCTGATACTCAAAGTTTATTTGAAAACTCGGAGAGAAGTTTGGACACACAAGGAAAGGGTGGCAAATACCCCCAAAAAGGGCATAAGTCAAGTATGGAAGAACATGGGTATGGCCCATCCAAGAAAAAGAAGAAAAAGAAAAAAGATGAGAAGAAGGCTGCTGTTAGCTCAAACAATGAAGATCATGGTCTCGACACAGCCGCAGGGAGCCTTGAGCTTAAATCACCGCCTCCAAGTCAAGAGGAAGGTTCTGTGGTTGTAGCGGACTTAGCAAGTCAAAAGAAAAAGAAGAGTAAGAAGCGAAAGACGAGCCAAGAAGAGCCGCATCATAAGGAAGTTCACACTTTGGGGGCATTAACCTGGAGCTACGAGCTTCATTCGCCACCCCCAACTGAAGAGGAAGGTTCTTTGGTGGCTGGCGAAAATTCAGATGCAAGTCAAAAGAAAAAGAAGAAGAAGAAGCGAAAGACGAACCAAGAAGAATTGCATCCCAAGGAAAGTCACGATATGGACACATCGGCAGGAAGCCTTGAGCTTTATACAATGCCTCCAAGTCAAGAAGAAGGTTCTTTGGTTGCGGACGCTGAAGGTCCCGAACCAAGTCAAAAGAAAAAGAAGAGTAAGAAGCGAAAGATGAACCAGGAAGAGTTGCATCTTGAGGAAGAGGACTATTTCGATACGCAAGGTAGCCTTGCAGTGATCCCACCTACGCAACTGAGCCAGGACGAACAATCAGACAATGTCGATACTCTCCAGGATACTAGCCCGCCACTTAAAAAGAAAAAGCTTAATAAGGACAAGAAAGAGATGAAGTCTTCTTCAAGTGCGCAAGGTGGGAAAGAAGCACTTGAATTTACTACTAGTGTCCTTAGCTCAGGAACTAAACCTGTAGGGGAGGAACATGAAAAAGATAAAACAGCTGAGAAGCAAGTGGATGGTGATACTATCAAAGATACTAGGCCGTCACATAAAAAGAAAGAGCCTCAAAAAGGCCAGAAGGAGAAGAAATCCGAGTCTTTTTCAAGTCCAAAAGGTGTGAAAAGGCCACTTGAATTTACTGGCGATTTCGTGTCCGGTAGTAAACCTTCAGGAGTGGAACGTGGAAGAGATGTAAACGCGGAGAAGGGGGTGAGTGTTGTCGGGGAACGAAGCCCGAGTCCTGAGCTTTTCTCGCAAAATCAGGCCGACCCCTATGAATTCACGGGTAGTGGGGATATCGCGGCGGCGGCAAGCACAGAACAGCAGACGGAGGACGTACCAAGCAGACAGCACGTAAATCTACCGGAGGAAAGGCTCCAAGGAAGCAGTGAACAAGGAAAGACTCCAGCGTCCTCAAAAAATCCCAGGCAGGCAAACACGGAACGGGGGACCAAGAAACACCGAAAAAAGAAAGCAAAACATAGAAAGACTCTGGGGTCCTCAAAAAAAAAGAGGCAGGCGGAAGAAGTTCCTCAGTTGGAAAGGTCGGCTGAGGAGGAGGAGGTAGATGAGGAGGAGATGGCCTCTATTCGAGAGTACCAGGAGGCATATCGACTTTTGCACAATCCCACCCTGTCACGGGACCTGTATAAGAAAGCTGAGATGGAGGAGTTTACCAAGAACACAGGTAATTCATTCATCCATTTGACAACTTATTCTGGACACTGCTTGGGGCATGTGCAGGGAATTAGCTCTTTGGGACAGGCATTTTGAAATCCTGTCTAACAGTGTCTTAGCCAGGATTTAGAAACTGGGTGCCTAAAATTGGCAGTTGTAAAATCTTTGGGCGTCCAAATTTTTAAGGGGGATCACAATATACTCATATTTCAACCATAAACATGTATGAATTCATCAAAAATAAGGCATGATATCATTAAACAATATTGTAGGAATTATAAGGAGATGAAAAAATTCAATTATAAGCTTGAGATTAAGACTTTTTGAAATTCCTTACTAAAAATTCTGGGTGTCCTGAGGGGTTCATTTTAAGGGTTTGGGTGTCCAAAAAGGCATCCAGACGCCCTGCTGGCTAAGACCATGCTGTCTAAGACACTGGGCTAGCTGGGCAGCATGTGAGAAAGTAACAAATGACTTGGGGCTAGGCGGGGTGGATTTCTCAAGGTTCTTGGATCTGATCAAATTTTGGGGAAAATTTCCAAGATAATTTTACCCCACCAAAAAGCCATATATTCATATATATGCATTCAGGGCTCGAAATTAAGGGGTTTTTTTCCGGGGAGCACAATGGCAACTTTAAAAGCTACCAAAGGGTAGGGCTGTCATTGACATCCATTTTAATTCAATTCGATCATTGACATTTTATTTTTCGATTCCGATTATTTCGATCCGATTTTAAAGAACTGCAATAATAGAATATTTTCACATGTTACATACTATTTTTGTGGCTAGGATCCTAAGATTCTCACAGTGCAAAGACCGTGAAGGTTTTCTAAACACTTTTGGATTGAATGCCTAAGTTTCTCTTCAAAATTCTTATTAGTGTTGGCTAAAAATGGTGTAAAAGGCTAAAAAAAAAGTGTTTTGATTAATTGACATAACAATTGACATAATTTTTTTTCTCGATGAATTGGAAAAATTATTTCGATTGATCAATACTTGTCATATCAATGACGGTCCTACCAAAGGGTGTTGTGTATTGAAACCAGTACATCTTTGGGCTCCCTGCAGAAATTTGAGGGAGCCCCAGGAGAATTGAAGGGCTCCTGGCACCCCCTAATTTCGAGCCCCGCCCCTGGGCCATACCATAGTTTAGGTTCATCTAGCCAAATTTAAGCAGAAAGAAGCATTGAGCTGCAATCTTTAAGCAAAGTGTTTTTCCCCCATTTATTAACATTGGGGTAGACAGGGATGAATTGTGATTGGTGTTGTTGTATGGGATATTTGTAAATATGAGGCAGGCGAGTTCGAGGTTTACAAGTGGGGTTACCTGCATAAGAATTCAATCTTAGCCAGCAGGGCGTCTGGACGTAATTTGGACACCCAAACCCTCAAAAATCATCCTTAAGGACAACTCAATTTATTTGTGAGTAATTTCTTAAAATGTCAATTTCAAGTGTAAAATTGAATTTTTTCACCTCACGTAATTCCCATGACATTGTATGATGATATGTTGCTCTCTTTCTGAAAGTAAATATTTACGTTTGTGGTTGTAATCTGAGTAGATTGTGGTCTCCCATGAAAATAGGACACCCATGAATTTCAGAAATGCCAATTTTGGGCGCCAAGTTTCTAGATCCTGCCTTAGACCCTTACTCAGTTACACACATTTTTTTTCATTTTCATGTAGGATTGAAAATAGCAACTGGAAGGTTTAGTGAGAAGGAGAGAGCAAAACTAAAGAGAAATTGGACGTCATTTCTAAAGGTGAGTTTATCAATTCACAAGTCAAAGTCAGCATTTGTTCATATCTTTAATTTTCTATTCAAATTTACTTTCGATTCCAAAATAAAGAAGAAAGTGAAGACCTTTTGTTAATATGGTCTAACTAAACTGAAAATATATTGTAGGTACAAAATCACAGGATTATATCAATTGATATAGAAACCAGCAAACCATAATGCAACATTTTTATTTTGCAACTGTTATCAGGGTAGAATTACTACTGCTGCACTACTACTAAGTACTACTACTACTACTACTACTACTACTACTACTACTACTACTACTACTACTACTACTACTACTACTACTACTACTACTACGGGGACAAAGTAGCTCAGTTGGTTGGGTGTCGGACTAGTAATCAGAGGGTCGCTGGTTCGATTCCCGGCCACTCTGGGCACTTTGGTCGTTCTTGGGCAAGACAGTTTATTCCATATTGCTTCAGTCTACCCAGCTGAGAATTTATGGTACTACTATTACTACTGCTAATACTACTTGTTAAGACACCTTCCATCAATGGAAACAGATTTTATTAATGAGCTAGTAGTTGGGCCAGTGGGTGATGGAGCTGGTCAACTAATTCTCACTCAAATTAGCCCCATACCTGAATCGTCCTTCATACATTTATGAAATACTGGAAATTAGTTAAATACTGGTAACTATGTGTATGGTAACTGTGATTTTTTTTATATATATAATTTCTATTTATATATAAATTATATATATATATATATATATATATATATATATATATATATATATATATATATATATATATATATATATATATATATATATATATATATATATATATATATATATATATATTTATATATATATATATATATATATATATATATATATATATATATATATATATATATATATATATATATATATATATAAATATATATATATATATATATATATATATATATATATATATATATATATATATATATATATATATATATATATATATATATATATATATATATATATATATATATACACACACACACACACACACACACACACACACACACACACACACACACACACACACACACAGGTGAACTTGGATATGATGGACTCAATGGGACCAGGAAAATTCGTCCGTCATATGCAAAATCTGTCATATACATATGACGAATACTTGATATGCATCGGACTGGAACCAAGCATATTGTCCTTCATATGAAAAAATCTGTCGTACAGTGGTCCGTCATATCCAAGTTCACCTGTATATATATATATCAGTGGTAGGATGAGTACTTGGAAGCTCGAGCTTTCGGTCGTTGGGGCCTCCGATCCGAGCGCTCGAGTCAAAAATTTGATCGCTCGGAAATTACGAGCTGACAATATTTTTGTATTAACACATGCTTCCGATGCATGTGTGGCCTACCAACGGCTAAAACTCTCCAATTTCCACCAGATTTTATAAAATGAAATAGTTTTCTTAAGTCTCCATGTCAATTGTGCATTATGCCATGTTTTGGTGCACTGATTCTCATTTGCGGCGGTACAATGTATGTGTGCCCGGCATGTGCCGGCACATGCCGAGGTGCAATGTTATTTCAAATCATTCACTCTAAGATCTTGTCAATGTTGCCTGAAAACTCGATATGGACTCGAGTTTTGGTCGCTAGATTTGGCGAGCGCTCAAGTTCATTTTTTGGGCCGAGTCCCAGCACAAATATATATATATATATATATATATATATATATATATATATATATATATATATATATATATATATATATATATATATATATATAACATATATTTATAATAGTTATATATGCTAAGGAGTAGGGTAGCTTCTAATGACAAGTGTGTACCAAACAGCCTCTGATAAGCTATTAATAGACTAAAATGGCCACTCACTGTACCTGCATTTTCTTTTGTGTTAGGGTGTGCTTAAACAGCAATATACTTCTTGTATGAAGGTTAGCACTTAGCAGTGGTGGGACTTGGGTTTAAGTAGAGAATACTCGAAGGAACTATTTGGGCCTTTGTTTTATTTATGGTGTAATTGTCTTTTAAACACATGGCAATCTTAAAAGCAATCTCCAGCACATTGATCTGGTCTACCATGCTTGCTATGACAGTATCTCTGCCACCACATGACCGCATCACTCTGCTACTTTGAGCAGTTTCGTTCTTCGTCATAGCATGATTTCAGAATTTTACCAAATTCAAAGCTTTTGTGTATAATTGGCTATTTAGTTATATGTAAACTGGTATATTCATGACATTTTTGTAGAAATGCTGTAGCACTTTTTTTTTGCGATAGCTCTTGAGAACATGTGGTGAAGTGTGCTGAATTGGCTGTCCAGCGCTCTGGCAACAATCAGACATCACTTCAAGGAAGTCACATGTGGGCCACATTTAATGACGTCACTTTTCAAAATATTCCGCAAAATAGTACCAGTTGTGGTGTCAGAGATATATTTCATTAGATGGATGTGTGCAGAGTGTTTTGAAGGATGTGCAGTAGTGATGCTTCCTATTTGGTTTGTTTCTAGACGTATATGCTGAGTGAGGAGTTTGATCCCTTCTGTCTTCTGAGCACCAGTCATACTCCAGCACACCTCAAGCCAGAAGTTGGCATATTCAGACAGACGCGAGGCTTCTACGGTCACATAGGTTTGTATACATTTCAGAACTCTGAATTCGATATCACAACCTAGCGCACCGACGTAATCAATATCACCTCTTGGTCAGCAATAAATTTGTTACACATTCTGTTAGAAAGTGTGGTCCGACCAGTTATCCACCCTCAGTCGTCGGTATATACAGGGCTCGACATCAAGGGCTGCCCTATTGCCCCGGGCGGGTAAAATGTTTCAAAATGGCGTAAGTGCAGGTAAAAATCAGAATGTGCTTGCCCTCCATGGCACATAAGATTTCATTATGTAACTTCATAGATACTGTAACACAAGGGAAATCCAATATTTTTCAACAATGCAGATAAAGCTATAGGAAGAAAACACTTAATTGGTACGAGTTAAGACTAAGTACATACAGAAATGAACTTTCATGTTCATTCTATCACACCTTTTGCTGGACAGAAATTGTATCGGGCAGGTAGAAATTTAAGTATACCTGCCCTAATTGGCAAGTGCCTTCAAAAGTTATTGTTGAGCCCTGGTATAGTAGCGTTACTTCATTGAATGATAGCCATTACACTGCTCAATATCTCACAAGGCAAAGCTTTCATAATCATTTAGGTTTGTAGATATTATATTGTAACCTCATTGAAAAGTATTTATTACACTCCACTGTGTCTCAAGAGAAAACAGGTCTATTCAAGGCAACACAATCAAAGTTTCATAATCACTTTAGGTTTGTAAATACTACATTGTAACCTTATTGAATAGTATACATATAACTCCACAATATTTCAAGAGATAACTGGTCAATTAAAGGCAAAATCAATGCTTTCATGATATTGATTTAGGTTTGTAGATATTGTACTATAACTTCATTCAGTACAGTGAATTCTCAGTAATTTGGGACACTTTTTAACGATGACAGTTTTTATGGGTTGAGGGTGGCCCATGTTTTCTTGAAATACAGACAAAGCAGAGTAATATTGACACAGATTTCCCTTAATGACAACCAGCGATAGATCAAGGGTGTTTTGTTTTTAGTCACCTTGTGAATGTGTGTTCTGGAAGGCAAAAAGGAATTATTGTTGTAAACTGTTCATTTATTTGCTACTTCTTGATCATTCTGTAGGTCGCGGGATTGCTAGGCCGATGAAATCCATCCTGTATTGTGCTCGAACCATGTTTGATCCAAGGAAAGATAATTTGTAAGTAGACCTTTTTATGTCATTTGTTTTGATGGATTATCAGCATTTTCAGCAGCTAAAATCATATTGCAGGTACTGCAGGGACTTAGCCAGGATTTAGAAACTGGGTGCTTAAAATTTGCAAGTGTTAAATTTTTGGGTGTCCAAATTTTCAAGGGGGACCACAATACACTCAGATTTCATCCATAAACATGTATAAATTCAGCATGATATATCCTTATACAATATCATGGGAATTACATGGAGATGAAAAAAGTCAATTATATGCTTGAGATTGACATTTTAAGAAATTCCTCACAGAAAAATTTGGGTGTCCTGGGGGGTGCTTTTTAAGCGTTTGGGTGTCCAAAAAGACACCCAGACGCCCTGCTGGCTAAGACCATGGCAGCTAGATAAAGACCCTGCACTGGGAAGAAATTCCCTTCTCTTTTTGCTTAGTCCCATGGTGTCCTTCTGTTGCATAGGCACCATAGAAAGCACTTCACAATGCCACACATTTGTATAGAAACCAGACCAACCTCCTAATAAGGTTTCAGTATCATATATCATATATGAGCGTGTGACATTTAAGGTGGAAGTCCACCCCAAAGTAGAGGATACTGAGGAACAAAATTGACTTGCTTTTGTCATTATTTTGGAGCTGAATATTTGTTATATTTATTTTCATGAACCACTAAAACTGAGCTAAATCTTTGTACTTTACAGGATGACAGAGGAGGAGCAAAAACATCTCAAAGCTTTACGCAAAAAGTACGGGGACCACTGGATTAGGATTGCGGAAATACTGAATAAGCCTCCTAAGGTTCTGCAGAATTATTCGAAAAACCACTTTGAACCAATGAGTGAGCAACTTTTCCTTGTTTCCTTTTAATCATGATATTTTTATGATGAATATATATATATTTATATATATATATATATATATGTATATATATGTGTGTGTGTGTATATATATATATATATATATATATATATATACATGTATATATATATATATATAGTTATATATATATATGCATATACTGTAGAACAGGTATATATCGTGTGACAAAATTTTTCGAAAGACTGTTTTTTCGCGTAAATATTATTTTGCGAGTGAGCGAGTTCTGTAGCGCCATCTATTGAACCACACAGTAATTAAAAAACGCAAACATATGGCGACCATAACTTGGCAGATGTTTCCCCAAAATTGTACAGGTAAATATGCAATTCATGATATGATACCATGTGTCAAATTATAATGATTTTGTGTTATTGCGAGTATTTCTCTTCATTTCTGCCCTGCACCGGCTACGAGTGAGGATCAGAATTCCTTTATTTTGCTTTATCTATTTTTTAAGGTTGATTGTTTTTTTCAGGAATATTTTAAAGTTGATTGATTTTCAAGATTGATTGTTTAGGATTGATTTTAAGAGTTTTATGATTGACTTCTGAAATGTAAATTGAATCTTTCACTGTTCATCATTTAGAGGTTGATTGTATTTTAACAAAATGCTATAGGATTGAGTAGTTTATTTTTAGTGGTCGGTTGATTTTAGTGGTATAAAACTTTTCATTTGTCAGAGAAAGGCGATTGGACGGATGCAGAAAAACAACAGTTAATTGAAGCGATCAAGGAAGTAGCTGGTCCCGAAAACCTGGAGGACCCCAAGAAGCGAATTGCATGGAAGCGAGTGGCTGAGTCGGTGCCCACGAGGTCCGATAAGCAGTGTCGCACAGCGTGGTGAGTAAAAATTAACCCTTATGCTGCTGGTGGCTTATTTGCCCAATACAAAATGATGCAGAAAAACTGAAAAATTCACCCATTGATACTCACAGCAGCCAAAAGCAGCCTGGCAATTTTGATGAAATTTTGCAGGCAAAAACTTATTTGGAAAAGTAATTGAGGAGGAATTGTTTATAAGAACACTACTAACAACTCTCCTTCAAATATGTTGAAAAAGAAGTCTTATTTTTTAAGTTATTGTCAAAAGTATCGAAGATCCAGGCGACTGTTTCAGGTGTAACTCTTAAGCACTAATGGGTTAACCCATTCAGGTCTGGAATGCACACGTGGTCTGACTCTCATGAAAATATCTGGACAACAAAGCAATATTTTGAGGAATAATTGACTGAGAGCTGTTCTCGTTTGGTTAAACAATCCCTCTTCAAATAATTTGTTAGGAACACGCTGACATGATAACTTGTCATTCAAACACCCATGTGCAAAAATTAATCTGCGCATCAAAGGCAGTATGCGCAAAATTAACCCTTATGCTGGTGGTGGCCATTTTGGCCAATACAAAATAATACAAAACTGAAAAATGATTGGAACCCTGGCATATGGGTACTCATATGAGAGTACTCGGTGAGCATTATCTAATGAATACCAACTTGACAGGGGTTTGATGGTATTTAAGAAATCTTTGCATCCTTGTGCTTAGGACTAAAGTTGCCTCAGCATTAGAAGGGTTGACATGGTATACAATAATTAAAACAAATGTGTCCCAGGACGCATGCTTTTCTGGAGCTTGCTATGAGGGTGAATGCAACACTATACTTTTATTTGATCCCCTATTGCTAACACTGAGCTTGTAAGGGTTAATGTTCGTTGAATTTCTTTCTGCAGGTTACACAGGTTTATCAAGGAGGTGGATGTAGAGACTGCAGGCGAGTTTAAAGTGCGCTTGACCGACCAGCAACGGATTAAGTTATTAGATATGTAAGTACCAGTATTGTATTCACGTTTCTTTTTTGGTATGCTGTGAATATTTTTGTTTGTCCTTCAATTGTCAGCTCGCCCCAGCAGGCAAGTTCAACACCCTTCTCTCTTGCCCATACCCCTGATTTCACAGGATTTACTCGCCCTACCAGACAAGTTCAACGCACTTCCTACTTGCCCGCACCCCTGATTTCACAGGATTTACTTGCCCTACCAGACAAGTTCAACGTACTTCTTACTTGCCCACACCCCTGATTTCCCTGGGTTTACTTGACATAGTTGAGAAGTTCAACGTATTTCTCACTTGCCCGCACCCCTGATTTCCTAGGGTTTACTTGCCCTGTCTTGACAAGCCTTAACCCTTATGCTGCTGACAGTTAATTTGGCCAAAACAAAATGATGCAAAAAAAACTGGAAAATGACTGAAACTCATGGGTACTCATCTGAGAGTACTCGGTGAGAGCTATCCAATGACTACCAGCATGACAGGGTTTAGATGGTTTTCAAAAATATTAGCAATCTTGTGCTTTGGATGAAAGTAGCCTTAGCATTATAAATCGAATGTACCCTTTATTGATCAAGAAGATGTCATTTGGGGTAAAACATTGTAAAATAGAAGCTGTGGTCCTATACCGGTCAGCTCAACCAGCTCAGTTAAAGAAAACTTATAATTGAAACACCAAGACCACAGAGATTGGATAACAATTGTTAGAAAGGGAACAAGGGTGCTAAACTAGGAGATGGGTTATTTTCGATGTGTTACCAGAATCACAGCCTTAATATGCTATCCATATACATTGCAGGGTGTGCAAGTTCGAGGATGCCAAGTTCATTAACTGGGATGAAATTTGGAAAGATTTTCCTGAGTAAGTATTTCTTACTGATTTATTTATTCATTCAAACATCTCTGCTGTGACACTATTTCCTCTGTTTGTACTTCCGCCTTAAAGTGGACTTTTGTGGTGGTTTTCGCCGGTTTCCTCCACCACCTACAACTTGCTAGTCACGACTTAGCCGCAATATGATAGAAAAAGTGACGAAAACCAAAATTCTTAATTGCACCTTAAAATTTCGGAAGTTAAAGTTTGCTTAATCCTCACGATCAAGGAAAACATTATAGTACTTTACAAATGTCTTTTTGTTTTACGAATTAGCCAGCCCACAGAAATTGAACAATTTATGTGACAAAAAGTCCAAATTCCACCTTAAAGCGTCTCTTCACCAGGGCTTGAGCTAAAATTTTGAATTGGGTTCTCAATTTGTAATTTTGTCTGTCAATCAAAGTATGCTGAATCGTCATGATCAGTGAAAATTTTATAGTACTTTACAAATGTCTTTTTGTTTTACAGATTAGCCAGCCCACAGAAATTGAACAATTTATGGGCGTCCAGGTTCAAGGCTAAGGTTCCAGGATACAAAAAGCTCACGTTCAAAGGTATGCAGATTTAGAGTCGAATCCAAGATTCTTGTGAAGGGCATTCATTTTGTATGGGGGGGGGGGAGGGGGGGCAGAGTCTTAGTCAGGCCTTTAAAGTACCTGTCTGAAACAGCAGTCACAAAATGTCTGCCCGTCATTACATTGTTTATTATTACAAAAATATACTATATTTTGGGACTAATGTTATCTCTTACCCAACTCAAACTTGTCACATTCATATTTGTTGCTGCAAAGATTATTTATTCTTACACCCTTTTAGGGGTGGGACAATACGTTTGCTCTCGATATGATACATATTGCGATACAATGGTCAACAATACACAATGTGATACATGCTTTTTATTTTCTTAAAGGGCAAATGCGCCATCAGGATCATTTAGGTTCTAAATGAGCTTATACATGTCACCTTTCAAATAAGAACTCTCTCAAACCGTTTTTTTTTTCACTTTATTCTTCAGATTTTATTAATTCTACTCTTTTTCAATCTTATTTGAATACATTTATCACTTGATTTAATTCATTCATCAATTCACTTCATTATATTTGAATGATTTGATTAAGACATTCATACATATTACATTTCATTTTATTTTGAAGTTTATTCATTTCTAGGCTGTTTTTATGAATTTAAACATAACGTTTGTTTGTTTGTTTGAGAAACAAACGTTTGCAATGTTTGTATCTCTGGAACATGCTTCGCACATGGTGAGCGGTACGTTTAGAGAAAGTTTCACACGTTCACTGAATGTACTGCGCCATTGTGTGTGCAATAAAAAAAGATGACGATCATTTCTTTGCTTTCGGTGAAACAAACAATGCACTAAATCTGTTAAGGTCATTCTCATTTCTGTGATAGATAAGGTTGACAGACAACAACCGGAACTATCACAGAATGTCCACTCACATTTTTGGCTAAGACCTAAAAAAAAAAGTTGTTTGTTTCCTGCAACCTTACACTAACAAGTTTTTATTCAATAAAATCCCTACCCTAAAGTTTTTTCCGCCCTCGCAACTCCCAATCAACGTAAAGCATGCATAAAACACACATTTTTGACCAAAAAAATAATGCAAAAAATCTTTTTTTACCAACCTACCTACCCTTTTTTTTTCGGACCGTTACAGGAAACAAACAATTTCTTTTTTTAGGCCTAAGTGAGATGCATGTGGTATATCGTTTTCACGATATAGCAGTGAGCAGTCCCTTGAGTACCGCAAGTATTGTGAAGGTGATATATTGCGATGTATCTCACTTGATTGATGTTTTATATACTTTTTATTTTCAAATCAGTTTTTTATATCTTGCCAATTTGTCGAATATCGACCATCCTAAAAATTACATGGTCACAATGGATTAGCCTTATGCTTATCCTGGAGGTACAGAACAATGTTGCAAATAAAATGTAAACTATTGGCATAATAAACAAAGATGAGCAGAAATATACTGATTGTTTGTGTCATATAATAAGCAATGCTTTATATGCTTGATTTCCATTTGACTGTTTCAGAGGTGTGTGCTTGGCTCAAGACCCACTACAGGCCTGATCTGGTCCAGCGAATCAATGGTAGCTCAGTGCGGTACAAGAAGAAAAATACAAAGAGTCCACAGTTAGTGATTTCTGGAAGGTTCAGTTGTCAGTTTTAACTGTAAGTTATCACGACTATGAAGGGGTGTGATTGTAAAGGGAAAAACAAAGAGTCCACAGTTAGTGATTTCTGGAAGGTTCAGTCGTCAGTTTTAACTGTAAGTTATCACGACTATGAAGGGGTGTGATTGTAAAGGAAAAAACAAAGAGTCCACAGTTAGTGATTTCTGGAAGGTTCAGTTGTCAGTTTTAACTGCAAGTTATCACGACTATGAAGGGGTGTGATTGTAAAGGGATGTATTGTAAAGTAAACCCACAATAAATAGAGTTCAGTTTCCATGGATCTACAGATGGAGAGAAATGCTGCCACACAATCAAAAAGATGTAATGAAAATTTTATTTGTATGGGGGAATGCCAGCTTGACTAAATAATAGAACTAGCAAATTATAGTACTTAAATACTTTACGGTTGTCTGAACGTTATTATGTTCTTGTTAAAAATTATTCAGGAAATAACTAAGCTATCACAAATATGAAGGGGCGTGATTGTTAAGGGATGTATTGTAAAGCAAACCCATGATAGAGTTCAGTTCATGGATCTACAGATGGGGAGAAATACTGCCACACAATGAAAAAGATGTAATGAAAATTTTATTTGTATGGGGGAATGCCAGCTTGACTAAATAATAGAACTACCAAAATATAGTACTTTAATACTTTACGGTTGTCTGTACGTTATTATGTTCTTGTTAACCCATTCACACTCAGAGGTGCTCTAGATACTATCGTCTGCTACTCTCATACTTTTGAAAATAACTTGGGAATAAAGTGAATATTCACAAAATATTTGAAGGAGATTTGTTGTTTAGCTTGTAATCAACATTTCTCATTCAAATGTTTTTTCAAAATATGCTTTTGTAAGTTGAATATTTCCAAAATCGTCAGGCCTGTTTTGGCCGCTCTGAGTGCTAATGAGTTAAAATAATTCCGGAAATAACTAAGTTATCACAAATATGAAGGGGCGTGATTGTTAAGGGATGTATTGTAAAGCAAACCCATGATAGAGTTCAGTTCATGGATCTACAGATGGGGAGAAATGCTGCCACACAATGGAAAAGATGGGGGAATGCCACCTTGATTAAATATCAGACCTACCAAAATATGGTACTTTGATACCTTAAAGGTTGTCTGTATGTAATGTACTTGTGAAAACAATTCAGGAATTAACCCTTATGCTGCTGGTGTCTAATTTGGCCAAGACAAAAGGATGCAAAAAAACTGAAAAATGACTGAAACCTTGGCGCATGAGTACTCATCTGAGAGTACTCAGCGCGAGCTGAGCATTGAATACCAACATGAAATAGTATATAATGATTTTCAAAAATCTTTGCGTTCTTGAGCTTTGGGCAGAGTAGCCTCAGCGTTAGAAGGCAAAGTACAAATCCAAAAAAATGTGTGAAAGCAAGATCTGAGTTTGTTGCTGATCAACATTGCCTCGTCAGCTTTGGTCACAAAAACAAGCAAAATTCTTAGGACGACTTAGACTGCTACAGATGTGAATACTTCAGTTTTCTGCATCATTTATATGAGAGAAGGTTCATTCGCAATATCTTGTGTAGACCTTTAATTCCATTCATTCTTTTAAAATTTTAAACGTCTCTGTGTATAAAATGTGAAACAGTGCAGCTTGTCGGCCATAATGATGATATGAACGTTCCGTGAAATGCAAGACTTATATATGTTGTAGATTTTGAATATATGATTGTTTTCAAGGTGTTTAGTTCCTTGTACTACACTTTGTGCCTTGTTCTAATTTTATGGTAGTCATGTGCAGGATCTTAGCCAAGATTCTTAAATGCCTGTCTAAAAATGAATTCTGAAATTTCTTGCTGTCCTGATTTTACTACTCATCTATCTACTTCAAATCCTTATACCAACTGCATTCAATAGCCTATTGTGTAAAAAAGGGCAATTTACACTTCAGCAATATCATAGAAGATGGTTTGATAGGAAAATGTCTGTTCATTACCCAAAAAAGTCAAAATTGAAAACTTTTTATAGAAAATTTTGCCACTCCAAAAAGGAGGTTTTTCAGGAAACTGCCTGTCCAAAAGACAGGCTAGACAGGTACTGGCTAAGTCCCTGGTCATGTGTAGATCAGTGAAACATGTCTGACCATAAGTACGCTCATAAGATAGATACAATGTACTGTAAATTCTCTGTAATTGAGGACACACTTAAATAATTGGAATTTTTATGGTTTGAGGGTGGCCCATGTTTTATGAAAATACTGACAAAGCAGCATATCAGTTGTCCATACTTTGTGAAACAGCTTCCAGGGATAGATCAAGGGTGGTCCATATTTCCCAATAATTATCTTGCAAAATGATAATGGTGGCCTAAATTCCTTAGGTGGTCTAAATTTCTGAGAATTTACGGTACCCAGAAATATAACTCCAGTCTGCCTGAGGGTGGGCTGGAGACCTACATCCATTCTGCTATGCTTGGCAAGTTGGTAATAAATATTGCTTGGACTGCATGAAAATTGAAAATGTCTTGGAAAATAAAAACTATACTATTGTTGATATATCTCAAAAGCTGTGCAATTTCAAAGGATATACTTTCTAATCTATATTTCCATATGCCTGTGTAAATATAAACCATTAACATACATGCAGTACATAAATCAGGGTCAGGATTCAGTTAAAAACTCTGGAAGACTTCAGGACTTTTGGTTGTCGAATCGCCATGGACCCATCCAAGATCTTATAACCCTTGCTTTGCTAAATCCTGCAGTTCTTTCTCAAAAACAATTTTTCGAAGTTGTAAGCTTCTTTACCGTTTGATTTTGTTTAGGAACTGTAGTAAAGGACAACCGAAGTGTCAAATGGTGTTGATTAACTGATCATATTCTTGATATTCATCTGATTGTGGTATTTAGAAGTCAAATAGTGTTCATATCTTGATATTTGTCTGAGCATGGTATGTAGATGTCACTTTTCTTATAGCCAGCTGGGCTACAAAGGCAATTATTATTGCTTGCTTTGGATTGTCCAATCAGCAATCAGAATTTGTACCATGAGACCGGTCATTAAATCCCCATAATGCCCTGTGACACAGGGCATTAAATGTCACCTCACAATTTTCTGTAGCCTTGGGCTATGGGGTTAGTGGTTAACTGGACCTCTTATGTATGCTAACTAATCAAATATCAAAAATGTATTGGGATTACAACCTACCATGTTGGGCAATTGACTATGCTATGGCAGCCATTTTTAACTTGCGGTGGAAAGCAGGCACAGTGCCTGGAGATTCCATTGTCAATCTTTATTTATTGATTTATTTTATTTTATTCATTTTTTTGAAATTAAGAGAGTTTAGCTTCTTACCTAAACTTTATAGAGGACTTAATAATTTTCAACACTAATTGATCATGAAATTGTTTTCTAACTTTTCCAATTGTTGATTTTGTTTCATCGGGTCCAAGAAGAATCACCAATCATGAGCATGAAAAATAGAATAGTAAATTGTCTTTATTGATAACGTTTATTCTAGCGGGAATGATGGCTAGTGAAATAGCATGGTTAGTGTGGAGGTTCATAGGTTACATTTTGTATTAATATACCTCACGTGAAGATTCTTGATTCTGGTTGGTCAAGGGCCATGGATTAATCGTCATGTTTCCCTCACTCCTTAGTGACAGGCTGTTGTCATTAACAGCTTATGGGCTAATCAAATAACCCATGGCAAAAGTCATGGGCTATTTGATTAACTACCGCTAGCCCAAAGAATGCCCACGAACACATATGGAGTTTGCCGATTGACGTACCGGTGAAACTAGTTCAACAAGGCAGACAATGATTATTTATCCAAAATCTCTGGTGTTTGTAATTTTTCCCCCTTCTGTGTTTTGTATTCTGTTCGGTATAATAAAACATATGACATCCCTGTGGGGTGCCCACCAGGAATAACTTCCTTGAGAGAGGATTGTCGCTCGAGGGCGTATTTGTATATTAACCCATTAATGCTCACAGTGCTCATAAGCAGCCTGCCAACTTTGATTGAATCTTTAAGGTGGCGGTAAAGTTGAGAAAATATTAAGAAATGTAAATACGATCGCGACTAACAACTCTTCTCGAAAAAAATTCTTACCTTTTCTCAAATTCCAAGTTATTTTAAGTATCATAAATTTAGACAATTTCTAACTCTTTAAGCACTAATAGGTTAAGAGGCTTAGATGAGCATATCTTTTAAGTCATACCAACATTATAATTGGACACGCCCAATGTATAGGTTTGGGTCACAAACACGGATACATGCAGAGTGTTTCATTTGTATCATTTTTATTTCATCACTTTTATATCAGTATAATATTGCTTAATTGTAATTATTTAAAGAGTGTTCCCTGCAGGATCTTAACCAGAATTAATTGACAATTGTAAAATTAGGGGTGTCCTTTTTTTCAAGGGAGACTATAATTAATTCAGGTATCAACAATTACTAGTAACATGTATTTATTTATTTAGAAATGCCAACATAGACTTGTACAATGTCACTTGAATTACATTGAGAGAATATTCAATAATATGCTTGAAATTGGCATCTGTGAAAAATTTGGTGAATTACATTGAGAGAATATTTATTCAATTATATGCTTGAAATTTGCATCTTTTAAAAATTCTTCCAAAAGGAAATTTAGTAACCTGATGTGTGATTTTTGAATGTGTGGTGTCCAAATGACATACTGATGGCTAAGACTCTGGTCCTGGCCCATTATAACTGGCATTATGTATTCTTTATTTTTTACATCATTCGCATTGTAGATACAGCAACCCACATTGTTCAGATCAACGAAGATTGCTTTCATGTCATGTTTGTGAAATAAATAAAACTGACAAGATCTCAATAGCATTTGCCTTTTGTAGTTCTTATTCATGCTTGTATTGGTTTGATTTTTCATTAAGCTTTTACAGCTGTAGAGGAAATCACATTTTTATTAACCCATTCCATTCTGAAGTGCATAATATGTTTGGACAGACATGCTATCTTAACCCTTTTACTGCTGGTGGCTAATTTTGCCAATACAATCTGATGCATAAAACCTGAAAAATCACTGAAACCCTGGCAAATGGGTACTCATCTGAGAGAACTAAGCGAGAGCTATCCAATGAATACCAACATGACAGGGTTTCGATAGTTTTCAAAAATCTTTGCATCCTTGTTCTTCCAACAAACATAGCCTCAGCAGCGTAAGGGTTAATATTAATCCATCGGATGCTGAAGTTACTTTAGTCCAATGCACAAGATTGTAAAAGATTATGAAATTCATCTTGTCCCTGTTATGTGGGTATTAATTTGAAAGCTCTCATCTAGTACACTCAGATGAGTACCCATGTGCGAGAGTTTCAGTAATTTCCAACTTTTTTGTCATCATTTCACATTGACTAAATTAGCTACCAGCTGCAAAAGGGTTAAAGCAATATTTTGAGAAACAGTTGACTGAAAGTTAGCTTATATGAGGGTTTAAACAATACCTTTCAGAGTGTATTTCAAATATTACTCTGTTTGAAGAGTTGTATTCAAATTTGTCAGACCTTGCGCACATTACAGAAGCAAATGGGTTTGAGGAATGGTAGTTTTGTAATAGACCCACTTTTAGTTAGTGAGTATACTTTCCGAAACAAAATAGTCTACTGGTTATTATTTTACATACAATGTTAACCCTGCTCTTGCTAACACCGGATATATCCGGTGATACATATCTTGCCTGTGTGACCAACACCGTATATATCCGGTCTTTGGGCACCCTTGCACTTAGCAAAATAAAAACAACATAGGTCGATTAAGGGGTATTGAATTATACTAGATATCAAGGTTTTACCTTTTACTATGTTTCTATATCAGTTTGTGAAGCACATTATTGAAACAGTAATAGAAATCTATGAAATCCTTCTGATTTGGCGGGTAGACCCACAATATCCCTGGTTCCAGGGGATAGGTTCTCCCATATGGGGGTCTAGCATGACAAGGGTTAAGTAGAACTCACAATGCAGCCTGACAATTTTGGTGAAATCATCCATGCAAAGGCATGTTTGGTAAATAGGTAAAGGAGAAATGTTCATCAGAACACAACCTTCAGCTATCCTTCAAGTAATTTGAAAAGTCTTTGTGATTTCTCAAATGATTTTTCAAAAGTGTCACTGATTCAGACAACAATTTCTAGGGGAACTCTGTAAGCATGAATGGGTTAACATTTGCATCTGGAGTGTATACAGGTCTCAGAACTTAAAACATAACTCATTATAAACAAGAGTCCTATTAGGAAATAATTTATCGTATTCGCCCGATTAAGCGCACCGTGCGGGTGCAAGTTGGGAAATTTTTCTGTAGCAGGGGTTTTGTCAAACATTTGTATAACCGCATCCCCCAATGAGTGCCGATTGCGGTGTTACGTACCGCAACAAGAAATGGCAGATAGATGGCAGTTACGGTCGCCATCTATATACCTTCTCGTTCAACTAGAACAGTAGAAATTTAACATGAGGAGACGATCTTTGGCGCTTGCTGGTCCCCCAAAATCAGCAAAAAATTGGGAGGGTGCGCTTATTTAAGAGAGTGCGCTTAATCGGGCGAATACGGTAATGGGTGTTGTTATACCTGTCAGTAATAAAAGCTTTCTATCTCATGTTTCTTCAAATGTTGCTTTATAAGTGAAATATTCCATGCATGTCACACTGAATGTATGCTCCAGGAGTTAATAAGCTAAAGTTACCCAAATCTTCTTTCACATTAGGACATGGTTTATTATCATCAGTTCCACTCTGAATCTCGTAACTGAATGGTCAATTTGTTTGTCGTAATGGAGTGTATTGAGATCCTAACAATGCTTTTTTCAACATTCATTGCTTGGAGCCCAATATTAATCCTGTATTAGGATCCTAACAGTGGTTTTCACGCGGTTTATTGTTAGGACCCCAATATTTTACGATAGTGCCATCGCAACCGCTGTTGGGCATACCACATTCTCCACAGATAGAGGTCGCTTTGCCGCTGGCCTCTTACAGACATCTTGCATATACCATTTACACAATAAGGATAACTAATGATATTAGAAGTAACTGTAACTATGTATGAGAATTTCAGTCAATGTAGCATTTTAATGTACACATGCTTCATCAAAATCCTCAAGCAACAAGTGTGACATGGAAAAAAAATTCTCATTCAGAATTCATGAAAAAAATATAACTTCAAATACGGCACTGTCTAGGTTAAATATTTGACTAGGATGTCACTTTAATGGCATGGAAATAACCCTCTGATGCAAAATGGGAAGAAGTGTGGAATTTTTGAGATTAGCCATTGCTTTTAGGATAAGATCTGAGGAAAAAAAACAAGTGCATGTATCACACTAGATCCTTATAAATATTCATTCTAAGAAAGTCCTTCATCAAGACCAAGTTTCGGCCTGGTATCTGCGCGTCCTGTCTAGCTCCCTGATGTAGTTCTCGGCCTCTTCCTCCGTTAATCCTCCCTCCTCTTGTATCACGCCCTTCACCGCATCACGCACACTGTCAGGCATCTGCTTAGCATTCCTACACACAAAAAAGTAGTGCAAAGTCATACATAAAATGGCTTCAACTTAAAGCAAACAAAAATGATAAAGAAAATGTTTTTTGACATTTGAGAAAACAGTAGTGAACACAACCAATTTGTAAATGTAGAGAACTCACAAAAAATGACTCGTAACTGAGCAAGATTAAGGATATTCAGAGTCACAAACTCAACTTCCTGATTTAATACAAATATAAAGAAACTTAATCTGAAAATAAATGAACAAAAGTTTCAAACCATGTATGCTTTTAAAAAGAAAATAAGGAAAAATAAAAGCTAAGTTCACAGTTGAATATGAATGAACAAGAATTAATGAGATAATTTATCACTGATATGTAAACAATGAAAAATATAAATGCTTTGGTGATTAATAAAACTTAATAACATTGAAATTTACTATAAACTAATCAAGTGGAAGGATAGAGTTAAATGACTGATAAAATCCAGGTAAATGTGTTTTATGGACAAATAATAAAAGCATACCTACCTAAGTGCTGCAATGTTATATGTAGTCACTACAGCAGGGACAAATTGAATTGCTAGATCGAAGTAACACGTTCGATAAAACAGATCATCTCTACATTTTGAAAAAAATTCCAACCCCATGTTTTTTTTTACTTGAATCACTTACCCAGCTAGGTAGAAATAAGCCTTGTGGGAGTCTATCAGTGGCCATAAAGTCTTGCCTTGTTCTTTGATTCTGTGCTGTACATATACCTTATCTTCCTACAATGAAGAACAGAGGTAGCGTGTAAGTTCTAGCATCCAAAAGGCCCTATTATTTTAGTTATACCTTTATCATAAGCACCTTTTGAAAAATATTTGAACGAGAGATGTCAATCAGAATCCAATGAAATGCTCCCCTGCGAAAACTTTGTAAATTCATGCTTTTACTCTTAATATAACGACAAGACTGAAAACCAATAACAATGAATACAATTCTATTTCATGGTCTAAAATGTAGTCTTCCAGAGGCAAGTAATTAGATATGGTACCTTACAATGCCAAACATATATAAACCCACATCAAGTGGATGGGTGTTCTTATACTGTTCAACAGGGTCTTAGCCAGGATTTAGAAATTAGGTGCCCAATAATGAATATTGGCTATTGTAAAACTTTGGGGCATCATTTTCTTTAAAGAAGACCACAATATACAACATTTTAAGAAATTACTACAGCAAAAGAAATTAGGTGTCCTTAGGGGTAATTTTGGAGGGCTTGGATGTCGAATTGATGCCACGACACCCTGCTGGCTAAGGCCGTTAAATATCACTCATCACAATACAGATTTGATCATGCTTTCAGCTTGAAACTAAGCAGAGAAAAAATTAATGTCATGCATTTTTTCAGCCAATGAAATCCATTGTATTCCCCTACAAGTCGCTTACCTGATCCCTAGAGAATGCAGTGAAGACATTAAGGAAGCCCTTCCCCTGTAGGTGGCGCCACTCTTCCCCGCAGAGGTAGTCCTTCTCCTGGTTGCGGCAGCCGAAGAAGAGCACGAGGTTGCCGAGATTCCTGGAGGTCCTCTCCTGGATATATCCCCTAAAGGGCGCACATCCGGTACCTAGCAGGGTAACGCAAAGAACTCTTAGAATGCACTGAAGCTTCATAAAAACATCCAGGGTCTTAGCCAGATTTTGGAAACTTGATGCCCAAAATTGGCAATTGTATAATTTTGGTGAGCATCCTATTTTTCAAGGGAGACCACACTATTCTCTGATTCCAACCATAAACATGTATTAAATTATTGAAATAAGGCATAATATCCTTATACAATGTCATGGGAATTATACTGCGATTCAAAAACTTGAAATGACTCACAAAAATATTTGGGAGTCCTGAGGGGCGATTTTTGGGGGAATGGGTGTTTGAAAGCCCTGCTGGCAAAGACTTAGCCTAGATTTCTAGGCTGTCATATGTATTTTTTTTCTCTCATTTGTTTCTGTTACCAGGCACCAAATTGTCTAGATGGCCATAGTGTCCAATTTAGTTTACATTTGTCTCACCAGGATTCAGTTTGATTATGACAGTAACCATATAGAGATACTAGGAGCAGGTGGTGCCATCTATCTACCAAACCTGGTACCACACCACAGTGCTTGGTCAACACATAAGGGAAGGTGAACATTACAGGGACTAGGAGCCTAGTCTAGCAAAGACTATGCAGTGGTCTACCTTAACTATTTTGGCAAGTCACCCCTAAGGGCAACAAGCCAGTAATGTTTAGTTGCTCTGGATAACTTTTAGCTTGCTCAGAAGTTTTTAGTCTTAAAAAAAACGGGATTTCTCGTAAATAAAACATGAAACTTATTATTTTTCTTTGTCAAGTTTACAAATAAAAACATTTGGGAAAAGGTGATATATGATTGTGTAAGGAGCCAATGCATGACATCTACCTTAATTTCAAAACAAACCATTAATCAAATTTGAGGCTTCACATTGAAATATTATATGAATAATATCTGGGCTGTCTCACATATACCATGCAAAAAATGGATCTTTCTAATATGAGATATTGTTTGATGAAACCTAAAGGAAAACCAAAAGCATGCTTGGCCAGGTAGTCCGTAATAAAAGGAATAATACAATGCATTTCTCTTCCATGGAATGGGTGGCTTCTTTTAACAGGTGGTCTTTATCACAGGTTTGGCTTTACCAGTTTCAAATAAGGAACTTAACTCTTCCAATGCTAATGCTAGCGCTATTTTTTTCAAAAGCTCAACGACGTAAAGATTTATGAAATTCATCTAAACCCTGTCATCTTGGTATTCATTGGATAGCTCTCACTTAGTGCTCTCAGATGAGTACCCATTTGCCAGGGTTTCGGTCATTTTTCAGGTTTTTTGCATTATTTTGTATAAGAAAAATTAGCCACCAGCAGCATAAGGGTTAAGAGTAAATCGGTGAAACTGACCTGGTCCAACCATAATGACAGGTGTTTTGTCATCCTTGGGGAAGGAAATGGTACCCCTTTTGACCCAGATGGGTACAAGGGTGCTGTCGGTGTGGTTCGGTTGTAGACTGGCCAGCCATGTGGAACACACCCCTTTCCGGGGTATCACCAGCTTGGTCTTGTAGTTAACTACACCCATAAGGATCTCTATACTATCTGGACACACCTGTGAATAGAAACAATGAGGATTCCTCAAAAATAACTCATTGATTTGTCCCTGTAAATGATATGCTTTTGGTCATGCTATCTATTACCCTGTGAGATTCTCTATGCTATCTTTGGACACCTTAAACAATAAACTGATAAACAGAGAACGACTAAACTAATACAGAGCTTGAAATCAACACATCTTTTAGGATTGTAAAAGGTCTAGATATTTAGGAAACCATTACACATGTTAGTAACTTGAAACTCCAAAACAAACAACCACAAACAAAGAAATGGCTATAAATACATGATTTTACTGATTCAAGCTTGTAGCATCCCACAAAGTCCAGGGAGGAAGTGCACCCTGAGGGTTAGCGTTGTTTGCCACTACAGGCAATGAACAGGCTACCGTATTCGCTTGATTAAGCGCACCGTGTGGGTAGAGGTTGGGAAAATTTTCTGTAGAAAGGGGGTGTTGTAAAACATCCGTATAACCGCACCCCTCAATGATTGCCGATCGAAGTGTAATGACCATTAATGCACCTTCGCTCTCTCGCTGTTCAGCATGCTTAGAAGTTTGCCGCAACAATCCTCACGTGAAAAGATTGTTGATCGGTCAATAGTACGATTATGCGGCGAATATGAACAGTGGGAGCGCGAAGGGACTGCTGAAATGGCGGAATTCAGCGCTGGTTTGCAGACACGGCAAGAGAAAAGGTTTGTGTTTTGGTTACTTCTGGGGGGAGATTTAACATAAGGGAGGGGTGCGCTTATTCGGGACCATGCGCTTAATCGGGCGAATATGGTATATCAAAACACACTCATACTCACCCTCTGTGAAGAGGCTATGGAGAAGGCCCTAGGCTGTATGGCAGGGATGAGATCAAATAAATACTCGAAGGGCACATTGACTTTGGCATGAGGAAAGTCATTGAGGACCTCACGGGTACTACGACGCATCCGGTTGCAGTATGTATACAGCTCTTGCTGAAAGAGCAAGAAAAGGATCAAATAAATACTCGAAGGGCACTTGACTTTAGCATGAGGAAAGTCATTAAGGACCTCCCAGCTACTACGGCGCATCCGGTTGTAGTATGTATACAACTCTTGCTGAAAGAGGAAGAAAAGGATACATGTAATGAAAAGCATCAGGACTCTGATTTGTATTGAATTGTACTTTATTGACTGCATCTATTCAACACACATGGAAAAAAATATTTTTTCAAATTTGAAACTGGACAATCGAAGAATCTACAATCAAATGCTGGGGAAACTTGTGTTTGGAAGTGAATTTTACAATCCTCTGCAAAACATAATGGTAGCATTGCTGAAGTGAAATGAAGTTGATAAGAGACTTGATCAACTCCATAGCACAATAATTTAGTGAACTTTCAAAATTCAGTAGGAAGATAAGTTTCGAGTGTACTTCGGGGTAATTGATCCACAATCTGAAAATGTTGAAGCTTGTAAATTTCTTAGCTGCAACTTATTATATTCAAGCCCTCGGAAGTGAACCAGAAGACTCAGTGACTCGAGCTTTGTTTGAATTTTGCATTGCATTTCGGCCACTAAAAATGCTGTGCTCCAGAACTGACTGCCTGAACTACATGATTTACATGTATATACGTGTACACAGTACACTCTTGCCAATATTAGAGATAATAGATCTTCCTATAACCAGAGAAATACATCCCCTTGATCAGCAACCCCATAGGTACTGCATGCTAGCCTCTACGGCATCTGCGCCTCGGGTTACGCGCTGTAGCCTGGGGTTGTATTGGTCACGTGATCTGTGCAGTAAGCAGGCACTGGCTGGCTGGGGGATGTCATCCTATCTAGGTCAGATAGTGAGAGGCAGCGAAATTTGATGATTCATGACCAGTGCCCACTCCCTGTCTACTTCTCTCAGCTATAACAAACTCCACAAACTCACCTGACCCTCGGCAGATGCGAACTCTCGTAGTTTCTCTTCCTCCAGCTCATCCGGAGTGAAAAAAGCGAGTAACTCGAAAAAATAGCGCCTTGGTACGCCGTTTATGTCGAGATAATGCTGCACCAGATACTCTACTGTACAGGGAGAGGGCAGAGGTAACGGCCAAGGACAGTCTGAAAGATAAACAAAAAAACAACATTGGCGTGAGGTTTTCGCAGTCAAGCAATTTTTCATTTTGTTGAAATAGGAGAATTTGCCACCAGTTCAGTCTATTTACTTATATTTTGAAAAAGGATACAAAATAACAGGTCTAAACTTATGAATGCTAGCAAAATGTACTTGCTATAAAAGTGGGCTGCTACATATTCCCTGTGAGAAGCCCATTAAAGTTATAAGTGAATATACCTACCCCTATTTTAAATCTTCTAAGACATTGTATTCTACAATAATTCTAAGAACCCATTACTGTAGAAAACACAATGTATGCGTCTGTTTATATATAGCCTACATAGTGTGTGGTTCCGCTTCGCTAAATATAAAAACGCTGTACTTTTTTTTCTGTATTTTGGCGCTGTCAGCGGCGGCTACCATCGATAACATAAAGATACGCTATGATGCGAAAACTCCCCAATTCGCTTTATTTGGAACATGCGTCATATGTGTGTTCTACAGTATTGCCTTGACATTTGCTTTACCTGGATCATTCTGTTCTATTGTGAACTGTTGATGAGGTTGAAGTCCTAGAGAAGTGATGAATTCCTCGACCGTGTCTGGCATATTTTGGGGCTGTATCATCAACACGTCACCAGCATTATGGCTGCAATGGAAACAACAGTGGAACTAGCCTGCCTGCCTGGTCTTATTACGTGTTCTCCCTTGTGGATAGATGGCACTGCAATACTCTAGGAGGGTAGGTGGAAACATACCATTACAACCCCCTTGTGTGGTACTTGTGTGAATTAAAAGGCCAATAGTAAACCCCAAGCCCTTGTGTAGGTGCTTGGACTTGTGGTTGCTCATCTTAGATAGATGCAAGCATAGATTTTCTATTTATAGTATGATGAAACAGAGTAATGCCTTGTAGCTAGGCTACAGTGGAACCAGCAGTGATATAAGTACTCCCAGGCAATGTGTTGTACCTGGGAGTAGTATACAGGGAGTGGGCACTGTGCATGTGTCATCAAATTTCGCTGCCTCACACCACTATGAGTCATAGATAACATGTGTACCCCAGGATTCGCTGGACGGCCGACTGATTGGCTGCCTGCTTGTTTCACAGGCCCTGGGTCTGACTGAAATTGCCGCGAAACCAATCACGTGACCAATACTTCCCCAGGCTACACTGCGTAACCCGAGGCGCATATACCGTAGGTACTAGCATGCTGTGCCTATGGGGTTGCGGATCAAGGGGATGTATTTCTCTGGTTGTACCTAGCAGGAAAAAACATAAAGTATTCAATTTGTTTAGAACCAAACCAACAACTTTCATCTAAATATCTTATTGCTTGATACTTGATACATAAGTAATTTTCAAAAGTATCCTAGGTTCTGACTAGTGGTTGAATCATACGCTGAAATACTTGAGGCATTGAATTTCTGCCATCTGGCAAATTCAAACTCAGATCCATTGTGGCAGCAGTCAAATACACATGTATGGATCCAGAGAGAACCATTCAATATTAGGAGAAAATGCAAAGAATTTGGTAAGATCCAGGGATGCTACACGACGTACACGTTGAGCCAAACGATGAGGTGAGCCAAAGCTTGGATTAAGAAAAGAATGGATAGGTAACGAGAGACCAATTACTATATGCCCTATAGTTACATGCTGGCCTCATGCCAGGACTACCAGATAAGGCAGCAGAGCGAGGTCACGTGGGAACAAGGACCAATCAGGGCTCTTGCATCGATTACATTACAGAGAAACCTTATCTCCACCACCAGCTGGGGGTGCCCAGAGCACCTATTAGCGGCTATTAGCTGACACTGGTTGAGGCTAGCATGTTCAGGTTGACCGGCTGGTTTCCATTCCATGTTTGGTCTTCTAAGGCCAAAGTAAAAGACAACTGAGCGGTTCATTAGCATGTGAATTCTTTATAACAGAGGAGTACATTTGGTTGATTTATTTATATCTCTGTATTTATTTGCTACCCTCTGTAGTCTAATGTATTTGTATTCACATTCCTGTTTTTGATCAACACCCCTGTTCAAACGACAGCTGACAAGAAGAACTGTCAACAGTGGAAATGAATATGTTAACAAACCTTATATTTGATCCTTTCACATCAAAGGTTATGAGTTTCACATCCTGCCAGTGATCATCAGCGGTTCTTCTTTCGTTACCTATGACCCGCGCATAGAAAGGACGATCCTGACTATAGCCATTGGGTATGGGCTGGCCAGACAATCGATTTATTCTATAATCTGTGCAAGCTGTGTTTCCATCCTCTTTCAGAAATCTCACTTTATACCTGGATGGTGGTCTGAAAAGAAGAAATAGCTAAAATATCAATAATATATCTCACTTTTTAATTTTCTAAATAACATACTGATATCCAAAAGGAGTTCAATATGTACAAAGAAGAGAAAAACTAACATAATAATAAAAAATAAATAATAACTTAAATGCAATTCAATCTTTACAATCCATTACACACCAGGGAGGGAGGGAAGGAGGGCATTGATTCTTAGATAAAAAGTTCCCTTCCCTTAAAGAATAGTTTGAAGGGGTCTTTCAGTTTCAGATTCATTTACAATGCTAACAGTAACAGCACTCCACAACACTGCAATTATAGCAACCAGGCCAACCCGCTTATGGGGATAACGCAGAGACTCAATCCTGCGACTTCACACTTGGGAGCCAGGCATCATTTACTGTATATGGCTTTAATTTGGAGTGCTTAAAATTTTACTTTACAGCCCAACCAGAGGTCATTTGTGCTACTTCAAATTTGCGCATTCAAGCACTCAGACTATATGTTTATTACTTTATAGATATTTATTTGAAGCATGTTATTATGGTGCTATCATGAGGATTGCGAAAATTGCGAAAAATCACATGCCTGTAAAAAATGCCCGTTATACAGTATACCACTAGGCCATGGTGGATCCCTCATTCATTACACCAGGAACTTCTAATGAAATTTAAAAGTTCCTGATTACACACCAGACTTAACAAACTAAATCATTGAAATGAAATGTATGATAGAACAAGGAAAAAAGAAGAAAATTACAATAAAACAAGTGAAGCCACTTACTGTATTTTATCACTTATAATCTCTGTGCCAGGAGATAGCGGATAGAGAGAAAGCACATTGTTCCAGAACGAAGTCAGCCAAGGATCAACCACAGCATCTGGCCTAAACAACAAAAACAATAACAATGACAACAACTATAACATTAACTTCTATATACTGTATAATAAAAAGAGAGTAAAAGGTTATCCATTTTGCAGTCTTACAGATTTTATTTTTCTAAAGGGTCAAATGATGGTGAGCACTTGTGACTTTGATTGAAATTAAGAAAAATGATAAAAATAACATAAATGGTCATCAATTTTGAAATAAATATGAGTAAAAACAAGTTATATTCCAAATAATTCAATCTAGTTCAAACTACGGTTAGTTCAAATGTGAGATTGGAATTATATTGATTAATATGATAGAATAAGAAAAATATCTAAAAATATCATGCTCTGTCTTTCTATGTGGAATATTCATCAAGTTAGTTACATTAATTTTCAATTGTTAATCCCCTATTTTCCAAAGCCTCTAGGTGCCCTAAAAATATCAAATATTTCCATGCATTTATCAATTGCCTAAATGAGTAATATTAACCCTCTAGCTGCCAAAAAGGACTAATTATTTTCCAGATTTCATTCTTTTTAAAGCATATTCTGGAAAATATTTAAAGGAGTATTTTTAACCAAAACCAAATGAAATTGCTTATCCTATTGCGTTGGTGAGTCATGCTTTATTACTAAATTATTTTCAAAATTATCAAAGATCCAGATAACATTTTTTTATTAAAACTTTAAAGATGAATGGGTATGGCTTACCCTAGATCATGCTGATCATCGGCTAGTCCAGTGGACACCAATGCTGTTCCGCCAAGCTGCAATATACGCTTGTGAAGTTTCTTGGCTATGAAATTAAATCTGAAAAATTATTAACAATCATGAGACATATATGAATATGAAACTAAACTTTGACATAAATCCATGATGCATAGGAAATTCAGATTTATTTCAAACAATTTGAACATGATTAAATACAAAATTCAAACTAAGGAATTTGTAATATGTTTTTAAGAAAATGTTAAAATAGACAATTTCTATCCACAGAAAAAATTACAGATCTTCATTATTTTGCATTGATCATCTTTGATTATCCTCTTCTTCAATATCTACTGTATAACTGATATTTTTACAGGCATTTAATCTTCGCTTTTTTCGCGATAGCACCAAAATAACATCCTTCAAATAAATATCCGGCTTTGTTTTGGTTTAGTTTGAGTCCTTGAATGCGCAAATTTAAAGTAGCACCAATACCCTCCAGCCGGGTGGTAAAGAGAAATTTTTAGAAAAATAGCACAGTACTACAGTATCTCCCTGACAAACCCTTATTTGGGAAAATATTTGAAAAAGATGTATTGACCAGAAGTTGGAAACCAAACCAACAATTCTTCAACTTGTACTGTACCGTAAATTTTCAGAAATATTGACCACCCTAGAAATTTGGGCCACTATCATTATTTTACAAAATAATTAATGGTAAGTCTTGGCCACCCTCAAACTACTGTCAGTTGCAACTTCACAAAATATCTTGGCCACTTTTACTCAGGTATTTCTAGAAAATATGGGCCACCCTCAAACCATTAAAATAATAAAAAACTAAAGTGTCCCAAATTACCGAGAATTTACGGTAAATCATATTGATAAGTTCCTTTACTTTTGATAGGAGGAGTCTCCGAGTCCTAGGACTGCGAAGTGGGTCTGCTGGAGGGAGTCACATGGTAAATTCTTCCTGAGTATGAAGCGCCAGAATAGCCGCATGTTGTCCGGAGGGTCACCTTGACCTGTTGTGGAACACACAAACACAACCAATGGCTGTTCTATCAGATGGGCCTGAAAAATACACAAATGCACATGTCAGAGTTAATAACAATAGCAATAATAATAATAATAATAATAATAATAATAATAATAATAATAATAATAATAATAATAATAATAATAACAATAATAATAATAATTATAATAATAATAATAATAATAATAATAATAATAATAATAATAATAATAGTAATAATAATGATAATAATGATGATAATAGTAATAATGAAAATAATAATAATAATAATGATAATGATAATAATAAAAATAATGATAATAATGATGATAGTAATAATGAAAATAATAATAATAATAATGATAATGATAATAATAAAAATAATGATAATAATGATAATAATAATAGTAATAATAATCATAAAAATAATAATAATAATAATAATACACACAGCACATGTCAGAGTTCAACCCATAATAATAATAATAATAATAATAATAATAATAATAATAATAATAATAATAGTAATAATAATAATAATAATAATAATAATAATAATAATAATAATAATAATAATAATAATACACACAGCAAATGTCTGAGTTCAACCCATGGTCTTAGCCAGGATTTAGAAACAGGGTGTCCAAATTTGGCAATTATATAAAGATTGGGTGTCCAATTTTAGACAGGAGACCACAATATACTTAGATTACAACCATATACATTAATTTACTTATTGAAATAAGCCGAAGCATAATATACTTAAATAATGTCAATGTAACTGTATTGAGGTGTAAAGATTCAGTTACATGCTTGGAAATTGACATTTTTAGAAATTCCTCACAAATTCTTTTGGGAGTCCTGAAGGGTGCTTTTTTGAGGTTTTGGGTGTCCACATGACACCCAGACACCCAGCTGGCTAAGACTATATGGTTCAAACTAGTCTTCAGGTAAATTGGTTCCCTTCCTTGCCAATAGGGGCTTAATTACAGCATTAAGTTCACAGCAATTTCTTTTAAATTTTGGAATTTGATTTCCGTTTATCATCACATATTGTGCCATTTCAGTTTGCAACCAGTTTAAACAGAACTCCATCATAACTTTCATAAGTGAACATTAATTCATTTTTATCTGCAGCAACGCAATCTCTTCAAATGTTTACATTGGATGTTATATAGTGCTCATTGGTTTTGAAGGTGACTACTTTCCCACCATTTTCATCGACTTGTTTTAAAAAACATAAAATAAATGAGGGATTTGGGGAATTACAGAGCTTGGCTGTTGTATCACTTATCGCTGTTGTTTCAGACACAGAAAGATGGCTCACTTTCATTGACTTTTGATTTGAAAAAAAATATGAAATAAGGATTTTGGAAATTATATTTACACAGCTATGGTTTCAGGCACGGAAAAATGGCCCATTTTCATTGAATTTTGATTTGAAAAAAATGTGAAATAAGGATTTTGGAAATTACATTTATAAAACAGCTATTTAAACTTTTATATTAATTGCTTACCACTGGATAATCATCAAGAGCCATGACCTTGACGGTGAAATGTCGTCGCTTTCCCTCTCGGCCAATTCTCTCCGCTACATCTTGGGCACATCCGGATTGGCTGCCATACAGCACATGTAACACGCGGCCACTCATCTTAAGTTCTAGAGAAAAAGAAAGAATTTAACCCTTAAAATACTGAGGCTACTTTCAACCAAAGACTTTTGAAACACATCTGAACCCTGTCATGTTGGTATTCATTGGATAGCTCTCGCCGAGTTCTCTCAGATGAGTACCCATGTGCCATCTGTTTTCATGCTATCTGCCAAGAAATGTAGTTTTACTTGGGATTATAACAAATTGTAGCAATTATGTTGCAATCATTGTTGTTACATTGTTGCAAAAAAGTCATTGTAAATGAAACAATTGTTGCCAAAAAGTTGATTCAACTATAATTTTAAGTATACATCTGTTGCAATAATGTTACAACCTAAAGTCCTCCAATATAAGGATTTAGATTCAAAACTTCCAAAATGACTTTTGAAATATATCAGGGGTTTCCAAATCTAGTCAGTTCATGGGAATGTTGTGAGATAGAAACCCTGTAAATTTGAAAAGCTTGCACTGTGAGGATTTGCAATATCATGCAGACAAGCCAGTCTTGACTAGCAACATTAACCAAAATGACTTTAAAAATGCATTGAAGGTTATCAAATTCAAATAAAATTGAAGAAATGCCATGATATGGAAAGATTTCATAAATGTTTTAGACATATCTTGCAACCAATTCTGGGTGTAAATGCCGATGAGAATGGGTACTTTGCCAAAAACAAAACATCTCCTCTGATAAGGGCAGGGTCTTAGTCAGCAGGGTGTTTGGGTGTCTTTTAGACTCCCTGGTTCATGAAAAACACATGAGTTTAGGTAAAAAGACAGACACCTAGATTTTGGTATGTGTTTTTTATAAATACTAATTCCAAGCAGAGGGAAACATCCCCTTGATCTGCAACCCCATAGGCACAGCATGCTAGTACCTAGAGTGTGTGCACCTCGAGTTACACGGTGTAGACTGAGGAAGTATTGGTGACGTGATTTTTTCAGAAAGAGGCTGAGAGTAGTAGACAGTGAGTTGGCAATCCAGAGCCTTATCTCTTTTCGCTGCCTCTATCTAGGTCAGATAGGTTGCCAAGGAGATGGGCTCAGCAGGCAGCCAAACCTGGGGGTACACATGTTATCTATGACTCATAGAGAGGCAGCGATATTTGATGATGCATGCACAGTACCCACTCCCTGTCTACTACTCCCAGTTCCAAGTTAAATCACTAAAAAGTTGAACTTCAAAATAATAACCAAAATATGCACCATCATGATGATTTAGGTTCAAAATGTGCCTATATGTGTCACCTTTCAAATAAGACCACCCGCAAGTCTGTCCTCCTCAGCACTCCTCAGATATGGCTTATGAAAGTTAGTAAAAAGCTGGCCTCAGTCTGGGTATAGAGGCTGCCATTATCAGAAGTGGTGCTAATGAAGTGACTGCCAGCCCTGCTTCTGATTGGTTGAGAGATATCAGTGGCAGTCACTTCAAGCATTTGCCCTTTAAGCATATAATTACTTTATTGGTGGATGTACATAATCAGTGTAATGATTTTTACTTTTTCAATCAGGGATTTTAGACACCCTAAATTCTTGAAATCCCAATTTGGACAAACTGCCATGAAAATCCTGGCTAAGTCCCTGGATAAGGTGGCTACAAAATTTGAATGTATCAAAGGTCCAGACAACAATTTCTAGGTAGATTTCTAGGAATTAATACTTTGAAACAAGTTATATATTTTGCTTCGGAGGTAACCATTAAAGATAAGCTTTTGTTGGAAAAAATATCATGCCAACAGAAACTGTCCCAAAATAATGCCTCTCCGGATGAGGGAGAGACATGATGAAATTGGTTTCCAAAAGCTTTCAGGATAAAAAAGGGTCTTTATTTAGGAGTGGAATGGTGTCCTCATAAACAAAATCATAGATGCTCACAAATTATTTTGCACTTAAAAGTTAAAACTCACTTGACTTGCTATAAAACTTCTCCATTAAAGGGGAACTAAAGGCTCATATACATATTAGCTTATATGAAAGTAATACACTTCAATAATAGGATGCTGTCCTCCTTTTTCTCTTAGTGATCCCATGAGAGGAGAATTTTGTGTTTTGTCAGCAGCCTCAGCCAGCCCCTAGCAGCCCCTGGTAGCAGCCATGTTTTTCAACTGCTATCAGCTGTGACTCAAATGGGTGGCAGCCCACTTCATGTCCCCTTGCTCAGAGCTAGGGGTCATGAAGTGGGCTGCCACCCATTTGAGTCACAGCTGATAGCAGTTGAAAAACATGGCTGCTACCAGGGGCTGCTAGGGGCTGACTGAGGCTGCTGGCAATACACAAAATTCTCCTCTCATGGGATCACTAAGAGAAAAAGGAGGACAGCATCCTATTCTTGAAGTGTATTACTTTCATATAAGCTAATATGTATGTGAGCCTTTAGTTCCCCTTTAAAAAAAAATCTTACTCATTGATCACTTTTTCAATATAACCATAGATGTATAACTATAAACACCAAAAATAAAAATCAGAGTAAATCAGGTTTGTAAACCTTTTACCAGAAAAAATACACATGGCGACTTGACTCAAAAGCCTGTGTTTGAGGAGTTGGCTCAGTGAGACAGTTTTAGTTTATACCTGGCTACACTACAGACTACTCATAATATTCTGCATTGAAGAGGCTTGCCATATCTGTATAATCTTACAAACCTTTTCCCCTTTACCAAATCCTCCTATTCTATATGAATGAATAAATCGATCTCAAACAGAACTAGCTGCAGCAGAAGAGATTTGACAGGTCATGTAAGCACATTTCACTAGAAGTTTGTATACCCGATTTACACTTATTGTATATGCCTGTTCTATATATTGAAGGAAGTGGTAGGTTCACGGTGATTCCAAATAGTGTGAACCGATCGTCCATCAAGGTCAAAGGTCAGAGTTGCACTCGATATAGCATCTAGAAATTTTTTCAATGTTGTTTGTTATTATTTTGTTCTTTGAAAAATATTTATCATGTTACCAATCATCATATAAATATATCATATCGAAAGAAAAGTTTTTTGTTGTAAATAATGTTTGGTCTTTATACATGTTGGATCTATTTTGACATTTTAAAAAAAATGTAGCCTGTTTGCATTCGGTTTAATAATGCGGCACTATTGGACACAGCAATCGAATTGATCATTGTTGAAAAGAGGAAGGGCCATCTTCTGAAAGAATGTTTTCTTTGGAGATCCTCAATTCCTTGCACAGGTAAATCAGAACTACAGTTCCAGGCTGATGTAAAGCTGCTGAATGTATAGATTGGAGAGAACCAAATGGATTCAGTAACAGTATGCAATGTCTGATGATGTATCAGGGGCGGATCCAGGATTTAAGAAGGGGGGGTTCAATGTAGTTCCAAAAAGTGACACTGGTGGCGCCACTCACAATTATTTATAAAAACACCACCAGGAGTCAACTGCAGAGAGCTAAAAATAATAATTTCATACGAGATATAAAAAAAATAATAATCTCATAAGATATATAACAAAATACATAGAGTAAGAGTGAATTTTTAATATAAATATTTCATATTAATTATGATATGCAAAATCGAATTTGGTGATGCCACATTGTCCTAATTTTGGTCGCAAGATTGAACGGACCTCTTGCACTTTCAAACATTTAAGAAATATATTTTACCTTTTGGAGAGATTTAACAATGTGAACACCCTGGGGATGAGGGGAAGAACTTTTGCCCACTATTCTTAATTGATGTTAGCGTAATTGCGATACATGCATCTGGGGGGGGGGGGGGGGTGTTCAATTGGAGACACTCTTTCATTTGTGATATGACTAAACACCAGTCATGAGAGTCATTCAGTAAATTTCACCTTCTGCGCTGGTCGAATTCTCAGAAATCAACGCTTTCAATTTTTTTCTAATTTGGCTGAACCATTTCTATTCAACCTTTTTACAAATAATACTCGATCATTTTTGCACTTCAGATGCAAATGGGTTAAGGCACCTCAGAAGGTGTTAAGATGTGGTTATTCACGTATCAGTTGGCTATTAGTTAGGTATTTTCCATAGGGGTTTGAGGAATCAAGTGATCTAGAAGTTTGAGAATCAACGAACCCCCCCCCCCCCCCCTCACCTAGCAAACATCAGGTTTTCAAAGCTATTCTTAGTCTGCAAACGACTGGACTGGACTGTCTGTATCCGCTGGACCAGTGACCTGTAATCTATATATCTCTGCCTGGACTAAGGAATCAAGTGATCTAGAAGGTCGCCGCGGCAGGAAAAACAATTAGTTTTGATGTTTGTCCACAGGTGGCGTGGTGGTGCAAAATGACTCACCAGCCAGGGGGGGTTCGGACGAACCCCTCGAACCCCCCCTGGATCCGCCCCTGATGTATGTTGTTTCATTGATCATTGAAACCATCAAGACAAAATGATTTCTGAATTCTGTGGTACATGGTACATATATATGTGGTAAATATATATATATTAATATATATATAATAATATATATATATATATATATATATATATATATATATATATATATATATATATATATATATATATATATATATAAATATATATATATATATATATATATATATATATATATATATATATATATATATATATATATATATATATTAATATTACATATATATATAATTTCATTTCAGCTCTCATCACCTCATTTTAAATACATGTACAACTCCAATACAAACATATTTGGTTCACATTGTAGGATTCTAGGAATGAATAAAATATATTTTAGTTTAAATATTTTGCATAAATGTATAAGATGTATATTCCATTCTGTTCATGATATTGCACATTTCTAACCCAATCACCATAATAAAACTATATAATTTTGCATGATGATTTGGCATGGTACCCGCATTAGTCTTGTATCTTTTAATTAACTTTATTTCTGCTCATTTACAGATTCATAAGCTGATGGAATACCCACTAAAGCATAACTCTCTTCTGAGCTGATATCCGATGAGAACAAACAAGGACACCTACTGACTATATATAAAGAGAAACGCTCCATCATGTTCTTCTCATTGAAGGAGATTGTGAAGTGGTTTGGGATGACAGGCTTTGAACTGTGGCTCCACCTATTCTCCCTCCTAGTATTCACTGTGGTAGCAGTGCTTAAACACGAAGGAGCCATTCTTACTCCGTGGTGGAATATCTTCATCCCTCTCTTCGCCTGTGATGGACTAAATGCATATTTTAGCGTGATTGTTTTCATACGGATGTATCGGCAGCATGACTACAGATCGGCGGGACTCAAACTCCTCTCATCCATCATTATAATTATTCTCATATTCGTCTTCAAGGTGCTCCTATGTCAAAGACTTGCGGGGGAGAACCAGTTCTCTTACTCGGAAATATTCGCGCCGATATTCATTGTGCTACAGATAATGCTGATCAAGGCTTGCCAAGTACACTGACTAGTGCTTAGTGAGGAGTATCAGTTACTGACAAGTCGATAATGTCCGTTAATCACTCGCGTATGCACCAGAGAAATACATCCCCTTGATCCGCAACCCCATAGGCACAGCATGCTAGTACCTAGGGTATGTCGTATGTGCGCCTCGGGTTACGCGGTGTAGCCTGGGGAAGTATTGGTCACATGATTTTTTTCAGCAGGCAGCCAATCCTGGGGTGCACAGGTTATCTATGACTCATATAGTGCGAGGCAGCGAAATTTGATGATGCATGCACAGTGCCCACTCCCTGTCTACTACTCCCAGGTCTGCACGGACAAAAAAGAAAAGACTGCTTTGGCGATCACTTTCAGCAAAGGAGGTAGTCAGAATGGATGCAACAACTCTCGTTCACTTTTTATGATAATTCATCCTTCATTTATAAGTTATAAAAAGTATCATGACTAAAGATCTCTATACATGATACTTCTCAAGACAAATTTTTATTATACTTGATCAAGGTCTTAGCCGATATTTGGAAACAGGGTGTCCAAATAGAGGTTTCATAGACTTTTGCGTGTCCAAAGTGTGGTACAAAATACATACTACTAATAAGATAGACCCTATACCTTTACAGATTTTGCTTTTTAGGCCAGATACTGCTTTGTGTGTCTTATAAAAGTGACACTACAGCTTCTACATCTTCTATCTTCTAAGAAAAGTCATCTTCAGCAAATTCTGACATAAACTTTTGGGTGTCCAAACTGTCAAAAAACAGTGTTCTGCGTGTCCAAATGACACGCCGGACGCATTGCGGCTAAGCCCCTGTAATTGATCCTTCATTTGCAAGTTATAAAAAGTATCATGAATAAAGATCTCTATACATGATAGTTTGAAGTTTGAACACGAGACAAATTTTATTTATAATCAGACAATAATTTATGCCTAGGTGTTGCAGGAGTGAACTGAATGAAAAGAACAGTTAAGGTGTTGGGTGGAAGTGTTCACAGAAGGAACTTTTCATATATCAGGTTTTTTCCATGTAGCATTACAATTAGATATATCTGGAAAACAAATTATATGTAGTGAAGTTGTGTCGACTGATTCAGCCATCTTATCACATTTGTTTTGTGACTGGAGCATTGGTCGTGAAATAAAGAATGCTTGAGTTTCTAAACTTTGCCAAGTCCCAAGTCCCAACACTATTAGCCTACTAGGAATCTGTCAAATTTTTGGAGAGGAAGGGGGATCACAATATACTCATATTTCAACCACAAACATGTATAAATTCATCAAAATTAGACATGATATCATTAAACAATGTCATAGGAATCATAAGGAGAAGGGAAAATTCAATTTTAAGCTTGAGATTTAGATTTTTCGAAATTCCACACAAAGAAATTTGGGTGTCCTGAAGGGTTCTTTTTAAGGGTTTGGGCGTCTAAAAAGGCACCCAGAAGCCCTGCTGGCTTTGACCATGGCGAGAACATCAATATTACTTGATATTTCTCCAAGTGTGATTTTAACATTTCCAATTTGCACAATGGCCCACCACAAGAGGAAATCATGGCACCTAATACTTAATTGATTTGCAAATGGACAATCACTAACTGTGACCTGTTATCAATCAATTTTCTAAGTAATCTCCCTATCCCTGGCACTAACTCAATCATGCCCTAAATTCTCAGAAAAACAGAACAAGTATGAAAGAAAGGAGTAAATATGGTTACAAAATTGAACATAGAAAAGATAGAATTGTATTGTACAAGTGTATCATTCATAAGGTAAATAATGTATGACACATATAAGAAAAGCTTTTTCACTGTTAAAAAACTTTTTTTTTAATTTCCAAGCTCAGCCAGTTGGTTTCATTCAAATGTATATACTTGAGGTTGAAAATGAGGTGATGAATTTGTCATATTTTTTTCTATTCTGACATATTTAAAGATGGCATGATAGTTTTTTGATGAAATAAAAGTATTCCCTCTGACAGACTTAAATATACACACTTGGTGACATGTTTGTAAATTATCTATTTGACAATATGATACTATTGCCTTCATTACAACACATTGCTTTAAATTACTCTCAAACAGGGTTATGTGTTTTGTGTTGTAACCAAGAGTTCTCAATAGTGATGATGTATGGCATAACAGAGATAACATTGTGGACCTCTTGCAATTTTAGCAACCTAATACCAGAGAAATACATAACCTTGATCCGCAACCCCATAGGTACTGCATGCTAGCCTCTACGGCATCTGCGCCTCGGGTTACGCGCTGTAGCCTGGGGTTGTATTGGTCACGTGATCTGTGCAGTAAGCATGCAGCAGCAGAGAGATTGGCTGGCTGACTGGCTGGCTGGGGGATGTCATCCTATCTAGGTCAGATAGTGAGAGGCAGCAAAATTTGATGACGCATGACCAGTGCCCACTCCCTGTCTACTACTCTCAGCTAATACTTTAATATTGGATGTGTCTTATCAAAGTTAAAATAGATAAAACAATAACTAACTTCAGACTTGACAGCTGGGTTCTAACTGATAAGGTGGTTGGACATCTTAATTAACGCTCCCAAATCCCTTGTATAACTCAATTGAGGACATTTTGTCAATAGAACCAGGAACTTTATAATTTAATAAGTCTAAACTACCTGATAGAACCTAAGAATGTTGATTTCAATTATTTCTGATATTTCTATTGTTGTTGCAAAACTTCAATATCATTCTAAGAAATGCTGTCTGTGGACCATCCAGCATACATTTCAGCTAGTGTCTGTTTGGTGATGATGCTGATTTGATGTCTTTATCGAGTTGTTTCTTTCCTTTGTATTTAAAGCATATTGTTTGATTTTTACAAAATAAATAAAAATTCCAAACCAATATGTTTGTACTTATTTGCTATGGGCTTACAATAGGACTCACATACACCACTGACATACACTGTTTTAAAGGTGATTATGGTAAATTTTCCATTATTGTAATTTATATTACAATTTTATGTATTTTATGGGATTAATTTTTATTATTATTTTTTTTTGTGTGTGTGTTGGGGGGGGGGGGGGGGGCTCAGTTTTTCCTTTATACCCCTGCTTTACACCATTCATTCTTTCAGAGCATACATTGAAAGTTTGGAATTGAAAAAAGAATGGGCTGCCCTTACCTCAATAATTCACTCAAACCAATTCACGTCATACCCAAGGTGCTTGTTGTTTCATACAAAGTTTTTCTAAATTACATAGAGAAAATGTTAATTTCTTTCTCATCAAGCCTCTTACAGATGTCCTGTATATTTGGTCTGTTATTCTGCTGAGTGATGGCCTAGACAGTCAGAGTTGGTCTGGTTATGAGGAAAGAGGTGTATACTATACCATATCTAAAATGACAAAGTGACCTAATATTCCCATATTATCCCCATTGTCCAATTATAGCGATATCACCCAAAATAAAACTGTCCAATATCATTTTGATTATCATACCCATTCAATTCTTTTTTGGGTATGGTGCTTAATTGCCACAATCAATGCTGCCCATATAATTTTAATGAAAAAAACTGCCAGGGATAGACATATCATACTTTTCTATATTATATGAATAACTAAGATATTATACATGCAATTCTTTCCTCTAACAAGCGCTTTTTCCTTTTGAAGAAATCAAATTTATCAATTTTTCAAGCAACCTACTGTTATTGATGAAGCATTTGTAGTTCCATTAATATTACATTTTTTTATACATGTTTTTATCGTTACTATCACCCTCATTTTTACATGAGGAGCTGAAGATATAATTTCAACCTTAAAAGTTTTTGAAAATGTTTTCGTAAAAGATAATTTATTCATGATTATTTCTTATCTTTTTTTTTTAATTTTGATTCACTTTATTTCTCACACATGTCTTGAGAGGTACTGACTGGTGGTGCCCTCTGTGTTGACAAGTTGACTTTGTGCTGAATTAATCGAATTCGCCTGTTGAACTCGTTGGAGGTCATAACGCATGCGCGTTCGTACATCATACAGACATGGCGGACATGGCGGATTTTTACAAAATATAGTGGAGGTTATTTTTATTTGTTTGATCTGTTGTGGAAGAATTACCGATCCCAAGAATGGACTCAGTCGTTGGGGAGGACCCAACCCTCCCCTTGAATTTGGAGGAAAGGTAATTATGCGTTGTTTTTCAACCGTTAGAATGCTTAACCGAACTTGTCATTTGCGTTGCCGTTGGATTCGTTAGAAATAGAAGTCGATTGACGGCAACAGCAGTTGAAGTTGTGTATTGATCTTGGGAATGCATGCATGCTGCACGAAATCAACAGGCATATCAATGTCATGCACATGTGCTGGCTTTGCGTGCTACCTTTGTTCATGTTCGCTTAAACATGCCTCTGATCATAGCAGGTTATTTTGAATTCCAGAAATTTGAAACAACTATTTTGACAGTTGCAATCGGTTTGTTTACAAACATCCAAACTTGAATTTCTGTGCTGCTGAATCTCAATCTGGTTGACTGTAACTTTCAAGAGAAATTTCATTGAAATTAATGGGATCTATTCTGTGTAGTTTCAAATAGACAGTTGGACTCCCCAATAGAAAGACCATTCAATGATACATGTGTAATTCATTCCTGATATATCAGACAGGCATTTTTTTTCATGATTTAAAAAAAAAAAGATGTGTCATCATTTTGAACCAAATTTTGCAGATATTAGATATATCATATATATGTAACATTAATTTTAGAGAATTTTTAAAATATGTTGCTGTAGACATGGTGTAGTTATTTATGGCGTAAGATTTTAGTAGCTGTTTAAGCCACTTGTGAAAAGCGTGCGACAATACTCAACCTTGAGTGAAGTACTTCACACGGAAGTCTAAGTATGAAGAACCAGAGATATATAGGGTTACAGGTCACTGGAAGAACGAAGAAGCATTTGGAACATCACAGGTGGTGCAAACTTTGCCGAATAAAGTGTGACATTATCACAGTGAACACCCCACTGAACTTTGGTCCAATCTGGCATGTAGATTTGCCCATCTAAGTCTAACCCTTCAGAATAAAATCAAAACGTTGGCAGTTAAAACTAAGTTCACGAACAACTTTAATTTGAGGACCTTCTCATTATGGTAAAGAAACATTCATTCTAGCAGATTCTGAAAAATTCTCCTTATCAAAAATTATATCTTCAACATTTCAAGCTCATCTGCAAAGTATGGCATGGAAACTCAAACTTCTTTCAAAAAAATTAAAAAAACAACAACATGGTATTTGCCCAATAGTCCAATATACCAGACAGACTCTAATATCCTTATAACTAGATATGGACATCTCTATTTATGACCTTTTGATGATCTAATGCTAATACAGCATGGAATCACAACAGATTCACTTTAAATTTCCCTAGTTACATAGATCTACCCCCTCAACATAAAATTTGAGTTACCAAATGTTGTATTCCAGAATGTTTCATCCCCGCTAATCGTCATACTGAAATAACTATAATTTCTACTAGGGGGAAATTGAAAGGAAATAGGCAATCTAATAATACCTAGGTGATTAATCTGGTGTTATTGACTTATGATAGAGTCCAGCTTGTTCTGTCTCACAGGATCAGGGGCCAAGTAACACAATGAATGGCTTAGTATTGCAATTAACAGTCTGGGCCAGCTGGCCTGAGCCAATCAGGCTAATGTTTTTGTTGGATGGAGTGCCTCAATGGTTAGCCTGAAAGACCTTTAGCAACCATCTTGTGAAACTGAAAACCTCCCTTCCTAGATCATGGTAAAAATTGAAATTGTATCATATATCAGGATTCAGGACAACCGATTCCTATTAGGAATTTCTCAAAATTTCAATATCTAACTTTAGAATAGTTGATGATAATCTGGCACCACAATTTTAATGATACATGGCATTTCTTAAGGGTATCATTCATTTTCTCAATCAATATATGTATATGTTTAGAGTCCAGGGGATAAGGGGAGGTGAAACATCTCTTCATGTTGGCGCAGATAAGAATGCCAAGTTAGGCAAAAGGGGCACTGTCACTGCTGGGCATGTGGCGGGGATGGATCAAACAGGCCAGGTTGTTTTTTGGGGTCCGCCATTTTGAAAATATGATGGGAGGATCCTGGAGTGCCTTGATGGGGAGTAGTGGTGGAAGTCTGAGAGGCACCTTGGCTACTGGGGGACGGAGCCAGTGCCGAAAAAACTGCCGATTGTGAGGCCATTCTGGTCGAGAGTGTCAGTGAGGCTCCTTGGCTACTGGTATTAGTTGCCGGTGCCTTACGACTCAGTTGAGGGGGTGCTGCCTGAGTTGAATGAGAGGCACCTTGACCGCTGGTTGTGGGGTCGGTGCCGGACACACTGTTCTGAATATGGTTAAATGTGTAACTTACAAGAAAGATAGGTCATCCCAATATTTCATGCTTTTCCATTTTTGACATCAAGTTGAAATTCCTGGCTAAGGCTCACACTACAGTACAAGACCCCAAGGTACTGGAAGTGTGCACTTGATTAGCAACTGTGAATGTGGGGTGGGGGGGGGGGGGGCATTAATGGAGGCTTCCATTATTCATGCAGGTCTTGTGTTATCTTCAATTATTACACAATAGGTCAGGAGCTTCTACCTTCAGGGTATGAATTGACTCCTTCATGCCTCAAGTTTTTACTGGATGTCTGTATGCTAGGAAACTTTTACCAAGGAATGAAGCTAGACTTTGCAAACAATGCAGAGAGTCATTGGATGGCTTCTAATTTATATTTCTTTTCATTAACTTTAAGAATTTTCCAAGGGCCAGTCCAAGTTGATTTTTGGTCCTACAGATTTTTTTGCGGCAAAAAAGTTTGAAAATTCTCGGTTCGGAGGACAGTGTTTACATTGGAAGGAAGGAATTGGGTATTACGTCGCTTTCAACAGCTAAGGTCATATCGCGATGAGATAGAAACCCGGAACCGGGAAGAAATTCTCTACTCTTCACGAATTGTTCCAAGGGGTCTTTCTGTTGCAGAAGGACCATAGGCAGTCCTCCAGAGTCCAGAACGCAGCACATTTATAGCGACCAGGCCAACCCGCTTGGGGATCCAGCGGAGACTCAAACCTGCAAACTCACGCTTGGGAGCCAGGCATCTTAACCACTAGGCCACGGCGGATCCCTAGCGTTTACATTGGAAGAGGCAGGATGTTGACTTCCATGCTCAATGAATGGTGGACCCGCAGACCTCGGAGCCAAACTGGTTACCGATTTAGACGCCATAGACGGTGTAAGCGATAGACCGATATCGCATAATTAAATTTATTTTGTATGTTTTCTTTAAATATAGTGGCCTGAAAACATAAAACCAAGGCCTTTTGTGATTGAGTAGGTAGTTTTTTTAAATTCAGAAAGTCTGGAATTTTAATTTTTTGGAATTTGTCCAAAAATCGGTCTGCGATTCTGTAAGACAAAAAAAATCAAATTGGACTGGCCTAAAATTTTATAGGATATAGATCACAGAATTTGTTGAAGGACTAACAACTTTTAAAATGCCTCTTTTGACTCAGCACTAGGCAAGAATGGCTAAAGGAGGATGCATGATGAAGCAATATATTGCTGCTCTCATTTGAACCAGCTCTTGCAGGCTTATGCAATTGTTAGACTCTGTGAGAATGGACTCTGTGAGACAATGACACTGTGTCATATGTCCAGTACTTGGTACATCCTGCACTGGTGCATGTCATTTAATAGCACACCAGCCAGCAGCAATTAGTGGTTTGTAATATCACATCAGACAGATATGGATTTTGTGTGACAGGAGGATGCTCTAGATAAGTAGATATATGATAGGCATCTAATCTATGGAACTGTCAACTTTGATAGCAGGAGATTTTTTTCATGGGGGTTAAAATATCTATTATGTGAGATTGTGTATATAGTACATGTATACACATATATATATAAAAGTTCTGAAAGCAATGTGCTCACTATATATATGCAGTGGTGATAATGCTATGTGCTAATGCTAAGTCGAAGAGTTACAATCATTAAGAAAGATTACCTAAAATATTGGATCAATTTCCATATAACTCATGTTTCCTACCTGAGTAGAGACATCTCTGGTAAGCCATGATTAATCTCTGGTAAGCCATGATTAAAATGCTTACCAGATTTCTGTGTTTACTGTGCTCTTCTATTTTGTCATGTTATGGTATGATTGGGAATTCTGCCATTTCTGTCACACATTAATTATCACAGTATTAAAAGAATCTGCCAAGCTCAGACAACCCTGCATTCTTTCTTGTTCTTGGGCAAGTGAAAATGGCAACCATTGCAATTACGAAAAGGGATTTCTGACAAAAAACCTTCCTTATTATTAATAACCCATTAATGCTTGTGGTGGCAAAAAGCAGTCGGACAGTTAAATTGCGAAAATTTGTTTATAATAGGCAAAAGCATAGTTAGGAAAATATTTGATGGAGAAATGTTGATCAGAAGGGGTGGACTGACAATTCTCCTTCAAATAATTTGTTGAATCATTCATTATTTCAAATTAATTGTCATGGTATCCTTCATCCAGATGGTTGTAGTTGATGAATGGTTGAAAGGCTAGGTCAATATTCTTGTCATATAATTCCTTTAGTTCCATGTTGATAACAGTATAGGAACTTTCATTATAGGTCTTGAAAACGACCATTATTTGCTCATAGATTTTAAATCCTAGGAGCCAATTAAAAATCTGCTCCTGTCTGAAAATGTCCCTGCCTATAATTGTGCCTAGGCAAGGAGAACCCTTTTATTTAAGCAGTAAAATAAATATTCAATATCAATTAAGATCTGTTAGACTAGTTGAGGTAAATTGCTAGAGGGTTTTCTGCTGCTAACTTAAGTATCTTTAGGTCTACCAAAAATTGGGTGTGATATCATTTTCATTAGCCGTAACTAGTCAAATGCACTGGTTTTGTCTCACTTGGTATAGATGCTTATTACCTGCAGTCTCAGGTATGCTGCTTCAACTTTGTACCTTAACCCTTACGCTGCAGGTGGCTAATTTGGTCTATACAAAATGATGTAAAAAAACACACACTGAAAAATGACTGAAACCCTGGTATTAAAATAGGTACTACTTTGAGAGTACTCGGCTAGAGCTATCCAATGAATGCCAACATGACACTGTTCACTGTCAAACAGGGTTTAGATGTTTTTGTTGTGCAGTAGATGCTAGTAGCCTCAGCATTAGACAGGTTAACCTCCGTATGCCCATATGACCTTAGCAACACCTGACACTAAACGTTTAGTTAAAAACAGTGACAAATATGAAAAAAATTTTTTAGTGAAATGCAAATTGATTAGTTATTTCTGGAAAATCTTTACATTGGTTTTTGAAATATTGCATTCATATGTAATCTCACATCCTTTGCCTGGCAATATGGCTTGATTGGCTTCTGCTACTTTATATGGTTAATCCCTACGTGTGAGCTTTAAGTGGATTGGAGCTAGATCCTATTATCAGTGTTATTAATTGATAAGCTGTTGTGTAATATTCTACATTACCTGAGTGTACACTATTTGTGTTATAGCAACATGCATAATGTCTTCAGTCTAGGGGCCCAAAATAGTATGAAAAATAACCAGAAATCCTGTTTTTAACCAGTAATTTTTATCGAAGGATCTATTCGGGCCCCTAGCCTGAAATCTAAGTGTCAGACCCTGCATTTGAGAAAGTTGCCAGTGACTTTGGGTTAGGAGATGGCTTTCCTTGGATACTCTATGGTTCACAGTTAGCATCGAGCCCTGGGCAATAAACAAAATTTTTAAATCCTGCCAAAACATCATGTTGTGTATTGATTTTTTGCTGGCTCTCCCTATTTATAAGAGAGCAAATGCCAGCCGGCTATACATCATGATCCGTCTCTGCCAATGTGAGTTGCCAGGGATCTCCGGGAGCCACGGGAAATATGTCCAGCTTCAGAGGAAGCTGTACGAGTTTCCATGGCTACCGTGACATCAGCAGATATGATAGTAAGATCATCATATCTCAAGGTGCTACCACAGCCCGGCATGGTCTGCAAGAGAAAAGGTCAGTGGGGAATTCACCGGAGAGCTCGCTCATTAGTAACTTGATAGTGTTTATATTGAGGTGTACTTGTTCTATTGTTGATGTATATTTCATATGCTTATGATGGCTTTGTTATCTGCCAGCTAGTCTTTTATTAAGAGTGCACGAGAGGACACTAATGGAATATGAGCCAGTGTTTATTCTCTAGGCAGTGAGAAAGGGGGTTCTTTCCTTTTTCAAAGGAATTCAATTACCGTATTACCCCGCATACATAGAGCTGCACTCACCACTCACGAATTTGAGTTGCTCGAGCCCTGGGGCAAACTCGCCGAGCTCGAGCTGAAATGTTCAAATCGTGAGCTCGCCTATGTTGAGAACACAAACGTAACACAGACCACCTAACCCACGTTATTAACATACATGACTGCTAATCGCTGTGATGTCTTCTTTACAATCTCCAATGTATACATTCAAGTGGTGTTGAGTGTTATACCTTTGTACCTCGTCAGCACGTTTTGAAATTAAATGAACATGGCAATGTTAATAAATCTCCGCCAATTAATATTTATCTTTTAATAGCTGGCTGGAAAATAAGTATTTCTTTGGAAAATTGGAACGTCCGTGAGCTCACGAGTCAAACGGGTGGTGAGCTCATGAGTTGATCTCCCTCCGTGAGTGCAGCTCTACGCATACAACACGCACTTTTATACACCACAACACCTATGTCAAGGAGGGGGTGCGTGTTATCAATGGGTACATAAACAGGACTTTTTTACATTGATGCTATGGTGCGGGGCATGCGTGGTAGCGAACATCTATCTTTAGTGGGTTCCTATTGTCTATTGTCCTGTCACCATGACGATGTTATGATGATTGCTATTATGATACACTATATGTACCAGCTCATGTTTAAAAATAGACTACCCGTACTGGTAATTGGTATCACTTGTACAGTGACTCTGATCCCTATAAACACTGTAAGCCTCTAATTCAAGAGGCAACGGGGGTTACGGTACAAGGGTCAAGTACTTAACCGGACACTCCACACTCCCCAACTCCGCCTGCGTGTTATTTTATATTAACGGGGAATTGTATTTTACATATGGGAAAGGGACTTGGGTAGGGGTGCGTATTATCAATGGGGTGCGTGTTGTATGCGGGGTAATACGGTATAGATTATTTTCATGATCTATTTTTATATAAACAGATACCGAAGGGATCCCAGCATTTTGTGAAAAATGGGTCCCAGAGGCCAGAGAAACAAATGGGAATGGGGTAATTACTAAATGATATTAGGATGCCTTCAGGGCCTAACTACAGGTAGATAAACCTCTCTCTCTCTCTCTCTCTCTCTCTCTCTCTCTCTCTCTCTCTCTCTCTCTCTCTCTCTCTCTCTCTCTCTCTCTCTCTCTCTCTCTCTCTCTCTCTCTCTCTCTCTCTCTCTCTCTCTCTCTCTCTCTCCTCTCTCTCTCTCTCTCTCTCTCTCTCTCTCTCTCTCTCTCTCTCTCTCTCTCTCTCTCTCTCTCGCTCTCTCTCGCTCTCGCTCTCTCTCTCTCTCTCTCTCTCTCTCTCTCTCTCTCTCTCTCTCTCTCTCTCTCATTCCCTCCCCCTCCCTCCCCCACCGTATCCTATTATCACACTGTCAGTGCTGATGCTGGGTGTATGTGCTGCTTGCAGTGCTAAGTGATAAGGAAGCAGCGTGTGAACATCAGTCATACAGAGAGCTGCCCTCTCTCTCCACGCTAATCTGACCCAATTACACATCCATTACTCCAACCCACTGCTGCTACATTAACTTGTCAAACAGTTCATGTCAGGGTCACCAATATCACCAGTCTCTATGGATACATACAAGTTAGTAGGAAAACTCAAAATTAGTTTTACAGATGTCTGTGGAGGAATGAAATTGGGTCAAATTGTTTGATATTTTCTTACTTGTTTAGTTCAATAAAAGACAACTCGATTAAGTGTTTTGCTGCTCTTTCTTGTTTGTTAAATGTCCAATGTTGAAATTGAAATATTACAATACCATTCATTTATGTGATAATCTAAATCTAATCTATAAAGTTTTGTATGTTTAGTCTTTGTTGTTGCCTGGCAACTCCATGAACATAAAACCCTTCTATGAGGGTATTTTTGCACATTGCACAGGCAATAAATATATATGAGAACTTGGACCGTTGTAAATTTCTATAAAAGCTTAGACCTCCATATGTGTTGGAACTTTTTGAAGTTCATTGAGTTGAGGGCTGTAGTCTTTTAGGGGTGTTCAAATATTTTAGTCCTGGAGCGCAGTCAATAAGTACTGTAGCACAGCAAATTTCAAAACGTAAACTGGGACTGTCACTGTGGTACAAATCTACTGCATTTTCCTACTACCCGGAGATGAGGGTATCCTGTAATCTGTCTTGATTTGCATTAGTCTCTCAGCATATTTCCATGTGAACAACACACCCAGCAGGAGGGTACCATATAATTATTGTGATCAGAGTGGCTTGGCACCATATTCTCTGTTTTCATTCCTTAGTGTCCATACAACCCTGCGGTGAGGGTACCATACAAGCAATGTCTCAGTAGATTTGTACCACAGTCCCAGTTTACGTTTCCTTACAGTGAACATAAAACCCTGCAGTGAGGGTACTCTATGACCAGTGCTGCAGGCAGTGTGGATTAGCAACATAATATCAGTTTACATTTCACTTTCCTACTAGATAAATCACCCAGGCAAGAGAGGATAGTGAACATAAAACCCTGCAGTAAGGGCACTTTATGAGCAGTGCTGCAGGCAGTGTGTATTAGCAACATAATATCATTTTACAATTCACTTTCCCTATGGACATAAATCTCTTGAGTAAGAATACCATAATATCAGTAAAATATTTCACTTTCCTTGTGAAAATAAATCTCTTATGCAAAGGTGCCATATATTCAGTGTTGGAGGGTCATCGGCTCAGTCAACACGGTCATTGTGAACATAACACCATGTTGTGAGGGTACTCTATGATCAGTGCTGGAGGCAGTTTTGGATTAACAACATAATATCAGTTTATATTTCACTTTCCCTTGTGAACATACATCTCTTATTAGGCAAGAGTAGCATATATTCAATGTTGGGCATTCATCATCTCAGTCAACACTGTCCCTGTGAACATAACACCCTGCTGCGAGGGTACACTATCATCAGTGCTAGAGGCAGTGTGGATTAGCAACATACTATCAGTTTACATTTCACTTTCCCTTGTGAACATAAATCTCTAAGGCAAGAGTTGCATATTTTCAATGTTGGAGGATCATAGTCTCAGCCAACACTGTCATTGTGAACATAAGACCCTGCTGCGAGGGTACTTTATGATCAGTGCAAGAGGCAGTGTGGATTAAAACCATAATAACAGTTTACATTTCACTTTCCCTTGTGAACATACATCTCTTGGGCAATAGTACCATATATTCACTGTAAGAAGATCAACACTGTCCTTGTGAACATAAAACCCTGCTGCAAGTGTGCTCTGTGATCAGTGCTAGAGGCAGTGTGGATAAGCACCATACTATCAGTTTACATTTCACTTTTACTTGTGAACGTAGATAGGTTGGACAAGAGTAGCATATAGTCACTGTTTGAGGATTATATAGTGTCAGCCAACACTGTCATTGTGAACATAACACCCTGCTGCCAGGGTACCCTATGATCAGTGCTGGAAGCAGTGTGGATTAGCAACATACTATCAGTTTACATTTCACTTTTCTTGTGAACATAAATCTCTAAGGCAAGAGTTGCATATTTTCAATGTTGGAGGATTATAGTCTGAGCCAACACTGTCATTGTGAACATAACACCTTGCTGCTAGGGTACTCTATGATCAGTGCTAGAGGCAGTGTGGATAAGCACCATACTATATCACTTTCCCTTGTGAACATGCATCTCTTTCGCAATAGTTGCATATATTCAGTGCTGTAAGATCAGTCTCTCAGCCAACACTGTGAACTTAACACCCTGCTGCGAGGGTACCCAATGATAGCAGTGTCACAGGCAGTGTGGATTGTGGTACCTCGGTGTACTAACATAGAACATAGATGATGCAGTGTATTTATACCAGTTGGCGGAAGTCAGGAGTCAGTCAGGCTTGATCCAAACAGGAATCACATCGTAGAGAATGGAGCAGTCATGAGTATCGACACTAGGACTTTTCGCTTATACACGCTTATACACGGTTTGTACTCATTAAGCTTGTTTTGTTGGTGGATTTATATGTTCAACTCTGGCATGTATCAGTATCACTTAGACATGGTAGTACTTGAGATCTTTTCTGGGTGTGTGTGGGGTCTGGATAACCATGGTGAGTTCAGTTGCTCTGTTGACTTCTTGGCTGTATGTTCATGTATGTACTGTGCTAAGCTTGCAGAAAACACATATCTGATAGTATGAATTTTTTAATAGGGTCTTAGCCAGGATTTAGAAACTGGGTGCTCATAATTGGCAATTGTAAAATTTTGGGGCCTCTTATATCTTTCAAGGGAGAACACAATATACTGAGATTACAACCATAAACATGTCTACTTATTGAAATGAGGCATAATATTCTTATACAATGCCATGAGAAATATATCAAGGTGGAAAATTCAATTATGTGCTTGAAATTGACATTTAAGAAATTACTTACAAAAGAGTGGGTGTCCCGAGGGGTGATTTTTGAGGGTTTGTTGTCCAAATGACACCCAGACACCCTGCTGGCTAAGACTACGTCTGATGCACTAACTAGACTCAGTCAAGGTTATTTTTATTCTAACCTTTTCAGTGATAGGGCCAGCTGGTCAATAATGTAGAGAATCAAACAGCCCAAAGAAATATTTGAGCGCCCAGCGATCATTCATAATCAATTTTCTAAAGAATAATGGGCTTGGTTTGAGTACTGTATAAGCTCAAAACAAGGATTGCTAAAAAAAATATTTAAAGATGTCTGTCAGAACTGACATTCCAATAACATTCACATTCCAATGCTCAGGGTAATATTTCAGTTTTATTTGCATGTATACAAGGTTTGGAAGGTATGTCTTGCGGAACTTACATTCCAATATCATTCAAACTCAAATGCTCAGGGTAATTCTAGACTTGGAAGGTGCTCAGGGAATTTGTAGGTTAAACTAATATGTATATCTTTGGACTTTGGTACCATTAAGAAATGCTGCCACATTGGTTTATGGTTCAAAACAATATTTGTATTTCACTTTTTTGGGAAAATATCCATTAAACAAAATAACATGATTGACAGATAAAAGAGAAAAACACATTTGCATTTATCCTTTATTAAAGAGCTGTACTGTAAGTACCATATGTATATACTTTGAATCAGAATTTATCATTGAAAGCACTTGGAAATATGGCGAGAAGCAATTTTGTTTAACCCATTCATGTCTGAAGCTGCCCAAAGAGCCTGACATGTTTGTTGATATCTTTCTGGGAAAAAATATATAACTATATAGGAAAATATTCTAAGGACAAGAGTGTATCAGATACCTACCAACAACTCTCCATCAGATAATTTGTGAAATTATCCCTTACATGGTCTTAGCGAATATTTGGAAACAGGGTGTCCAAATAGAGGTTTCATAGACTTTTGCGTGTCCAAAGTGTGGTACAAAGTACATACTACTAATAAAATAAACCCTATATATTTACAGATTTTGCTTTTTTAGGCCAGTAACTGCTTAGTGTGTCTTATAAAAGTGACACTACAGCTTCTACATCTTCTATTTTCTAAGAAAAGTTGATCATCAGCAAATTAGGACAAAATATTTTGGGTGTCCAAACTGTGAAAAAACTGTTCTGGGTGCTCAAATGACACGCTGGATGCATAGGCGGCTAAGCCCCAGATCCCTTATTATGTACAGTGTTATTTTCAAAAGTGTCACCTCTATAGATCCAGACTTAAGTTGACAAGGCGAACTCTCAGCATGGAAGGGTTCAACTGTCTGGGCACAAGTGAAACAGTACAATAAACAATTCTGTGACTTCCAGGGTTAGCAGCAACTGAAAAAGACTAGTCCTACCCAAAATTTCACTCAACCAAACTTTGGTCTTTATTGCTAGGATTTTGGGTGTTGCATTTTGAAGGATGACCACATTATATTCAGGCACCAGTCATAAAAGTTCACTTATTGAGAAAATGCAAAATAGCTTTAAACAATGTCAAGAACAATTCATATAAATACTATCAATTATTTGTTCGAAATTGACATTTAAAAAAAATTCTCACGATATATTTGGGTGTATTGGTGTTTGATTTTTGAGAATTTTGTCCATGTATCTGATGGCGTCCCAGTATCTAGATACCCCCATGCAATTAACTTGGATCCGTTTTTCACAACATGGTGGGGTCCATATGATATCAGTAACACATGCAGAAATTGATGAGATGGCTATGTAGTATGTACAACAATATCCTTTAATAGATGAGGACGGGAGGACCCCATTTCACCATCGCTCCAAGCAATCACTGAGTAGTGAGTAGCTATATAATATCAGTAGTGCTATATTTATACCTGCAAAATACTGTGATAAAAGAACATTTTAATACATGAAGTATACTAGTAGTTCTCAGTATTTCAATAAGCTACAATGTCACATTAAGAGTTACTTAGACCTAGAAAAAAAATAGGGTAGGTAGGTCGGAAAAATATATATATTTTAATTTTTATTTTGGTCAAAAATGTGTGTTTTATGCATGTTTTACGTTGATTGGGGGTTGGGAGGGCGGAAAAAACTTTAGGGTAGGGATCTTTTTGTATAAAAACTTGTTAGGGTAGGGTTACAGTAAACAAGGCCTTACTCACTAGCTACTCATTTACAGCCTTACCAGACTGGACTAGGGGTATTGTGGAACCCATCATAATTTAAACAAATATCAAGGTTTCTTTTTAGGCTTTATGATAATAATAATAATAGTAATAATAATAATAATAATTATCTTTATTTAAAGAGGGTAACTCAGTCCAATGGTAAGGATCTTCCCTGAGGGCCTCTGGCATGTTTACAAGTAGCCTGAGGGCCCCAGGGTTACAAAGTAGTACAGTACATTGCTTTTAGGGATCGAGACTTGAGGGAAGGTAGAGATGGTGCACTATATTACTGTAAGAGTGTCAGGTCAGGTATTGATCCACATGTCCGGACTATTGGGAATATTAAGAGTTATGTTTGACCCCTTGCTCCACAGGGTCACACAGCAGGATGGGGTGAGCTCAGAGCAGGACCCGGAAATAGTGGTGTGCACTGTATTTTTATGCTATCATGAATTAGGCCTAAAAAAAAATTGTTTGTTTCCTGTAACGGTTCCAAAAAAAATAGGGTAGGTAGGTAGGTAAATCTTTTTTTTTTTTTTTTTTTTTTTGTATTTAGCAGTAGGTGTCCTGGAAAAATGCTGAAAAACACATTTCATTCACCTATTACATTGTGCATTTGTTATTAACATTGTCACATGCTTCTTGTCAGTTATGTTACCTGTCACTTATGTTTCCTGTCACTTGTTTCTTGTTTCTTTTCTTCTTCTGTAGGGGATGACACACAACCTAGCCCTAGACATGCCTGCTTTGGTGTGCTGCATGTGCTTTGTGCAACTGTAAACCTGCCCTGCTTTCCTTTCCGTGTAGTTTAGATCAAAGTTTAAAAAACAAAAAAAAAATAATAATTTTTTTTAATTTTTTTTTTAAGTTTCACGACGGGAGGTAAAAAGACGTAGGGTCGGCAATGAAATGGTAGGGTCGGTCGGGTTACAGGAAACAAACAATTTTTTTTTTAGGCCTTAGCAATATTTGCAAAATTAGCAATTGTTTGTAAAATTGGAATAAGTTGATATCTATTTTTTGTGTATGCGGTGTATATTATGTACATGTGATGTGTGTATATGTATGTATGTAACTATGTTATTGTATGTATGGTAACTTGGGAAGTATGTGTATATATGTATGTATGAGTCAGTATGACATGGTAAGTTAGTTGTGGAACGTATGTTGGTGCCTGTATATGTGTGTCTGTGTTTATGTGTGTGAGGTTACTATGATAGCAGATTTGTTCTTAGACCTTGGTTATTATATATATATAGTACAGCCAGATGGCTTGTCTGGTTCCTAACAGAAAAAGCTAGGCCAGTCGTTGTACTGAATTCTACCACAAATGTGTATTACCTTTTTAAATTGTACAGTTTTTATTCCTTCATGGCTTGAAATTTTAGTAAAATTATATCTGTTCAACTTGTGCTATGCAGCCATGCATCATTTCTTGTAATAGTATTGAGTTATAATCCCTCAAAATCACTTGGAATTCAAAAAGGTGAATTATAGCATTAAAATAAGGAAAACACCATAACTATCTGCAAACCAGGTATATACTTAGTACTAGTTACAGCCTTTACAGGGCTCGAAAAAAATGTTCAGGGAGCCCAATTCAGGGGTCAGGCTACGGCAAGAAACTGAGGAAGACCGCCGGGCTATAGGTTCCCAAAACTTCATAGCCCGATAGAAAATTTCACAGTCCCATTAAAAAACAAAAACGAGCTGCCTCGGTTATCCTAAATTACACACACACACACACAAAGGCAAATATTCTCATAGCCCGAATCAATTTTCTGTAGCCTCGGGCTATCGGGCTAGTGTGTAACTGGACCCCTGGCCCAATTGCATCTTCAAAAGCTACCTAAAGGTGTTGTGTATAGAAACCAGTTCAACTTTCGGCTCACTGCAGAAATTTGAGGGAGCCCCATGAGAATTCAAGGGAGCCCTCGGCTCCCGGCACCCCCTTATTTCGAGCCCTGAGTTAGGCCTAAAAAAAAAATTGTTTGTTTCCTGTAACCCGACCGACCCTACCATTTCATTGCCGACCCTACGTCTTTTTACCTCCCGTCGTGAAACTTAAAAAAAAAATTTAAAAAAAAAGGAAAGGAAAGCAGGGCAGGTTTACAGTTGCACAAAGCACATGCAGCACACCAAAGCAGGCATGTCTAGGGCTAGGTTGTGTGTCATCCCCTACAGAAGAAGAAAAGAAACATAAGAAACAAGTGACAGGAAACATAAGTGACAGGTAACATAACTGACAAGAAGCATGTGACAATGTTAATTACAAATACACAATGTAATAGGTGAATGAAATGTGTTTTTTCAGCATTTTTCCAGGACACCTACTGCTAAATACAAAAAAAAAAAAAAAAAAAAAAAAAAAAAAGATTTACCTACCTACCTACCCTATTTTTTTGGAACCGTTACAGGAAACAAACAATTTTTTTTAGGCCTTAATAGTGTGTGATCTATGTGTGAGAGCCTGTCAGATTGAGATTTTCCAGCCCTCTGGCATTTCATGATTATCACACTCATCCCATTCATGTCATGCCTCTAGCTCCCTAAACGTGCCCAACTATTTTGGGAATATCTTTTAAAATGAAGCACCTTTAGGAAAATGTTTGGAGTTAATGAGTTATTGATCATATCAGGGACTTAGCCAGGATTTAGGAACTGGGTGCCCAAAATTGGCAATTTTGAAATTTTGGGGCGTCCAAACTTCTAAGGGGGACCACAATGTACTCAGATTTCAACCATAAATATGCATAAATTTATCAAAATAAGGCATGATATCCTTATACAATGTCATTGGAATTATATGGAGATGGAAAAGTTCAAATATATGCTTGAGATTGACATTTTAAGAAATTCACCACAAATTTGTTTGGGTGTCCTGAGGGGTGCTTTTTAAGGGTTTGTGTGTCCAAAAGGACACCCAGACGCCCTGCTGGCTAAGACCATGGATCATATTCATAACCCAACCTGCCACTCTTTCAAAAATGGTGCTTATATTTGTTAAATCTCATGAATGTAATTTTTAGTTTCAAAGATTCAGACATCAATTTTCTACTGAAACTCTTCAGCTGGAATAGATTAACCTATTTAGTCCCAAATCACCCTGACATCTAACTCAAACTCATGTTTTATTAAAACTAACAGCCAATTGAGGAAATGTTTTTTTGAATTTCTCCACACATTGAAGCCCATTAATGTAGATATAGAGGAGGCCTAGAGCATGAGTGTACAATGGAATCATTTGGATTCTTTTTACAAATCATTAATGTGTGTTGATTCTGTCATTCAGATCTAAATAAAATAATATATTAAAAGCTAGATATTTTTTTATATAGAGAGTGTAGTCATGGACTATTATTTAAAGAGAAGTCCTTCAGCCTGTGTTTTAGACAGGAAGTTTCCTTAAAAACTCCTTTTTAGACAGACTAAAATTTCTATGAAGGATTTTCAATTTGTACGTTTTTGGACTGATTACCATTTCTTTTCCGAACAATCCATCTTCTCAGACATTGCTGAAATTTAAATTGCCCTTTTTGACTCAATAGGCTATAGGGATGGGGACCGTGAACCGGTTCGTATGCGAAACCGATCGGAGCATTGCGGTTAACCAGTCAAAAATCGGACCTCCCTCTAGACGGTTCGGTTTTCTATGCATGCACAGGGTTCCTGGAGGCGTAATAAAACTGTCAGCACCTACCTCCTCGCTGGCCTCACAATGTCTGCCAAACGCGACGATCAAACAGCCATTTCAAAATCTCTCAAGTCTGGTACCCTGCCCATTTTCACTATTCTCAGAAGCCTTCTGAACGTAGAGAAAGTGGCCAGGGAGCTAGTATATAGGAACTTTCCAGAACTTTCCAGTTCAGGCAAGTTCAACCACGCATTCCATTGCGTAGTTTCCTATCCAAGAAATGTCATTAATAAACCGTTTAGGAAACCGTGATAAAACCGAACTGTAGAAGCAAAACCGTGAACCGAACCGTAGAATTCTCAACGATCCCCATCCCTAATAGGCTATCAAAGGTAGTGTAGTCAATAATTCAATATTCACTCAATTATATGAAGGCCAGGTCAGTACACATACTGGGTCAGTAGATATACTAGATACTATGCTTTTTCTTGATATATACATGTTTATGGTTCTTATCTGAATATATACTGGTCAGTAGAAGCTATGCTTTTTCTTGATAGATACATGTTTATGGTTGTTATCTGAATATATTGTCCTTGAAAAATAACACATTTTGATGAGCGCATGTTTTTGACCCCCAGTTGTAAAACCCATGCCAGGTCCCTGGACTGAGAGCAGTGTCTTAGCCAGGATTTAGAAACTGGGTGCCTAAAATTTGCAGTTGTAAAATATTTGGGCGTCCAAATTTTTAAGGGGGATCACAATATACTCATATTTCAATCATAACATGTATAAATTCACCAAAATAAGGCATGATATTATTAAACAATGTCATGGGACATATAAGGAGATGAAAAAATTCATTTATCAGCTTGAGATTGAGATTTTTAGAAATTCCATCCTAAAAAATGTGGGTGTCCTGAGGGGTTCTTTTTAAGGGGTTGGGTGTCCAAAAAGGCACCCAGACGCCCTGCTGGCTAAGACCATGACTGAGAGTATCTTAATGTGCTTCCTGATATTGATCACAAGTAGGAAGTTGCATGCTGGCTTCATATATATCACTTCATCTTTTCCCCATGATAAATCATTGACAAACAAGCAGTACTAAGTACATATATCCATGAGAACCCTGCTGGTGGTGAGATAATGTTCATGATCAGTCAGTGGTATAGGATTAGTAGTGGTCGGACGATTAAGCGAGAACTCGAGCATTTGGTTGAGGTGAGGCCGACTCTACCCATTCAAACGGCATTTGAAATAATCGATTATTTCAAATGTGAAATTTCTGTATAAATTTTGCAAAATTACTCGGCCAAAACATACAAAAACTATACAATACTTTCGTTAACTGACTCGGAACGGCTCCGTGTCAACACTCAAGATCTATTGCGCCATATTTGATGCACTGATTCATCAATAGCCGCGGTACACGGCATGTATGCCTGGCATGTGCCGGCGCATGCCGCGGCACAATAATGTTTAAAATCGTATGCCTTAAAATTACGGCAATGTGGCCGTAAAACTCAAACCGAATCGATTTATTGTTGGAAATATTTTTCGATCAATCAATACAAAAAATCTCTTCGCATCCGAACCCTAATGATTAGGCCACTGATCTATCAGACAGCCCCACCGATGTGCATATTCATATTAAGTAAGCTACATAAATATTTTTAAAAAAAAGTTTAAAAAATGAGGCTAAGTTTTATCTTAGATGAATAAAAGAATGGATATGTAGACCAATTACTATATGCGCTATGGGGAAGACCTGGCTATCCCAGGGATCTCCAACCTGGCCTCAGTGTTATGTCACTAGGAGACAAAAACCAATAAGGGCTCTCTTATCATTTATGTTACAGAGAAAGTGTGCACCAACATGCACAGAGCTTAAATTTTGGGCTATTCGCCGCAGCCTGGTTGTTTAGGTTGACAGGCTGGTTTCACTTCCACTTGTTTTTATTCATCTAAGGTTTTATGTAATGGTTTTATAAGAGTCATTGAAAAAACTCATTTTGATTTCTTACCAATTCCTATAATTTTACCTATAACTAGGGTTGCATACCGGTACTCGGGTACCGATAGGAACTGAGACTCATTTCGAAAAGAACCGGTATTTTACCGTTTCGTTGAGAACCGGTACTAAAAGGCACCGTTTTGTTTTTTAAGTACCGCATCCCACGCACGTTCGCAGTGCGTGGTGGCGATCATTTGCTTCAGCTAACTTTGTCAATGTCCGTCTCAATCGTTGGTTCTGTTCCCCAATTCTACTATTGATTGTTGTCGTAGAATTGAGGCATGGAACCACACTTGTTAGCAACATGAACGTCGTAAAAAAGCCGATCAGGCCTGGGAGATCAGAGGCACCGTTTCGCTGTTAATGATACCGGTACCACTGGTACCGTTTCGCCAGTACCAATACCGGTATCGTACCGTTTCGTGTTAACGGTATGCAACCCTACCCATAACTATATTCCTTGCACTGAGCTATGATAACAATTTCATTGTCTTCCCTAAGGCCAAAAAAAAAAAGTATCCGGGGTCTCATCCCCTGCCTGGTCACCTCAAACCCCCCCTGGTCCTCACTTTTTTTCTCCTTTTTTCCCAGTACACCGCGCTATCCTCTGGAGGCTGTTGAGTTCTCATGTGGGTCAGTCATGAGTGACCATATTCCAAATGATAGTAGTGAGGAGCACATACTCAGCAAGGTGTTTGTTCGCAAAGATATCAATTTCCTAAATCCAATTGAAATTCCCTACTACTCCAGTGGCATTTTCCCCCTGATATGTACCAATTGTGCAGGATACACATATTTTGTTAAAGGGGCACAAGCTGATGCTTATTATCCTATATGCACTGGGTGCTTGGACAGCCACGGCAAGGTTTTGAAAAGAAAACGCAAACTTTTCAAAGAGAAGTAATGATCATTTGGAAAGACCAACGCCTAAATGCTTTCCAGCCAATTGTTAATTTCTTCAAAACCACATAAAAAATAATTTTTTGTGACACAAAGGATGCATGTTGATTAGGCCTGTCATTGGTGGGAATTTTTTATCAATTCGATAATCGATAAAATAATTAACAATTCGGTACTTTGATTCATATTGACTTCATTGGATAGCAGCAGGTGCTGCACCTATTAATGGGGATCTCCGCCAGCTGAGTTTGACTATCACTCGCTTGCAGCATACACATATTGTATGTGTGAATTCTAGTATAAATTGAATGGAAGTGCACGGTTGTGATGGGGACTTAAGGTGGCCGTAAACGTTTCGTCCTCAGGGAAGGGCTGTTTTGAGATATATCTATTATGTTAATGAACCGGGTCTTACCCTCCATATGAAAAAAACTCCATACCTCTACCCCACTCCAAACTCCATGAAAGTGAAATTTGTTTGTGTGACAGCTGTGAATCAGGAAGCAGGCTCAAGCCATGCTGCCATGATTTGGTCATGTGACCAATTAGCTGATAAGCCCCTCCCACCTGCCAAGTGAAGATGAGGCAGGAAATGGAATGGCACCACAGATAATGATGTTTTGATTAATTCAAAAATAGTGTATTGGGGGTTAGTCTTAATCAAAATGTGGCTCCGGCTGTCTGAGAAAAACAGGAAACATCCCAGTTTTGGGGCTTCAAGTAAAAAAATGTGTGTATTTGATGGGAAAACCTGGACTTTTGGGAGGATGTTAGGTCAATCGGTCTCATACCTTCAGCTGGAACAGACACTATGCTCTATGGATAACTAACAATACAATACTAAAGCCACCTTGTCAGAAAGCTATGATTTGGAAGTTTGGATAGCTTCAGAATTGGCCCTGCAACATGTTTGTCTTAGATAAATGAAGCTAAAAACCCCATATAGAGCATTACAAACTTTTATTTGCCAAATCAATATACTTGCAGTCAAAGAGTCTGCCAGCATAACACACTAGATAGCTGAAAATTGATTTTGATGGCACAGTTCTTTGAATAATTAAGAATTCAAAAGCTATAATGCATAACATTAGCATGCAAACAAGATGCCAGTCTACTGAGTAGGCGGGGCTTGGGTGATGTCATATGCCCATATATGGAATCCAGTTGACAGGGATGTTAGGCAGGTTGCAGAAATGTACTCATTTATACTTTTTTTGAGGTAATTGAGAAGAAAAAATGTTGACAGTTGTGAAATACAATAGAAGGTTACTTTATCTTTCCACTTGGACAAAAATAAATACATTAAAGTAGTAGCAAAAAGTTGCACAGTAACTTTAACTGGGAAATACACAAAACTGCCATTTTCTCAGCTTAGTTTTCTATAGTTTTACTCTCACGGCTGACGTGAATTTAGACACAAATTTTAATCAATTAGCTTCAAGCTTTGTATATAGATTCTAAAACATGTTCTCTTCAAATCTAGACGGGGATATTGCAATATCTTATCTGGTTAATTTTTTATAGTGAGTCAAAAATCAAGAAACCAAAAAAGCATTTTTTTCCTAAAATGTTGTTAGATAAATGGCCATAAAAAAGTTAGGGGCCATATTTTACAAAACCCTTGTCTAGATTACTAGAGACAAAGGTTTTTTTCAATGTTTAAAAAAATCAGGTTATTATCTTTGATCCTGCTCTTAGATTTGCGTCAGCCGTGACATATGTACTGAAAATTGATTAGTCAAAGTTTTGACCCCAATTTCTTCAAAATATTTGGAGCACATACAACCTATCTATATCCTATGTATTCCTTAGAATCTCAGCTTTCTAAAAATATATAGTTTGCTAGGGGTTTAGTGTACAGATAATGAGAAATCAGCCATTATTTGAGGGAAAGTCTGCTCTCCCCCGGAAACGTTTACAGCCACCTTAATGCTGTCCTAAAATTAAACTTTATTTACCTAATTTGCATATAAATCGATATCTTGGGCCTTCTTCGATATCAATAATCGGTAAGGTTTTTTTTGTTGATTCATCGATACAGGCAGTATCGATGACAGCCCTAATGTTGATTTGGTGTAGACCTCCTCCTGTAAGTGCATGAAAAGAGATCCACAACAAAAAATGATCAAACTACATTCATGCCCACTATTTTCACTTTTCAATAAAGTGTTTCTGTTGTGATTGAATAAAGATACCATTCATACAAAGGTCTTCTATGATATATCTACACCCATACATGAACACCTTAGAAAAAAAATTAAAAAAAAAAAAAAATCCCTGGCTGCCTGACGGATTTTCAAAATCTCTGGGATGAGAAACCGTTTTTGTTTTTTTTTTGGCCTAATGTTGCTTATTCCCCATTGCAGTATTATAAAATTCAGCGTTGAAACATCAAATTTTCTTCTAAACAACAAACCTGTTTCTGGAAAATATTGATTAAGTTTTTTTTAACTTACAGATTTCACTTTTAAAAATAAACCTTTTTTAATCATGCTTATAATTGCATTTCTTTGAAGCATCTGGCGTGAAATAAACTTCTGTTGCCTTTCACTAATTTGTGCCCTTTGTTCAAAGTATAAACAATGCATACTTGATGTAACAATACCATGCAGGGAAGGCAGGTAGGCAGTCTACACCTGGGGCCTGTTCTATTGTATTTTTACAAGTACTCTGTCACAATAGCAATTAGTAAGTAATGTGCAGGGAGCCAGAGAGAGGTGGAAGTGGGTAGTAGATCAAAGACACCGCGTCACAGAAAAGTTTGTAAGGAATTTCATAAAATGTCAATTTCAAGCATGTGATTGGATTTTTTTTTCACCTCAATATAATTCCCATGACATTGTTTATGGACATTATGCTTTTTTTTTCATAAGTAAATACATGTTTATGGCTGTAATCTGCATATATTGTGGTCTCCCTTGTAAAATATTACAATTGCCAATTTTGGTCACCCACTTTCTAAATCCTGGCTAAGAGCCTGCACTGTGTTTCTGTATGTATATAATTATGTATATATGCATAGTCTTAGCCAGCAGGGCGTCTGGGTGTCTTTTTGGACACCCAAACCCTTAAGAAGCACCCCTCAGGACACCCAAAAAAAATTGTGAAGAATTTCTTAAAATGTCAATCTCAAGCATATAATTGAATTTTTTCATCTCCATATAATTCCCATGATATTGTATTAGGATATCATGCCTTATTTTGATAAATTTATACATGTTTATGGTTGAAATATAAGTATATTGTGATCCCCCTTAAAATTTTGGACGCCCAAATATTTTACAATTGCCAATTTTAGGCACCCAGTTTCCAAATCCTGGCTAAGACCCTGTATAATGTATGTATGTATGTATGTATGTTTGTGTGTATTGATTGTGAAGTGGCCGCCAAGGCTGTCACATCACAGTCCCCACCTGTTGCAGCAGCAGCAGCAGCACATTGTGTGGTTTACTTGTTAATCCATCTGCACTCACAGCAGTGCCCTAGTACTAGGTTGACAACACAGGTGGAAACACACACTGATTAACCCAATTATGCCCAAAGGTCGTCTTGACCAGTTCCATTTCATTCTAGACCTGTGATGCTTATGACATTTACCTGGGAAATTAAGATAATTAATTGACTTGTCCTATTGTGTAATCATCAGTGCATTACTGGGTTGGTAGCACAGGTGGAAACACACACTGATTAACCCATTCATGCCCAAATCACTTCTTGACATGGTCTTAGCCAGCAGGGCGTCTGGGTGTCTTTTTGGACACCCAAACCCTTAAAAAGCACCACTCAGGACACCCCCCCAAAAATGTCAGGAATTTTTGAAAATGTCAATCTCAAGCATGTATTTGAATTTTTCTCGGTTCCATATAATTCTTATGACATTGTATAAGGATATCTTGCCTTATTTTGATAAATTATTACATGTTTATGGTTGAAATCGGAGTATATTAAAGTCCCCTTTATAAATTTGGATGCCCACAAATTTTACAATTGCCAATTTTGGGCACCCAGTTTTTAAATCATGGCTTTAGAAGACCCTGCTGTTTGATAAGTTTTATCCTGGGCCTGTGATGCTTATGACATTTACCTGGGAAATTAAGATAATTGACTTGCCCTATTGTGTAATCATCAGTGCCTAACTGGCTTGCCGGCACAGGTGGGAACATATCACTTGACCTGTTCATGCCCAAAGGTCTTCTTGACAGGGCCTGCCCTGATGGCCGTGTGGTCTAAGGCGTTGCCACTGACTGCTGGTTGTCTCTCACCACTACCCAGGTTTGAATACCACCTGGAGCATGTGAGAAAGTTGCCAGTGACTTGGGGTTAGGCGGTGGTTTTTGCCAGGTACTCCGGTTTCCTCCACCAGTTATAACTGGCTATTCATGACTTAGTCGCAATATGGCAGAAAAGTGATGAAAAAAAGAGAGAAATTCCAAGGTCTTTTTGACAAGTTCCATTTCATTCTGGACCTGTGATACTTTTGACATTTACCTGGGATATTAAGATAATTGACTTGCCCTATAGAATAATCAATCAAACAGTTATGTTGGCAATAAGATTAATGCTATTTTAGGCCAATCTGAAGGCTAATGTCATCAGGCCTAAAGAAAAGTTGTCTGTTTCCTGTAACCTTACCCTGACAAGTTTTTATTCAAAAAATTCCCTACCCTAAAGTTTTTCCCAGACTTTCAACTCCAAATCAACGTAAAACATGCATGAAACACATCTTTTGATAAAAAAAAGTAATCAAAAAAAATTACATGCCTACCTACCCTATTTCCTTTTTTTTCTTTTTTGGGAGGAACGTTATAGGAAACTAGTTGACTAGATATTTTTATCTGGGCCTTCACACTAGATAATATTTCACCATTTCTATAGCATATCTATGGGATACTGTAGCCTGCCTCCCAGGCAGGGTCTTAGCCAGGATTTCAAAAATGCCTGTCCAAAACAGCTATTTCAAAATATCTGCCCGTCCAGATTTAGCTACTTATCTACTTCAAATGCTTATACCAGCTACATATAATAGCCTAGTGTGTCAAAAAGGGCAATTTACACTTCAGCTATGTCCCAGAAGATGGTTTGTTAGGAAAACATTTGGTTATTACTCCCAAAAAGTCAAAATTAAAATCATCATAGAAATTTTTGCCTGTCCAAACAGGAGGTTTTTAGGAAACTACCTGTCCAAAAGACAGGTAGGACGGGTCCTGGCTAAGTCCCTGCTCCCAGGCCATATTTAAATGTCTTCCATTGTGGAAAGACGGCACTGCAGTATACTAGGAGCTCAGTTGGAAATATGTTAACACTAATCTCCCTCGTGTGGCAATTGTGTGAACTAAATAGCCAACAGTAGGCCACAAGTCCCTATCAAGAATAAGTGCAGGCTTCTATATATAATAAAGTAAAATCATAATAGAGCCTTGTGGCTAGGCTATGGGCTACTGTTGCTTGAGGCATTGAGTTTAGTAGTATGGTGTTTTATGGAGTGTGTTATGTTTATCCATGACTCACTGTACACAGCTAGTTGAGAACAGTACATGTACTGTGAGAACCACTTTAACCCTTCCAATGCAAAGACTACGTTCGTCCAAAGCACACGAACGAAAAGATTTTTGAAAACCATCTAAACCCTTACATGTTGGTATTCATTGGATATCTCTGGCCGAGTACTCTCAGATAAGTACCCATGAGTCATTTTTTAGGTGTTTTGCATCATTTTGTATTGGCCAAATTGGGCACCAGCAGTATAAGGGTTAACCAATTGAACCCCTAAATTCACCTGGATTTGAAGTATTCCCTAGTTGCAAAGAAATATTGAAATAACTCTTTGCAAAAATCAATTTGCAATGATATGTCAGAGTGTAAATGAATAATGCTCAGAATCATGGTCTTTGCCAGCAGGGCATCTGGGTGCCTTTTTGGACACCCCTCTCAGGACACCCTAATTTTTTTGTGAGAAATTTCTTAAAATGTCAATCCAAAGCATATAATTGATTTTTGTCATCTCCATGTAATTCCCATGAGATTGTGTAAGGATATCATGCCTTATTTTGATAAATTTATACATGTATATGGTAGAAATCTGAGTATATTGTGGTCCCCCTTAACAATTTGGACGCCCAAATATTCAACGATTGCCAAATTTGAGCACCCAGTTTCTAAATCCTGGCTAAGTCCCTGCTCAGAATCATGTTTTTCCTGGCCAATTGAATTGTCAATTGAAATCAATATCTGTTCAGTTATTGGGTTGAGTAAGCCATAACAACCGATTGCTTGAACCTTTTGAGCACAAGTTTCTCTTTCAGATATTTCCCCAGAAGTGCTTTGGTCCAGGCAATTTTGGTGAATTCAGTGATGCATTGTTTTATAGGCCTTCAACAGGTTAAAAAGGAATCAGTGCAGGGATAGAATCCTATGAATAACTGAAACAGACTAGGGAAAGAAAAAAATACTAGATTACTAAAACAGGTAAAAAAGAATCAGTGCAGGATTAGAATGCTATCATATGATTAACAAATAACAGACTAGGGAAAGAAAATTGTTTAGATTACTAAAGCAGGTAAAGATTTATGATTTATTTGTATTTATATCTATCATCAGGGTCTTAGCCAGGATTTAAAAACTGGGTGCTCATAATTGGCAGTTGTAAAAAATTTTGGGCGTCCAAATTTGTAAGGGGGACCACAATATACTCTGAAATCAACCATAAACATGTATAAATTTATCAAAATAAGGCATAATATTCTTAAACAATGTCATGGGAATCATATGGAGATGAAAAAATTCAATTATATGCTTGAGATTGACATTTTAAAAAAATCCCTCACAAAAATTTTTGGGTGTCCTGAGGGGTGCTTTTCAAGGGTCTGGGTGTCCAAAAAGACACCCAGACGCCCTGCTGTCTAAGACCATGTCTATCATTAATATAGCATATCTCACCCCCAGGCTCTCTCTTTATCACTCTTATTGACTGAAGTATATTCTATCTTCAAAAAGTGCTGATATTAGGGGGAAAACAATGACCATTATTGTTGAGTAAGTATTGTTGTTTGATTATTGTTCCTTTGTCTGTTTTTCAGTGCCAACCCTGACCAACTGATGGAGGTCACCTTTGGGGCGCACTTTGAGTACCCTGATGGCACCGTACCGAGTAGGTTTTCAAAACAGTTGATTTCTGGTAACCTAGTTAAGCCAAACTGAACACAGGCACCGACATAATTTTCAGAACTAACTTGCCATGCCGGGCAAGAAGTTAATGATTTTAACTTGCCTGACATAATTTTTGACTTGTCCGAAATAAGTTATAACATATATGCTAGGAAGGCATGAATTGTTAATCATGGATTTGAAGTTCTGATAACCATTTTCTTCCCAGCTTTTGTTGCATTGTTTGCATATTTCTGGGTATTTCGGCCATCTACTAGGAATGTGTTTAGTGTTCAGAAAATCAGCTTGCCCATTCGGGCAAGTGAAAACTAAAATGTACTTGCCCGAAAGCCCTTTTTTCAAAAATTCACTTGCCGGGGCAAGCGGGCTAGTACTTATGTCGGTGCCTGGAACACTTCTGGTTATCAGGATGCACCACTTCTATCCAGAATATTCACATTTGTATAATAACTAATTAGAATTTCACCTGAAAGTATAATCAAGGTTCGGTTCAATGTATATAAATGGAAGTGAATTTAATCAACTTAAAGATTGGCTTACCTGAAACCAATAGTATCGTTCCAAATTCCAATTAATCGATTAATCGGAAATCTCACTATTTTTACTTCCAAATTTGATGATCAGTCCCAATTTTTGAAGACCAGGTCTTTTTCCGATTATTTGCATATGTTCTGTTTTTCCTATATATGTCTAATTAGAACATACACTTTCTGTGTTTCCATTATTATTTCCACCTTGTTTCAGCAGGTATTGTCCTGAAATTTCATTAAAAATGCACAACACACGATGTGTGATGCACATGGGGAAGGGTCAATGTGCACTATGGGTATGGTCGAACGATGATCAGTCCTCGAAATTTGTACCCAATGGGCTATTTCCATCACTAAAAACCAATAAATATATATATATTAATGTTATTCTGAAATCTTATTTCGCTTACTATGTTTTTTTGTAGTGGTGACAAAGAGTAGCAGTGGTCGTATGTCACCTGTCAGGGCCAGAACAATGAAGGAATATGACCAGGTAAGTTATATATACAACAGACTTAGATGAATTGATATATATATATATATATATATATATATATATATATATATATATATATATATATATATATATATATATATATATATATATATATATACATATATATATATATATATATATATATATATATATATATATATATATATATATATATATATATATATATATATATATGTTACAGTAAGAGTGTCAAACCAGGGATTTAGTCAAATCCCTAAAACTTTCAGGGAATCTGTCAAATTCCTGTTTCACTCAAGGATTCGGTCCCTAAATGTCTACGGATATGACTAAACCCCTAAAAATAGGTGGGTCATTTTTTACTTGTTTACTGGAGACCTTTCAGAGGGATTGTTGAATGACAATTACCTTTGTTTTATGCTTAGTTGAGCGCTACTTATGATTCCTGATTATCAAAATAATGAGGTACAAAGTAATGCTGAATAATCAATGCTCAGCCAAAAATTATTGCTTGATGATGATGATAATTAGTATCTCAGTCAACGTTTATCAATTTCATCATTCTGACCCTCCTATTCTCAAGGATTTAGTCAAATCTCTAGACATTTAGGGACCAAATCCGTGAGTGAAACAAGAATTTGACAGATTCCCTGAAAGTTTTAGGGATTTGACTAAATCCCTGGTTTGACACTCTTACTGTAACATATATATATATACAGGTGAACTTGGATATGACGGGACACTGTATACGCCGGACCTTTGGCTATGATGGACAATATGCTTAGTCCCAGTCCCATGCATATCAAGTACGTGTATTGGACCATGCGTAGGCCGGATTCCGTACACCGGAACTCGGCTACCACGGACCAATATCACGGCACACACGATGCTATTTACTATGCAATTAGCATTGTGTATGCCGGACAAACACATTTCTAGCAGTCCGCTTATTCCTGCTGAGACTAAGACATGTGTTGAGATACGTTTGGCCAGACAGCACTCTGTTCGCACCATCTGGTCGTTCGCGTAGCAGACAAATACATGTATAATAAAAGTCCAGCCAGGCATATTCTTTCGCTGTCTTGACTCTTGTACCTATCAAATGTGGTCCCAAATGCAATAGCATACACACAGGCATTTGACGGACTGAGTCTGTCATATGCATATGACGAATTTGGCATATGACGGACCAATTTTCTTGGTCCCAATGGGTCCGTCATATCCGAGTTCACCTGTATATACATACATACTTTCTGAAACATGCCCTTTTAGATAAATATCACCAAAATAAGTATGACCTTTTTGGGCTTCTACAGGAATGAATGGGTTAATAGAATTCTTACACTAGTATGGATATCGATGTTGTTTGCATCAATTTTGTGATTTGAGATGTTGATCAAAAGATTTGCTTTCATTTTAGATGATCGCTGAGTTAAAAAAAGAAAACTTCAGCCTGAAATTAAGGATTTATTTTCTGGAGGAAAGGATGCAACAGAAGTCTAATGGGGAGAAAGAGGATCTTTTTAAAACTGTAAGTATACAACAAACTTAGGCCTTATTTTGTGTACCTGCTTAACTCATCTTTGCTATGACACGTATGCTTAAATTGTTTGAGAGGTTTTTGGTGGGATGTTTTTAGGGGTTGCGAACACCCCTAGGGGTTAGACAACACACACGCCATACCGGGGCCTGCCCTAATGGCTGTGTGGCCTCAGACATTGCCAGTGCCTGCTAGCTGTCACTCACCACTGTGAGTCAGAGTACAGTAAGCCAGCTAGCCTTATCAGAAGACAGAAAGCTGTGATCCCTGACCCTACTAAGCCAGGATTTAGAAACTGGGTGCCTAAAATTGGCAGTTGTAAAATCTTTGGGCGTCCAAATTTTTGAGGGGGATCACAATATACTCATATTTCAACCATAAACATGTATAAATTCATCAAAATAAGGCATGATATCCTTAAACAATGTCATGGGTATTATAAGGCGATGAAAAAATTCAATTATTAAGCTTCAGATTGGGATTTTTAGAAATTCACACAAAAATATGGCCTACTTCATCATCTCCTGGTTTTATTTCTATTCATACTATTGCTGTCTGTACACTATGTAACTTGCTCTACATGTATGTCTCTCTCTGCCTTCTCTCGCCTCTCACCATTAGCTTCCAGGAAGTAGTTCTGACCAGCAGCAGGTACCAAATACTGGTAGACGGGTCACATGACATTCTGACCTTGACCTTGAATTATGCAAATAAGCTCATTATCATGATATGGATGTGAGCCATTCATGCATGCTTAGTGGTATCCTAGAATTTTCATCTGCATATATGATTCAGTTGAAAAAGAAACTTAATATTAAATAAAGTTAAAGTTATAAATCATTTAAAGAAGACTTATTTCTTGAATTCCATACAGTTCGAAAATATTTTGATATTTTCCTGGAAATGCCATCTTTGCAAAAAATATTACCTAAGTAGTAAGGCCTTTTTGAGGCACTCTACAGGAGTAAATAAGTTATCACGACAAGCATGGTCTTAGCCAGCAGGGTGTCTGGGTGCCTTTTTGGACACCCAACCCCTTAAAAAGAACCCCTCAGGACACCCAAATTGTTTTGTGTGGAATTTCTAAAAATCCCAATCTCAAGCTTATAATTGAATTTTTTCATCTCCTTATAATTCCCACGACATTGTTTGATGATATCATGCCTTATCTTGATGAATTTGTTCATATTTATGGTTAAAATATGAGTACATTGTGATCCCCCTTAAAAATTTGGACACCCAGAAATTTTACAACTGCCAATTTTAGGCACCCAGTTTCTGAATCCTGGCTAAGACACTGAGGACAAGTGTGAACTTGTTGCTATCAATCTATTGTCACTTTCCTCAGTGAGTCTTTATGCTGACAATGAAGCAAAGTGCTTATATTTGCATAACAGGGACAAGTGCCAGAAAGTCAAGTGATATATGAGTTCTGACAAGGTGCTTCCCTTACATAATGAACCTTTGCCCCTGTTTCCCAGTTTGGAGAAGATCCCTTTATGATACATTATGAACCTCCCCCCCCCCCCTTTTGCAATTCTTGGAGAGTCCTGAGATGTATCCTTCCCCCAGTTTCCCATATTTTGGAGGGTAACCCCACACTACTTCACAATGAAACCTTTCTCAAGTTTATCAATTTGGAGTGGAACCTTACTGTACTACATAATGAACCTTTCCTCGAGTTTCCCTTTTTTTGAGATAAAACCCACTGAGCTACATAATGAATCTTTCCCAGATTGTTTATCCTTTGGGGAGGAACCCCACTTTACGTCACAAAAACCTTTTCACTCCCCCCCCCCTCTACCCCCTTGGAAAGGAATGTCTGAGGTCCATGATGAACCTTTCTCCCAGTTTTCTTATTTTGGAGATATTTTCCTCCACGCTGCATAATGAACCTATCCCTTCTTTTCCATGTTTGTTAAGGGTATCTCCACTCTCCATCACAATTGCATGGAGTGGTATATTTATGCACATGTTATCATGGTCTCACCAGGGGAAGTTTTTTTCTTTATTGATACATTGCATTTGTCAAATAGCCTTAGATTCACTCATGCCTGCAACGCCCCAAAAAATCCTGACCTTTTGATGAAAATGCCCTACAGGGCTCAACATTAAGTAAAAACTTCATAAGCCCAGCAGGGCTTTTACTAGCCCTGAAATATTTTTGCTAGCCCTGATATTAATGACAACTCTTTTCAAATAGTGACCTCTGTTGATATCATAGCCTCTGTTGATAACAAGAAAAGAATACAGTGTATTGTGGTAAATTGAGGTAAATTATCATCCAGGTATGCAGAGCCAAAGGTGGGCTTCATAATTTTTAAGCGCTGATATTCTAGTTCTATCTAGTCCCTCAGGGCTACTCACAGGTAGAATTTACTAGCCCTGACATTCAATAACTAGCCCGGGGCTACGGGGCTAGCCTTAAAGTCGAGCCCTGCCCTATTTTGAAAAATATCATCAAAATAGGTGTGTTTTATGGCACTACAGGCATGAATAGGTTGATGCTTACATTTTTCTCGATAAGTATGATGATTTTGTGGTTTTATAAGAAATTACATAGGATATAAAGGTTGTGGCACTTTTTGGTGGTTGAATGTAGAATTTTTTAAATCAGAAGTTATTTCTGGATAAAATTCAATCTAAACTCTTTACAAAACTCTTATATATGCAATTCTAAGACTTGCACTCTTTTTCTTCACCTATTGGTTAATACCTGTCTTCTGAAATATTCCTTAAAAGAAAAAAACAGACATCATATTAAATATTGTGCCTGGCAATGGCACTGGTATGATTAGCTCAGACTAGTAAGAATATAACTTGAGCGTCTGGCATGGTCATTTCTGTAGACTGACCAATCTAGTGAAAATAATAATATATATCATTACCATAATATTTAAAATAGTTTCTCATAATTTACCTATTTTGAACTTGTGTAAATAGTATATACATGCACTAGCTCACACTTATTAACTACCATGCAACAAAGTGTTAATAGTGTTAAATTAGATTACTTGTTAATTTGAAATATAGGGAATTAGGTAAAAGTTTGCAAAAAATTATAGTATATAGTGTGGTTTCTTCTAGCCCTAATGTGTCAGTAGAACTTTTTGATTTGGGTCAGATCCTGACTTGGATAAAAAAAAAATATCCATTTATCTAAAACTCCTTGGCTTTCTTGCTATGCTATATTTTTAGTATCGAATGTTCAATAAAAATCAATATAAAACAATGCAATGAAAACAAAAACTATTTTAAGGATGCTTGATTTGCTTGCTTTCAGAACATTGAACTAAAAGTGGAATGTGAGAGTCTCAAGAAGGACCTCCTGGACAAACAGGAACTACTCAAAAAAGCAGCGTAAGTTTCATCTTATCTATATTCTTCTAAAGTGTATGAAATTGACTTGTATTTGAAGCCACAGCAGTACCTGTAAGCTCTCCAAACAGTCTTAGAACATTGGTGATTCCTCTAGAATGAATGCATCTTTATTTTACTGTCTGTTTCAGTCATGCTATGTCAGTATCTATTGTCAACA
>OZ012695.1:24443591-24458591 GCA_963942565.1 Maea johnstoni | reverse complement strand
CAAAAAACTGATAAGAGACATTTTTGAAAAATAATTTGTGGATAATTTCATTCCAAGGAAATGGTCAAATTTGGGAAAATTGTACCCTTTTTTGACCGCTTAAGAATTTTTTTCACCTTTTGTCGAATTTCTCTGGAATTTGAAGCATGTAGAAGCCAACAATCTCAATTAAAATATTCACCGAACACATCTTTGATTAATATCTTTTATTTAAAGGAAATTGCCCTTGAGGAGGTTTAATTTCAAAATTACGCAACTATTTGTAACACGGAAATGTGCGTATTTCAAATGAGCCAATCAGCTCACTGTATGAAATCACGTGATAAGTCGTTCAGAGCTTTGTTGTGCTTGTTGTATTGACTTGCGTATTTAGGGGGGCGCATACGCTCGTTATCAAAATTTAAAAATACCCCAAAAGCACTGATTTCTGGCCAAAAAAGCACCCTTATTTTAATAAAATACTTTTTCCACTAAAAAAACACCCCTTCTTTCATCAAAACACTGGCATTGGATGAATGGGAACACGTATTTTAACTTGATATTTTATAATTCTCTGCATGTTGAGCGGCAGCAAGTGGCGGCAGCAAACTAGGAAGCCCAGTCAATTCGGGAGTCACTCGGCGTCAGAGCCGCGTATATTTCGTGGATTGTAAGGGGATTTTCACCCCCATACTTCGTACCTGGGTACAAAAAATTACCCTTCTTTAAAAAAATCGCGGACATGCGGAGGTCTTAAAAAAAAGACCCCTTCTTCCGCGAAATACGTAACGCGGGTGCGGCCCCCCTCTGTACCTGAGTGCCCCTCCCCCCCCCCCCCCCCCCCCCCCCCCCTCCCCGGGAGCGGCACCGTCTCGCACTCGGGGACGAGGATGACTGCTCTAGCCTGTCTAGGGCACTAGACACAGCAATTGCGAATTTCTCCATGTGTCAGGTATCTTCGCATATTCCCATTCATTTAATGCACCGGGAAATGGCCGGGCGATGTCGGGCTTATCCTGTTTAGTACACCAAAATGCTGCCCCGCAGGGTGGGGACATAACTAATTAGTAGAGCGACGATATAGGCCGGGGCACGGGGCGGGGATAGTGAATACCACCCAAATCCTCCTTATGCCAAAATCCTATTTACTTTATGATTAGCCCAATCTGCCGCGTAGCAGTGGATAGACAAATGGTATGAGATATTGTCATAATGATACGACCGGCACTGAATGTGGCTAGTATGAAATTATCTTTTTTATATAAATACGAGGAAAAAAACAAGAATTTTAACAAAAACAAACACATTGATGATTACTGAATCTCGTAAAATTTGGAGGATTAAAATAAGACTACAAAGCAAAGCTTTAAAAGCTCGCGAATCTCGAAAATATTTGTGAAATAACCACACAGTATGAGTAGTGATTGACCAAAAATTAATGGCATAACAATTGCTACGATTTCAACCTGTCCAGCGTGCAACATAACCATTTGTCCCGTTGCAAGTGAATTCGGCAAAAAACGGCAATCTGGCAAGCAGAACAAGACCCTTACTTGCCCCGCTCGGCAAGAAATGTCCTCGCAATGTAACTGACCTTAGTTAAACAGGGTTGTGGGACAAGTGGAAGTGCCAGCGTGGGCAAGATAACTTTAGGGGCAGCTTGCCCCGCTCGGCAAGTAACGTTTTTGAACCTTATATGTTGCACCCTGTTATCGCAACATCGTCATTTCACAACAGCTTTAAAAGTAGAATGAGTTGTGGCGGTTATAACATTCTAAACTGCATTAAAGTTGACCCACAGAGATGCAGATAATTTATCTTTTTTGTGAACATAGAGAACATCGCCGCTACTATAATCATGACGTCGTGTGAGCATTTGTTGCACTGAGGATTTGGTGCGTGGTTGCGCATGTTGCGTGGTCAGTGACGGTCAAAAGTACGTGCAACGCACTAGTGCGTTCCCTAATCATTCTGCATTAAGCTTTAAAGCAGTCACAAAGTTACGACGGGGATCTGTCTCACAGTGACGTCATTCTTTCCCAAATTCCGCCGATAGAGGTCGCCGCTTTTGTTTGTACTTTGCAGAAACAAGTTGCGTACACAACTTGCGCACATCGCAAATTTCGTCCAAATGAACTTCGAAACTGACCAATCCAGTAGAACTTTTTTAAAGGTATCAGTACATATGCTTATGCCAATCATAAACACTTTTTTGCAGAAGGGCTGCACAAGCTAATATATGCCAGAAATATCTAAAAATGAAATAGCCATTTTAAAATCCAATTGTGGTATACCGGTAGTCTGACCAGATAATAATTGATAGTTTGCATGAGGATGTACAGTGGCTGGAATTTCTCACGATACTACAGACCAAGCTGCTATGGACTCTTCAACAAAGACAATCTTCATGAGGTGCATGAAGGCCCTCAATATGATAGTTTTTTTCTAGGATGTTCCTACATTTGTACAAATCAACACAATAAAAGTTTATTTTCAAATTCATTCATCATAATTTTGATGCCCACATGGATAGAAAATATGGTTTAAAGGGGAACTTGGGGAAGAACAAATCATAGGTTTATATGAAAGTTCATGAACATAGTAGCACAACATCTGTCATACACAGGGAAGCCCTAGAGCTCCACACAAAGAGAAATCTAAAATTGCAATTAGTGAATAGCACCTCCTCTGAGCCAAGGCCGCCCGCCATTGTGAATCCGAGTCATCACCCCCTGCTGTGGTCAGTGTTATTGGGTAGCAAAGGAGCTTAGTGGTGCATGAGATAGGCACAGAGCTAGGGGCCGGAAGTGATCTCTGCCACCCAATTGAAAAACATGGGATCACTGAGAGCAAAAGAAGGGCAGCATCATGTTCTTGAAGTGCATTACTTTCATATAAGCTGATATGTATGCGAGCCTTTAGGGCCCCTTTAAAAAATGTGCCCTGGGGGCGGGGAATAGTGACAGAAAAATGTGCCGTGGGTGACGGGGACTATGCAAAATAGTGCAGAAGGTCGGTGCACTATCCCCGCCCCCCCCCCCCCCCTCGGAGATTCAATTGACTGGTGCATAAATGGTGGTCTCTTTTCTGATTCTAAATATCCTGGCGGGCAGAATTTATAAATTCATAAATTAAAATTGAAATGATAGCAAATGGTCACATAGAACTTTTGAAGTCAACCGTCAAGAGCAAGCCGGTGTATTATATACTTCCTTACCTAAATTCAAACCTTCTCTTACTGTGGAAAGAAATGTTTCAGCCCAAGCTTTTTCTTCTGCAATAGTGTACTAGATTTTGAACATCGCTGAATTACTAGAAAAGCCCGGGAGGGGGGGGGGGGGCACTTCGGTATATAGGGGGGCGCATACGCTCGTTATCAAAATCTAGAAATACCCCTAAAGCACTGATTTCTGGCCAAAAAAGCACCCTTTTTCTAGTAAAAACGCTGCCCTCTTCCACTAAATAAACACCCCTTCTATTATGAAAACACAGACATTGGATGAACGCAACACGTATTTTAACTTTAGATTTTATCATCCTCTGCGTGTTTAGCGGTAGCAAGTGGCGGCGGCAAACTCGGAACCCCAGTCACTTCGGAAGTAACTCAGTGTCAGAGCCGCGTATATTTTGTGGATTGTAAGGGGATTTTGACCCCTATACTTCGTACCTGAGTACAAAAAATTACCCTTCTTTTACAAAATCTCGGACGTCTTAAAAAAAGCCCCCTTCTGCCGCGAAATACGTAACGCGGATGCGGGCCCCCTCTGTACCTGAGTGCCCCCCCTCCCCCCCGGGATGACTCCGTAGTGGTTTTGACTCTTTACGTAGGAGCGGCACTACGAGGAGTCACACCTCTTGACTAAAGTATTTACCCTATTGTACGTCTTTGTGGCTGGTCAGATATATATATATTCACGTGAATGGAGGATGGTATTAATTAATACATTTCAATAAACATATGGCCTTTTCTGCTGCCCTGGGAAGTTTATACTGCATTTAGACCCTTGACATGGGCCCCTAGAGCGTAATTGATAATACACAATGCTCTCAAGAATGTGATGTTGGTGAATGGTGGATGGTGTTCATTGATACATTCAAATAAAGATATGGCCTTTTCTGCTGTCATATTTAAGTTTATACAGCATTTAGACCCTTGACATGGGTCCCTAGAGTATAAGTGATAATTCACACTGCTCTTAAAGCCCAAAGACAAATCCTTGATGCAATGCTGTGAATGTCAACCTAGCATGAGAACTGCTGTGAACATTGAGTCATTCTGCATATTTCACTTTTAATAAACATATTATAGTTTATCAAACATTTTATAGTTAAATCCTATTCCGTCTTTAGTCTCTAACTTAGCCATTCCTTTGTCAATATGTATGAATTTTAAAAGGACATAGCGATACAACTGATGAGAAACCGCCAATTAATTAAGCAATTGAAGCACATATGCATGTTGCCATGGCAACCGCTTTTGATTTTTTTTGTTGCCCTGGCAACCGTTTTAGAACGCTTTATGCTATTTCTTGATAACATGTTTAACTTCATTATCATCTTTTACAATCCTCAAAGTTTCATAAACATTGGAAAAGTCAATCATTCAAAAGAAATTCATTAATGTCGCATTCGGATATAGAAAACTGTAAGCATTGTAACTTCTTCATTCATTCTGCATTCTGCATTTCACTTGAATTGAACGTAAAGTAGAAACTTCAACCCTATTCGGTCTTCTGTCTCTATCTAATCTATTCCTTTGTCAATATGTATGGAATTTTGAGAAAAGTATCTGTTGAACCCACTAATCATAAAAAATCATCAAATTAAAGAATTGGAGCACATACGCTTGTTACCATGGCAACCGTTTTTGTCAAATTCTTGTTGCCATGGCAACCGTTTTAAAACATTTCACTTTTTTTAGTAGTGGAAATATCAAATCTCAATATCATTATTTACACGCCTTAAAGTTTCAGAAGTATTGGGTAAAGTTTACACTAGGAAATAACAGTTTAGTTTGGCATCAATTACTTGTCACACATCTCTAGTATTACTACTACTACTGCTACTACTACTACGACTGCTACTACTACTACTACCACTACTACTACGACTACGACTACTACTACTACTACTACTACTACTACTACTACTACTACTACTACCACTACCACTACCACTACTACTACTACTACTACTACTACCACTACCACTACTACTACCCTTACTACTACCACTACCTCTACTACTCCTACTGTTACTACTTATGCTACTGCTTAAGTTTAATTTATGATCATTGTATATAACGCTATTCATAACTGTACTATAACACAGATAACAGATCAATTAACTAAGTTGTTTGTACCTCCAGAATACCTTTCAAAACTTAAGCAACAACAATAGAAAATATGATAATAGCCAAAGAATGTCAATAACCAATTAAATAACGGTATATAAGCAGCACTTATAGTAAATGTTTTAGTAGTATTTTTTCATATATTTTCCTCACCTCTGCATATTTATGATTTAAAAGAGAAATTTACTGATTCATTAAATAATATTAAAAGTGATTTTATTGATTTTATTTGATTTGTATCATCCTTGTTATTTTTCAACACTTTGTGGAGAAATCAACCGATTCAGTAAGCGGATAATGTTTAGTAGTGATATTATTTTGATATTTTTTCATGTTTTCCTTATCATTTTTCAGGATCTGAAGGAGAAATTAAATAAGGGGGAAGAGATAAGAAAGGAACTGGAAGAGAAGATTGACATGCAGGAATCTGAGGTCAAAGGTCAGAAAGAGGATGCCCTGAAAAGGGACAAGGCCATCCAGGGCCTGGTTGTGGCTTACCATGAAAAGGAAAAGGAGGTAGAGAACTTAACCATGTATCCCCTTTAATAAGAATTTTTCATTCTATGTCGATCCTTTTGACGCTATTAAATATTATATGGTTAGACGAATGAAAAGGCCTGCTAAGAAACAGATTGTAATACACTTTGAACATGGAGAGGTCTAAAAGAAAAAAACACATACTATATCAAATGGTAATTAATGTCGTCTGAATGCTTTGATTATTTATTTCCTTATTTATCTCTATATATATTTATATATCTATTTGTTTATTTCTTTTTTTCTATGTACTTTTTTTTTGTTTATTTATTTAGTTATTCATTCATTTACTTATTCATTTAATTATTGATTGATTTGTTTATTCATACATCCATTTTGTATATTTATTTGTTAATTCATTCATTCATTCATTTTACTTTTTTTTTTTTTTTTTTTAATCTATAGAATTTTTGTTTTATTCATTGCCTGCCAGCTATGGCGATCGCATACTAATACACACTACTAAGTATTCATTTTACTTATTTGTTCATTCATTTATTTTGTCAGAATGGTCAGCTGAGTGAGCAGAATGCTGAGCTGGAGGAGGCTCTGAGACTGGCCAAGGAGGACACGCATCAGCTACACATGCAGAAATACGAGGTAAGTATCCGCATACTAGATAGTCCACCACTTAGCCAGCACCCATCCAGCCTGTCTGAATGCTGAGCTGGAGGAGGCTCTGAGTCGGGCCAAGGAGGACACACATCAGCTACACATGCAGAAATACGAGGTAAGTACTGTAAAACCCATTATTATCGCGCTCCTTTTAATTTCACGCATTTCGTGCTAGGTGATGATAACGCGTATATTACTGGCGCTGATATACGTTCAAAATAGCATAACAATGCCCCATCTAATGGTGATACAGTTGATGCGTGTAATTAAATGGCCGCGATCGCATTCACACAGCAATTGCGAGAATAAAAAGGGGCGTGGTTATAAAGGGTTTTACAGTAGTCCACGACTTAGCCAGCACCCATCCAGCCTGTCTGATGGAAAAGCAGTTTCCAGTAAGACCCCTTTCCACAGAGTTTCATCCTTCCAATGCTAAGGCCACTTTGGCCCAAAGCCAGTGTCTTAGCCAGGATTTAGAAACTGGGTGCCTAAAATTGGCAGTTGTAAAATCTTTGGGCGTCCAAATTTTAAGGGGGATCACAACATATTTCAACCACAAACATGTATAAATTCATCAAAATAAGGCATGATATCATTAAACAATGTCATGGGAATTATAAGGAGATGAAAAACTTCAATTATAAGCTTGAGATTGAGATTTTTAGAAATTCCACACAAATTTTTTTTGGTGTCCTGAGGGGTTCTTTTTAAGGGTTTGGGCATCCAAAAAGGCACCCAGACGCCCTGCTGGTTAAGACCATGCCCAAAGCACAAGAATGCAAAGATCTTTAAAAACCATCAAACCCTGTCATGTTGGTATTCATTTGATAGCTCTTGATGAGTACTGTAGATTCACAAAAGATTGTGAAGAGTAAATTTTGCAAATTTTCAGAAAATTGATTTTTACGTTTTTTTTAACTTTGCGAACATGGAGTGCCAGCTATACACTTAAAGTGGCAGCACTTATCATTGCGAATTTTAATTTTGCGTGCAAGGCTAAACGCAAGAAAAACTGCAAAAATTAAACCAACGCAATCTTTTCCGAATTAACAGTACTCTCAGATGGGTACCCATGAGCCAGGGTTTCAGTTACTTTTTCAGGTTTTTGGGATGATTTTGTATTAGCCAAATTAGCCACCACCAGCATCATCTGGAATTATTATAGTTTTCAAGTTTACTTGGGAATGATACATGAATTTACATTTGAAAAATGTTCTTCTGAAATGCCAGATTTTTGGGGTAGTATGGTTTGATAATTTAGGTTGCTTGAAATGGGGTTATTTTATGCTTGCAGCGTATGCTATGGTTAAATATTTTAGGTTTTTTGAAATGGGGTTAATTTCTGCTTGCATGTATGGGTTAAACTCTGCTTGCAGGGTGTTGTTTAATATATTAGGTTGTTTTATATGGGTTAATTTCTGCTTGCAAGTATGGGTTAAACTCTGCTTGCATGGTCTGGCTAAATATTTTTGGCTATTTTGAATGGGTTAATATCTACTTGCATGTATAGTTAAATATTTTGGGCTGTTTTGAATGGGTTAGTATCTACTTGCAGTGTATAGTTAGATATTTAGGGTGGTTTTTAAAAGGGGTTAATTTCTGTTTTCAGGGTGTGGAGAAACAGCGCCATGAGTTGGCAGACAAAGAAGATGAGCTGGCTGAGGTCAAAGGTCAACTACGACAGAAGATCCTGGAAAATGAGGTAGGTCAAAGTACTGTATAACTGGTTAATTTGGCGTGTACTTAAGTTGGCGTGTTTTTTTTTCAAAAAATAATTTTCCCTGTATTTAGTTTGGCGTCTGGAGCATTCAGAACAACGCCATCTTCATGTAGACATATTTTTATGCGATCTTTAATTTGGCATTGATGGGTATTCGCCAAAAAACGCCAAATTAAAAACCACGCCAAATTAACCAGTTATACAGTATTAGTAGATGATTTTTTTTACCACAAGAAAATATGTATAAGACACAAATTGGATATTCGGCTTCTCATGTCTAGGTATTCATGGCTTGAAATAAGTACACTCTAACTGATAAAGATTACTGAAAGAGCATGACAAAGAAATGGCGGTCTTTATATACATATCAAATATAATGATGCATTATATACCAGGAGTATTTTTGTGCTGGTTTTGTAGACAGGTTGCACGACCAGTGGTCTCACACCTACATTGTCTGTATATACTTGTTTAAATACATTTCAAATTTGTAAGGTAATCATATCATTGATTAAATCTAAAATAGAAAACATACCATCAAAACATGAACCATTTAGGTCCTCCAAAGAATAAAAGGTTTGAACATGAATGTGTGAATAATATTGGGAATACCAATATTATTTCAGTGATCAGTATTAACCCTTTTGCTGCTGGTGGCTAATTCGGCCGATACAAAATGATACAAAAAACCCTTTAAAATGACTGAAACCCTGTCACATCGGCACTCATCTGAGAGAACTAAGTGAGAGCTATCCAATGAATACCAATATGACAGGGTTTGGATGGTTTTCAAGAATCTTTGCGTTCTTGTTCTTTGGACGAAATTAGCCTTAGCATTGGAAGGACTTTAGGTTAAAATGATTGCATTACTTATCATGTTTTTCACCTTGCAGCACTTGCAGAAAGGAGTTGGTCGCAAGGACGCAGAGATCAGCCGCATCACGCATCAGCTGGAGAAGGCGGACAATATTCTCTGTCAGCGCGAGGACAATCTACAGGTAGGTGGCGCCACATGTTATTAGACTTTCAAAAATACCCCGCTAGTGCCAAACATCCCTATGTAGGTGGCGCCACAGGTCATTAGGCTTTCCTGACCGCACGCTGTCTCTCACCACTGCCTGGGTTCGAATCCCGGCCTGGGCATGTGAGAAAGTTGCCAGTGACTTGGGGTTAGGCGGTGGTTTTCACTTGGTACTACAGTTTCCTCCACCACATACAACTGGCTAGTCACGAATTAGCCACACTTGGCATAAATGTGACGAAAAGCAAAATTCCAAATCCAAATCATTAGGCTTTCAAGTATAACAGAGTTTAACATCCCTATGTAGGTGGCGCCACGGGTCATTAGGCTTTTAAGTATACCAGAGCTAAATATCTCTACATAGGTGGCGCCACATAATTATGCTTTCAAACATACCAGAGCTAAATAATTTTATGTAGGTGGCGCCACAGATCATTATGTTTTCAAACATAGCATAGCATAGGTGGCGCCACAGGTCATTAGCCTTTCAACTCTGCTCCTTCAAATTGGGAGGCCCTTTGTCTAACCATTGAAACCAGATATTTTGATAATGATAAGCATATGCTTCATTTAAAAAAAATTCCTTGCCTAACAAATTTACATAGTTAATCAGCATTTGTGCTTACTTAAAACACTATTTAACAACATTATAGGTTACCATGTTTTCTGTTCTGTATTTAACATCTCATATACAAGATATGTGCAGTATGGGGTGTGAAAGTTTTTATACATTTTCCCAAGTCCTGCTTACACCAATCAAAACAATTAAGCACCTTGAAAAAGATACCTTGATATTTAAGAATTACACCATTTATACACACCTTACCACCATTACTCAGTTAAAATCACCTTAACCTATTGGTGCTTACTTGGCAAATGTATAATATGATCTTTAATACTTTTGAAAATAACACTTGAAGTAAATTGCAAAAGTTGACTTTCCCTCTGATAAACATCTTTCCTTCAAATATTTTTCAAAAGATTCTTATAGAAGAAAGATATACCTAAAATTGTCCGTCCTTTTTGGGTATACTTAGGGTTTAAGTGGGTTTAAGCACATTCTTATCTATAGCTGTATAACTTCCTCACTTTTCTGCTGATGTCATTTTTCAAAATGCATCCTTTGATAGACAGTGAAAGGAGAAATGTTAATTAGATGCCCTATAAGATCTTTTTTTGAACTCATGCTCTTTTCTGAAATTATTTTCAATTATTGGTGATCCTGAGAAGAAATTTAAAGAAGAATTCTAAGCACGAGTATGTTAAGAGTAATGCCTTAATATATTTCGACAAATAAACCTCACGCGTCCTTGGTTTGGTCTGATTATACTCACCCGTTTCAAGAATTCTAAGCACCAGTATGTTAAGAGTAATGCCTTCATATATTTCGACAATTAAACCTCACAACTGTCACGCGTCCTTGGTTTGGTCTGATTATACTCACCCATTTCACCCATTGCACCAGGACCTACGTGATCAGCTGCAGGACGAGAAACAGCGCAGCAGCGAGCGCTCGGAATCCCTCGAGCAGCACTACCAGGTAGAACAAAAGATCAGTAGAACAAATAGGTGGCACTTCTATTGTCTTGTCACTCACCTACTCTAGTAGTATTGTTTTATTTTTGGTTTGTGCACGCATCGTGACTGCTCAGTGACCTTGACCTTGGCAGCATTCTTGCTGTGACCTTGACCTTGCAGCATTCTTGCTGTGACCTTTGAAGCAACTATGCTGTGACCTTGACCTTTTTTTAGTAATTTTGCTGTGACCTTGACGTTTTCAGTAATCTTTCTGTGACCTTGACCCCTGCAGCAACCCTGCTGTGACCTTGACCCCTGCAGCAACCATGCTGTGGCTCTTATTGTCATTTTGTTGATTCTGTTGTCCTGTCATCTTTGATTTTTAGTGAATCAGTTGATTTGAAATCATTCCTCGCACTTTCCCTCCTGCATATCTCTCCACCCTAGGTTCTGTAGATTAGTCTGATAGCTTTTCAGTTGAACATGTTTTCTTGTTTGTTGTTTTTGTTTGTTTACTGTGTAGATTAACCTGGTCGTGTAGAATCTTCAGGCTAGCTAGAGGTAGAGTAGTAAGAAGGGCTAGGAATCATTGATTATTTGCCTGGTATGGTTGGTATTGCCAAACTAACCATTCAATTGATCATTTCCAATCCCACCCCCTGAAACATTATGTTTTGACCAAGACTTTCTGCAAAATTCATTCAATTATATTTCAAATTACTTCTGAAAGTATTTAAAGATGAAAGGGGAAGAAATTTATTTAATTTATTATTTTATTAACATGCAAGGAGCATTTGGCCAAATTTCTGAAATGGTAGATTTCCTCAAAAAAAATGTCTTTAGTGTGTAATCATGAAGTGACTTACAAATAAGAAATACATTACTTTGAAAGTTTAATTAATACTTGATTGAATATTTGACCATCATATCTGACCAATTGTTTTTCCAACCATTCTTCCTAGCCCTAGTAGTAGGCCTGGTGTATGAATAGATTAGTGCTTTAACTGATACAATGTTTCATTTCTTGTTTATTAACCTTCTCATGCCCAGAGTTCATTTAAGATGCATTTTCCGTTTGCAATGATATTAAAATAGTTACAGGGGAAAAGCATAATTGTGTGAAGTAATTGAAGGAGAGAGATTGGTTTAGTTCAGATACACATTTCTCCTTTAAATCTTTTGTAAAATATTCTTTAGTCACCATGTATACATAGTCAAATTAAGCAAGGTATTCTGGATAACAGTAAGGTCTAACCTACTTGGACCAATACCTTTATAGGCTGTTCTGCCATGCTTAAAATGAGGTGGTTCCATGTTTCCAAACTGGCAACATGCTTCTTGAAGCGCCCTTCTGACAGGAACATTCTTATTTTGCCAAAATTTGTTGATACATATTTTTGAACTTTGAACAATAATAATATCCCGTGCTATGATCGTTAAAAATAATTATAACACTTTTACCGATCTTCATCACTACAAATTTATGGATTATTTTAGTTGATATTTTGTGTCGCATGTTCACCATTTCATACTTTCAAACTATCGACTTAATTTCTTAAGATACTTTAATGAACAACTTATGAATAATGAACTTTTAAATAATGGTAAACACATACAAGAGTACCACCAACTTTAACATTATTTTGTCTTTGACGGGAATGTATATTCCATTCTAATCTAGACAAATAGTCCAACAAGAGTCATTTACAAATTGCTTAAGCGAAATTTCTCTTGTCACGTTGCCTATCAACTGTAATTTTGGCAATAATGATGGTGCTGATGCTTTGCTGATTGTAGCTTTTATCCCTAAGATTTTTGTGAGGCTTGAGCTGTGCCTTTTATAACACTTCTGCTGTAGTCGAGAACCTGCGTTTCAGTTTTAAAATCTTGATTTGGCTGCATGATTGTTGTTTAGTGTTTTGCCAATGAGTCTGATTGGTTATTGTGTATTTGTACTTTCTCAAGAATTATTATTTTAGTTGACGACTAATGATATGTTTGTTCCATGCTGGGATGATAATACTATTTTCAAATGAAATTCCAGAAAGTATGCTGCATCCTTTCTACATTTCTATTCATCCAGAATTTGACCAACGTGTGTGATAATTGAGCCAACCGAAAGAATACTGCTGATGTAGTAAAAGAAACATCTATCTCCATTGAAATAGATAGGAATTTCCTCTAAACTTTTTGGTGTATCAAAAACATCATCTGGGTGCTAGACCACTTTTAAAATCACTTGGGAGTAAAACAAAATATTGAAAGAATGGTGTGTATGTTTAATTCTGGTTATTATTTGTCCTTGAAATAATATTGAAAGATGCTTTTACTTGATGACATGAAAATAAGTCAGAATCCTTAGTCCTTCCAAAGGGATGAATGCATAGGAATTTCTAGATACCTTATCCCTATAGTTTGAAGTTATTTATGGTAATCATTGCACACCTTTTAAAACTTATTTTATGTGTATGAGTGTGTGTGCTCAATTATGTTATTGATTGATCCCATCCCAAATTTTAAGTTGTGCCGATTTGACATGGATGCCTAATGTAATTGTGTACATGTGTGTGTGCGCATGCATGCATTTGTTCTTGAAATCATTTCTGAACGAATCTATCCCACAAGTCTGCAGTTGTCTTTGATGAACATTATATACCTAACCATATTTTGTGTGTGTGTGTGTGTGTGTGTGTGTATGTGTATGAGTGTGTGCTTTGAAGTCATTTCTGAATATTCCCATCCCACAAGTGTTATTAGTCTGAAGTTTCCCTTTATGACCATTCAATGTCTAACCATGTTTTGTGCCTGTGTGTGCTCTCAGACGTTACTGGACGACGTTCAGCGGCAGCTTCAGAACAAGGAGAAGATGTTACAGCGCCTGACGCGCAGCCTGCAGGAGAAAGACAAGCAGCTCAGAGACGTCATGGACCTCACAAAGGACGAGGTAAGTTCATCATATCAGCTTCGATGTCATCCTGGCTGAAATTTGAAAGTTTTGTTTGGCCCTTTAACCCATTCACACTCAGAGTTCCCCAGGAAAGTATCGTCTGCTATTTTCATACTTTTAAAAATAACTTGGAAATAAAGCAAATTTTCACAAAATATTTGAAGAAGAGTTGTTGGTAATAATCTGATAAACATTTCTCCTTCAAATATTTTTGATAAAAACGCTTCTGTGGGGAAAATATCAACAAAATAGTCAGGCCTGTTTTGGCCGCTCTGAGTGCCAATGGGTTAAGTCTGGTATCGAGGGCTGGGACAAGATGGTGAAGCAGCTCATTCAAACCTAATCACCAGTCAAGCAATTATTTTAACCCTTTAACACTCAAAGAGGCCTGACGATTTTGGAAATATTTAACTTACAAACACATTTTCTTGAAAACATTTGAAGGAGAAATGTTGATCACAAGCCAGACAAGAACTCTCCTTCAAATATTTTGTGTATTTTTGCTTTATTCAAAAGATATTTTCAAAAGTATGAGAGTAGCAGACGACACTTTCTAGAGAAACTCTAAGTGTAAATGGGTTAACCTACAAATATGTGAGAGACTTTAAATTTGCTCATTCAAAACCAATCACCTTACAGTCAGTCATGTGATTATTTCAACGTAAAACTTGTAAGGAAACATGTCAAGTTTTGTTGTCTCTCCTTTCAGTCTGGCAGCGATGGCTGGGACTTGATCATGATTCAGGCTCCAGGAATCAAGTGAATATTTTAACGTAAAACATTTGAAGTTTTTCGTTTTTTCCGTTCAGTCCGGTAGCAAGGTCTGGTACGCAATCGTGAAGCAGCTCCAGAAATCAAGTGAATATTTTAACATAGAAAACGTCTGAAAGTTTTGAAATTTTGGCTTCTCCCTTTCAGTCTGGTAGCGAGGGCTGGGACGCGATCGTGAAGCAGCTCCAGGAGCGTATGAAGGATCGCGACAAGGCCGTGGAGCAGGCTGTTGCGGATAAGTACAGCGCCCTCGAGGGGAAAGAGGCGGAACTACGGCAGCTCAAGTCTGCGCTGAGGGAGCGCGAGAGGGACATCGAGAGAGCCAATCAGATGCTGCTTACCACAGAGGAAGCCATGGATGTAAGTCCGAAAAAATATGATAATAGAGGCGGGTCCAGAATTTCTGAGTAGCGGGTTTGTGTGGTATGGTAGGGATTCGTTTTAAACCGAACGATAGATCTACCTAATTGGTTTTAAGTATTACTGAAGAAAAGGGTTAACTTTTAATTATTTTTAATATTAAGCAAGAAAATAGAAAT
>OZ012695.1:24398591-24441091 GCA_963942565.1 Maea johnstoni | reverse complement strand
GGGCTTGTCTGATTTTGCATACTTTTCATCAGCGATTGTTCATTAATTAGGTTTTGCCCTCCTCAGATTTGTCCTTCAGCTGTTATTGGGGCCCTTGGGAATTTGTAAACATGGCAGAAGGCCTCAGGGAAGATCCTTACCATCAGACTGAGTTACCCCTCTTTAAATAAAGATTATTATTATTATTATTATTATTATTGTTATTATTATTATTATTATTATCATTGTTATTATTAGTAGTAGTATTATTAGTATTATTAGTATCATTGTTATTATTATTACTTATATTAGTCATTACTATTATTATTATTAATTATGTTTATTATTATTATTTATTATTATTATTATTATTATTATTATTATTATTATTATCATTATTATTATTATTAATAGTATTGTTACTATTATTATTATTATTATTATGATCATTATCATTGTTGTTATTATTATTATTATTATTATTGACTGATCATTGTCATTATTATTAGTATTATTGTTATTGTTATTGTTAATTATTATTATTTATCATATTTATTATTATTATTAATCGTATTGTTATTATTATTATTATTATTATGAATCATTATTATTTTTGTTTCGAGGATGTTCATGAGAAGTACAACAAGAAGGTGTCGAGAGCTGAATGCTGAGCTCAGAAGGTCCAGGCGCAGCTCAACCAGAAAGACTATGACTGCAGGTAAGTCAGCCCTGCTTACTAGACTACATACATATTCATGCTTGAAACACCCTGTTAGCCGAATACAAAGTGGTTGCGGATATAAGGGAGTTGATGCTTACTGTCTTTCCCACTGAGAGCTTGCCTCAATAGCCAAGTGGTTTAGAGGTGTTGCCATGGAAGACTCTTCATTTTTCATCATTTTTTAATCCGTGTGGGAGACACGTGAGAAAGTTGCCAGTGACATGGGGTTAGGGGCTTTACCCAGGTACCCTGTCTTAGTGTGATTTAGCCTGAATACAGCAGAAACAAGTTCCAATTATTTGCATCTAGAGAAGTGATTTTCAGGCAGACTAGAATAATTATGGGCAAGCTGAAATATTTTCAATAAAGACAATTAATAAAGTATCAATGAAGTATCAATTAGCTTTTTACTATATGAAGGAGAATTGGTGGGTTGTTTCTCTCTGTGTTCCAAAATAGCCCTTGTTCACCAGGTTAAATGTAGGAATCGAAAAAATCAAAAGTTAACTAATTTAGTATTCATGCAATCTGTTTAGAACACTGTACTTTAAAGTGTTCATATTTCTATTTTTTTGTTTACTTTCCCTAACAGAAGGTAGACAGGTGAACCAGTGTATTTGTTAGCTATATACAGTGCTAGTGTTTAAAATTATATATTTTTGGTGTTTAGATTGGTGTTTAGGCACTGAGAAGTGTTAAACTATGCATTTCTTGTGCGCTTCATGTGTTCTATTATTTGATTTATATGGGGCGTCCCCTATGAGCAAGCAGTATATAACACATTTTGTTCATACTGCTCACTTTGTCTCATATCCACAAAGAACGACCAACTGCATTACATATGGATATGTACTGGTACTCAATACAATACCAAATACTGATATTGAATGGGAAAAAATTATTATATAAAAAAGTATGGTATTTTAATGTAAAGATTTGAAACATACATTAAAATAGGAAATTAATCCGAGGTGCAAATATACTGAATTTGACCAATAATGACCTTTCCGAAATTAATTTTACCGAACAGTCAGTTCACACATAAGCAGAGATGGGGGGCAGATTTTTATCTGAATTTGATTATACCGAGATTTTCTAATTCGGTAAATTCAGATTAATTACATGCTCGGAATCATTTCCTCTTCTACAGTATGTAAGATAGACTTAATAGCTACCTGGATGTCTCCATGCTAAGGAAGTTTATGATCTATTATCAAAATTTCTGAAGCTGAAGGTGCTACATTCAACAAAATAAGATCTTTGGGAGGCAGGCAGTATCATTACAATATTGTTAAGGTATCGAATCCTTTAGGAAATATCAATATCTTATCTTATCGTGAATATTTTAAAGGTGCCAATCCCTAGCAGTATATGAGGATATACCAGTGACTTGATACTCCAGTATCCACCACAATAAATGGCTGAATAAGAAATGATGAATTTTTGGCATTTGTCATATTTTCCCAATGCCCCTAATGTGCTCCATCAATTTTGCCGAAAATGTGTTTGTAATTTGTCCTGTTTACTCTTAAGTTTTATAGGCTGCATATTGTCCTATTGTTGAACATAAAATGTATGAAGTATATTTCATTGTCAAACACATGTTCTGTATGTGTTACATCTATGTTTGAAAGTGTTAGATATGTGTTCCATGTTTGAACATGTGTTTTAAATACTTTATGCATGTTTCATATGTTCAAGATTTCGAACATATGGCATGTGTTTTGCATACATTCCAATGTTGAACATGTGTTCTGTTTGTGACCCATATGCTCCGATGTATAACATGTGTTCTGAATGTGTTTTATATGTTCCAATGTTAAACATGTGTTCTGTATGTTTTCCATATGTTTGCATGTTGAAACTGGTATGTTTTTCATAGGTTCTGATGCTGAATATGTGTTCTGTATGTGTTCCATTGTTGACCACATGTATGTGTTCCGTATTTTATCTTGTTGAACACCCAATAGTGTTGTTTTTGTACTGGTGTTTAACATGTGTTCTGTATGTGTTCCATTGTTGAGCACATGTATGTGTTCAATATTTCATCTTGTTGAACATACAAGTGTGTTGTTTTAATACTGGTGTTTAACATGTGTTGTGTGTGTGTTGCAGACGCTGGAGAGCCGTTCAGCGTGGCAGGAGGAGCAGCAACAGGAGACGCTGGATCGACTGCGAGACGCTCTCAAAGAGAAGGACACGACCATTGAAGTGAGCAATGTTACTATCAGTACCCTCGTACATTAACAATTTAACAAGCAGGTTAAGATTTTCTACATCATAAAATTGTGATATGTTTCATTTATGATCTAACCATATGGTACTGTCAGGCTGGACTCTTTTTGGTGGTGTTTAGATTCTAACAATGTATTTATTTCCAGGTCAAACTAGGCTGCTGTGGCGCCACCTATATTCAAATCCTTACTGTTACTTTCAGGCGTTGGTTGAGAGTGGGCGAGAGAAGGACAAGTTGTTTGGTGAGCACCTGGATGGCACTCAGGGAGGCAATGACGGGGGCAGTAGGAGGGGTGCGGGAGACAAGCAGGCACTGTCGCCCTCACAGATGGCACAGCTACAGCAACTCAGGGACGAGGTGGTACGCCTCACTAACGACCTACACAACAAGCAAGGTAAGAGGATGGTGGTGAGAGGGGGATGGGGGGGAGACAAGCAGGCACTGTCGCCCTCACAGATGGCACAGCTACAGCAACTCAGGGACGAGGTGGTACGCCTCACTAATGACCTACACAACAAGCAAGGTAAGAGGATGGTGGTGAGAGGGGGATGGGGGGGGGGGGGGGGGAGACAAGCAGGCACTGTCACCCTCACAGATGGCACAGCTACAGCAACTCAGGGACGAGGTGGTACGCCTCACTAATGACCTACACAACAAGCAAGGTAAGAGGATGGTGGTGAGAGGGGGATGGGGGGGGGGGGGGGGGGGGAGACAAGCAGGCACTGTCGCCCTCACAGATGGCACAGCTACAGCAACTCAGGGACGAGGTGGTACGCCTCACTAATGACCTACACAACAAGCAAGGTAAGAGGATGGTGGTGAGAGGGGGATGGGGGGGGGGGGGGGGGAGACAAGCAGGCACTGTCACCCTCACAGATGGCACAGCTACAGCAACTCAGGGACGAGGTGGTACGCCTCACTAACGACCTACACAACAAGCAAGGTAAGAGGATGGTGGTGAGAGGGGGATGGGGGGAGACAAGCAGGCGCTGTCGCCCTCACAGATGGCACAGCTACAGCAACTCAGGGACGAGGTGGTACGCCTCACTAACGACCTACACAACAAGCAAGGTAAGAGGATGGTGGTGAGAGGGGGATGGGGGGTAGACAAGCAGGCGCTGTCGCCCTCACAGATGGCACAGCTACAGCAACTCAGGGACGAGGTGGTACGCCTCACTAACGACCTACACAACAAGCAAGGTAAGAGGATGGTGGTGAGAGGGGGATGGTGGGGTAGACAAGCAGGCACTGTCGCCCTCACAGATGACACAGCTACAGCAACTCAGGGACGAGGTGGTACGCCTCACTAACGACCTTCACAACAAGCAAGGTAAGAGGATGGTGGTGAGAAAACTGTGCTGCCATCTATAGTTTGAGAGAGACATCAAACCTAATTAACACCAAGTATACACAGGTAAAAATTGACGGGTCCAAACGGGCCCGTTATTTTGACGGGCCGGTAAAAATAATAAAAATAATGGGACCGTTACAGGTTTTCAAGCCGTGAAATGTCGATATATTGAGGGATCAAAAAACGGGGCCGTATGGCCCCTTCAACTTTTACCTGTGTATATAGTGGTGGGGGCATTATACCTAACTCAGCCTAAGATGAGGGGGTGAGAGGAGAGGGCGAACAAGCTATCCTCACTAATAAACCCCACAACAAACAGGGTAAAAGGACAGCGGTGCTTGGAAGGGGGAGGGGTTGGGTGATGAATCAAGAGAGAGTCTAGTCTTGTTCTAGTGATTACAGCGCCAGTCTCCCAAGCATGAACGACAGGTGCATCTGCACTAGATCCTCAATAGAGCCTGGTTGGCATGGTCGCTATATAAATGTGTGGCGTTCTGAAGGGCTGTAGGCGCCTTAGCAACTGGAACACCCCTTTTACTATGCGTATCAGATTCCAGATTTCTATCTCATCATGATTTGACCTAAGATTTTGAAAGCAAAGTTAATCCTAACAAACCAGACCAAATAACAAATGCTATTTCAAGTGTCTGCTTTGTTTCAGATGTGATTGATCGACTCCAAGCTGCCAACAAGAGGATGAGTCCAAACAAGATGTGGGAACTCAACGATGAGTTAGCCGAGAGAAAAGAGGTAGGGCAAATTTTCCACTTCGGGAACATCGTCAATTGGATACTAGTAAAGAAATGTATCTTAGCAGAACTGCAACTCACCTATGTTTGTCCTTGTAGGGGAACTTGATGATAAACCTCATTTCATTTGAAGGGGATTTCAGGGGTCAGGCTACGGCAAGAAACTGAGGAAGACCGCCGGGCTATAGGTTCCCAAAACTTCATAGCCCGATAGAAAATTTTATAAAACAAAAACGAGCGGCCTCAGTTATCCTCAATTTCCTAAATTACACACACACACACACACATATATATATATATATATATATATATATATATATATATATATATATATACACACACTGCTTATAGTATTGTTATTCCTCTGAGCATGACCTAAAAATGTCAATCTTTTCTTATAGCCAGCCGGGCTACAAAGGCAAATATTCTTATAGCCCGGAACAATTTTCTGTAGCCTCGGGCTATCGGGCTAGTGTGTAACTGGACCCCTGGATTTTCAGTTTTATTGAATACATAAGAACCAGAGAAATACATCCCCTTGAACCGCAACCCAATAGGTACTGCATGCTAGCCTCTACGACGTCTGCGCCTCGAGTTACGCGCTGTAGCCTGGGGTTGTATTGGTCACGTGATCTGTGCACTGCTGGCTGACTGGCTGGCTGGGGGATGTTATCCTATCTAGGTCAGATAGTGAGAGGCAGCGAAATTTGATGATTCATGACCAGCGCCCACTCCCTGTCTACTTCTCTCAGATAAGAACCAATGAATGTCTGATGTAAATGAAACTTTTAGTACAGATGGAAAAACTTGAAATTTAGCCTATATATATATATATATATATATATATATATATATATATATATATATATATATATATATATATATATATATATATATATATATATATGTATATATATATATATATGTATATATATATATATATATATATATATATATATAAATATAAATATATATATATATTCAAATTGTATCTCCCAGACTATTGCATATTACTGACTACCCTATCTTTAACATGTCATTGCTTTTTAGGCTTTATCAGAGGCTCTGCAGGCCAAGAAACAAGTGGAGAATGAGCTGGTGGGTATTCACTGTTATTAATAAATTTTCTATTAATTTTGTTATGATAATAATATGAAAGAATTGGGGAAAAGTGTGTTTTCACATTAGTGTCAAACGTTAATGGACCAATTTTTATTCAAATCATGCTAAGACGGGCCAAGAATGGATATGATATAGGATTCAAAAAGGGAAGATTTAGTCCAAGTCATAGTGTTTGTGTCAGGCAGATCATAGAAAAGTGATATTTTGATTATGAAAGTCGTACTTAACGCAACTAAGGGGGTTTCAAGAACCGTTCATTTCATTTCTATATCAAAAAGATAGGGAATAAATAGTGATATACAAATATGAATTAAGAAGGACTCGGTGTATACACACATATGTATATATATATATATATATATATATATATATATATATATATATATATATATATATATATATATATATATGTATATATATATATATATGTATATATATATATATATGTATGTATATATATATATATATATATGTATATATATATAAATAAACATTATATATATATATATATATATATATATATATATATATATGTATATGAATATATTTGTATATGTATTTATATATATATTTATATATATATTTATATATATATATATATATATATATAATGGGATATATTTCAGAATATGCTTAAAAAGCAGCAGGGTGGCTCTACAGGAAGTGAACAACAGGAAGTGCAGCGGCTGCGCTCTGAACTAGAGAAGCTTCGCGAGCAGCTGGATCGACCGGGAACCCCCAGGCGATCACAGACCATCGTAGGCGGAGAACCAGGCAGAGTGGACATTCACGTAAGCATGGAGATTTATATTTATTTTTGTATTAAGAAACTTATTAAAAATCATGTCATACAAATTTGATACAGGTGAACTTGCATATGACAGACTTAATGGGACCAGGATAATTGGTCCGTCATATGTAAAGGCTGTCATATACATATGACACATACTTGATATGCATGGGACTGGGACTGGGACTGGGACCAAGCATATCATCCGTCATAGCCAAAAGTCTGGCGTACAGTCGTCCGTCATATGCAAGTTCGCTTGTATTAGAAATGGAATCAAATGTTTCAGGATTGAAACATGTTTTTAGAGGTTGTTGTACAAACAACAACCTATATTCAGTTCGCTTTTGTTGTCTTGCATTCCCGGGGGGGGTCCTGGGAGCTGGTTGATGCATTTTCCCTATGTTGTCTTACATGGCATTTTTGGAAAATTCTAGGCGAATGATCTGGAGAGTGGGGTGTGGTGGGGTCGTTTTGTTTAATGTTTCTGTTAGAGTTGGGTGTGTAGTTTATAGAGTTTGTTTCATTGTTTCTGTGGGTTGCCTAGTTTTTTTTTGGTGGATTTTTACGTGTTTATACATTACGTTTTCTTCACTCCAATACGATTCTGTAGCGCGTCTGGTCTGGTGGGGCGGCCGTTGGATGCGCATGCGTGGGTGGATGCGCATGCGTGGGTTTTCTGCATATTTAATGCGATCGGCTAATCACGTGACAGCACCACGTGGTTTGTCTCTGGTGAATTATCCAGTGAGCGGTCTCACTGCCTCATCGTCACACCGCGTGGTACTCTTTCCCGCGGTTTATTAACCAATGAGCGGCTATTTGTATCCCTCTTACTACTATTTTACTCACGTGTTCATTCACGTATTTTTTACATTGGCTAGGTTACCCTCCGCCGTTTTGAATATCGGGTTTGACGAAATTTGCACCCCGATTTCAAAGCTTTCGTTTGTGGCCATCTCTAACTCTAAAATTCTGAAACCAAAAGAATTAACAAGCCAAGTATCTATATTATTAAGATTAATTCTTTTGGTTTCGGAAAATCGAAAATATTTTGAGATATTTGTCAACACGCATCGATGGTGGCGTGAACATGGCGATGGGTCGGGTTTGACGAAATTTGCACCCCGATTTCAAAGCTTTCGTTTGTGGCCATCTCTAACTCTAAAATTCTGAAACCAAAAGAATTAACAAGCCAAGTATCTATATTATTAAGATTAATTCTTTTGGTTTCGGAAAAACGAAAATATTTTGAGATATTTGTCAACACGCATCGATGGTGGCGTGTTGACCACGGCGATTAGTACATTCTCAATGGTACCTCGCCGATTCCTGTCAATTTCATCAAGCTATCTCCCCCCGATCACAATATGACTACCTACCTGGATAGATGAGATCCTCATCTATCTGATTCAATCATTTTTTTAATTCAACTTCAGGTTGGAAGCGAAAAAATAGCTTTTCGCTACAACCGGAAGTTGATTTTTTTGATATAGCGAGATTAGGGCATTGATATGCATTGTGTGCATTTCACACAAAAAACATACTTTTCTGCGATCGGCTAATCACGTGACAGCACCACGTGGTTTGTCTCTGGTGAATTATCCAATGAGCGGTCTCACTGCCTCACCGTCACACCACGTGGTACTCTTTCCCGCGGTTTATTAACCAATGAGCGGCTATTTGTATTTCTCTTTGTACTATTTTACTTACGTGTTCATTCACGTATTTTTTACATTGGCTAGGTTACCCTCCGCCATTTTGAATATCGGTTTTGCCGAAATTTGCACCCCGATTTCAAAGCTTTCGTTTGTGGCCATCTCTAACTCTAAAATTCTGAAACCAAAAGAATTAACAAGCCAAGTATCTATATTATTAAGATTAATTCTTTTGGTTTCGGAAAATCGAAAATATTTTGAGATATTTGTCAACACGCATCGATGGTGGCGTGAACATGGCGATGGGTCGGGTTTGACGAAATTTGCACCCCGATTTCAAAGCTTTCGTTTGTGGCCATCTCTAACTCTAAAATTCTGAAACCAAAAGAATTAACAAGCCAAGTATCTATATTATTAAGATTAATTCTTTTGGTTTCGGAAAATCGAAAATATTTTGAGATATTTGTCAACACGCATCGATGGTGGCGTGTTGACCACGGCGATTAGTACATTCTCAATGGTACCTCGCCGATTCCTGTCAATTTCATCAAGCTATCTCCCCCCGATCACAATATGACTACCTACCTGGATAGATGAGATCCTCATCTATCTGATTCAATCATTTTTTTAATTCAACTTCAGGTTGGAAGCGAAAAAATAGCTTTTCGCTACAACCGGAAGTTGATTTTTTTGATATAGCGAGATTAGGGCATTGATATGCATTGTGTGCATTTCACACAAAAAACATACTTTTTTCAATAAATTGTCACGTCGCCGTTTCTGGGTCAAAATTTACAAATGGCCCATCAAAGTGTTCGCAACAAATAGGGCTTTTACCCTATTATCATAACTTGTTGCTTATATTTGTAATTTTTGAAAAAAAATGGCGACTTCGGAAAAAAACGGCAAAAACGGCTTTTTGGAATGTTGATTTAGGAACCCTGGCGAAATTCTAAATTTACTTATTAATTTCGCCACTAAAACCGGAAAAAAAGTTTCAACTTCAAGAAAACAGACTCTAAATAATCCATCCTGCCCATTTGTGGATTTTCTTTGATCCCCACAATCGTAAGAAAACAACTTTGAAAAAAACGGAAGTAGTAAATATTTTTATCGCGATTTCAGCAGTCAGTATATATACCCTTCTCACCATGAGTGTAGTATGCAGTCCTGAAGTTAGCAGACCTTTAATCCTGCCATCCCTTCCGTTCTCACTGTTGTTGTATTTTAGATAAAGATATGATTTTAATTGTTTTGGGTGACAGGAAAAGTGTGTACTGTTATAATTTATTGGTCACAAACTTATAAGCCCAAAGAGCATGTAATGCGAATGCATGGGATGGCAGGGTTAATGGTCTGCATACTTCAGGATTGCATTTTCACTCATGGTGAGAAGGGTGTCAAGGGACATAACTGCAGGCAGCACTCATAGAAACTGGCTTCGACATCATACTGCATCTACACCAAAGAGCATCACAGGAACTTGATTCACCTGACAACCCAAAATAGTAAGCATACATTAAATTGAAATAAATACAAAAGTATCAATACAAAACTATCACTCAATATACAATTTTATAAAAACACATCCACAAAATATAGAAACCATGCAAATCTTCACTGTCCCTCAAACAAAACAATTACTGTTTAAAGAAGATATTGTGTCGGTGTGATAATATAAGATTGCATTTGGTGAGATATGTTTTGTGTTGATATTTTTGTGTTGCTTTGATGGTATGTATGACTCTAAATAATCCATCCTGCCCATTTGTGGATTTTTTTTGTTCCCCACAATCGTAAAAAAACAACTTTGAAAAAAACGGAAGTAGTAAATATTTTTATCGCGATTTCAGCAGTCAGTATATATACCCTTCTCACCATGAGTGTAGTATGCAGTCCTGAAGTTAGCAGACCTTTAACCCTGCCATCCCTTCCGTTCTCACTGTTGTTGTATTTTAGATAAAGATATGATTTTAATTGTTTTGGGTGACAGGAAAAGTGTGTACTGTCATAGAAACTGGCTTCGACATCATACTGCATCTACACCAAAGAGCATCATAGGAACTTGATTTACCTGACAACCCAAAATAGTAAGCATACATTAAATTGAAAAATACAAAAGTATCAATACAAAACTATCACTCAATATACAATTTTATAAAAACACATACACAAAATATAGAAACCATGCAAATCTTCACTGTCCCTCAAACAAAACAATTACTGTTTAAAGAAGATATTGTGTCGGTGTGATAATATAAGATTGCATTTGGTGAGATATGTGTTGTGTTGATATTTTTGTGTTGCTTTGATGGTATGTATGATTATTTTTTCAGGTTGCATGGTGTAGGTGAAGTAGCAGACCTGAAGTATGCAGGCTTCTACCCTTTGATGCCGATGCCGGTCCCATACCCCTTCAACCCAGTGCTCGGGCCCAAGAAGCATCTCCCTGCATTTGTATCGCCCAAGATGCAAAACAAACGAAAATACTGATCAAAATAAAGGGAAAATTACAAAGTTTGTGTTTCTGATGTATTTTTTAACACTATTAGGTATGATAGAAAGATAAAGAAGTTCAAAGAATGGGAATTTTTTTTGAAATTGTTCTAGACTGATATTTAATGTACATTCACAAACTGGCTCTTATAGTTGTATTTCTTGGCACTATTAGGTGTGATAAAAAGATAAAGAAATTCAAAAATAGGGAAGTTTTTTTAAGTGCGGATTTAGATAGAAATCTTATGAAAAGTTTGGAAGATATGTGTTTCAGATGTATTTTTTGGCACTATTAGGTGTGATAAAAAGATAAAGAAGTTCAAATAAAAGGAAATTGTTTTAAATTGCTCCAAACTGATATTAATGTCTATTCACAAACTTGGTTTTTGATTAAAAAGTCTGTAAGTATCATCAGCAGCATTACAAGTGTGTATCAGTCTATTTTAGGTTTAAGTACAAAGTTATTGCATGCATATTGGGTTTCTGGTAGTGCTGGACCTGCTTTAGTGGCGGAAGATCATGGCCAGGGGCATATGTCCCTTAAGGGGCCATATGGTTGATATTTGTGCATGTTTGCATTCAGGCAGTGTTTGGCCATTTTCATGTAAAGGTAAGTCACGGACTAAAGTTCTTCAGGCAGCAGCATATTAGTTGTGGCAAGCATGCTGCTGGTGGGGTTTTGTTGGCTGTCATTTGCAGTGCTGGTTGTAGGCTTTTCCCATTCATGTTTGGTGATCTACTGGATTAGTGGTGGTGAGTTTGCCATAGTTTCTTGGATAGCTAGGAGTGGGTTATAGTTTTCGAAAATATTTGAGGGAGGGTTTTAGATAGAATTCTTTTGAAAAAATTGAGGGATATGTGTTTCAGTTGTATTTTTTGGCACTATTAGGTATGATAAAAAGATAAAGAATTTCAGTGGAAGGGAAATGTTTTAACTGTCCAGGTTTGGGGGTTTTGGAGCATTTTTCCAGGGAAAAAATTGAATAGTTTGTGTTTCTGATGTATTTATTGGCACTATTAGGTATGATAAAAAGATAAAGAAGTTCAAGAAAGTTGAATTTTTTTTAAAATGTTCTAAGCTGATATTTAATGTCCATTCACAAGCTTGGCTCTTATAGTTCATCATCAGGTAGCAAAATCACATAATCCAGGAACATATGCCCCTTAAGGGACCATAAGGTTGATCCTTGTGCATGTTTGCACTCAGGCAGTGTTTGGTCATTTTCATGTAAAGGTAAGTCACGGACTAATGTTCTTCAGGCAGCAGCAGGTAAGTTGTGGCAAGCATGCTATTGGTGGGGTTTTGTTGACTCTCATTTGCAGTGCAGGATGTGGGCTTTTCCCATTCATGTTTGGTGATCTACTGGATGAGTGATGGTGGGTTTGTCATAGTTTCTTGGATAGCTAGAAGTGGGTTATAATTTTGGGAAATATTTGGGGGAGGGTTTTAGATAGAATTCTTATGAAAAAATTGTAGGATATGTGTTTCAGATGTATTTTTTGGCACTATTAGGTATGATAGAAAGATAAAGAATTTAAGGAAAAAGGAAAATGTTTTAAAATGCTCCAAACATATATTTAATGTCCTTTCACAAAGTTGGCTCGTATATTTTTTCATCTGGTTGCAATATCACATGAACCAGGGGCATATGCCCCTAAAGGGTACATAAGGTTGATCCCTGTTCATGTTTGCTTTTAGGCAGTGTTTGGCCATCTTCATGTAAATGTTTTGTGTTACTTTGATGATATGTCAGATGTCAAATTTTTAACCCCGCCCCCCATCGCTCTCTTTTTCTGAAGTATGTGTGTTAAAATGTTCATGTTTATATTTGGCGGATAGGCTTAGTGATTAGTTTAGTTTGTCAAAAGTTGCATTTTATTTATGCGTGCTGAATTTTAGGTTATGATGAAATTTTTTATTCGCTGTTTAACTGTTGGTCTTTTTTAATATTTGAGAGCCGGCACTTATTTTAATGCATGGGCTTTGTTGTATATACTTAGCTTATGTGTTAACATTTTGTGTTGTGGGGGAGAGTCACAAGCCTCTGTTAAGGGGGAGTGGATTTTTGGCTGTTGGCAACATGTTTGATTTTGATGTGGTGTTATTTGCAGGCAGCCAGTCAGTTTGTTACATGCATCAGTGATTGACTTTAACATTTTCAGACAGGAGCAGATTTGGCTCCCAGGATTTTAAGTTTAGGGGCTATTAAATTCCTGTGCGGCCACCACGACGGTATGGTTTTGCCAGGGGTGCATTGTCCAGGTTTGGGGATCTTGGGGCATGCTCCCAGGGAAAAGTTTGAAAGGTTTGTGTTTCAGCTGTATTTTTTGGCACTATTAGGTATGATGAAAAGATAAAGAATTTCAAAAAAAGGAAAAGTTTTTAAAATGCTTTAAGCTGATATTTAATGTCCGTTCACAAACTTGGCTCCTATAATTCATCATCTGGTAGCAAAATCACATGGTTCAGGGGCATATGCCCTTTAAGGGACCATAAGGTTGATCCCTGTGCATGTTTGCATTCTGGCAGTGTTTGGCCATTTTCATGTAAGGGTAAGTCACGGACTAAAGTTCTTCAGGCAGCATTAAGTAAGTTGTGGCAAGCATGCTATTGGTGGGGTTTTGTTGACTGTCATTTGCAGTGCAGGATGTGGGCTTTTCCCGTTCATGTTTGGTGATCTACTGGATAGGTGATGGTGGGTGGTGAGTTTGTCAAAGTTTCTGGATAGCTAGAAGTGGGTTATAGTTTTGGAAAATATTTGAGGGAGGGTTTTAGATAGAAATCTTATGAAAAATTTGAAAGATATGTGTTTCAGATGTATTTTTTGGCACTATTAGGTATGATAAAAAGATAAAGAATTTCATAAAAAAGGAAAATGTTTTATAGTGCTCCAAACTGATATTAATGTCTATTCACAAACTTGGTTTTTGATTAAAAAGTCTGTAAGTATCATCAGCAGCATTACAAGTGTGTATCAGTCTGTAACCACTAACGAAAAAACACAAAAATCAGAAAAATTTCAAAATAGCAAAATATTAAAAAAACAAAAAATTGCAAATGATTAACTACAAAAAGACATACAAGGAATCAACCTCTTGACGCCACTGGCGTCTATCTTGTTATAATTTTTGAATCTCTTGCAATTTTCTAGTTGATTTTCTTGAAGTTTGGGCAGTTCCACTGACTACTAACTGTGTCTCACCACTGCCTAGGTGCAAATGCTGCCCAAGGCATGTGAGGTAGTTGCCAGTGACTGGATACCCCAGTTTCCTCTACCAGTAACAACTGGAGTTTTATTCTGAATTGTGTATTAAATAACTTATGAAAATCATGTTATACTAATCTAATATTGGAAATGGAATCAATCAAATGTGTCAGGTCTGAAGCATTTATGATATGTAATTCTATTTATATTTATGAATCTCTTGCAATTTTCCTTTTGAAGTTGACCTTGCTGAAGTATGTCTTGATAGCCATGTGGTCTAAGGCAGTACCTATGACTACTCACTCTGTCTTACCACTGCCCATTGACATTTTCAACAAAAAGTGAAATTAAATTAGGAATGTCTGTTTCACCATTGTGTACTATAGTGGGGCGGATAAATCAAGATTTTGGCCAAATCGTGCACTTTGGGGTAGAAGCATGAAACTTGGTACAATTATGGTTTAAGGGATGCTAAGAAAAATTGGAAGGGGACACAGGCTGTAGGTCACCCCTATGACCCATTTTTGGGCCTTTTTAGGTCAAAAACGGACATTTTTGGTGATTTTACATAGGAGACACTTTCATTAAACTGAGTAGAAGCATGAAACTTGGTATAATTATGGTTTAAGGAATGCTTATACAAATTGGATGGGGACACAGGCTGTAGGTCACCCCTATGACCTATTTTAGGGCCGTTTTAAGCCAAAAAAGGACATTTTTGGTGATTTTGCAGATAAATACTTTCATGGATCTTGGTAGAAGCATGAAACGTGGTACAATTATGGTTTAAGGATTGCTTATAAAAATAGGAAAGGGACACACATTGTATGTCACTGCTCTGACCTATTATTGGGCCATTTTAAGCCAAAATTGGACAGAAACGGACAATTTTGGGGGATTTTGCTAATAAAACATCCTTTAGTTTCAGGTTGAAGCATGAAACTTTGTACACTTATGGTTTAGGGAATTCTTATAGAAATTGGAAGGGGACACAGGCTGTAGGTCACCCCTATGACCTATTTTTGGGCCATTTTAAGCCATATCAATTAGATATAAACTGACATTTTTTTGTGATTTTGCAAATAAAAACATTCATTGACTTGTGGGATGCATCAAATTTACAACATACATTTCCTTATGGATATGAATACATTTAAAGTGATATTATTTATCTCATATGTAACCTAAACATCACATTTTTTGGGTTAAATGAGGCAAAAAAATTCCAAAAAAACTAACACTTCTTGTAGGATGTATTTATAGATTGAGTTATATAATAGTCTAAAAAATGAAACTTTAAATGTGAATACTCAGTTAAGTATTTGTCTCTTCAAATGATTGAATGATAGCTCCTGACTGCCTATTTTAGTCATCATTTGACATTATATCTGAGAAATGTACAATCTTGACATTTCCATATGACAAGTTTTGACTGTAACTGACAGAATGATGCTACAATGCAGTAACAGAAAAGAGCTCTTCCATGTTTGATGAGTTTAGGGTGAAACATGAGAAATGTTTTCAGAAAGGAGAGGGATGGGAGTCGTACTTTGGATTAATTCTTTAGGCCTGCGTACTATTCACAACTTTGCCTGATGGAGGGTCTAATTTTCTACAATTTCACTGATTTAAAACTGGAATTTTCAAAGTAAGAATGCATGATTTTAGCATTTAACCTTTTTACTCTTCGGAAAAGTGACCTCCACATTCACAAAGAAGACTGCAATTGAGATCAGCTTTGTAACATTTACACTAGCCCTTGCATGCTTTTCTACACTTACAGTAAATGAGTTCATAACACATTTCCTGAGCCTGTGTCAGATTTGTCCAAAAAGATTTTCCATATCTTTGCAACACAACACCTTTTCTCCTGGAAAGTGTGTTGTTTAGAGAGCATTCTCCCATCACAGTCAGCCCTTGTGCAACAGATTCTAGGTGCTGCCTATCAGGGAGGACATATTTGGGGGCAAGCAACACAGAGGGACCCAAAGCTCCCAAGTCTTGCTAAGTGAGGCTGGAAAAAAACGTTTCGATATGGAAAACCTTTTTCGGACAAATCTGGCATGAATTACAAACTTATTCACTGTAAGTGTAAAAAAGCATGCAAGTGCTAGTGTAAATGTTATAAAAATAGTCTCAATTGCGCACACATGTCTTTTTGAATGTGGAGGACACAGTTCTCAAGAGTAAAAAGGTAACATGCTAAAATCATGCATTCTTGCTCTGAAAATTTCAGTTTTAAAAGCAGTGAAATGGTAGAAAATTAGACCCTTTATCAAGCAAAGTTGTAAATAATGCACAAGCCTCATGTTATGTAATTAGTAAGGTATCCTGAACATCGCTCCAACCAAACCCTCTCTTTTTTTAAATAATGTCTCATGTTTCACCCTAAACTCATATCAACCATGGAAGAGAACTTTTCTATTACTGCATTGTAGCATTATTCTCCCATTCATAGTCAAAACTTGTAATGTGGAAATGTCAAGAGTGTACATTTCTCAAATATAATGTCAAATGATGACTGAATTAGGCAGTCAGGGGCTATTATTTAATCATTTAAAGAAACTCACATTCAAGGTTTTATTTTTAGTCTATTATTTAACTCAATCTATGTAAGTCCTACAAGAAGTGCTAGCTTTTGGAAATTGTTGCCTCATATAACCCCCCAAAATGTGATGTTTAGGTTACATATGACATAAAAATAACACTTTAAATGTATTGATATCCATAAGGAAATGTATGTTGCAAATTTGATGCATCCCACTAGTCAATGAATGTTTTTTTATTTGCAAAATCACCAAAGAATGTCAGTTTATATCTAATTATTATGGCTTATAATAGCCCAAAAGTAGGTCATAGGGGTGACCTACAGCCTGTGTCCCCTTCCAATTTTTATAAGAATTCCCTAAACCATAATTGTACAAAGTTTCATGCTTCAACCTGGAATTAAAGGATGTTTTTTTAGAAAATCCCCCAAAATTGTCCGTTTTTGTCCAATTTTGGCTTAAAATGGCCCAAAAATAAGTCAGAGCAGTGACCTACAATGTGTGTCCCTTTCCTATTTTTATAAGCAATCCTTAAACCATAATTGTACCACGTTTCATGCTTCTATCAAGATCCATGAAAGTATTTATCTGCAAAATCACCAAAAATGTCCTTTTTTGGTTTAAAACGGACCAAAAATAGGTCTTAGGGGTGACCTACAGCCTGTGTCCCCATCCAATGCTTATAAGCATTCCTTAAAGCATAATTATACCAAGTTTCATGCTTCTACTCAGTTTAATGAAAGTGTCTCATATGTAAAATCACCAAAAATGTCCGTTTTTGACCTAAAATGGCCCAAAAATGGGTCATAGGGGTGACCTACAGCCTGTGTCCCCTTCCAATTTTTCTTAGCATTCCTTAAACTATGATTGTACCAAGTTTCATGCTTCTACCCCAAAGTGCACGATTTTTTCCTTAACCGCCCTACTACTAATGCATTTCAATACATCACAAACTAGCAGAAAATGTTACTATGAACAAAATTTTAGATTCCTATATCATAAATCCTATGAGTAACTTCTCTTTCTGTTTCCAGCTGAACCAGGTTCTCCAGGAACAGGCTAAAGAGAACCAGAATCTACAGGACGCGCTGCGGGCCGAGAAAGATCTCTACATTCATCTCAAACAGGACATACCCATTAGGTAAGAAGAGTCTGAATCTGGGCCTGTCTGAAAATCTCCAGGCATACTCGCAAATGAGTTTATAACTCAGAGTCAGACAGACTCAATTCAAGAGGTGAAATTTTTGATTGAGGGTGTAATATATTGGTAGGACATGCAAAGCAGAGCCAGGGTGCATTGACCGCACGTCAGGTGGAGAAGAAATATCTCACTCAACTCTAGAGACGAAAGCTGATCACCTCCCAAAGAATTGGTGCAAAAACATCCAGTCATGCCAGTAACACCCCTAATGACTGTACTATTTTGATAGTATCTGTAACCATACCTATGAGGTAAAAGGGGGCTGCTTCACATATGAGATGAACCCTTTCAAGTCCCCTGTGAAAAGTGTTATTTGTATCTAGGTCACTTTGAACATATAACTAGTTAAAAACGAATACATTTAAAATGATTTGATGGAGAGACAGACATCAAGGTCTGATTAACATGTCTAAAATATTTTCTAATAATATTTATATTTTTATATATATATATATATATATATATATATATATATATTTATATATATACTGTAAAGTTCGAAATATTAGCGTGCTTAAATTTAGCGAATTGATCCATTTTTCCATGTTAGCGAATCGTAATATTAGCGTCTGAACCATCTCAAAAAGCGCCATCTCAAACCAGTTTCTGGCCACATATACATTTAAATATGATAACCCTTACTTCAGAATATCATTTTCATTCTCGGAATCAGTTATTTACTGAGAAAAAACGATGTTGAATGGGTCAAAATCGTCACACGCGTGGCGCCATATATTGACAAAAAATCTTGGAAAATAGAACAAATATGAGCGGATCGTAATATTAGCGAATCTGACCCACTCGCTAAAGTCGCCAATAATAGTTCCACGCTAATATTTCAAACTTTACAGTATATTTATATATATATATATATATATATATATATATATATATATATATATATATATATATATATATATATATATATATATATATATCCAGCACAAACCTATGAATTGTTGATTTTTTCAGTGATAGACAGCATGCGTTTGAGGTAGAGTTGGCGGCGGTGCAGTCGTTACGGAAACAGCTAGAGGACGGAGTGGATAAGAATAACCGTATGCGCGGCATGCTGGAGAAACAGCTCAGCGGCAAATCAGGACCAGATAACAATACTGGTAAGGAAAATGGTTCTTCATTTTTGTGGCTGTTATACTATATAACTACTCTATAACCTTTAGAGTAGTTCTGGGTTCTGTGTACAGTATTTGAATTTTCTATCACTCAGCCCAGACAATGCCTAGCTTACTCAGGATGTCCTTCCTCTTTGACTTTGATATTCAAATTCTGCATTTTTAAAAGCACTTATAAGAAGGTGAACAATATGAATATTTTTGATGATCTCTTATAGTTCACCTGGTTTTGTATTTCACATCCATCCAAAAATGTTTACTTGAAAATATATAGTGACCTGTGTTGAGCAGAACTTTTGATGCTTATTCTCTCTCTCTCTCTCTCTCTCTCTCTCTCTCTCTCTCTCTCTCTCTCTCTCTCTCTCTCTCTCTCTCTCTCTCTCTCTCTCTCTCTCTCTCTCTCTCTCTCTCTCTCTCTCTCTCTCTCTCTCTCTCTCTCTCTCTCTCTCTCTCTCTCTCTCTCTCTCTCTCTCTCTCTCTCTCTCTCTTTCTCTCTCTATGTATATATATATATATATATATATATATATATATATATATACATATATATATTCACTCACACTCTTTTTTTCGTTGTGTAGCTGGCAGTGGTAGTGAGAGCATGGCCGACCTGCAGGAGGAGATTCAGAGACTACACAATCAACTGGAGGAGAGTAAACGCTGGAACGCTTCTCTACAATCCCGCGGAATCCAGCAGCAGCAGCGTGGCGGGGGAGTGGGCGGAGCTAACGACTCCTCAGCCAATCAGGTACCTTCAGATGGTCATGTGACAGGTGTCAGTCCAATGGGAGTTGGTGATTCTGGTGTCTTGGGTCCTATAAATGTTGTGGGTGGAGGTACGGTTCTCGTTCTAGACGATAGCGCACTTTCGAAAATGTCCCCAGCAGTGCTGAAAGAGTATTTTGGCCAACTGTACTCGCAGTTGGGTGCAGAGAGAAAACAAAGCCTTGCCTTGCAAGCCCAGCTGGATGCCATTGCGGGCGTGCGGTATATTCCCGGGCAGAATGACGAGGATCTCTCGACAATGACGCCCGTAGAACTACGCCAGGAGCTGCTGGCTGCCCGGGTACAGTTGGGTAAGAGGGAGGCGCAGGCTGAGGCCTTGCAGAGACACCTGGTGGATGGTAACGGAACTAACTCTGATAAGTCGCCACAGTTCCGCGGGGATGAAATCTTGGCGATGTCCGAAGCTCAGCTGAAGCGAGCAGTGAACATTCTCAATAACCAGCTCAAGAGAAGCGACGCGGAAAAGATGGCTTTACAGAAACAACTGATGACCGTGGATCAAATGCTGGACACGTCAAAAACCGAAGCTGACCCGTCCTACCTCTCAGCCAATCAGCTGCGAGATGAGGTAACAAAGTTACGGTACCAGCTTGAGCGGCTGAGATCGCAGAAGGACACACTTCAAGGTCAGTTGAAGGTCGTGGATGAGTCATTCAGCATTGCAGCCGCTGAGCTGAGTGCTGATCTCAGTCACACAACCGCTGACGATACCTCCAAAGATCACGAAAAACTGAAATCACAACTTCAGCAGTTACATGCACAGAATAGGCAACTTGTTGCTGAACTGCAGTCACTGAAAGATTTTGACAGCATCTCTGATCAGGCCATAATGGATCTGACTCCAAATGAATTAAGGCAGGAAGTTTCTCGTCTACGCTCTCAGCTTCAGAAAATCTCAGAAGGAAGAGGAATTTCACCTTTTAGTCAAGGTCAGACGAGTGACCTTCAGTCACTGGCTCATGGTCATGTGACTCAATCAACCAATCAGCAGCAAGCACTGCAGAGGTCTGCGGGAAAATCAAATAGATCAGGAGCCCAATTTGACGAAGGGGATGGAGAAATGCGTGAGATACCAGGGGAGAATAATCAGGACAAGTTAACGGAAAGCGGCTCACAAAATAACGCGAAAAAGCTCAAGGATCTGCAAGAGGCCCTGAGAAGCCAGGAGCAAGAAAACTCCAGCCTCCAAGGCCAACTGGGTCTTCTCACCCAGCAGGGAGTGGTCGAGGGGGATCCCCGAGTGGTTCCTGTGCTCAAGCATCAGATACAGCAGCTTATGGGTACCCTGCAGGAAAGAGAGCTGGAGAACCAGTTGCTGAAGCAGAGGCTGCACCGGGCGCGTGAGGCGGAAGTGGGTGCGAGCCAGGAAGCGGCACCCGGGGTGAACGGTAACGGGAAGGATTTCCGGAATCAGATCCTGCACCTCCAGAAGCGACTCCAGCAGGTGGAGAACTTAAACGAGCTGCTGAAAAAACAGCTCCAGCTGAACACGCAATGCGACGCCGCGCCTGCTGGCTTCAATCCCGAGCTCATCGTCCAGATGGCGCAGGAGATCGAGAGGTTGAAGGGCGAGCTTGAGAGGTCTAGGAAGAAACTACAAGAAGCCGTGGCAGCGGCACAGAGTCAGACGATCAACAAACCACCTGTGGCGCCACCTATGGGTCGTAATCAGAAACAGTCCTCAGCAGCATTAGCGGCCATGAGGCAGCAAATGGAGTCACTGAAAAGTGACCTGCAGGATGGCATGTTGAAAACTAAAATGCTGCAGGCGAAATTGGCGGCTACAGAATCCACGGTTCGCAGTCAGACAGAGAAAATGAAATATTACCGAGGACTTCTGGAAGATTCAGGACTGATGCTGAAGGCTCCAAGGCGAAGCTGTAGCGAGTCAAGTCTTCTTGTGATGGAGCAGAAAGATCTCCCCAAGAGAGTAAGGGGGCGTTCTACGTCAGCATCTATCGAGAATCTTTCTCGCCTACATTCACCAAGCCGAGAGGCTTCCCCCTTCAGAAAACTCCCCGCTTTCGATGAATTTGGTCAAACTGACAATGTCGAGACTCTCAAGGTACAAATCCAACAGCTACAGGAACAGATGGAGCGATATAAGAGAATGATACGCAACCTTCAGTTACGGCGTAAAAGTAGCTATGACAGCATGGAGAAATTAGTTGACGGTTCTAAGGTTCAAGACAACGGCAAAAGTGATGGTCTTTCAGCTCCACCTGGTGGAGAAATTGGGCACTTGTCAACTGTTGCGGTATTGGATCGGGATTCTAGTGCTGGTCACGGGGATCCTCCAGAGGTATTCCGGGAAAACCCTCGGGAAGGTGATGATCAAGTGCTTCCCCTGGTGGTGGAACAAGGCACTCATCCATGTTGACTGTGGTGACACCTATTGGAGAAACGATGAGTTACCCTGCCGGGGATCAACTCAGGGAAATAGAGAGCTTGAGGGAGGAACTTGTAGATGTCCAGCAACAGCTACAAGAGAGCAAACGACTGTGTGATGTTCTCAAGGTATTTGGAATCTTTAGTTTTTTCATTCATTCATACCCCGAGTGGCCAGAGGACATGTCTAATGTTCTTCTATTAATAAACCTTTCATTCATAACGTTACCCCTCCAAGTATTATCTAGATTTTTTAAACCAAAATGAAAATAACTTTGGAGTAAAGCATGATTCAACTTATAACTCATGTGAAAGGGTGAATTCAAAAGTCAAATAAGATAGTATTTCTGGAGTTTGTTTATTAAAAATATCAAGAGTTTTTGATATTAAAAATTGATTTTTTTAATGAAACAAAGATTAAGTTTCATTTAACCCTTATATATCTGGAGCGTACCAATGGCTGACAACTTTTTTAAATGTACACTAATTCTAATATCATTTGAGAAGTACTTGAAGAGGAACTGTAAAACACAACATTAACAGCAATTTCAGTGAGATATTTCTTAACCCTTATGCTGCTGGTTGCTAACTTTTCCAACATAAAATGATGCAAAAAAGCTGAAAATTGACTGAAACCCTGGCATATCGGTACTCAGTGAGAGCTATCCAATGAATACCAACATGATAGGGTTTAGATGAATTTCAAAAATCTTTGCGCCTTTGAGCTTTGGATGAAGGTAGCCTTAGCAGTGGAAGGGTTAAAGTATTGCTTTGATATGAAAATATTCACATATGTGTCAGACCGTGAGTATGATCCAGGTGCAAATGGGTTAACCCTTCAGATGCTGAGGTTATTTTTGGCCAATTCACAAAAATGCCAAAATTTATGAAAATCATCCGAACCAAGTCTTGTGGGTATTCATAGGAAAGCTCTCGCTGAGTACTATCAGATGAGTACCTATTTGCCAGGGTTTCAGTCATTTCCCAGCTTTTTGTCATCATTTCATGTTGACCAAGTTAGCCACCAGCAGTGTAAGGGTTAAATGTTTTCCACAAAGTTTTTTTCATTTCATTAGTATAAGCACATGTGTAGGAACTCACTGGCCTTCTGGGTATGAATGTCACATCTTGCATGCTGCTGTGGTGTGCATCGTAAAGTAGTTGTCGATGATTAACACGCATTGCAAAGTAGCTCTAGATGATTTACGGGGCAGGTAGTCTTGTAAATTTGATTCTCATTTGTAGTCTAGAGGTGGTGGTGCTCCTGATATGCCTGCATGGATTTCACACTTATCTAATCACTGGCTTATAGGACATAAGATTAAGCTCTGATCTTCCTGCTTACAGCTAACCTGAACGGAATGCACGTTCATCTTGGCCTAATCATTGGCTTAAAGGACAGTAGATTTAGCTGTGATCTTTTCTGATTTACACCTAACCTGCATGGAATACACGCTTATCTCGTCCTAATCATCAGCTCATAGGGCATTGGAATAAGCTGATCTGCTTGCTTACACCTAACCTGCACGATTATCAAGATTTTTAGGACTTCACACTAATCATAGTGGATTTAGATCTGCCCAGCCTGCTTAACAGCTAATCTGCATGATTATCGGGAGTCAGAGGATTTCACACTAATCTTATTGGATTTAGACCTGCTCAGCCTGCTTTACAGCTAACCTGCATGATTCTCAGATGAGTTGATGGATTTTACACTAATCCTAGTGGATTCAAATCTGCCCAGCCTACTTTACACCTAATCGGCATGACAACCAGGAGGTCAGGGGTCCAGTTACACACTAGCCCGATAGCCCGAGGCTACAGAAAATTGCTTCGGGCTATAAGAATATTTGCCTTTGTAGCCCGGCTGGCTATAAGAAAAGATTGACATTTTTAGGTCATGCTCAGAGGAATAACAATACTATAAGCAGTGTGTGTGCACATGTGTATATATATATATATATATATATATATATATATATATATATATATATATATATATATATATATATATATATATATATATATATATATATATATATATGTGTGTGTGTGTGTGTTTGTGTAATTTAGAAAAACCGAGGCAGCTCGTTTTTGTTTTTGTTTTTTAATGGGACTATTCAATTTTCTATCGGGCTATGAAGTTTTGGGAACCCATAGCCCGGCGGTCTTCCTCAGTTTCTTGCCGTAGCCTGACCCCTGGGAGGTGTATGTACATTGAGAAGTTCACGGAATCTGCTAATCTCAACCTAGTCACCAGATATAGCTCTATTTTACCTGCTTATACCTAACCTGCATGATAATCCAAGGATTAGGAACTCACACTAATCTTACTGGATTAAGTATTGATCTGCCTGCTTTACACCTAACCTGCATTGATAATCAGAGGATTTTTAGGAACTTACTATTATCTTGTCCTAGTCCTTGGTTACTAGGACAGTGGCTTTAGCTTTGTTCATCCAGATTTACACCTAACCTGCATGATAATTAAATCCAAGGAGTTTCCAGTATTTGCATTAATCTTGCCCTAGTTAGTGGCTTATAAGGACAGTGGCTTTAGCATTGATCTTCCCGATTTACACCTAATCTGCATGATGGTCCTAGGAGTTTCCTGTATTAATATTAATCTTGCCCTAGTTAGTGGCTTATAAAGACTGTGGATTTAGTTCTGATCTATCTGCTTCCACCTAACCTGCATGATAATCAGAGGATTTTTAGGAACACTAATCTTGTCAGACACTGACATAAGCGCTTTGCCTCTTGTCAGGGCAAGTAAACTAATTGATTGGGCAAGTAAAAATCTAATTTAACATGGCAAGTCAAAATTCTAGCTCTTGTCTATTATTGGTGTATTTGATTTATGAATTTCAGACAAAATATTGGTTTAAATTTTAAAGCATATGAAAACACTTTTTCATTTTCAAAAACAGCAATGATTTTAAGTTTTTGATAGGCAAGTAAATACAATAATCAGCTTGCTCAAGTACAATACAGCAATTTGATCAGTCTTAAAAAATATCCATGCCTGCAAATATATATGATAAGTTAAGCACTAAGTCTTATAGTTAAAGTCACTTTTAGATCAAGTCTCATGTAACCATGACCCATTTACATCTGAAGCATACGCTGGTAATGATACAAATAATTTGATAAAGTGATATTTTGAGAAATATTTGACTTATAATGTTTATTTTGGGCTGAACAATGCCTTTTAAGATCATAGTATTTTTTTCACGAAAAATGTTGGACTTATAATGTGTACTCCACTTGTGAATGGGTTAAATAAGTAAGTTTTAAATACAATATGATTGTGTTTTGTAAGAGTATCCTTTCCTAATATAGTAACCAATTATACTAAGCGCCTTATAATATTGAATACCTTTATACTGTAACTTCTCGGAAATTTAGACCACCCTAGGACTTTGGGCCACTATAATTTTTGTGCAAAATGATTTAAGGAAAATCTTGGCCACCCTTGATCTATCCCTGGGCGTCATTACGGGGAATCTGTGCCACTATTACTCTGCTTTGTCTGAATTTTAGAAAACATGGGCCACCCTCAACCCTTAAAAATTGTTAAAAAGTGTCCCAAAATACCGAGAATTTACGGTATATAGTCTTTCATATCATTAGGTTCAAATATTTACAAACAAATCAAAGAACTTAATTTCTATGTCCAGATAGTTCCAGATTTCAGGTGACAAAACAGAGAAATCAGAAGAAACTTATGTCTATGTTCATGAATTATCTAAACAAAATATCTATAATGCCTGGAAAACTATGAATGTCTGATATATGAAAATATTATTAAAATGTTTGTTTGTTTTTCTCGTATTTCCCTGTCATTAGGCCAGAACCTCTAACGATGTAACGGATAATAGCCAACCCAGAGACAACCCTGGTGACCACGCACCAGAACATTCAAGGTCATCTGAAGGTCGCCTGGATGCGGCAGCGGAGGGAGACGAGAAGCACAGTGGTCGGCTGCTGGTGATCATCCGCTCGCAGAAGACGGAGAACGACGCCCTCCGCTACCAGCTGAAGGAGTGTCAGAACATGAGTCTCGCTCTGCAGCGCCATCTGGAGGAGCTGGCGGAGTTCCTCGGCGAGCTCCTGCACCAGGACCCCAACGGCGAGGTCACCATGCTGGACGTCACGCCCGGGCGCGTCACCGACTTCAAAAAGAGGCTCAACGATACCATCAATATGGCCAACACCCTCAACATGACGCTTGAAGGTGAGTTTCGAATATCGTTTATCGCCACTTTTTCTGCCTTATTTGGAATTTGGAGTATTGTTTTTCGTCACATTTGTGCCATATTGTGGATAATTTGTGACTAGCCAGTTGTTAGTAGTGGAGGAAAGCGGAGTACCCAGCGTAAACCACCTTTCTGCCTTATAGAGGTTAAATAGTGGTAGACCAGTTATAAATGGTAGAAACCGGAGTACCCTGGAAAAACCACCACCTTACCCCCAAGTCACTGCCAACTTTCTAGCTTGCCCTGAGCAGGATTCAAACCCTTGACAAAGAGACCCGTAACTTTAAATACTCAGTGAAATTTTATTATCTATGATTCTTTACAAGGTGACTTAAGAATAAAGCATGAAAGTGTTTAAAGAGGAGTTATAGATTTGGTTTTAAATAGCATTTCAATTCAATTTTTGTTTTAAATGACTTTTTTCAAAAGAACGCTTTTGTCAGTAATAAAACCAAAATACCTGAAACAGTTATCCCTTTTTGGGCTGATACAGGCATAAATGGGCCAACCAATCATTGTCTGTAGTACCCAAAAATGCTATCACAATTTTGATGACATCTTTGTGACCAAAGCGTAGACCATATCCTATGCCATACAAATGTATATATATATATATATATATATATATATATATATATATATATATATATATATATATATATATATATATATATATATATATATAAATATATATATATATATATATATATATATATTTTTATATATATATATATATATATATATATATATATATATATATATATATATATATATATATATATATATATATATATATATATATATATATATATATATATATACTATACACTCAGGTAGTCTGACTTCTTGTTTGCATGAACAGCATGACCTGTTCTAGCTGTACTTGTTCCTTATTCTGACCAGGCCTTGAGGCGAAATTAAAAAGTCACTGGCCCCGTAGGAACAATAAGACCAAAGATCTACCAGTCCTCCTGCAAAAAATTTCTGGTCCTGCAAATATTTCTTTTAACATTATCAGGCATTTGATGTGCCTGATGTGGTGGAAAACTTGATAACAAGAATGTCCCCGAATGTTTACTGGCCTTTAAGGACCAGTTGAGGTCTGTTTTTACTGGCCCGAGGCCATTTTGGTAATTTTTACTGGCCTTTTAGTGTCAAGCCCTGCAGACCATAATTGCCATACATATATCCCGATTGTGATTTTGTCATTTTGTGTATGTTGTAGATGTGACTCAGGATATAGATACGACCGTTGATGGTCGCCCAGGAAGCCCGACTGCCGAGCTGAGCAAGCAGTACGATCTTGCCCTGGAGGAGGTGGAACATCTCGCCAAACAACTGGAGGAGACCAAGGCACAACAACAACAACAACAACAACAACAACAAAAGTAAGTTGTTTTTGTTGTATCATCTTATGGTTGTTTTGAATTGAAGGATTTTTGTTCCTATTAAACACATTGGTTTGCAAGACACAATTAGAGGAGGCCAGCGAATAACAACAACAACAACAACAACAACAAAGGTAAGTCCATTTTGTTATACAGGTGAACTTGGATATGACAGACTCAATGGGACCAGGAAAATTGGTCCGTCATATGCAAAATCCGTCGTATACATATGACGAATACATGATACGCATCGGACTGGGACCAAGCATATCGTACGTCATATGCAAAAATCTGTCGTACAGTGGTCCGTCATATCCAAGTTCACCTGTATCATTATATCATTGTTTCTGAAGATTTTTTTGTTCCTATGAAATGTGACGGCTTGCAAAGACCTGATTTAACCACTTAACACATGTCACTCACACATGCCTACCAAATTGTGATGGTTTACAATGTAATCGTGTGAGAATCATGACTGATTTGCACGGGTGGAAAGGCTGTAGATGGCTGTCTATGGTCTTTCTGCAGCTGAAAGACCCCTTGGAACTATTCGTGAAGAGAAAGGAATTTCTTTGTGGTTCCAGGTTTCTATCTCGTCGTAATATGACCTAAGCTGTTGAAGGCTGCGTAAAAACCCATTCCATCCTCTCTTCCTTGGTAGTGAGACCAGCGGGCTTACCATTCATACCTACACTAACAGTAGGACAAAGTAGCTCAGTTGGTTAGGTGTCGGACTAGTAATCAGTAGGTCGCTGGTTCAATTTCCGGCCGGGGCACTTTGGTCTGTTCTTGGGCAAGACAGTTAATTCCATATTGCCTCAGTCTACCCAGCCGCAAAATGGGTACCTAGCATTAATAAGGCAGTGCTTAGAGCTTGTGTGCTATATGCTGACAGCTGCTCTGGAATATCCCCTGGGGGATTGAAATGGTTTCTGTGTGTACAGGCCTGCTAGGGGAGGAAGGTTGTGTGAACATTTCGGTGGATACAAGACTGTAAACGGAATACCTTTACCTTTACCTTTAGCAGTGGCCAAGACAGACCCAGCTATTTTGGTGATAGATTGCAGCAGATACATTGGTGGGCAAGCATTTGAAGGAGAAATACTAATTGCAACCTAACCAACAACTCTGCTTCCATTTCTAATTGATGGTCAATAGTGTCATAGATCCGGACCTCTCAGAGGAATAGTTGGGGAATTGTCAATCTGAACCCAGACATATCTCTTCTTCAAACATCTGTTTCTTTTCTTGTGTCATTGCTGAATTATTGTCAGAAATATCCTACATCCAGAGAGCACTGGTGTTCCCAGGCATAAAAGCTATACTGTTAATTCGGAAAAGATTACGTTAGTTTAATTTTTGCGTTTAATTTAACCTCAGATGCAAAATTAAAATTCGCAATGATTAGTGCTGCCATTTTAGGTTTATAGCTGGCATTCCATGTTGCGGACAATTTGCAAACTTAAAAAATGCAAAAATCGATATTCTGTAAATTAGGAAAATTTACTCTACACAATCTTTTGTGAATCTACAGTAGTAACCTAATAATGGTTACAGTGGCCTGACAATTTTGGTTAATTTTTTCAAGCAAAAGCTTGTTTGGAAAAATATTTGAAGGACAAATGTTAATCTGAATACTACTGACAACTCTACTTCAAATGTTTTGGAAAAATTGTAAAAAAAACTCCTAATACCTAAGTTATTGTGGAAAGTAAATTATATCTGGGCGAGATTTTCAGAGGACCGCATCTATAAGCATGAAAGGGTTAACCTATTCCTGCCCACTGCACCATTCATGCTTAGAAATCTCTTTGTTAATTATCGTCTGCATTTGTGATACATTTGATAATAATTTCTAAATAAAGCAAAAATGTGCTAATTATTTGAAGAAAAATTGTCAAATGGGTATTAATAGATATTTCAGTTTCAAGTATTTTTCAAATGATGCTTGTGTTAGAAGGATATCACCAAAATAGACTGGCATTTCTGGCTGCTCTAGTCATGAATTTGTTTATTATTTATGTTACTGTATCCTGCTGGTGTGTCACATGCTAGTAAATAATAGAGTATACGTAAAAACAAAGAAGTAATATGTAAAAAAATAAACTGGAAAGAAATGTGCATTGTCTTAAAATGAACATTTTTTTTCATATTTCATTTATTTTCTACACAATGGAAGGTTATCGTAAGCGTCAAATAGTTAAGTTCTTTTTAGCGCCACTTGATTAAAATACAGCAACACTGTATCAAGTGGGGCGAGGAGAACAGCCAATCACAGCCTTTTGTTCTCCGCAGGTGTGACTCAGCAGGAAATTCCCCTTTTGTGTTATCTCCCTGACCCGCCATGCAGACCCAAGCTAGTTAACCTTTCTGATTCTGAGGTTACTTTCGTACAATGCACAAAAAAACATAAAATCATGAAAATCATCTCATGTTGATATTCGCTGGAAAGCTCTCACTGAGTACTCTCAGATGAGTACCCATTAGCCATGGTCTCAGTGATTTCTCAGCTTTTTGTCATCATTTCATGTTGACCAAATTAGCATTCAGCAGTGAAATGGTTAACATCTAACCTATTATACATTGTTTACAAATTTTACTGGCTTTTGGGATAATTAAAGGCAAGGTGCTGATAGCGTTTCACCTTGGCGTTACTCTTTAGTTTTAACAGTCTAGATTATTGATTTTGTTATTAGAATTGCATATACCTGTTTGTTCACCTTGTAATAGTATTTAACGTTCAACCTTGTCAACAGTACTATTGTAAGTTTTGTTTTGTTTTTGATAGCTTATTAGGTTATTGATTTGTTATTATTTTGAATTGTTGCCCTTCTGATAGTGTTTAACGTTCAACCTCGTCAACAATGCTATTGTTTTGTTTTGTTTTTGGACAGCTTAGTAGGTAATTGATTTGTTATTATTTAATAATACAGTGTATGTTTCATTGTTTGATTCCCTATTGATAGTGGGCAATTTGTCTAATTAGTGCAGCCAGATGAGAACCTTTTCTTACCTGTAGAGTTGGTAAAAAAAAAAGCCAGATTATTGAGGTGATTATTTAGGCCAAGAAAAAATAGTTTGTTTCCTGTAAGGGTCTGAAAAAAGGGTAGGTAGATTGGTAAAAAAAAATCCATCATTTTTTTGGTCAAAAATGTGTGTTTTATGCATGTTTTACATTGATTGGGAGTTTGGAGGGCTGAAAAAACTTTAGGGTAGGGATTTTTTTGAATAAAAACTTGTTATGGTAGGGTTACAGGAAACAAACACCTTTTTTTAGGCCTTAGTGATATCTTTCGCTTACATTCACCTTTAGAAAAGCATTTAAAGGAGAGGCATTGTTTAGAGCTTGCCCCATTGGGCAAGTATGCTGTTTATATTTCGGGTTTACTTTTGAGAATGTGTGCAAATGTTGTGGCCTGACATCCAAGCTTGTCCTAGAAAATATGCTTTCACATGCCAGCATCAGGTTCTACTTGATTTTAAATGAAACATTATAAAACAAATAATTTTTCAAGGGCAAGTGAAAGTTGAATCTCGCTTGCCCTACTGGGCAAGTCACCGCATAAGTTAATGTCGTGCCCTGATACTGTTACATGTTGAAGGCTAAGGAATGGGAGACTCTCGGTATTTTCAAATAGCTGTTTGTCAATTTCCTCAAATATGTGGCTGTCCTGATGTGCATTTTAACACTTCCAATGCTGAAGCTACCTACAAATATCTCGCACTGAGTACCCATATGCCAGGGTTTCAATCATTTTTCTGGGTTTTTTGCATCATTTTGTATCGGTCAAATTAGCCACCAGCAGCATAAGGGTTTAGGGGTATTGTTGTCCAATTGACTACCAGATACCTATTGGTTAAGGCTTTAGATTCACATCTCTTGCATGAATATTTCTATCTTGGATGATGTAATGGTGATTGATGCATTATATATGTTAACGTTATTTATTGATAAACAACCTTTGCTCAGCTTGTATGAGCCAGCTCTGTATTGTCTTTATGATTATTCCTGTTATGACATCAATCAATGGTGCACTTTTGGTTACAGATTCATCTGTATGATATTATGATACAAGTTACCCAGTAAACAATTGTCCATTATTCACACAAGGCTGAAGTCATATGACAGTGTTCTAGGGATAAATGGTTGCCATAATAAGACTCTTGTCCATTTAACCCTCGACAGCCCGCTAGATATATATGTGTCTGTGGTTTATGTTTATATATATATATATATATATATATATATATATATATATATATATATATATATATATATATATATATATATATTATATTTATATATATATATATATATATATATATATATATATATATATATATATATATATATATATATATATATATATATAAATATATATATATACATTTATATATATTGTATAGTGCATATATTCTTATTCATGATTTCATGCTGGTAGGGGGTCCCAACAAGTCATGCCCATTTTATCAATACTTTGCAAGCATAAGATACATTTGTCAGATTTTGACAGGAGCAATTCTTCAAAACCTAAACCACAACTCTGCTGCAAAAAAATGACCATTTATGCCTGAATCCCAAGATATTTATCCAAAAATATAATAGATCCAGAAAGAAATTAAGGGGAATTCTGGGGGTGACTGTGTTAATCTCTGCTGGCACCTGTGTAACAAGGTAATTCATTGTATTTATCCATCTACTGCACTTCCTCTTGTTGCCTAGCAATATTATACTTACCTGGAGAAAGGTTAATGTAACTGGACAACTATAAGCTGATTTACTAATGACGGCAGATTAAGCAGGAAGGCTCTGGGAAGGAATAAGTGTAAATTAGCTTTAGGTTTAAGCTACGGAAATGTCTTAACCCATTCATGCCTAGAGATCCTGACACAGTCTTGGCCAGCAGAGCGTCTGGGCATCATTTGGACAACCAAACCCTCAAAAATCACCCCTCAAGATGCCCTAACTTAATGTGATTAATTTCTTAAAATGTCATTTACAAACTAATAATTGATTATTTTCACCCCAGTATAGGTAATGTGACATTGTATAGGGATATTGAAGGGTATATGTGTTATTTCAATAAATAACTACATGTTTTAGTTGTTATCTGAGTATATTGTGGTCTCCCTTGAAAACCAGGACACCCCAAAACAATTTAACTGGCAATTATTTATTCATTTATTTGGCAATTTATTTACAATTGGAAATTTTAGGCACCCAGTTTCTAAATCCTGGCTAAGGCCTTGGATCTTTTTGAGCATTATCAGAATCTATGATACTTAAATCTAAAGTGCCTTTGGGAATGATCAAAACTTCCGACAATATTTGAAACAAAATTGTTGGTTTTAGTGCAAACTTCGTCTAACAACTTTAAACTATTTAAACTTTATAATATTTGAAAATGTTTTTGTTAAGGGTTTTGCCAAAATCAACAGGGTTTTCATCATCATCATCATCATCATATCTTTACTTATGCTTTATAATCTTAATTACATGATTAAATGCTACAATATTGAACTCTGTATTAACAGACACAGTGCATCTGTATTTTAGTTCTACGATACCGGTTCCCCCTTTCCCATTGTTTTGCTTACATGTCAAAAATCTTACAATTGGCAATTTTGGATGCCCAGTTTGTAAATCCTGGCTAAGACCCTGTCATAGATCTACCCATAGTTCACCTGGCTACTCAGCCAAGTTAACCCATTAATGCTCACAACGCCCAAAACAGGTCTGACAATTTTGAATATATTTTTCTATCAAAAGCATTTTTTGAAAAATATTTGAAGGAGAAATGTTAATCACAAGCCAAACAACAACTCTTCTACAAATATTTTGTGAACTTCTGCTTCATTCCCTAGTTATTTTCAAAAGTATGAAAGTAGCAGACGATACCTCTAAGAGCAACTCTGAGTGTGAATGGGTTAACTATTGGACTGAACCAGGGATCTCAGATCTACCCATAGTTCACCTGACTCTTCAGCCAGAGCAGCGTGCTCCCAGACCTACCCACCTGGGAGTTCAGATCAATCAATACAACACAATACAACACAATACAACACAATGCAACACAATTGCTCCTTTCAGCGCCCGCAGATTAGCTGTTAAACACCTGACTATTGTTACTACAAGCACCGGCGCCCAATCAATGCGCTAGCCACTATTAGCTATGCTGCATTATTCATGTGCTACCGTAAAGTCTCGGGAATTTAGGACACTTTTTATTAGTTACAGTTTTTGCGGGTTGAGAGTGGCCCATGTTTTCGGAAGATAGCAATCAAGTCTGAGACACTGTGATCCCATATTTCCCGATAATATGTCAATTACCATGACTGCCCGAGATTGTGGGTGGCCAAGATTTCACAATAATTATTCTGTAAATTGATAACGGTGGTCCAAATTCCTAGCGTGGTCAATATTTTTGAGAATTTACGGTAACAGTACAGGTAGAGACTGATATACAGGTAAATAAGATAGGTATACAGGTGAAAATACAGGTAGAGGAGGAGGAACATAGTACAGGTGTGTTATCAAGGATTCGTTAAGAGGATTCATTTACCTTACATTTACACAGGGGAATTTTAGTCTTGATGGAGTAGCAGGACTCTGAGGTTGTCAAGTAAGTAGACACGATTCATGTACTAGAAGGAAAAAGTTTATACCACATGGTTAGGTAACTTATGAGTTCACACATACACATATATGGGTGAAAAATGTTTAATTTTTGTGTGTAAAGTTGACGTTCTTTGTGATTTTTGAGGTCTAGAGATTTCCTGAATGAATGTGGTCCAGATCTCTAATACTTTGAAAAATAACTTTGAAATCAATGATAAAATAATCAAATATTTGAAGTAGAGTTGCTGCTTGGGTTGCTATCAATATGTCTCTAAGATTTTTGTAAAAAGTGTCAAAACAATAGGGCCAAATAAGTCAGGGTATTTTGACTGGTAAGACTGGAATATTCTAGAACTCTATACCTATCCCTGATATGTACAATCAGCAAGGAAGTGTCGGTTGAGTTTTATATAGGCCTATAGAGGTGTCTATTGATTGGTGGAAGTAAACAAGAAGGGAAGAGAGATGCACAGCGGGGTGTTTCTCTTGATACACTCGCTCATGGTATGGGTGTCTTTTTGGACACCCAAACCCTTAAAAAGCACCCCTCAGGACACCCAAAAAAAATTGTAAGGAATTTTTGAAAATGTCAATCACAAGCATATAATTGAATTATTTCATCTCCATATAATACCCATGACATTGTATAAGGATATCATGCCTTATTTTGACAAATTTATACAAGTTCATGATTGAAATCTGGGTATATTGTGGTCCCCCTTCAAAATTTGGACGCCCGAAGATTTTACAATTGCCAATTTTGGGCACCCACTTTCAAAATCCTGGCTACGACCCTGGACTCGCTGCTTCATGCCTGCAGCCTCTCCATAAAAATCGAATAACAACTCTTTTATTGTTATATCTCTGTGAGATCATTCTCCTCAAAATGTTTGAAGGAGAAATGTCAATAACAAACCAACTTGTAAACCTTCTCAAAACACTGTGTGATTAACCATTATGCTGCTGGTTGCCAATGCAAATTAAGGCAAAAAAAACTGAAAAATGACTGAAACCCAGGCACTTGGGTACTCACCTGAGAGTATTCAGCGAAGGCTATCTAATGAATAACAACATGGCAGGGTATAGATGGTTTTCAAAAATCTTTGGATCCTTGTGCTTTGGACAAAAGTAGCCTCAGTATTGGAAGGGTGATTTGTATGTATATTTTCCAAGGTATCATAGATCCAGGCAAAACTTATCACACTGATCTCCAGGCATGGATCTCTTAACCTATTCTTGCTTTAAGGTTGCTATGAAAAGTATAACCTAGTTGCTATGTAACATTTGAATAAAGTTTATGGATGAAGAACAGATTTGAAAAATATTCCGAGAAAAAATTGGTTTGATGGGTTTAAGTTTGTCATTTCTTTGACAAACATTTTCATTATTTTAAGAAAATTTGTTTGTTGGGTTTAAGTTTGACATTTCTTTGACAAACATTTTCATTATTTAAAGAAAATTTGTTTGTTGGGTTTAAGTTTGACATTTCCCTGACAAACGTTTTCTTTCTAAATGCTTTTTTGTTAGTTTTGGCATCCATATTTGTAAACTTGTGCTTAAAAGTTAACCTGTGTTGCCTTATGTTCTAGGTCAGGTTATAAATCTTTTATACATTCAGGGTGATAAGAAACGACAGGTTTATTATTTAGATATCCAGGGCTGACTAGAAGTGTACTAAATAATATTTGCCTTAACCAATTCTTGCCTGTAGCTATCAACATTCCCGACTATCTTTGGAATTTTTATTTTGTAAATTAGAGGAGAAATCATGATCAAATTCAGATCAACAACTCTCCTCAAGGTAATTTCTGAATTGATCCTCACTTCCAAAGTGATATGTACAATCAGCAAGGAAGTGTCGGTTGAGCTTTATATAGGCCTATAGAGGTGTCTATTGCTTGGTGGAAGTAAACAAGAAGGGAAGAGAGATGCACAGGGGGGCGTTTCTCTTGATACACTCGCACATGGTCTTAGCCAGCAGGGCGTCTGGGTGTCTTTTTGGACACCCAAACCCTTAAAAAGCACCCCTCAGGACACCCAAATTTTTTTGTAAGGAAGTTTTGAAAATGTCAATCACACGCCTATAATTGAATTATTTCATCTTCATATAATACCCATGACATTGTATAAGGATATCATGCCTTATTTTGACAAATTTATACAAGTTCATGATTGAAATCTGGGTATAATATTGTGGTCCCCCTTCAAAATTTGGACGCCCAAAAATTTTACAATTGCCAATTTTTGGCACCCACTTTCGAAATCCTGGCTAAGACCCTGGACTCGCTGTTTCATGCCTGCAGCCTCCCCATAAAAAATGAAATAAAAACTCTCTATTATTGTTATATCTTTGTGAGATCATTCTCCTCTGAATATTTGAAGGACAAATGTCAATAACAAACCAACTTGTAAACCTTCTCAACACACTGTGTGGTTAACCCTTATGCTGCTGGTGGCTTATGTGGCCAATGCAAATTAATGCAAAAAACCTGAAAAATGACTGAAACCCAGGCACTTGGGTACTCATCTGAGAGTACTCAGTGAGAGCTATCTAATTTAAACAACATGGCAGGGTATAGATGGTTTTCAAAAATCTTTGGATCCTTGTGCTTCAGACGAAAGTAAGGCCGCATTGGAAGGGTAATTTGAATGTATATTTTCAAAGGAATCATGGATCCAGGCAAAACTTATCACACTGATCTCCAGGCATGGATCTCTTAACCTATTCTTGCTTTAAGGTTGCTATGAAAAGTATAACCTAGTTGCTATGTAACATTTGAATAAAGTTTATGGATAAAGAACAGATTTGAAAAATATTCCAAGAAAATTTGTTTGTTGGGTTTAAGTTCGTCATTTCTTTGACAAACATTTTCATTATTTTAAGAAAATTTGTTTGTTGGGTTTAAGTTTGACATTTCCCTGACAAACGTTTTCTTTCTAAATGCTTTTTTGTTAGTTTTGGCATCCATATTTGTAAACTTGTGCTTAAAAGTTAACCTGTGTTGCCTTATGTTCTAGGTCAGGTTATAAATCTTTTATACATTCAGGATGATAAGAAATGACAGGTTTATTATTTAGATATCCAGGGCTGACTAGTAGTGTACTAAATAATATTTTCCTTAACCAATTCTACCTATAGCTATAAACATTCCCGACTACCTTTGGGATTTTTATTTTGTAAATAAGAGGAGAAATCATGATCAAATTCAGATCAACAACTCTCCTCACGGTTATTTCTGAATTAATTCTCACTTCCAAAGTTATCTGCAAAAATATCATAGATTAGTGCACTTCTTGACTCTTCTCTGAGAAATGTCTAGGGGCGAATTGGCTAAAGTTGTGCCGTCTCCATGTTTCATGACGATTAGCTCAGGGGTTATAGAGTGCAATTGATCAGTTCCATACAGTACACAAGGTACATGTATATAGTATACTGGTAGTGAACGGAAGTGCTGTGTGTGTGTTGGGATTGCCCTGTGGAGTAACAGTGCAGGCAGCCAAACCACTACCTGAAAGGAAGGGTAATGAAATTTTAATTCAACTTAATGAATACGATAAGTGAGTTATGAGATAGAAAACAAGAGAGAGAGAGAGAGAGAGAGAGAGAGAGAGAGAGAGAGAGAGAGAGAGAGAGAGAGAGAGAGAGAGAGAGAGAGAGAGAGAGAGAGAGAGAGAGATTGACAGAGACAGAGACACATGCAGGGAGAGAAGCAGAGAGAGAGACAGAGAGAGGGGAGAGAGAGTCAGGGAGAGAGAGAGTTATGAGCTAAAAAGCACGAGAGAGGGAGAGAGAGAGAGAGAGAGAACGAAAGGATCAGAGAGAGTGAGTTATGAGCTAAAAAGCACGAGAGAGAGAGAGTCAGAGAGAGAGAGAGATCCAGTTTTAAGACTGAAGAGCAAAACAACTCAATGCAATTTAGATGTTAAGCTATGCATTTTTGGAATGTATCTCGAAGCAATCTTCATTATGTTGTTCCCAATATGAAACCCCTGCTCTAAAAAACACACACGTAGTGTGTGTGTTTTTCTGCAAGTACTAATATACCACAGGCTGGAGATCCTGGCATGAGGGTAGGATGGGTTAATTGCTATACAATGATGATCGCTGTCAGTCAGACTAATAAGGATGGAATGTTAATAGAAGAGATGCGTATAAGCAGCCATCATGGAACTCCACATCAGAGCCACAGTGTAAGTCCTCCTATATCCATTCATTATTGTTTTGTATCGGACAGGTTATCTGTTTGTTAAACTGACCACTAAGTATTGGTCAGCGGTATTTTCACTGCATTGACCATACAGCTCTTGTTACCCCTATACGACCAATGTATGAGGAAGTTGGGGTATGTCAGCCATGTGCTATCAATAATAACAGTTGTCCATATCCACGGTGGTTATTAATGTTATCTGTAGCATCTCTGTATATGGAATTGAACACTGGTAACTGGTCAGTGGTCTTTTCACTGCATTGATCATGCAGATCTTGTTTCTGTTATAACTGATCAATGAGAAAGCACATGCTGTCTAGGATGACAGTGGTCCATATCCTCAGCATTTATTACTGTTGTCAAAGGCTTATGATTAGAAATCATAAGCCTTTGCTGTTATCCTTAGCATCTCTGCATGTAGAACTGACCACTGGGTACTGGTCTGAGTGGTCTGTTCTCTGCATTGACCATACTAATCTTGTTTCTGTTATAACTGGTGCATGTATTCAGCCATGTGCTATCGATATCAACATTTATAACTGTTACCCATAGCATCTCTACATGTAGAACTGACCACTGGCCAGTGGTCTGTTCTCTGCATTGACCATACTTATCTTGTTTCTGTTATAATTGATCAATGAGGAAGCTGAAGCATTCAGCCATGCGATATCTATGTGAACAGTGGCTCATATTCTCAGCAGTCTCTACTCATACCTATAGCATCTCTGCATGTAGAACTGACCAATAAGTACTGGTCAGTAGATGCCTTTTTCAATGCATTGGCCATACCAATCTTGTTTCTGTTATAGCTGGTGTATGAAGAAGTTTGGGTATTCAGCCATGTGCTATCTATATCAACCGTGGTCCATATCCTCAGCAGTTATAACTGTTACCCATAGCATTTCTTCATGTAGAACTGACCACTAAGTTCTGGTCAGTCAGCAGTTTGTTCAGTGCATTGACCATACAAAACTTGTTTCTGTTATAAGTGATCAATGGGGGGAGCTAGGGGATGTCAGTCATGTGCTATCTATGATGACAGTGGCTCACATACATTTATAGCAGTTAGTACTGTTACCTGTACCATCGCTGTCTAAAGAAATGACCACTAGGTCACTTTAGAGGGGTCCACTCCTACCTGACCACCTTGACCACTTGGTGTCTGGTAACAGAAAAAAATAACCCTTCCAATGCTGAGACTACTTTCATCCAAAGCACACAAACGCAAAGATTTTTGAAAACCACCCAAACCCTGTCTTGTTGGTATTCATTGGATAGCCCTCGTGGAGTACTCTCAGATGAGTACCCACTTGCCAGGGTTTCAGTCATTTTTCAGGTTTTTCGCATCGTTTTGTAATTGCCAATTTAGCCACCAGCAGCATAAGGGTTCAAAACAGACAAAATAATATATGATAGCCTAGAATGTAGGCCCTGGGTAAGAGAGAATTGATTGTCCTGGTGAGACTCGTCCATGTGATTGCTACCAGGAAATAGGGGAGAGTGAGTCACGGCATAGGAATACTAGAAAAAATGTTTGGTTTAGCATTCAGTCCTCATATTACTGTTATTATAGTGCATTCCCTATTTTTCTAAGGGAAGGTGGGCGGGGGATAGATATAGATTTTTGCCGATGTCAGATTTCATTATGAACTCACTGAATTGTGAAATTTGCTTTGATAATGAATTATGTTGTTATGATACTTTGAGAATATCTTTCCAAAATATCAAATTGAGAGTTATCATTTGAATTTGTTTTATGTTTCTAATAAAGAAATGATCCAAAAAGCTCTTAATTCTTATTACATTTTGAAATATTTATAATATATAATTTGTCTTTATAATAAAATAAAAAATTCTTTTTGAAGAAAAAAATTGTTACTTTTTTGTTCTTTAATATATTATTTTTTATTAATTTATCTGCATATTATTTTTTTCTCTATTTATTCATTTATTTAGTGTTTTTATTACCAATACCCATTACCAGGATATAGGGATGGTCATGGGACAGAAATACCAGTGCCGGTGATTGGTTTTGCATTCAATCCTCAGATTACCATTGTTTATATGCACTTCTCTTTGGTTCCCACAGAAGTGTTTCGTTACTTATTCTGCCATATTGCAAATGGGGAATAAAGTAGCTCAGTTGGTTTGTAGTTGGACTAGTAATCAGTAGGTCGCTGGTTCAATTCCCGCCCTCGGCACTTTGGTCTGTCCTTGGGCAAGACAGTTTATTCCATATTGCCTCAATCCGCCCAGCGGCAAAATGGATACCTAGCATTAATAAGACAGTGCTTAGAGCTTGTGCGCTATATGCTGCCAACTGCTCTGTAATATCCCTCGGAGGATTGAATTGGACTCTGTGTGTACAGGCCTGCTAGGGGAGGAAGGTTGTGTGAGCACTTCGGTGGATATGAGACTATAAACGGAATACCTTTATATTGAAGCCAATTCCTAAGGTAACCGGAATACTCTATGAAAGCCAGCGCCTACCCCCAAATCATCGCACAACTTTCTCATATGCCCTGGCCATGTGGTTTACATTTTTGCATTTCAAAATTTTCCTTTGTTATAATTGCATAATTGGAATGGATTTCTTCAGTAATACTACCGAAAACAAGGCAATCATTCTGCTAATTCCCACTCATAAATTCCACGAATTGCTGTGGCTATCAATACCTAAATTGCCAGTTATAGATCTCTGTCCTCCATGCAACCTTGCCATGCCTCAGTAACTCACAGGTCACACATTGATTTTGTCCATTACATGCTAAAGTTCCCAGGAACATGCTGGCGAAATTGAGCTCAGATTTCATTAGAAACAGTTGTGGAACATTGCAAGGGGTGGTTACTGGTACAGTACTTGATACAAAACCAAATACTGGTATCAAATGGGAAAAATTATTGTATCAAAAAAGTTCAGCATTGTATATTGTATTATTTAATATTTGAAATTCACATAAAATTGACTGGCATGCTGTGGGGATCCAGCGGAGATTTGAACATGTGACCTCACACTTGGAGCAAACACGATTTGAGGTTTGAGGGCAGAGGGGGATCAGTACTGTTTTTCATCTCCTTACCTACCTACCGACCCAGGACACCATTTGATGTTTTTTTTATCCCTGACTGTCCACACACTGATGTTGCTGTGTTTTAACTCTCCAGGTCGCCCGCGTTAGCGTCTGATGGTAGTACGGTGGAGCAGTTGGAGAAGCAGGTGGGCGTTCTGAGGGCTGAGTCGGATCAGCTGCAGGCAGAGATCAGGATCAGCTACAAGATGAACCACCAGCTCAAGTACCTGCTGGAGAAAAACGAGCAGAGTGCGGAGGAGACAACTCAGCAGCTGCAGAGGTAAGAGGTCTAGTTATTCAGTTATAGGCAGGGTGGCACGCAGATGCCTTGAAAGAGAGAGAGAGAGAGAGAGAGAGAGAGAGAGAGAGAGAGAGAGAGAGAGAGAGAGAGAGAGAGAGAGAGAGAGAGAGAGAGAGAGAGAGAGAGAGAGAGAGAGAGAAAGAGAGAGACTCAGAGAGAGAGAGAGACAGAGAGAAGAGAAAGGGAGAGAGAGAGAGAGAAAGAGAAAGAGAGACTCAGAGAGAGTGAGAGAGAGAGACAGAGACTCAGAGAGAGGGAGAGAGAGAGACAGAGACAGAGGGTCAGAGAGAGAGAG
>OZ012695.1:24268591-24393591 GCA_963942565.1 Maea johnstoni | reverse complement strand
GCGAGCGATAGGTCGCACACAAGTCAAAGGTCACATGCTAGTGAAAGGTCTCATGCTGGTGATAGGTCACATGCAAGTGAAAGGTCACATGCTAGTGAGAGGTCACAACAAGGTCAAAGGTCACACAGAAGTCAATCCATTGGTAGTAATAAGTCTCATTCTAGTGACAAGTCTAATGTAAGTGATAGATCTCATCGGACTGAAAAGTCTCAGAATAGCGAACTTTCTCAAAAAAGCCATAGGTCACAGGGAAGTGAAAGGTCACACACCAGCCAGAGGTCACAGGGAAGCAAAAGGTCATGTACAGTTCAAAGGTCACAGGATGGAGTGGATGCTTTACCAACTCAGGAAGATAGGTTAGAAAATGTTGAGGCAAGATCTGCTTCGAGGTCCTCATTAGGGTCTAATACTTTAAAAGCCAACTCCGACCCCCATGGGAAGGTGTACCAAGGTGAGAGGTCAAGGTCACCAAAAGATGGCAGTCAGAGGTCATATGCTGGGTCCGACCGTTTATCTGCTATTGGCTCGGATAAATATTCTACACGATCGGGTGAAAGCCGCGCCACGGATCGTCTTGTGACCGTCAAGGAAGTGGATCGCCTACGTATGAAGCTGAAGGCTGCAGAGGAGATGAATAACACCTTCAAGGAGGAGTTGATGATCTACGAGAAGGTCAATAAGTCAACCGTGGGCGTGCAGAACTCGCCCAAGGTGGGCTCTCACGGGAGTCAGACGATGCCCAATCAGAAGCTCATACTGGAGGAGCACCTGCAGGAGATTCGCGCTCTCAGAAAGAGGCTGGAGGAGTCCATCGCGCACAACGATCGGCTGCGCGAACAGCTGGAGAAAAAACTGGAGTCGGGAGATACGTCAAGTGAGTGAAAATAATTGTGCTTGTTAAACTCTTTTATTGGAGAATGTTACAGAATTTACGTAGGTTTTTTCGAGACTTCAGAGTTAAGCTTATCAAAATGGTTTTATCAAATGTTTTCCAATCCTTCAGCTAACTAACTCCTTGTGGAACGAACCCTTTAAGTCGAAATAATAGACCTGTTCCCTTATGTCCTTTTAGTCTTTTCTATTTGATAATAATCGAATGTTGCCCACATAGAAGATTCTAGGGTTGGGAACCGGTTGCAATTTCATGATCAATAATCAGTTGCAGCCAACTGATCAATTATCGATCTTAATCAGTTTGATAATCAGTTACAGCCAACCGATCAATTATCAGGTTTTTTGCATTATTTTGTATTGACCAAATTAGCCACCCACAGCATAAGGGTTAATGATACTTGTTATCGCTCAGGTTCCATGACAAACATCTACCTGGCGGAGCAGAAGAGGATCATGGAATATTATTAATGATACTTAATGATAATTGTTTTTGCTCAGGTTCCATGACAAACATCTACCTGGCGGAGCAGAAGAGGATCATGGACAAGGAACGCGAGGATCTGATGTCGGAGATCGACCACTTGAGACAGCAGGTCTTCAGCCATAAACAGGAGGAGGGAAAATGCACAGAGCATGCTGAGACACTAGCCAAGGTAAGGGTGACTTAATATAGGGTAGTCGTATTATAGGGTAGTCAGGAGGTCCTGTGTTTAGTCATAAACAGGAGGAGGGCAAATGCACGGAGCACGCTGAGACACTAGCTAAGGTAAGGCTTCATTCCGTTATTAAAGGTATCTCATTATGCGGTACTAGATATTCAGGAGGTCCGCTGAGACACTAGCTATGGTAAGGGTGTCGTATTATTGGGTACTAGATATTCAGGAGGCCCTGTGTTTAACCATAAACAGGAGGGAAAATGCACGGAGCACGCTGAGATACTAGCCAATGTAATAGACTAGCAGCCAAAAGCCCAAAATGGGAATTTTGATTAATCAATTAATTATTAAGGATATCCTTTATAGCGAGCAAATTTTTCAGTGGACAAATGATTCTCATTGAAATATTTTGTGATTTTTTTTTTCTTTCTAACTACTTTCTTAAATATCATAGATCCAGATGACGCTCATTTTGAAAAGGTCAAGGCATGAATGGGCTAACCTTTTTATACCGAAAAAAAACACTCATTTAATTAAGCTTTTGTACTTTTGAAAATGACTTGGTATTAAAGTTATAAATTCATGATATTTTGGTTCTGATCACCATTCAACTTTAAAATTTACTCCAAAATTTCCTTTTTTAAGAAAATATGTCTTTCTAATTGTCAGCCTTTGGATTGATAGCAACTGCCTATTTTTTTCATGTATATTGTATTCGATGAGATCTGCAGCACAGATTATTTGAAGTCAAGGAGTTGATGATGTTTTCTTTCCTGTCCAATCGCTCAGTGGTGATGTTTGGGTGTATTTTGTAATGTTCATGGTATATTTCAGGAGGTGCGTCAGCTGCGTCATTTGCTGGAAGACAAAGAGCACATTGTTGACGAGATGGAGGAAGAACTGAGAGAGAAGGATCGCATCAATGCCGATATCCAGGCAACCACCGAGCAGCTCCAGCAACAACTCCATGGCAACAAGAACCAAATCAAAAGGTAAGAAATCTACTATATTTTGAACCTCCTCATAATATCCAGGCATGCCTCAGGCTTTTGACATAATTGTAATAACAGTATATTTAGAATTTCATTTTTCATCACTTTTTCTGCCATATTGTGCCAGCAAAAAGTCACTGGCAACTTTCTAACATGCCGCGGGTGGGATTCAAACCTGGACAGTTGTGAGAGACAGTGATAACAATATGAAACTTATACAGGGCAACATCCTTCACTGAACAAGTAAATATCTGCGAAAAAATTTGTAGAATCTGCTCATTCAGGGATTATTTGAATAATATGGACACTTTTTATAGTAGTTAATTAACCATCTAACCATCTAAACCATATAAGCTGCTGCAACATTTTCACCACAATTTGGGATTGGCAAAAATAAGCTCTGCTTACAAAATACAAATCAGTAATTTCTGGTTCCTTTCTCACTTTTCAGGTTGAAGGATGAGGTGAATGCTCTGAGGGAGAAGGCGGAGGAGCAAGGGAACCTGAATAATAGGTTACAGACTCAACTAGGACTCTATGAGAAAATGGAGACAGGAAGCCAAAAGAGTAAGTTATACTAAAGAGTTCATCTCTTCTCTCTAAAAGCCTGAATTTTTATTGTTAAATGTTCAAACAAAGCATATTTTCAAGCTATAACTCTCCTTGACGTCTTCACTGGTAACTAATTTGACCAATACAAAACAATGCAAAACCCTGAAAAATAACTGGAACCCTGGCATATGGGTACTCATCTGAGAGTACTCAGTGAGAGCTATCCAATGAATACCAACATGACAGGGTTTAGATGATTTTCAAAAATCTTTGCATCTTTGTGCTTGGACAAAATTAGCCACCAGAAGCATAAGGGTTAAAGAAGTGTTTGTGAGGAAGATACTGCCAAAGTATTGAGGCTTTTGCATCCACAAAATAATATTTTAGGAATAAAAACATGCATTAAAAAGAATAAGAGAGTTCTTAGTTCTTTTGAAAACTTTGGTATGAATATTTCAGTATTATAAAACAGCTCTTGAAATCTTGAAATGCTTTGGTCACAAAAAAGCATTAAAAATGACATTAGGCTACTTCATAGATATCAATTTATTTTCTAGGTGATGTATTGTTACATATTTATATTCGAAGGTTCAGTGAAAGATGGCTCTGGACTGGACATTAGTGAATTGTTCGAGGAAATTCGTCACCTTCGCATCCAGCTAGAAAAAACAATAGAAAACAACAATAGTCTACGTCAGAAACTGGAGGAACTCAGTGGAGAGGACATAGAAACAATACAACTCAGAATGTCCTCACACAGAGGCCAGGAAAACAATAGAGGTATGATAACAATAGAAACAAACAATAGGAAAAAGCAATTGTCTCAGATAGAAAGTAGAGGAACTCGGTAGTGAGGACATAGAAACAATACAACTCAGAATGTCCTCACACAGAGGCCAGGAAAACAATAGAGGTATGATAACAATAGAAACAAACAATAAAAGTAAGCAATTGTCTCAGATAGAAAGTAGAGGAACTCAGTAGTGAGGACATAGAAACAATACAACTCAGAATGTCTTCACACAGAGGCCAGGAAAACAATAGAGGTATGATAACAATTAGAAACAAACAATAAAAGTAAGCAATTGTCTCAGGTAGAAATGAGATGATCTTGTAAGTACATAGAAACAATGCAACTCAGAATGTCTTCACACAGAGGCCAGGAAAACAATAGAGGTATGATGACAATAGAAACAAACAATAGAAAAAAGCAATTTTCTCAGGTAGTAGGGAGGTGATCTTGTGAGTACTTAGAGACAGTGAAATTCAGATTGTCCTCACAATCTGTTTATTGGGTATTGGAATAAACTGTTGATGGTCGATGGTCAGGAAAACAATAGGGGTATGAAAACAATAAAATATGTTTTAGAATGTTGTCACAGAGGTTCAAATAACAACAAAGGTATGATAACAATAGAATAACACAAAGGGATGCAAAGGAATGTCATCAAGGATAGGCCATTGAAATATAGAGGTGTGATAACAATGGGATATACTAGAGGATGTCATTATCAATCAGAGGGACTGAAAACAATATTGAAATGAAAATAAGTGAAAAGAAAAATAATAAACTGTTGAATGTCGTTGCATAGTCTTGTAAAAGATGATGAAATAACAGAAATGTATATATATATATATATATATATATATATATATATATATATATATATATATATATATATATGTATATATATTAATTTATATATATATATATATATATATATATATATATATATATATATATATATATATATATATATTTATATATATATATATATATATATATATATATATATATATATATATATATATAATTATATGTATTATACATTGCTCATATCAGAGAGATCTATTTATATATTTATATAATATGTTTATAATTCAAATGGGTGACAGTCCTGATATCTTTCTAGATCATGATAGTAGGAACAAGCCAACCACTGAAAATGATATTTAAATGTGAAAATATGATAATGTTCTATGGGCGTTCAACTGTATTTTTCATTGCAGGTGATACAGGAGTGATACGGCCAGACAGAGCGGCCACAAACGGTGACATTGGGAACCCACACTACACTGACTGGCTAGACCTACAGGTCAAAGGTACAACTTCTAATCGATATTCAACATTTCATGCCTGGAGTTTTAGTGGAAAGTATAGCCTGGAACTATGATACTTATGAAAAAATCTTTTCCAACCAAATTTTTCTGAATTTGCCCCTCTACAGATGCTTTGATTAAAAAGATACCATCCAAAAAGTCGCGCACTATTTTTGTCTTCACAGGGTTGTACAGGCATGAATGGCTTAACCCATTCATACCCATAGCTGCCAAAACTGCCTGACAATTTTGGTGATATCTTTCTAAGAGAAGGAATATTCAGAAAATATTTGAAGAAGAAATGTTCATCAGAACTTTGTCTATAACTCCCCTTCAAATATCTTGCGAATTTATGCTTCATTCCAAAGTTATTTTCAAAAGTTTGACGGGTCCAGACAATGCTGGTCAAGTAGATCTCCAGACATGAATGGCTTAATTTCTAGAAATGTTTTCTCTTTGATCATAACTTTAGGGGAACATGTTGTGAGTAGGCTTGAAAAAATTTGAAGGAGTTTAATGCAAGTTTTTGAAGTCTTGTTAAAAGGAGAAATCCTCACTTGATAAATTGGCTCTACCAGTGAATAGAAAGTATCACAGATATTTCAAAGTTGTATTGTCAATTCAGTTTCCTGAAAAACACCTTTACAGACAGCCAGAACTTTTATGAAAGATTTTTCAATTATGTGGGTAATGACCAGGTATTTTCCTCACAAACTATTTTCTACAACGTCATTGAAGTTACTAATTGACCAGGTTCCTATCAGCTAAAAAGTTCATTACTTTGTTGTATGTCTGTATGTACAAGTTACATTATTTAGATATGCTTATCATGCCGCAGATCAAGTCTCGTTGTTTTGTGCTCAGTAGAACAGGATCTGGCCACTAGACAAAGAGATGTCTTTTAAAACCAGGATATAGTTTTCATTGTTTGATTAACCCATTTAAATCTGGAATGCATACATGTTCTGAGAACTTGGAACATAACTCATCTGAGAGTTAAATTTGTAAAATATTAAAAGTGTTAACCCTTATGCTGGTGGTGGCTAATTTGGACAATACAAAATGATGCAAAAAGACAGAAAAATTACTGAAAACCTGGCACATGGATACTCATCTAAGAGCACTCAGTGAGAGCTATCCAATGAATACCAACATGAGAGGGTTAAGATGGTTTTGGAATATCGGTTTATTTGTTATCAAGATATTCTGAATGTGTCGGACCACATGTATGCTCCTGGTGTGAATAGGTTAAGAAAACGGATAGTTTTACTAATATATTTGGAGTAGGGTATCAATATCAAATGAATAGGATTTTTTTAACCCATTAATGTCACATGAAAAGTTGAATTAAAGTTAGAAGTGATACCTTTGACCTGTAGGTATAGCCAGTCACAGCATAGATCTAGGCAATCAATACTTGTCAAAGTTGCCAGTGACTTGGGGTTAGGTGGTGGTTTTTGCTGGGTACTCCGGTTTCCTCCACCAGTTACAACCGGCTAATCACAACTTAGCTGCAATATGGCAGAAAAGTGACATAAAATCAAAATTCCAAATTCCATGCAATTCTTGTCAAAGAGAACTCTGGACATGTATGTGTTAAGTCAATTAAAAGGATACGGATGTCTGCTCAGTATTTAATAGGATCTTTACCGTTCTTCTTGTGTCTCACACTGGAGAGCTTAGGACACAAATGAACTTCTACAGACAATCTACCATGTGGAGAAGCGGTCAAGACATTGAATCAATTCTTTTTCAAAGCAGGGAAAATTATATTTATTTCCTGGGTGTCTTTGGAATGCATTTTTCTTAAATTTCAAATTGCACATATGTGCAACAGGATTTTTATTCTCCATAGACATTCAATACAAAAGCTAACTATTTTGGGGTGCCTTTCTGATGAAGGGATCATTTAGAAATTATTTGAATAAAAAGATTATTTGGTTCATATTGGAGTGAATGGGATAAAACCATAGAAATCGTGAATAGTTGAAATACCATGTGAGAGATAATTGTGTAATGAAGGATTCTTTGTCTCATGCAGTCATTATGAGATATTTTCTAGTATAGTTATAATTATGATTCACCTTCTTTTTTTCAGGAAATGATATCAGACTGGAGGACTCCCGCCTTAATGGTAGCCATGGCAACAAGCCTCATGCTTTCACCAGGAATGGCCAGATATTAGGTAAGTTAGGCTATTGGGTGAAATGCAACTGTAAATGTCCAGGGACCATCGTGTCTAATTGAAATATAAAAAAGATATTTAAAAAGAATGTTTCTGCTACATGCAGTTTTGAAAATAGAAATGAATATCTTACTTTAGTCCAAAAACTGTTCACATTATCAGTTTTAGAGAAGTTCGACTAAAACATTGAACTTTTTTTTTTTTTTTTTTTTTTTTTTTTTTTTCAAAGTACTTATAGACAAAAAGCTATTATACAGCTTTCTACATTTCTTTTAGTTTTGCTATGCATAAATGGGTTAAGTGTGTATTTTAAGTGTGCAACATTTGTTTTTTCTAGAACCAGACGCTTACTCCCAGAGAGTGGGCGTCGGTGGAGGCGACAAGGGGAGCAGACTGTACAGAGAGCAAATGAATCGGCTGCAGACAGCACCCAGATCTCTCACACGCTCTCAGCCAATGGGAAGCCTGAATTCTCTCACCAGCAGCCAATCAGGGCACGGAAGTAGTTTACACAGAGAACACCTAGGGGGCAGCACTGGGAATCTGAAAGTCTCAGTATCAAATATGTCGTACAACATCAATGATCCGAAAAATTCCCCTGGTAAGTCCCATGTTGAATTACTACTATTATTATCATCATCATTATTATTATTATTATCATTATTATCATAATTATTATTATCATCATCATTATTATTATTATTAACCCTTATCCTGCTAACCACAACAATTGTCGTGGTGTGCAGCAGTGCTTATATGTTTCACAGCAGGATAAGGGTTAATATCGTTTTTGATATTATTGTTATTATTTCTTTTTACTTATTCATGCAATGTCGTGAAAGTGTTATATCCATCAGTACATTCACTGAAGTTCAAATTATAGGTGCAAAAAAACAATTGAAAATCATCCTATCTGAACTTAAGTTCTTTTTGACTTATCTCTATTGTGTTACTTTTGTGTGAAATTTTATTTTGATTTTTGAAAATCTAAATCTTTTAAGAAATTAATCCATCATTTTAATCTAGCTTTTCCTTGTGTTTAAGAAACCTCCCCAGTGCGAGTGAACTCTGACCTCCGCGTCCTGTACGCCATTTCGAAGCTGGATGATTTCGAACTTCTGAAGAAGGAAGTAAGCGAGAAACAGGTTGTCCTGACCGGCATGCAAACGCGCATCAAAAATCGCCTCAAAAATTTCAACAACTCTTCACCGTCACAGGTAATATATAACTGGTATTTTTTACAGGCATTTAATTTTTGCTATTTTCGCACTCCTAATAATAGCGTCAAAATAACAATCTTCGAAAAGATATCTATAGAGTAATAAACATAAATTTTGAGTGCGCGAAGCGCGAATTCAAAGTAGCACAATTACCCTCCAGCAGGGCTGTAAAGCGTAATTTTTAGCACTTCAAATTAAAGCTGTATACATTGAATAGGCTACTGTAGTCAATCCCTGAATCATTCTGTAGATGAATATGTTAAAAATAACCAAGTTTATTTATTTTTCCTTTGGTATGTTATGATAATCGTTCAGAGGAAGCTCTCAGTTATCTTAAGCTTGCAGCTAATTTATTCTACTTAGAAAATATGAATCAATAACTTGTTTTGTTTTATTATTTTATAAAAAAAAATTGGGGGGGGGGTTGAAGTAGTCATTTTGTTTTGACTCCTTTCAAATTTTTGAACAAAAATTTCCACATAATCTATCGAAGAAAATGCTGGATGATATTTCATAAAAGAAATTCAAATATAAATATTTCTGAGTAAAGACATCTTTATGTATTGATTAATATAATGTATTATTTTTTGCAATTTTATTAGAAACTGAAGGTATAGTATGCACGAGTCTTTCTTCCCTATGTCACATGACCTCTTGACCTTTGACCCTAGAAGTTGTGACTGATGCATGATGGTCTTGTGTCAATGCTATTGTTATTGGAGGATTGTCATGAATTAGGCATGGATTGCATATGCTTGTTGAAATATTATATTGCTCTAGTCCGATAACATCCACAAGAGGAATTGTTTGTAGTATTGTAATGAAATAAGTGTGTGGTGATGTATGCTTGTATGAAAAATGTATGCGCCTACTGACAAAGTCTAGGAGTCTCGTTTTTAGGATATTCATAAAATAAGCGTGTGATGAAATATGCTTAATGAAAAATGTATGCGCCTACTCCCATAGTGTAGAGGTCTTGTTTGTAGGACTGTAATGAAATAAGCGTTTGGTGATATATGCTTAAATGAAAAATGTATGCGCCTACTCCCATAGTGTAGAGGTCTTGTTTTTAGGATTTTCATAAAATAAGCGTTTGGTGATATATGCTTAAATGAAAAATGTATGCGCCTACTCCCATAGTGTAGAGGTCTTGTTTGTAGGACTGTAATGAAATAAGCGTTTGGTGATATATGCTTAATGAAAAATGTATGCGCCTACTCCCATAGCTTAGCAATTCAACGCTTAACCCTTATGCTGCTGGTGGCTAATTTGGCCAATACAAGCTGATGCAAAAAACCTGAAAAATGACTGAAATCCTTGCACATGGGTACTCATCTGAGAGTACTCAGGAAGAGCTATCCAATGAATACCAACAAGACAGGGTTTAGATGGTTTTCAAAAATCTTGGCGTCCTTGTGCTTTGGACGAAAGTATCCTCAGTATTGTAAGGGTTAATTTGTCATGAAATAAGCTTGTATTGATATTGTTGAATTGGTTTATTGAGCTAGATATGATGTTATGGTAGGATTGTACTTGTGTACTTGTAAAGGTTTGAGCCTACACATGGTCTGACCACATTGAACATAACTAGTAGAACAGTGTGATATTTGAAAAATATTTGTAGAGGGATGGCAGAACCAAACAGGAACATTTTCAATCAAATATCTCTTTCAGTTTAAACAGTGTTTTGTTATCAAGAGGTTTGCCAGAGCATGTGTTGGCTTTAACCCATTAATGCTCACAGCAGCCAAAACAGCCTGGCAATTTTGATGAAACCTTTCAAACGAAAGCATAGTTGAGAAAATATTTGAAGGAGAAATGTTAATCAGAACATTTCCTACAACTCACCTTCAAATATTTTGCAAGATCTCTTGCACTTCAAAAATTATTGTCAAAACTATTATAGATCCAGACGACAATTTCCAGAGGATCTCTTAAGCATTAATGGGTTAAGTGTGAACTGGTTAAGTCCAGGTCATATTACCTAGTTGTAGATGTAACTTGCAGGGACTTAGCCAGGATCTGTCCTGCCTGTCTTTTGGACAGGCAGTTTCCTGAAAACCTCCTTTTTGGACAGGCAAACATTTCTATGAAGAATTTTCCATTTTGACTTTTTGGGGGTAATAACCAAATATTTTCCTAACAAACCATCTTTCAGAACTAAACTGAAGTGTGAATTGGCTTTTTTGACACAATAGGCTATTATGTGGAGTTGGTATAAGGATTTGATGTAGATTAGTCGTTACATCTTGTCGGTCAGATATTTTGGAATTGCTGTTTTAGACAGACATTTTTGAAATCCTGGCTAAGACCCTGGATGTTAGCTGCAACCTTTGAGCATATGAGCATTAAGTTGGTATTTGTTGAAATGAGTATGGCCTTAGTATTTAGATAGAAAAGTATGCCTGCTGTTAAAAGCTGCATTTCACACCCACTATAGTTCCCATAATAATGTGATTGTTTGCGAGAAATATTGCAAAAGTCAACTTATCAAAACATCTAAGATGTGAACACCTCCTACAGTTGAACGGTCCCATTTTATCCTGTTATTTTGTTGAAAAAACCCTCAGAGATGCGATTCCCCTCTCATTGTAAACACAGATTCTCGAACCTATTCGATCTAGATGTTTGTGGAAATCCTCAGATGAGATGTGAAGAGCTCTTATTGTTTAAACTTCTCCCTTGTTCTACGTTTTCAATTTTTTGGTGCATTCAACAACTGCTGTGCACCTGATTTTTATCATAACCCTTATGCTGCTGATGGCTAATTTGGCCAATACAAAGTGATGCAAAAACACTGGAAAATGACCGAAACCCTGGCAAATGGGTACTCATATGAGAGTACTCAGCGAGAGCTGTCTAATGAATACCAACATGACAGGGTTTAGATGGTTTTCTTTGCACCCTTGTGCTTTGGATGAAAGTAGCCTCTGCATTAGAAGGGTTAAAACTATGCTGTCACTCAGTTCATTAGATGGCCCTGTTGTAACATTTCTATTGTTGTTTTCCTCAGAATCTTGAGTACCTGACGCTGAAGGAGCTGAACCTGGCAGGTGAGAATCTCAAGGTGTGCCTGGAGAAGGAGCAGTATCTGATCACGCAGTTCTGGGTCTCCCAGCTGCCACGCGTCAACGCGCAGGGAGACTTCATCGACTCCAAGCACACCACAGAGGTAAGGCATTCACACGTATCTGGCACCAATTAACAATTTTCAAATCTGTGGCCTGAAGAATTGAATGTATAATCCTTAAATCTGAGGGCCACAGCGAAAATCAAATCTTGTATTTGACTGTGTTACCCTCGTGAAATAAAGATTATTATTATTATTATTATTATTATTATTATTACCAACGTAAGTTTCAGAACTAATTTTCATGCCGGGCGTAATTTTTGACTTACCCGAAATAAGTTATAACATAGGGTAGAATAGCATGTTTTATCTATCAAGGTTTTAATGATTTGAAAACCATTTCCTTTTTTAAGTTTTGTTGCACACCACAGAGGTAAGGCATTCACATGTAGTTAGCAACATAACCACTTGCCTCGTTGCAAGTTGCAAATGATTTTGGCAAAAAAACGGCAATCGGGCAAGCAGAACAAGACACTAACTTTCCCAATTCAGAAAGTAATGTTTTGGCCTGAATCCTTGCAATGTAACTCACTTTTGTTTAACAGAGTGGCAGGGCAAGTTGAAGTGCCGGTGGGGCAAGTAAACTTTAGGTGCAGCTTGCCCCACTCGGCTATTAATGTTTTGGAACCTATGTTGTACCCTGAAATGTATTCTTTCACTGCAGTTAGCTGCATTACACCAATTGTATATCTTAAAAATTGTTTTTAACATACCTTAATAAACTTTGCAGTAATTTTTGACTTACCTCACATTTTTGTTTTGAGAGCTAGTGAACCTGGCTGCCTGGATAAGAATGTGTCATTAAAGTAGGGTTGGTAATTGGTCGCAATTTCAGGATCGATTATCAGTTGCAGCCAACCGATCGATTATCGATCATAATCAGTTCTTCGCACTTTTGCAGTAATTGGGCCTAATAATAAGTGATAGTCTATGACAATAACTTGCTATTCCTACCTTAACATTGTTTTGAAGTGTTTTTGGAGCTTAGTTTCATAGCAAGAGAGCTGACAAATTGCCTGTTATTTTGTTCTATATTTTACCACTAGGTGTCACTCTTTCCGATTATTAACGATTACCAGTTTTGTATAAATCGATTAATCAGTAAAAGAGAGGCAAGCGATCGATTATAATCGCGTCCCAAAACTACATTAAAGGGTCTAGGATAGGAGTGCTTGGACAGTTTTTTTGGTCTATGACATTTTCAAAGGCAGCCTCCTCTGGTGCGAGCCACATTGACCCTTAAGAATCTGGGATTTAAGTGTTGTTAATAGTGATAATAATTAAAATAAAGATAGTTATGATGAGGAATATAGCATGTAAAAGTATAATGATATCAAGCATAACTCAAATCAAGTTACAGTATTTATAATCTCAATCATGATGATTGTAAGAATGATCGATTTTAGAAAAACTATCACACTAAGTACTACATGTCTTTATTTTAAGCTTGACCATAATGCAATCCATGGGATAAACATGACACTCCCTTAGCATTTTCATGGTGAAATAGTCAACCTTGTTTTCTTGTGCATACCATATTCAGCAGCCTAGGGAGCTTTACACATGCATTAGCCCTTATCCTGCTAACCACAACAATTGTCGTGGTGTGCAGCATTGCTTATAGGTTTCACAGCAGGATAAGGGTTCAATATGCGCTCATTTTTGCTTGCTTCAGTATTGTTTCTTGTATATTCTATGAAATACTTACCGCTTTATTTCTTTTTTGCATATTTTGCTATATGCTTTTGAAAGTATTTTGAATTTCTTTTATGATCACACAGATTTAAACTCGGCCGTAAACTTATTTTTCAAAGGTAATAGGAAGCAAATTAGCATAAAAGTATTTTATTAAGTTCTTCTTTTCATTTGAACAAGGATCTTGTGTTTTTAGCTATTTGTTTATTGAACTTTAAGAACTTATACTTACTTTATTTCTTACCTTAAAAAGTTTACCTGCTGTTATCCGAAAATGAATTTCTACCACATTTCCACCACTTATCTTCCATTGTTCTTTGTGTTTTCCTTCAGAATGAGGAGTTGAGATCTGAGGTGCTGCGATGGAGGACCAAGTACCAGAAAGCCAAGGAACTTATGGAGGACGCTCAGGGAAAACTGGCAGTAAGTATCACCATTCACTGCACACATGCACACACACACAGACACACACACACACGCACACATACACACATACACACACGCACGCACGCACACACACACACACACACACGCACACACACACACACTCACACACACACACGCAGACACACACACACACGCACACACGCACACACACACGCACACACACACACATGCACACACACACACACACACACACGCACATACACACACACACACACATGCACGCACAGACAAATACATGCACATACAATAACAAACACACACACCACATACCCATACAAAGTATCACACATGCTCACACATACACCGACTTGGGTGCGGGCTCACACACAGACAAACACACACACACACACACACATCATCATCATCTTGGGGTTTGCTGTGTAAGTATTTTTTATATGTATGAAGTAATGGGTTAAAACTCAATGATTTTCTTTTTCAATTCCATTGATTTTTTAAAAAAAAAGGTTTAGAATTTTTCTCATTGTTTCTTTTTGAACAACCCAATTTTTTCTTTTTGACTTATCCAATTTTATAATCATGAAATGATGTGATTGGTTGTTATACCCCATGGAATATTCATGATATCAGAACCCAAATATTTGCACCATATTGATGTGTGAACACAAGCAGTTTTTGTATGGCTATTTTCCTAGCATTTCTCTTGTTCTTTATCTTTGACGTGTTGTTTTCCATCAATTAGCCGCTTGCTGACAGATTAGTCTATAGCACCTGTGGTGTTATGCAGGTTTGTTAAAGATGTGTATACACATATATGTAAAGGGTTTGGTATTACTTTTACAATCATTTGTCTACCACTGCTGATTCCACATCCATACCTGACAAATAAAAATGTGAAATAATTTGAAATTTCATACATAGTGTATTTGGCATATGGTAAAGAAAATTTTAGTTCAAATATATTTTTCAACTTTATTCTTTTTCTTTTCGAGAAAAAAGAGGTGCATTATTGTTTTAGAGAGGGGGCATTAAGTATCCATTTTTGCTCAGTTTTGTAATGAAAAATCGTTGTAGGACCATGTTATGGAAAAAAAACTTGCATTCAGGTATTTAGATTGTTCCTTTACTGCTATTCTTTGAGCATCATATATGGAACTCAGAATTTAATTTTGTTCATAGTTAATTTTAAAGCCATATTGAGGCTGGTTCATGAGTAGCCAGTCGTTAATGGTGGAAATAACCATAGTAACCGAGTGAAAATACCATGTAACCTCAAGTCACTGGCAACTTTCTCACTCGCCTGCACTGGATTTGAACCTGGGCATCTGTGAGAGATACAGACCCTTCAGCTATCGGGTATGAGACGTGGATGTGGTTGAGGCAGATGTATTATTTTCAGGATGTGCACTGTTTCGGAAAAGGTTAGGTACTCTATCTTTATAGGTCACCTAGTGGTACTTTTTTTTTGCTGGAAATCAATTTATAAACAATGGGCTTTTATATTATTTTCCTCCTGGTTCATTTTATTTTTATGTACATTGAAGTGTAAGCATGTTATTTTGGCCTGGTATATTTTCGAATAAAAGGCACTATAGGTTATTCGTTATTATTTTCTCTTTTCATAATCAGGTTTCTAAGCTTTCTCCAACATACTTTTTATTTTTTCCTCACATAATATCCCTTAAATTAGGTAAATATGTCATGTCTATTTGTCCCACAAAGTGGCCTGAGTGTACTGGCCTTATCATTTAGTTTAAAGCATCATTTTGAAATTACTGATGTAAATAGAGAAATGGGAGCTGCTATGGATAAGCATAGTCTTGATGCTTAACCCTTCCAATGCTAAGGCTACTTTCGTTTGAAGCACAAGGATGCAAAGATTTTTGAAAACCATCTAAGCCCTGTCATGTTGGTATTCATTGGAAAGCTCTTGATGAGCACTCTCAGATGTGTACCCATTTGCCAGGGTTTCAGTCATTTTCCAAGTTTTTTTTACATTTTTTGTATTGGTCGAATTAGTTACCAGCAGCTTAAGGGTTAATTGTTTTCAAAAATGCCTATAAGGTTGGAAAGATATCTTCAGAGAGGTCAGGTCTATTTGGGTTGCTGAGGGCGTTGATTTGGCTCCTATCATGAATGGGCTGGAATATGCATGTCATCATGGTTCTTGAGGTATTTTATTTCAGCCATGGTCTTAGTCAGCAGGGCATCTGGGTGCCTTTTTGGGACACCCAAACCCTTAAAAAGAACCCCTCAGGACACCCAATTTTTTTATGTGGAATTTCTAAAAATCTCAATCTCAAGCTTATAATTGAATTTTTTCATCTCCTTATAACTCCCATGATATTGTTTAATGATATCATGCCTTATTTTGAATAATATATACTAGTTTCTGGTTGAAATATGAGTATATTGTGATCCCCCTTCAAAATCTGGACACCTAAAAATTTTACAACTGCCAATTTTAGGCACCCAGTTTCTAAATCTTGGCTAAGACACTCATTTCAGCGGTATATTTGTACATAGTTTGTTATTTTTAACCAAAGGGGTTGCATGCTGTTATATTGTCTGACATACATACATACAATGAAAAAATTAAATAGCACTGGTCTTGATGTAATTATTATTGTTACTGAACTCTGGTCACAACATGTTCAGCCTTAATTAACATGGAGAGTTGGATGATTTACTGGAAAGGTCATTGGTAGATGTTGGAAGCTGTCACAGTCAGAAAGGGGTCTTTTAGCCTTTTACTTGGGGCAAACATCTTTAATGGGTAACAGTATTTTGAGAGATATTTAACTGACTTTTGAAATATTACTTTATTGGATTGGCTATTTTCTAAGTCTTTAGATCATGTGTTCATTCTTATCATTTTAAAATTAGTGTAATTTGAGATGGGGCTAATATTAGTCTGCTTAGGATTATTCAGTGTGACAAAGTAGCTCAGTTGGTTAGGTGTCGGACTAGTAATCAGAAGTTCCCTAGTTCAATTCCCGGCCGGGGCACTTACTTCTGTCCTTGGGCAAGATAGTTTATTCCATATTGCCTCAGTCCACCCAGCTGGAAAATGGGTACCTAGCATTAATAAGAGAGTGCTTAGGGTGTGTGCGCTATATGCTGCCAGTTGCTCTGGAATATCCCTCGGGGGATTGAAATGGTTTCCGTGTGTACAGGCCTGCTAGGGAAGGAAGGTCGTGTGAACATTTCCGTGGATACAAGACTATAAACCGAATACCTTTATTCAAATTAATAAGTAGCTATATCCAGTACCACCCCACAACTCCCCTCCGGGATATGTCAGAATCTATGTCATATTCACATTAATCTTCTTGAGTTCTTATATCTTGATCCATTTTTTTTTTCAGGCAACAAATCGTATGAAAGCAACTATGGAAGATGCCATTGCAAAAAAATGTAAGTATCAAATCAGTCACTGTTTGACTGTTCCTACGTGATTAAAGCCAAATAATGAAAAATTAATACTTTTTAATGGTTGACTGTGGTTTTGAATGGGTTAACATGTGTGATTTATACTTTATATTTTATCTATATTTAAAAAAAAGTTGAAACAAGAGAAATTTGTTGAATATATTTGAAGGAGAATTGCTAGACAAAAGCTGGCATACGCCCTTCCTTCAAATACTTCTACCATGTGTGCTTTATTCCAAAATTATTTTTTTTAATTATTATAAAATCTGATAAACAATGTTAATCCATATCTTTTAAAATCATTTCCAATTTTAATGTTATTGGCAAAGATATCAACGATCCAGACAACAATCTTTAGAGGAACTTTTAAGCATCACCATAAATTCTCGGAAATTTAGACCACCCTAGGAATTTGGGCCACTATAATTATTTTGCAAAATAATTAATGGGAAATATGGGCAACCCTCGATCTGTCACCAGGTGCCATTTCACAAAACATGAACCTAGCTGTAAATCTTTTTGATATAACATCAAGGTATTTTCACAAAACATGGGCCACCCTGAAACCATAAAAATTGCAATTATTAAAAAGTTTCCCAAATTATTGAGAATCTACGGTAATGTGTTAAGGAGATTTCCAGGCATGAATGGGTTAACGCTGATGATTTATTTCTCTTTCCAGTGAGCAAGACCAACAAGGTTCTGCAGCATGCCAAGGTGAATCTCCGAGGACGAACGGAAGGAGGGGAAAAACCTCGATGAACCTCGTCACCAGTACATCATTGACAGAAACATATAGTCAAACGTAAAAATCTCATATACGGCGAAAATATTTCTCTGGTAAAATGAGAAACACGTCATCAGCATTTCATCATCCTATTGCAGGTTTAGATTTCTGTAGGAATGAAAGATTTCACATTTAACACCTGTACAGTATATGCCTCAGCTGTTGCTTAACCCCTCCAATGCTGAGGCTACTTTCGTCCAAAGCACAAGAACGCAAAATCTTTTGCAAAACATCTAAACCCTGTCATGTTGGTATTCATTGGATAGCTCTCGTTGAGTACTTTCAGATGAGTACCCATTTGCCAGGGTTTCAGTCATTTTTCAGGGTTTTTTGCATAAATTTGTATTGGCCAAATTAGCCATCAGCAGCATAAGGGTTAAAAAGGACAATTCCACCATGAATAAAAAAACATAGGCCCAAATAGTTTCTTAGGGTATTCTCTACTTAAAACAAGTTCCCACCGCTGCCAACCTTCATACAAGAAGTATATTGCTGTCTAAACACCTCCTAACAGACACAAAATTGAGGCACTACCTTACTGCTAATGTCTTATGTGCACGTATGCTGCAAAGATAAGCTATTAATAGACTAAAATGGCCGCTCCCAGTGCCTCAATTTTGTGTCTGTCAGGAGGTGTTTAGACAGCAATATACTTCTTGTATGAAGGTTGGCAGTGGTGGGAACTTGTTTTTAAGTAGAGTATACCCTAAGAAACTATTTGGGCCTATGTTTTATTCATGGTAGAATTGTCCTTTAACTCTTATGAATGCAAGAAAAGGAAGGTCAGAGAAGCCATCCCACATCTTCCACATATAAAAGCGCCATTTATAAGAAATACTTTGAGAAAGGTTGAGCTGAATGAAAACACAGAGTTTCTTATAGATATTTCTTATTTTATATCTTTTTCTCAAGCTATTCTCATATGATTTTGAGCAAGCATGCTGTTCCTTTTTGGAGAAATTTTGACCATCAATATTCAAATATTTCTTAATGCTTTGCCTTTAAAGGACAATGGTTCCTTAACAAAAGACTATATACTATATTATTTTATCTGTACCAGTGTATTTATACTTTTATTGTCTTTACTGTTGTACATAGTATATCTCTGTCTGTATATGAGTAGTATCAGAAAAGATGTGTCATAATTATTACTTTCACAGTGTTTTGAAATGCTGCTGTAGGATTTTAAGAAATAAAGGAAAGCTTGAACTCTTTTGAAAACAACTTTTCAAAGGTTTACTTTGTGAGTTCTTCAGAATACTGATGATGCTATAAATTTACGGGTTAAACCTAGTAGCTAAGTTGAAATACAGATTTTGGTCAGTTCTGACCATTCCTGTGTCGCCTGCCATAGTGGTAGTGATGACTCAGTCAACAGCGAAATTTAAAAAAAAGAAGCATTGTACTTCCCAACATTTAACGTAATATTCAGTATATTTAATGTAAATAAGACTGTGCTTAGAGCTTGTGCGCTTTTTGCTGCCAACTGCTCTGGAATATCCCTCGGGGGATTGAAATGGTTTCCGTGTGTACAGGCCTGCTAGGGGAGGAAGGTTGTGTGAGAACTTCGGTGGATACAAGACTATAAACCGAATACCTTTACCTTTAGTCGTATTCAGTTTTGAGGGAGGCAATAAGGGACGTTTCTGCTGATGTTTCAGAGTGAGTGAAGTGGAAGGGTGTTAGTAACTGTCTACTCTATTTCAAAATACCTGGAAAATGACCGAAACACTGCCAAATGGGTACTCATATGAAAGTACTCAGCGAGAGCTTTTGAATGAGTACCCACATAACAGGGTTCGGATTGTTTTCAAAGATCTTTGCCCCCTTGTGCTTTGGATGAAAGTAGCCCCAGCATCGAAAGGGTTAAAGTAGGCAGGACCATCCTGTGCTAGTATGACATTCTGCAGCTAATTATTTAACCCTTCCATTGCTATGGCTACTTTCGTCCATGTGATTTTTGAAAACCCTCCAAACCCTGTCATGTTGGTATTCATTAGACTGCTCTCAGTGAGTTCTCTCGGATGAGTACCCATGTGCCATTTTTCAGTTGTTTTTTTTCATTCGTTCGTATTGGCAAAATTAGCCACCAACAGCATAAGGGTTAAAATGAAATGTGAGTGCATGTGAAATTTTATTGATGGTGACATTCTCTATTGATCAGAGACATGAAGACATGTCAGAGACCTGGCATTTCTTCATGTCTCTGCTATTGATGTAAATAAATCTTCCTTATCCGAGAATGGTATTGTCCACTGTATATATAGTCAGCCATTAGTGCCTTTTCATACATGAATTTTGGAGACTGCTTTGATTTTCCATTCCGTGCGACAGAGTGACAATGTCATTTACTATCGTTTGCGCTGAACACTTGTACACAAACAGTTGTGCAAAAGAAAGAGTACATGCTTTTACAGTGTTTGAATACGCTTTGATATTAAGAGTTTCGACAGTTAGGTGAAGGAGTCATTATTCAAGTACTTTTCTGCATGTGGATTTATCTCAGAAGCTGCTTTTGCTTTTGATCTCCTTTTAACAAGTATGGAACTATAAGAGACCTGAAAATGTTCTTGGATTTGCCATTTGGAAGCCTTGCTATTGGTGGTATCTGTCTCTTGACTTAACGTAGAAAATGAATATTACTTTGATATACAAAATATTTTTGTTAGAAAATTGAAATTGAAAAGTAAATCTTTCATTTTATTGTGTAAAAGCATCCGTTCATGAAGATAGGAATGTTTATTGTAACAGTCATTTACTTATAAGCAAGGCCTAGATATTGCTTTCAAGCTAGAAAGAATGATATAACATGAAAAGTATGGATAGGGTAATGGGTATCTTTCCTGCATATTATTGTAGAAATATCAATATTTATTTTATGAAGAAAAATGGAATAAATATCTAGTCTCCAATTGCAGATTTGATGTTTTGTTTTCTTTTGTATCGTTTAAAGGCACATGCTTATTCAAAGCATCCCTTGGTGGCATTCCGAGAAACAAAAAACACCCATCTTACCATAGAAGCTGTGCTGTAGTCTGGTACCTTGCCTCAATTCCCTATGTGGTGAAATAATGAAGTGGTTCTATTTAAAGTTATGGGATTGAAATAAAAATTGGCCCTCAACCATTTTAGCTAGCCTATTTAAAGTGATTTCCTCATTTTAAGCAATTATAGGTTAACTAGCAGGCCCCCCGTGCACAGCACGGGTTTGGATTCTAAGTCCTACTCAATGATGTGCAGGAGGTTTAGAGGCAAAGAATATAAAAAATTAAGTAAATAGATAAAAATCACAATCAAACTACCCTAACCACCTACGGAACCATTGGCGCTACTCTTGTTGTTTTTCCAGGTTTCTATCTCGTCGTGATATGACCTAAGCTGTTGAAAACGACGTAAAACCCAATTCCTTCCTTCCTTCCTTTTTTTTAGTTTCTAGTTCTCAGTTATGATTAATCACCAGCATCAATCAGAAAGAAATATGAAAAGTTAAGGCCCACCTTGTAGCAGGCCCCCTGCTTGCAAAAATATGCATGCTTTAGTTTTTATGACGCCGCATTGATTACACTGCAGACATAGGATGTAATCAATGATCCCCCCATGATATCAGTGGGAGTCCAACAGCAAGTGTCAAAAAATAGAATGCATAATAAATAAGTAGTGTTCAGAATGTTGCAAAGAACAAAATGTTGCGAAGAGATGCAAAAAAGAATTTACAGGGGAGAGAAAAGGAAAAGAGGAGACATAGGATGTAATCAATCACCCCCCCCCCCCCCCCCCCCCATGTTATGAGTGAGATACCAACAGCAAGTGTCTCCAAAAAATAGAATGCAGAATCGATCACAATTTTCAAGATAAGGTACCGCTTCAAAACACATCTGTATGTCATGTAGTCAAGTTGTGGTACCCCATGACATGAGGAAAATCGTATTGGGGGCATGGTTATTAGTGGTTGGACGCTTAGGTGAGAACTCCAAAATTCGGTTGAGCTGAGGCTGACTCGACCCGTTCGTACGGCATTTGAAATAATCGATTATTTCAAATGTGAAATTTCTGAAAAAAAAAATGAAATTATGCGGCCAAAACTGACAAAAACATTAGAACTTTCGCAATAGATTTGTTTACTCTTGAGTGTTGACACGGAGCCATTCTGTGTCAACACTCAACATTTGCGTCAAGGGGCTGAAAATAGGGGGTAGCAGAAAAGGTAGCGCTACCTTTTCTAGGAAATCACTACCTTATAATATTCGCTACTTTAATAAAATCACTACCTTTCCCAAATTCGCTACCTTTAGGCAATCCCTACCTTATAGAATTCACTACTTTATAAAATCGCTACCTCTTCCAAAATCGCTAGCTTTAGGCAATCCCTACCTCATAGTATTCACTACTTTAATGAAATCACTACCTTTTTTAAAATCGCTACCTTTAGGCAATCCCTATACCTTACAGTATTCACTACTTTAATAAAATCACTACCGTTTCCAAAATTGCTACCTTTAAGCAATCCCATTCTTTAAGGCATGGATTGCCTAAGGGTAACGATTTTGAAAAAGGTAGTGATTATATTAAAGTAATGAATACTATAATGTAGGGATTGCCTAAAGGTAGCGATTTTGGAAAAGGTAGTGATTCCATTAAAGTATTGAATATTATAATGTAGGGATTGCCTAAAGGTAGCGATTTTGGAAAAGGTAGTGATTTTATTGAAGTAGTGAATAATATAATGTAGGGATTGCCTAAAGGTAGCGATTTTGAAAAAGGTAGTGATTTTATTAACGTAGTGAATCCTATAAGGTAGGGATTGCCTAAAGGTAGCGATTTTGGAAAAGGTAGTGATTTCATTATTAGTAGTGAATAATATAATCTAGGGATTGCTTAAAGGTAGCGATTTTGGAAAAGGTAGTGATTTTTATCAAAGTAGTGAATCCTATAAGGTAGGGAGTGCCTAAAGGTAGCAATTTTGGAAAAGGTAGTTATTTCAATATTAGTAGTGAATAATATAATGTAGGGATTGCTTAAAGGTAGCGATTTTGGAAAAGGTAGCGATTTTATTAAAGTAGTGAATCCTATAAGTTAGGGATTGCCTAAAGGTATAGCAATTTTGGAAAAGGTAGTGATTTCCTTAAAGTAGTGAATACTAAAATACAGGAATTGTCTAAAGGTAGCGATTTGGGAAAAGGTAGTGATTTCATCAAAGTAGTGAATACAAAAATGTAGGGATCGCCTAAAGGTAGCGATTTGGGAAAAGGTAGTGATACATTAAAGTATTGAATATTATAATGTAGGGATTGCCTAAAGGTAGCAATTTTAGAAAAAGGTAGTGTTTTCATTAAAGTAGTGAATGCTATAAATTTTGGAAAAGGTAGTGATATCATCATTAGTAGTGATATTTTCATTTCTTCCGAAGAAGAAAAGAAAAATCAACAGAGTTAAAGGGAAATAGCCTATACAGAAAGATACAGAGTGCACAATGAGAGAAAAAAATGTTTTGACACAGCCAGCGTGAAACAATATCTTATATTGTGGTGGGCCCATTCAATCGCCCAAACCATACAAATTTAAGTATTCAATCAGAAAACATATTATAAAGATTGATGACAAATGCTGTGGCAATCTAAAAGACTAAAGCAAGAGAGAGACAGGGACAGAGAAGAGAGTATTGAAGTAGAGAGAGAGGTAGGAGATATAGACAGACAGAAAGACAGACAGATGGAGGGCCAGAAAGTGGAGAGTTAATTGTAACAGCACAGGTCTGAGTACGCATGCACTCATTTAAGTGCAGTATGGTGTAGAGTTTTTTGCAACATTGTATAATTTTATAGGCAGAGTTGAAAGTGGGGGAGAGCAACATTGTATAATTTTCATAGATACAGTTTACCACAGTGTATGAAATACATTGTATCAGGCATTGCCATTGGCAACCGGAACATTTTTCAAGAATAAAGGCATTAAATGCCAAAAATTCAAAAAAATAAAAGTGGCTGCACCAATCGGACACCCCTGGCAAAAGATCCACAGGGGCCGTTCAGCCCGGCATCGCCTAAGTTCAGAGGAGTTGTCGATTTAAAATTTCAAAACTGCGTAATTATAGGATAGATTCTAAATTTTGCTTATACCCCTGTCCTTTTCACACTGATTTTCCCAGTAACATGCACAGCTAATAATCCAGACCTATTTTACAATTACAAGTCAATTTTCTCTTGCCAGGGGAATTTTTTTCCCCGATTTTGGGGGATTGACTGGTTTATGTATGAAATATCCAATACCAGAGATCACACAGTGGCATGATCTTAGGGAAATAACTTTAAAATTTTCACTCAATCGCAAGGCTTTATTTTCAAAAACAAAAAGGGGGTTGCTGAATATTTAGGCATATAACAGTAAGACTGCCTTTACCCTTACTCTTCACTCGGTACTTAGCAGCTTAGATGACCAAACACAAGTGTATTCGAAACCAGCCGGTCAACCTGAACATGCTAGCCTCAACCAGTGTCAACTGATAGCCGCTAATAGGTGCCAGAATTGGTGCTCTTTTCTTAACCCATTAACACTCATAGCGGCCAAAACAGGCCTGGTGTTTTTAGTCATATTTTACTTACAAAAGCATATTCATGAAAACATTTGAAGGAGAAATGTTGACCAGAAGCTAAACTACAACTCTCCTTCAAATATTTTGTGAACTTTCGCTTCATTCAAAAGTTATTTTCATAAGTGTGAGCGTAGCAGACGATGCTTTCTAATGAAACACTGAGTGTAAATGGGTTAATCCAAGCTAGCAGGGGATAACAATTCAGTTGATTTTCAGAAAAGGGAGAACGTCAGGAAGCGCTGTTCGGAGTCAAAAATAAGAATATGATGAGCATCTTCCATGTATCCCCCCCATTTTTTTCAAAGCGTCACACCACACAAGTACCAGATACCTGTATATACCGGACTACATAATCCTTTAGAATAGCAACAAAAATCACTCGCAATATTCGAGAAAAATCTGTATTTTCATAGCTTCTGCAGGATAGTTGTGGGTTGGATTTTTGATATGATATAAAAGTTTTTATTTCTTATAGCCCAAATAACCATAGCGCTAAGGGGTTACCACCCCAACTTTGATTTTTTGCATATGTATACGATTTACACTTTGGTATCACGAGCGTGGATACTATATCATCATTTACCTAGCCCGTTTGCAGAAACATGATTAACCCATCCATGCATGTGTTGCCTAAAAAAACGCCTATTTTGGTGATATCTTGCAATTTTCAGAAAGTATCTGAAGGGGAAATGTTGGTCAAAATCCAACCCACAACTGTGGGTATTTTGTTGATTTATGATTATTTAATAAGTTATTTTGATAAGTATGAAAGGTCCAGAACTCCAGATGCATATATCATGCCCAGGCATAAATGGGTCAAAGTATTGTAGGGACTAGTATCTCCTATATTTCCAACATTAATTGTAATCAAACTGACTGAAAATGTGCTAAAATGGCTACCATAAAATTATTAGATTATCACGTAACAAAGCCTGTCTTGAAATCAGTTAGGCCTTGCGATGGACATTCGTCAGAATTTAGTGTCCAATACCTCCTATAGATGGCAGCAGGCGACTAAGTGCACCTCAAATCTCTCCTTCCTCTATTTTTTCCTCACTTGTACCAGGGAGTGTAAGTTGAATGAGTTACATGTCTCTACGATGGACCCAGAGTTTTTCGGAACTAGGGTTGGATGCCATGTGTCGGCAGTAGAATGGGTGTAGTAGGGGGGGGGGGGGGGGTTGACTGTAACGTGTTCGTGTTCGGCGTACATTTACACTACATGTCTGTAGTGTAAATGAACGCCCGGCCGCTACGCGTCGCCACCGTCGCGTATTATAATATTATAATTACTTGTGACGTCATCAAAACTGTAAAATCGCTAATTTCACTGATTTAAAAAAGGTTATTTAATTTCCTAAAAGTGTATTCTTAGTACAATTAGTCCATTGAATGTATCCATGCTGTTTGACCAAAACAGAGTGGACGCTATCATACATAACTGGAAGAACCAAGTTTTCAGTAATGAAACAATCCCAGGCGTTCCACAAAGGCTTTCGACGTGTTTGAAGCCGCCTAACGGCGGGTTCTGGAACCTCGCGTCAAGTGTGAAAGAGCAAATAAAAAACTTTTTATTTTTACCACTGTATTTTGGGGAGAGAAAATAAAAAACTATTTATTTTCACCATTTTTGGGGGGAGAAAATAAAAAACTTTTTATATTTACTCCCATTTTTTCGGGGAGAGAAAATAAAAAAAACTTTGTATTTCAACACCGTTTTATTTTTCGGGGGGAGAAAAATATAACAATTGGTATCTACTGCTCTCCTCTCTGACATTGTACAGATCTCCGTGGGCCACTAATAGCAATTGACCTTTCCTATAGTCTGTCTGACCCAATCTTGGCTGACCGTTTTTTTTCCTCTTTTTTGTTACAAAAAGTTCGTGTTTGACATCTAAACTCGGAAAACATCTTAGGAGCACTAAGGTGCGTGTGTACAAACATACTTTTTATCTCAACTCCCCAAAATGTTGATTTTGCCAAGTAGGTCCAATTCAAAAATTTGACTATTGCCAAATGTTGCTAACAGTACAAACATGCGAGATCGTATCGTTGGCAATGGACAAATTTTACAATGGGGCCTAATGAGCAAAATCAACATTTTGCGGAGTTGAGACAAAAAGTATGTTTATACATACACGACGTAGTGCTTCTAAGATGTTTGACAAGTTTGGATGTCGAACACAAACTTTTTGTAACAAAAAGACGACTTAGAATAAAGAGAATTTCACTTTAGTTATTCTTTCATTTTACTTTTCTTAGAGGTGACAATTCTCGAACAATCAAATGTTGGTCAAAATCGCCGATCCCAGAAAGGATGTCTGCCTGAATCGCCGTTCGCTATGAGAGCCGATGACTTTATGTTTAAAGTGATAAAGTTGAGAATATATAGTTAATTGGTGTAAGTATTAATTTATATATGTTAATTAAGGAAATGTTCCCTTAAGTTCCAAGTGCTTGGCCCATCAATGGGTATACCTATGATGTTGGTATTGTCACTTTTTGGCGCACGAATCCTTGCTACACTGACATTTTCTACTCATCTTGCGGCCTTTAGCGCCCTGTCGCATCACTTGCCTTCAGGGGCTTAGCCGCAATGCGTCCAGCGTTTCATTTGGACACGCAGAACAATGTTTTTTGACAGTTTGGACACCCAAAAGTATATGTCAGAATTTGCTGAAGATGACTTTTCTTAGAAGATAGAAGATGTAGAAGCTGTAGTGTCACTTTTATAAGACACACAAAGCAGTATCTGGCCTAAAAAAGCAAAATCTGTAAAGGTATAGGGTCTATCTTATTAGTAGTATGTATTTTGTACCACACTTTGGACACGCAAAAGTCTATGAAACCTCTATTTGGACACCCTGTTTCCAAATATCGGCTAAGACCCTGCTTGCCTTCCCCTTCTGTAATTGTACTGTCCTCCCACTGCTGGCTCCCAGTACCTCTTTCAACAGCCGAAGGCCCTATCTCGGTAGTAGAGTAGCGCTCCGTAGATCCTCCCTAGGAAGTTTATTTTTATTTTAAGTTGACCCGCGGGACAAATGGAACAAAACAACCAAAACCTGCAAGGAATACAAAAAGTGATCCATTCATCACTTATATATTTCCGTCACGATATACAGATCCATGGTCCACAGGTATTTGTATCCGTATAATGATCCGAAAAATTGTTGCTATAAAAATCAAATGCTTATGGGGACGTAGGCCACCCTCCTATGAAGCCTGATACGAACTCTCAGGTGTATCCGAGCACTGCAAAGCTAGAAAAAAGTCTTGAAAGTATATTGCCATGAGCATTTGATTTTTGTAGCAACAATTTTTACCAATTTTCGGATCATTATACGGATACAAGTACCTGTGCATGGTCCTACATATTTGCAGTAATGTCGCACGGATCCTTGCATCTAATATCTTTGATAGAATAGTCTGCTAGGCGTACCTACATGTATATGCTACACTTAAGACCCGAGTTGGAAATACTTTGTCTTAATTTGTATTTTCGAAGTGAAGATAAAATTATAAAGAGTTACTTTTAAATGAGTAGGAACATAAGTTGTGATAGGAAATTAGAAACCATTGTTCCGTTGCTTTATTAACCTTTAGAAGTAGAAGAGATATGATCCACCTCTCTGGTTAATTCAAAATTTGAAAGACTGAATCAATCATTGCCTAGAATACCTGGGTAGTATCTTTGATGTAAGAAAATAGTAAAATGTTTTTTACTTCTTAATTCATGATCATTGCTTTTAGTACATGGGTTGTACATGATTTTAAGATTTAAACAAAAAAAGTGTTATTGATCTTGACGAAGGTGCGAAATGCCGGCTTCTGTCTGTTACCTTATACATGTCAGAAAACGCACGGTATATCCTTTTTTTTGTATTCTTAATTTCATCCCTTGACTTTAAAACAAACCAGAACATGAAGGGATTGATCGGGATAGGTTAAAAATGTAAATAAAATGATGCGGTGTTCAATTAGTGAGACACGCCCACTTTTGTAGTCAACGACTTCGTCGGTAGATGTCGCTCCGAATTTGTGCTGTCGCAGGTTTCAAAACGAGGCGTTGCCAAATACAATATGGAGAACTACAAGGTGCGCTCACGTTCTGCCGTGCAAGAAATCGTATTGTTTTAAGGATGATTGCCTGCTTGTCAATTCATATCGTTTCTCAAAACTAAACACCATGTCTATCTTTTTACATAGGTTCTACAAAAACTCGGTAAAGGTGCTCAGGGGTCTGTTTTTCTGTGCGAAAGCTTGGCAGACGGCCAACAATATGTGTTGAAGAAGGTAGGTATAGATCTAGATATTGTAGTCGTGTAGATCTAGACTACATAAAGGCAGGGTACAACAGTACCCGGCCAACCCAGGTAGTCAGGCGGGGCAAGTTGGACCCAAGATCAGATAGTCCCGCCAGGCTTTCAGATAGTCCCGCCAGGCTTTCAGATTGCCCCGCCAATTTGATAATATCTGCCTGTTTTGCTTTGTATTTCTTGTATTTGTACCTCCACATTTTTATTTGAATTTCAATTGTATGCTTTTTGCCTTGAAATGAATCTTCTGTATTGACTTTTTGCATCAGCAATGTGGCAACTTGACAATCAGAATATGGAGGCTGTAATTCAACACCTTAATTTTCTGTTCAGCCGATGATTTGTGGAATAAAACATAAAAATCTAAAGAATAAAATTACATATAGGGCGATTGAGGAGGTTTGAAGTGTTTAAGATGTTAATGTTTTTTTGGAATTCCTTATTATCTCAAAATGCGTTCCTTGCTGATCTCCCTTTTCCTTCATGACTTCCAAAGACAAGTTCACCCATCGAAATAGATAAAGGATATGATTAAGATACTTATAGTTACACATCAAGAAATCACAGGGGATTTTTAATTCATAGTAAATCAAACTCTGAATGTTCTCTGCCAAATCTTAGTTTTACACAGGTCAAATATTATAAAATTCATATAGCAACAACAAAACATTTTCCGGAAGATCAAGAACAGCAGTTTCAGGTGATGTTTTTTATTTCTGAATTTTTTGCAATATTTTACTTTATGATAGTGAAGTGATAACATATCTCTGAAGTGGAATGATGAAGAATCTTGTGTCTCTGTTGCATATTACCAGGTAGAGCTTGGGCAGCAAAAGTATATTTCTTATGAGCCATTTGTTATTATTAACATATCTTTTATTTTGGGAGGCACACATGGATGTTTTCACTTTATGAGCTCATGATGTAAGACCAGGAAGTTAGAAGTGCCACTGAGCGGAGTCTCAGTGACAAGTGCTTCGTTCATATCTCTGAGTGGTAAGCACTTGACCTTCGACCTAATTATTGAGCCATGCCAAAGAGCTCTTTATGTCCAGATGGCTGTGGCTGCCTGTGAAGCCATGCCTAATAATAGATAGTCAACTCGGGCAAGTTGAAGGACACTTCAGATAGTCCGACATGCTGATTTTTGGTGACTAGATAGTCATGACTATCGGACTATCTACTGTGTTGCTCCCTGAAAGGTATTCGGTTTATAGTCTTGTATCCACCGAAGTGCTCACACGACCTTCCTCCCCTAGCAGGCACTGTACATACAGAAACCATTTCAATCCCCCGGGGGATATTCCAGAGCAACTGGCAGCATATAGCGCACACACTCTAAGCACTGCCTTATTTATGCTAGGTACCCATTTTGCAGTTGGGTAGACTGAAGCAATATGGAATAAACTGTTTTGCCCAAGAACGACCAAAGTGCCCAGAGTGGCCGGGATTCGAACCAGCGACCCTCTGATTACTAGTCCAACACCTAACCAACTGAGCTACTTTGTCTCCTACATGTAGTTTTACCGTGACTGCGTGAGTCATACTTCAGTACTTCCTCACTGTCTGGTTTGTCCAACAGAAGTCGTGAGAATGGGGAAAACAATTATAACTATTTAATATTTTCATTTCTGGAACAGAATGAATTATTGGATGTTATCATTGATATTATATTGGGTTATTATAATTATTATTCTAGATTTTAAAAAAAAAAGTGATGATGAATCCACTTTGAGATTCGCAGATTTTCAGTGAAAGTGACAAATCACAAATGCATATAATTTTGCCTAAGCCTGACTTAATGAAGATTGAAAAATATATGCTCTTTCTAGGTTTATTTGCTTACCATTAATACATAGAATTCTAAAAACTGAAAGAAATTGGCCGCCATGAATTATATGGAAAAAAATCAATGGGAAATTTTGGTCACCTCTATCTCGTCTGTGGCAATTGTCCTACCATTTCAAAAGTTCAAGACTACAATATAATAATGTACCTGAAATAAAGAATGGCATTAAAAAGAAAAAATTGGTTTTAATATACCTGCCTCGTAGCCACCTGGAGTTTATTATCTTTGTCATTTTCTTTGTCAATGCTGTAAAAGGGGTCAATATTTCTCACCTTTATATAATGGACATTATGCTTTATTTTATTGAGTAAATACATGTGTATGATGGTTGTAATCTGAGTATGTTGTGGTCTCCCTCAAAAAAGAGAATGCCCAAATATCTTTGCAATGGCAAATTCTAGCTCCCAATTTCTAAATCCAGGTTTAGACCCTGATGTAATTCCAAAATTTTGTAACTATAGAGTCACATGAACAACAATATGCTGATTGACATTCAAAATTGATCATAATCCTTTTTATCGCCCTTAAAATCCCAATAATACAGGATCCAGCTATTGCATAACAATTAATGCTTTTGTCTACTTCAAACAGTTCATAATCCGACACAATTACAATCAAAATAAGTTTCCACCATCTCCCCTACCGGATTTCACTTATTACAACAGGGTTCAGACTCATTGGAATTTATAATTTCTATTATCCACACCTTTTCTGCCATACTGCGTGACTTGCCAGTTGTAAGTGATGGAGGTAACCAGACTATCTGGATAAAACTGCTGCCTAACCCAAGTCACTGGCAACATTCTCAGATTTGTCAGTATTTTCAGAAAAAGGGCTACGCTCTCAACCCACTTAACCTGCCTCGGCTAGATTTTGACCGTCTGAGTTATGAAAATTTGCATTCATTTATTTATTATGGATTCATTATAAATGTTTTCTTTTTTTGATAAGGTGGAGTGCAATGATGAAACTGAAGCAAATAAAGCCTTTAAGGAGGTAAGTAATTTTACATTTCTTTCCTTTTTGATTCCCGGCATGTTCCTCAGCAGGGGTGGGATGATTTCATTCATAGGCAAATGCAAATACATCGGATACGATGGTAAATATGAGAATCTTTAATGCAAAAGCTCACCCAAATTGTGCTGTACTTGTGCTTGTTTTGCCCTTTTAAAACATATATTTACACATAGTATGACAAAAAGTATTTTTTTTTTCTAATTTCCTTTTATTATTTTTTCGTGAAAAGCAGTTTAAGAATGTCCATATACTTTAACATTTGTCCAATGCTGAGGCTAGTTTCATCCAAAGCACAAGGATATACAGATTTCTGAAAGCTACTTTAACCCTGTCCTGTTGGTATTTATTGGAAAGCTCTCGCTTACTCTTAGATGAGTACTCATGTGTCGGGGTTTCAGCCATTTTCTATGGTTTTTGCTAGTGATGTCATTGATATGAGATTTTATCGATTCGATTAATCGCTATATTTTTCGATATGATTCGATTCTATTCGATTCACCGTAACGTGCTCGTTGGGCTTAATTAATTATCAGTAATTGCTCAAAATAAAGAACATTCTTGCCTTTTTAATTCATTCATCAAAGATCAAATTAATTAATTAATTCTGTAATTATGCATTCATCAATTATTATAATCTATCATGATTTATTTTATTCTATTTTTATTTCATTTGAATACATTTATTACTTAATCTAATTTGGTTATCATTTTACTTTATATTTGATTCATTCTTTTATACCTATTACAATTCATTCTACTTTGAATTGAATTCGTTTTGTGGCTGTTATTTGTATTAATTTCATCTATAGCCACATTGTATCTCTATTACGTTTGCTCATTTGAGACACGAACGTTTGAAACGTTCGTATCTCGAATACTGCGCACTTGATGAGCAGTACGTTTAGCGAACGTTTCAAACATTTGTTGTTCTGAACGTACTGCGATTTCTATGTGCGCAGTAAAATAAAATGGCGCCCGTTTGTTTTGGTGAGCGAACCGATCTACCGCTTATGGTTTTGCGTGTACTTACGGCTGAGAGCCGTAGTACAACGTAAAACATAACCATAAAAGGTAACGGCCGTTGGTATGTTGAGGCTGAGTGATCGCTCATGATTTTTGGCTGTAGAACTTAACCCCCAAATGTAGTGGCATTTGGGGTTAAATTTTGTCGATTCTGCCGCATCGATACGGTTGCCTTATCGATGCAACTATCGACAGGGTCATACCTAGCGGTGCATCGACTTGGCGACTATCGATGACATCCCTAGTTTTTGCATCATTTTGTATTGGCCAAAATAGCCAGTAGCATGAGGGTTAAATGTATGCCTATTTACTGACTCACTGTGTGAATCACTGAATATTTGGACCTGATTAGGATCTGGGGAATGTAGTGCCCGGCCTCTATAGGTGACCTATCATAAAAAGTCTAGAAGTTGTGTAACGCAATGGTATTAAGTTACGGACTATTGTAGCTGAATAGTTAACAGTTAACTGTGTGTGTTGTTGTTTTGTATATTCATGTACATGGTTTTTAAGTTAATTTTACTCTCATTAGATTTTAAATCAATTACCAATTGAAGGCCAACTGCAAAAAAATATATAAAATCTGTAGGTTAGCTCACTTAGCTGTATTTCAAAATAATCTCTTTTAAATGCATCACTCAGAGAATCATTACATGTTTTTGTTTTTTTCTTGAGGTATTTCTGATAGGGATGTCATCGATAGTCGACAAATCGATAAATCGACATTTTCACTTTGTCAATTAAATCGAATCGAATGGTTGCGTATCGAATCGAATAATCGATATTCTGTAACCCAATAATTGCGTTTGATTATTAATCAAAAATACACTTTTCCGAGATATTTTCCTGTTAAAATAATGCAAAGTGAAACTCTGACTAAATATTGAAGTATTTTCTATGGCTTTTGAAAGAGAAATTGGAAGGAATGGTGTGCTTTACTCAGGCATATGGTCAAGACACAGGGTATTCAACCAAAATGAAGGGATATCAATGACATCCCTATAAATAATTGAGCCCTACGAGCATGTTACGGTGTATCGAATCGTATCGAATCGAATCGAAAAATATATCAATTAATCGAATCGATAAAATTTCATATCAATGACATCACTAATTTCTGATCTTGTCTATTATTTGAGCAAGAATAGGTCAACTTTCCCCATGTATAACCCATTTACGCCTCTATATCTCAAAAATGGACTGATTATTTTGGTATATTAGGCCAGAGCAATTTTTGTTCTATATATCAAGGAGAAAGTTTGATCATATTTACCCAATTTGTCCTCCAGTGGCCCAGTGGTGAAAATAGACAGTAGCCCACCAGTCCGTTTCTACCAAAAATTTGAATGGGCTAATAAAATTCTATGTTTTCTCACCCAGAAAGTCTGCTAACTATTCTGACCACATTAATTAAGTAAGCATCAAATCTAGTTTCACATTTCATCTACATTAAATTATATAAACTGTCACAATTCATAAATTCAGCACAATTAACCATGAATGTTCAGTTATGAAATGGCTGTTGGCTACCATTTTGGTTATCAAAGTGATATGGGCCCCTAATTTTTCTGGTGGACCACTAGACTATTCATTTTGATGGACCGTTTGACCACCAAGGCTTAGCAAACTGTTTTCAGCACTGGGTGCCTCATTGTTCCACCACTAGGAGTGCTGGCTGGCTGGCTGGAAGCAGCTTACCTGGATTAATCTTATCCCATTTACACTCCGAGCGGCCAAAAGAGGCCTGACGATTTTAGTAATATTTCCCTTACAAAAGCATTTTTTTGAAAGCATTTGAATGAGAAATGTTGATCAGAAGACAAACAACAAATCCCTTTCAAATATTTTGTGAAATTTCGCTTCATTCCCAAGTTATTTTCAAAAGTATGAAAGTAGCAGACAATATTTCGAGAGGAACTCTTGAGTGTGAATGGGTTATAATTGAAATCCCACCACCCGTCCACCCATGCCTCCACTAGCCGGAAATGATTTGTGAATAAATGGTCATTTCCAAAGTTACTCTCAAGGGCATCACAGATCCTGTTAAGGAAATTTCAAGTTATTTTTCAAAAGTAATACTTGTCCAGACAAAGATTTCTTTCAATACAATCAATAAAACAAATGTTACTACAATATTATTATCTTAATCTTCTCCTGTTTATGATAAATAACTTTTTCATATGCTGTTTGTAATTATTATTATATCTTTTTTGTATGTTGATTTCCATGCCGGAACTGAATAAAAAATATTCAAAAATAAAAAAAGAGATCTTGAGGTATGAATGGGTTATCAATGAAGAAAGGGTTAACGTAAATCCCTGTATAAACTACACTACCTGCTGTAATCTGAGTTAATGGAATTCAGGTTCATGCCCAGCACCATATAACTTCTGCCCTGTCAGGGTATCTCCTTAAATGTGTGTTAAATTGTCATAAGGCTGAAACTGAGCAAATATCCCATAATCTCTCTAGTAGACTAGGCCCACAAATCTATCCTGGTAACCATATGGCATTCTCGACATGTACATAAGCCATGCATGCAATTTATCAGCGTCCTATTGAGCCTGTAAATAAGGGCTACATTAGCCTAGCTACTGGGCTTTATTATGAAGGCATGTGGGCTACGGTTCTCCATTTAGTTCACACAAATGAACAGGTTTGATGCCTCTATCAAACTATAGATGGCAGCATAGTTCTCAGAGGTTGCGTTTAGAAACACTTGGGGATTAGGGTAAAACTAAACCTATACTAGGGAAAATGCTCCTAGATTTTGCAATGCGCTTCTAGATTTTTCAAACTAGTTGTAGGGGCCAAAATTAGTATGTATAATCACCAGAAATCCTGTTTTTGACCACTTACTTCTATCATAGACCTTTTCGCCGGCCCCTAGCCTGAAATGTAGGTATCAGACCCTGAGTCTACAAGCATGGAAGGGTTAAGATATCAGGTGGCGGTTATTTCCTTCGGCAGTCACCTGTAATTGCTGTTGAACAAGCAGTGAAATCTCTGTGTTGCCACGAGTACCTGCTCATATCAAGATAATCACCATGGGAGCAGGGTCGCCTCAGAGCTGCGTGTTTACCTAGGTGGTACTCCCAGGGCCTTAGACACTCTGTCTACTTTATTGGACAATGTGACAGATTAGCTTCTTTTGGTGTGATAGTAAAGACAATGGCAATAATGATAATGACTATGTCGATAATGAAAATGACTATGATAATCATTTAATTAATGAATTGGGCAATAATGATGATAATGATATCTATAATGATTATGATCATAGTATTTATGTAATTTGATGATGATAATGATAATAGTGATGATGATGATAATAATAATAATAATAGTAATAATGATAATAATAATAATAATAGTAATGATAATAATAATGATAATTATAATAATGATAATAATAATGAGGATGATAATGATGATATTATTAATGATATTAATAATCCATAATAACTAATACTAATAATGATAATAATAATAACAATAATAATATGAATAATAATAATAATGATAATTATAATGATAATAATAATAATAATAATAATAATAATAATAATAATAATGATAATAATAGAGATGATTATAATGAACTAACTTTTGAGTATTTCTTTACATCCGTAGATTTCTACAAGCTTCAATAAATTGCTTATATTCAGTTGTTTACCTTATGCAAAACTAGCCTAGATATATTTGTGTATTTGTGTACAATAAAGTTTTAAACTATTGAGGAACTGAATTTATCACTTCACCCATTCCAGGCCATGGCTCTCCAGGAGCTTCAGCACCCATATGTCTGCGGCTACAGGGAGTTCTTCGTCACTTGGGACAAAGAGGTGAGTCATGTATTGTTAGAAATAGGGGTGATTTTGTGTATTAGAAGTTTAACATGTACATATATTTGTATATATTAATATATATACATATATATATATATATATATATATATATATATATATATATATATATATATATATATATATATATATAAATATATATATATATATATATATATATATATATATATATATATATATATATATATATATATATATATATATATATATATATATATATATATATATATATATGCACACACACTTTTAGGTAAAATAAGAAGAGAAATATTGAAAAAAAAAAAATTCTCAAATGCTCCAAATGATAATTGATATGTCCATTCACAAACGCGGCTCCTATGATTTAAGATCTGGTCGCTAAATCACATGATCAAGGGGGCATATGCCCCTAAAACAACCATAAAGGTCATTCCCTGTAACTGCTTGCAGGTTAGTATGCTCACTATTTACAAACTACAATGGCTATTTTCTCGGTGTATGAGTGCCCCATTGATCTGGTCATAGCCTGTTTGGGGTTGGCATTAACACTATTGAGCCCTGATCAATAATACGGTAAAACCCTAATCTCTTAACCCTTTCCTGCATCCAGCAAGACAAGAGTTGTCTGGTTAGGAGTCTTTTGAATATACATATAAGTGATATAACTTTTGAATAAAGGATGCATTCTCAGGATATTTAAAGGAGAGTTGTTATTTGGAATGTGATAAACATTTCTCATTTAAATATTTGTCAAAGATGTTTTTGTTAGAGTTTTATCGAAATTGCCAGGTCTCTTTGGACCACTACAGGCATGAATAGTTAACCCATTAATGCCTGCAGTTGCCAAAAGCAGCCTGACAGTTTTGCTTTTATATTTCAAGCAATTAGTTTCGAAAATATTTCATGAAGAAAAGTCAATCAGAACATCACTAATAATCTTTCATCAAATATTTTGTAAAAAAAAGCTTCTTTCTAAAGTTATTTACAAAAGTATTAGAGGTCCAGACGACAATTGCTGGATGAACTATAAACTAGGTTAACCCATTAATGCTCACAGCGGCCAAAACAGCCTGACAATTTTGATGATATTTTGCAGCATAAAGCATAATTGGCAAAATATTTGAAGGAGAAATGTTGATCAGAACATCACCAACAATTCCCCTTCAAATATTTTGTAAAATGATTCTTAATTCAAAAGTTATCATCAAAAGTATAATTGATCCAGACGACAATTTCTGGAGGAACTCTCAAGTATGAATGGGTTAATATCTACTATTGCGTGTTCACCATGGTTCGCTTGTCAGCAACAATGCTATTTCCATGGTGATAATCTCATAACTGGTTTTCCACCTCACTAATTGACCTGTATAACAATAGAAAGCCATTGTAATCCTCCTGGTAATATTCCCAAATGTTAGACTAGTAGCTCAGGGTCTTACAACAGGTATCCTGCAATCCTGTTACTTATAAAATATTTTAGGGATATTCGAATTCTAGGTTTCTTTCCCTTATGAGTTTGTGTCTTAGGCCTAAAAAAAAAGTTGTTTGTTTCCTGTAATCCTACCCTAACAAGTTTTTATTCAAAAAAAATCCCTACCCTAAAGATTTTATCGCCCATCCAACTCCCAATCAGCGTAAAACATGCATAAAACAAACATTTTGACCAAAAGAATAATGTAAAAAAAATTTTTTACCGACCTACCTACCCTTTTTTTCGGACCATTACAGGAAACAAACAATCTATTTTTTAGGCCTTATATCAGAGAAACAGGCTTGTGTATTTTATAGTTTTGGGCAAATATAATCTTTTCTTAGTTGTGAACATACAAAAACTTCCTGCATTTTTTTTCTTATTTTGAAATTATTCTTGCAGAAAAAAGAAAATTTGGGAAAATGCTAGATTTTATAATCCATTCATCTCAGTTAAATTGCCTGAATATTTCAGTAAGGGCTATCAGAAAAAGAGAAAGGGACAGAAACGTGCTGATTGTCTCCCCCCCCCCCCCAAAAAAAAATAATAATAATAATATAAAGATTCTCAAATTTCTCCAATTGATGATTGATAAATCCTTTTGCAAATTTTGCTCCTATGATTTAACATCTGGTTGCAAAATCACCTGATCCAGGGGTAGATAACCTAAAACAACCTTTAGGGTCAACCCCTGCAATTTTTGAGGAACTCAAGGTATGATTTGGTTAAGGCCTAAAAAAAAAGTTGTTTGTTTCCTGTAACCCTACCCTAACAAGTTTTTATTCAAAAAAATCCCTACCCTAAAGTTTTTTCCGCCCTCCCAACTCCCAATCAACGTAAATCATGCATAAAGCACACATTTTTGACCAAAAAAATTATGCAAAAAAACTTGTTTTTACTGACCTACCTACCCTATTTTTTTCCGGACAGTTACAGGAAACAAACAATTTATTTTTTTAGGCCTAATCCACATTTTTGGAATTTTGAACACATATTTGTTTCAGGACTCTTCTATGTATGTATATATGATATCGATTTCAAGAGAACTTATAGGCATAATTTGGTTAATCCACAAAGTTTTGAATTTTGAACACATATTTTTTGTTTCAGGACTCTTCTATGTATGTATGACATCGATTTCAAGGGAACTGTAGACATGATTTGGATAATGCACATGTTAGGAATTTTGAACATGTATTTGTTTCAGGATTCTGCCATGTATGTTTGCATTGTCATGGACCACTACAAGCATGGTGACCTCGATCGCGTGCTGAAACAGAAACGCCAAAAGAAAGATGCCATCGAGGAACTGGTCATCAAGAAATGGCTCGGACAAATCATAGAGGCTCTGGTGTTTGTGCACAGAAAACAGGTCATACACAGGTAAGTCTCATCGTTAAGCCAATCACAGGTAAGGATGACTTTAAATCTCAAATACAACTGTCCAGATAAATGTGTCGTACTACATGATTTCAATTAAGATTTCGCTTTACACTGTTTAATATTACCCAGGCATAACCACTTTGAATGAGTGAGAGAGAGAGAGAGAGAGAGAGAGAGAGAGAGAGATATGAATGAAAACAAGCAGAATAGGCAAAGTGTGATAGAGTCAGATAGACACATAAACAGATAAACAACTGAGGGTCACAGAGAGGAAGTAAATATTATGAATTATCAGCATCGAATTACCTGTTTTTCTCTTTGTAGGGATCTAAAACCGAGTAACATATTCATCAAGGAAGATTTGAGTGTCACCATAGGTGATTTTGGAGTTGCCACTATCATGGGAGATGCACGCACAAAAACCAGAACTACAGTTGGTAAGAGACCTCCCATTCCTAGAATTAGAAAACAAGTCAAAACGTTTTGTGTATTTGTTTATTCATCCGTTTATCTATTCATCTATTTATTTATCTATTTATTCATCTATTCATTTATTTGTTTATCTATCAATTTATTATTGTTATTGTTATTATTATTATTATTATTATTATTATTATCATTATTGTTATTATTTTTGTTATTATTATTAGTAGTAGTAGTAGTAGTATTATTAGTATTTTTATTAGTATTAGTTTAATTATTATTATTATTATTATTATTATCATTATTATCGTTATTATTATTATTAAATTTGGAAATGAAAGATCACTTTTCAAAACGCTTATTTCACTTTTATAAGGTGATCTATCTTCTCAACCAGATACTGTAAAACCCTTTATTACCAAGCACATTTTTATTCACGCAACTGCCGTCTGAATCTGATCGCGGCAATTTAATTACACACATCAACTGTATCACCACTAGATGGGGCATTGTTATGCTATGTTTAACGTAATTCAGCGCAAGTAATATACGCGTTATCATCACGTAGCGTGAAATTAAAAGGAGCGCGATAATAATGGGTTTTACAGTACACCCTTACGTGACAGTGAAACAGGTCTCTTGTAGATGCTTCATCAAAAATCATTCTATTTCCACACAACATCAGAGGAAAAAACCTCATAATTAATCAAAAATAAAAACCTTGAATGTTTATTTCAGGATCTATGAACTGGATGGCGCCGGAGGTTTTGGAGCGGCCCTATGATGAACGTAGTGATGTGTGGTCGCTAGGCTGCATCACCTTGGAGATGACAACATGTGGTTTCTATGACGGCCACATCATGTCGGGGACACTCTTTGAGATCAAACAGAACCCACAAACGTTAGAGGAGACCTTGGAAGAAGTGGCCAAGGTACTTACGAATTGACATCTTTAACCCATTTACACTCAGAACGGCCAAAAGAGGCCTGACCATTTTGGCGATATTTTACTTACAAAAGCATTTTCTTGAAAACATTTGAAGGAGAAATGTTGATCAGGAGCCAAACAACAACTCTCCTTCAAATATGTTGTGAACTTTCGCTTTATTCAAAAGTTATTATCAAAAGTATGAGAGTAGCATACAATACCTTCTAGAAACACTCTAAGTGTTAATGTCTTAAAAGCCTTTAAGGTTTATGATATTATACAGTATCAATATTTCCTTAAAGATACTGCCATGGCTCCCAGAGACTAATTCAGCACTGTCTGTTTGGGAATTTTTTGCTAATAAATAAATGCAAAGGGAATTGTGGACATGATATATGCTGCAAGGCCTAAAAAATGTTTGTTTCCTTTAATGGTCCGAAAAAATAGGGTAGGTAAAATATTTTGGGTGTGTTTCATGCATGTTTTATGTTGATATAGAGTTGGAAGGTCGTAAAAAAATCAAGGTAGAGATTTTTTTAGTAAAAAAAGTTATTAGGGTAGGGTTACAGGAAGCAAACAACTTGTTTTATGCCTAACACGAATGTGTAGACCCAACATTGTTCAATCAGCCTGAGAACCAGTTTATTAATATTGATAATAATGGTAATAATGATAATAGTAATAATAAGAATGATAAGAATAATAAGAATAATATAATAATAATATTGATTATGATATAATAATGATAATAATGATAATAATAATAATGATAATTATAATAATAATAATAATGATAATAATAATAATTATAATAATAATGATAATAATAATGATAATAATAATGATAATAATAATAATAATAATAATAACAATGATTATAATGATAATAATGATAATAATGATAATATAATGATGATAATAATGATAATAATAATAATTCTTTATTTTATGAGGGTAACAGTCAAATACAGGATTAGATTTTAGCTGATTACTGTGTTCTGTATTTTCAGGGCTACTCTGCTGATCTGGTACAAGTCATCCGCACAATGCTGAGGAGAAACTTCAAACAGAGACCAACTGCAGTGTAGGTGTACCTCTAGGCCAAGAAAAATATATTGTTTGTTTCCTGTAATGGTCTGTAAAAAAATAGGGTAGGTAGGTCGGTAAAAAAAAATTTGCATTATTTTTTTGGCCAAAAATGAGTGTTTTATGCATGTTTTACGTTGATTGGGAGTTGGGAGGGCGGAAAAAACTTTAGGGTACAGATTTGTTTTTGAATAAAAACTTGTTAGGGTAGGGTTACAGGAAACAAACAACTTTTTTTAGGCCCTATAGTGATATGACTGGTAGTTTACTAGCTCAGCAAGCTATCTATTTATACTTCCTATGCTAAAGCTACTTTTGTCCAAAAGGTAATGACGCAAATATTTTGAAAACCATCTAAACCCTATAATATTGGTATTCATTGGGTAGCTCTCACTGAGTACTCTCAGATGTGTACCTATTTGCCAGGGTTTCAGTCATTTTCCAGATTTTTTGCATAACTCTGTATTGGTCAAATACATTTCCAGCTGCATAAGGATTAAGACAAGATTTTAGGGGGCCAGAAATAAGTATTCTGTTTGTAAATAACCATAACTCATGTTTGTACATGTACATACATTTAATTGGAAACCTTTTCTATCACCTATTGTATTTTAACAGTTTGCCCTCTTGTTGAACACTATGCCATATCAGACCATCTTATTTGAATTCTAAGTTACTCAAACTTATTTGAGGTTGCCAAGTTAGATCATATATGACTTTCTCAATTTTACCACTGCTTGAATGCCTTAATAGATTAAGCTTTCTGACTGATATCTCTGTTATGTTACAATGAAGAACTGATACTTTCAAGATGTTTTAACCAATACTTCACCATTCACATGATTCCTTTATCTATTTTCATCCTAAAAAAATTATATTATAATGTAAAACGTTGTTCATACCCACTTTATTTCCCAGTGACCTGACTGAGTTGCCTTACATCAAGAGCTGCCTATCTCTCAGTGGTTCTGCGCTGGCCAAGAAAAAACAGCCTTCAACTGCTCCTGCTACAAGTAAGAGAATAAATACACATCCACTCAAGGGGACCATTCTTGTTGATTTCTCATGGTAAAGAAATAGACAGGAAATAAAGCTCTATTCTGGCTGTATATTTTTAAGAGTTGTTTTCACTGGCTTATTGTCAAACGTTTGAATTGAGTGGTGGTAGCATAGTCTTAGCCAGCAGGGCGTCTGGGTGTCATTTTGGACACCCAAACCCTCAAAAACCACCCTTCAGGCCACCCAAATTTTTTGTGAGGAGTTTCTTGAAATGTCAATTTTAAGCATATAATTTAATGATTTTTACCCCAATATAATTCCCATGGCATCGTATATTGATATTATACCTCATATGTATAACTAAATACATGTTTATGGTTGTAATCTGAGTATATTATGATTTCCCTTAAAATTTGGATGCCCAAAGATTTTACAATTACCAATTTTGGGTACCCAGTTTCTAAATCTTGGCTAACACTCTGGGTGGTAGTCCAAAAACAAGGCTCATTCTGAGTTATTGTTAGAATTTCCAAACTGTATTACATATGACCTATGTCATAATTATTATCATTATCATCATCGTCATCATCATCATTGCCACTTTTAATCATCACTTTTAATCACCATCACCACCATCATCATCATCATCATCACCACCATCATCATCATCATCTTCGTCACTGCAATCATCATCACCACCACCACCATCATCATCATCATCTTCATCACTGCCATCATCATCATCACTGCCACCATCATCATATTCAATGTTCAAAAGAGCATGTGCAATAAGATACCTGCCTCTATAGAGCCGGTACCAAGAGGCGAGGGGCTGGCTGCAGTCATAGAATACCTAAAGACTAAAGACTATACATATGTCTGGTAGTTTACTAGCTCAGTGGATGATAGTGTATGTGTTATAAGATTACTAATCATGATACCTTCCCTGCCTCTATAGAGCCAGTACCAAGAGGCGAGGGGCTGGCTGCAGTCATAGAATACCTAAAGACTAAAGACTATACATATGTCTGGTAGTTTACTAGCTCAGTGGATGAAAGTGTATGTGTAATTATAATTAAGATTACTAATCACGATGCATTCCCTGCCTCTATAGAGCCGGTACCAAGAGGCGAGGGGCTGGCTGCAGTCATAGAATACCTAAAGACTAAAGACTATACATATGTCTGGTAGTTTACTAGCTCAGTGGACAAAAGTGTATGTGTTATAAGATTACTAATCACGATGCATTCCCTGTCCCCTACAGAGCCGGTACCAAGAGGCGAGGGGCTGGCTGCAGTCATAGAATACCTAAAGGTGGAACTGGAGACGGAACCTAACGTCCGCGAGGCTCTGGAATGCCTGGCCGAGATGACGAAGGAAGACGGCTCCGTTATCGATAAGAACGGCAAGATACTGATCGCCAAGGCCATGAGAGACTGGATAGATGTAGTGGAGATCCAGATATCCGGATGTAATATCCTGAATAACCTCATAGTATCAGGTGAGTACGGATCTGGATTTTGATCTGGATAGATGTGGTGGAGATCCAGATATCCGGATGTATCATGCTGAAAAACCTCATAGTATCAGGTGAGTACGGATCTGGATAGATGTGGTGGAGATCCAGATATCCAGATGTAACATCCTGAATAACCTCATAGTATTAGGTGAGTACGGATCTGGATTTTGATCTGGATAGATGTGGTGGAGATCCAGATATCCGTATGTAACATCCTGAATAACCTCATAGTATCAGGTGAGTACGGATCTGGATTTTGATCTGGATAGATGTGGTGGAGATCCAGATATCCGTATGTAACATCCTGAATTACCTCATAGTATCAGGTGATTACGGATCTGGATTTTTGATCTGGATAGATGTGGTGGAGATCCAGATATCTGGATGTAACATGCTGAATAACCTCACAGTATCAGGTGAGTACGGATCTGGATTTTGATCTGGATAGATGTGGTGGAGATCCAGATATCCGGATGTAACACGCTGAATAACCTCATAGTATCAGGTGAGTACGGATCTGGATTTTGATCTGGATAGATGTGGTGGAGATCCAGATATCCTTATGTAACATCCTGAATAACCTCATAGTATCAGGTGAGTACGGACCTGGATAGATGTGGTGGAGATCCAGATATCCTTATGTAACATCCTGAATAACCTCATAGTATCAGGTGAGTAGAACCTGGATTTTGATCTGGATAGATGTGGTGGAGATCCAGATATCCGGATGTAACATCCTGAATAACCTCATAGTATCAGGTGAGTAGAACCTGGATTTTGATCTGGATAGATGTGGTGGAGATTCAGATATCCGGATGTAACATCCTGAATAACCTCATAGTATCAGGTGAGTAGAACCTGGATTTTGATCTGGATAGATGTGGTGGAGATCCAGATATCCGGATGTAACATCCTGAATAACCTCATAGTATCAGGTGAGTAGAACCTGGATTTTGATCTGGATAGATGTGGTGGAGATTCAGATATCCGGATGTAACATCCTGAATAACCTCATAGTATCAGGTGAGTAGAACCTGGATTTTGATCTAGATAGATGTGGTGGAGATCCAGATATCCGGATGTAACATCCTGAATAACCTCATAGTATCATGTGAGTAGAACATGGATTTTGATCTAGATAGATGTGGTGGAGATCCAGATATCCGGATGTAACATGCTGAATAACCTCATAGTATCAGGTGAGTACGGATCTGGATTTTGATCTGGATAGATGTGGTGGAGATCCAGATATCCGTATGTAACATCCTGAATAACCTCATAGTATCAGGTGAGTAAGACCTGGATTTTGATCTAGATAGATGTGGTGGAGATCCAGATATCTGGATGTAACATCCTGAATAACCTCTTAGTATCAGGTGAGTACGGATCCGGATTTTGATCTGGATAGATGTGGTGGAGATCCAGATATCTGGATGTAACATCCTGAATAACCTCATAGTATCAGGTACATAAGAACTTGGATATCTTTTTTTAATTTTTAAAATTCTTTTTGAGTACCTGTAACAATGGGTTGTTTATTTTGAATGTGGAGGATATACCCTTTCAAGTCTAATGTTAACCTTGAAAGTAATTTCTAGATCTATGATAATTTTAAAAATAATTGGAAAAATTTGAGGGAGATTGAGTCAATGATTTTGGTTGGGATTAACATTTCTCCTGCAAACTTATTCGTAAGAGAGGTTTTGTAAGAGAGGTTTCTCCTAAATAGTCAGGCCATTATCAGGTAATAGAGGCATTGATGGTTAGACATAATGAATAAACCATTCTTATGATTCTATGCCTCTGTTATTTTGGCCTGGGTGCATTTAACATTAGTTTATCTTTCATAATCATATTATGCCTTCTCTCTTTTAGCTGTGCCTGACGATACTCTTTATTCCAAGGAGATTATATCTGTTGTACCATTAGCAATGAAGGTAAGTGTTCTAATACTTAGCTTATATATATGTGTGTGTATATATATATATATATATATATATATATATATATATATATATATATATATATATATATATATATATATATATATATATATATATATATATATATATATATATATATATATTACTTAATTATTTATTAGAACCCAAAGTTTGTTTTAGATATGTTGTTCCTATAATTAAAAGGATTAAATCTGAGCGCTATGTCAAGTTGTTCCTGTATTCAAAAGAAGTAGTCCTAAGCACTTTATGATTAGTCAGCGATTTCACCATGTTGCTACCTGCTATTATCACTGCCTGCTGCCTCTATTGTTATCCACTGCTGCCTATTGTTTTTTGCTGCTGCTTGTATTGTTTTCTGCTATTGTTCTAGTCTCACGCGGGTTCCTCACAGCTCCAGCAGTCCGCCTGTGCACTCCTCATGGCTTTCTCTGCCGATGGTAAGTCATAATTAGGGGTCCATACCGTTAAAATTATACGGTATGGTACGGTTCCGGTATTTTTTATACGGTTCCGGTATTCTAACGGTACCGATACTGGTTACTTTCTTTACTTTGTCGATGTTTTCGAAATTCTGTCGCGCGCGTTAGTGCTTGGAAAAGTGTGGTGGGGCTGGACTAGCACCATGTAAAATTCATAGCGTGGCAGTTTTTTCTGCCCTCCCAACTCCCAATCAACGTTAAGCGTGCATAAAACACACAATTTTGACCAAAAAAATAATGCCAAAAAATATTTTTTTCTTGGCCTAAAGACTTGTCCATCAGATGAAAAATGTTCTGCACCGTGTTTCACCCACTACTCATGACCACCTACCGCAAATGACCATTTTACAACCTGCCCAAAGTGTCTCTTTGCTGGTTTGCTCGTATATCAAAGCCACGAATTAGTAATCAATGAATGTGGAGCACTTGTGAATTTCAAGCTTCAACAGTACAACCAGAAACATCAAGATTTTATTATCACTTTTTAATGTGCAATGGCAAATAACAACATAATGTTTAAATGAACTAAAACAAAAATTTACAATGCTGAACTGTTCTGATTGTTATTTTGTACTGTAGAGGGAGCTGCTGAAGTGATAGGAGTTGTGGGAGGGGTCCAGGACGTCCTAGCCGCTATGAGGGCTTTCCCCAACAATGCTGAACTGTTTTGATTGTAATTTTGTACTGTAGAGGGGGCTGCTGAAGTGATAGGAATTGTGGGAGGGGTACAGGACGTCCTAGCCGCTATGAGGGCTTTCCCCAACAATGCTGAACTGTTTTGATTGTTATTTTGTACTGTAGAGGGGGCTGTTGAAGTGATAGGAACTGTGGGAGGGGTACAGGACGTCCTAGCCGCTATGAGGGCTTTCCCCAACAATGCTGAACTGTTTTGATTGTTATTTTGTACTGTAGAGGGGGCTGCTGAAGTGATAGGAGTTGTGGGAGGGGTGCAGGACGTCCTAGCCGCCATGAGGGCTTTCCCCAACAATGCTGAACTCTGCGCTACCTGCTGTAATGCTCTATGGAGTCTCTCTGTCAATGGTGAGTATTTTCTTTCCCTTTTCCCTAGTCCCCCATACAAAGCCTATACCCCTTCCCTATACCAATGGTGGTATTTCACCAATACCACCATTGTCTTATAATGCAAGTGTGTGTTACTTAGTTATTTTGGAGTAAATCTGGAAAGTTGCCAGTGACTTGGGGTTAGGCAGTGGTTTTCGCCGGGTACTCCGGTTTCCTCCACTACTTACAACTGGCTAGTCACGAATTAGCCACAATTGGCATAAATGTGACGAAAAACGAAATTCCAATTCCAATTGGAGTAAATCTGTCAATTGTTTCAACAATGACTGCTGCTTTTATTTTGCCTGTTATTATTGGTGCTAGTTTGTCATTTGGCTTGTTACATCAGTCCTGTTCCCCTGTGAATAATGAATATATTTCATCGCCTTACCATGATGATAACCAAAATATCATATTTGTATGGCCTTTGTTTTGTTTTCTTAGAGGGCAATGCCAAGATTTTGACGGAGGAGAAAGGTCTCCAGGATGTATGCAATAGCATCAACAGTCACAGTGATAATAGTGATCTGGTAGAGGCCGCCTGTGCTGCTATGCTGTCTCTCTCTATGGAGGGTAAGTAGATGTTCTCTCTCTCTCTCTCTCTCTCTCTCTCTCTCTCTCTCTCTCTCTCTCTCTCTCTCTCTCTCTCTCTCTCTCTCTCTCTCTCTCTCTCTCTCTCTCTCTCTCTCTCTCTCTCTCTCTCTCTCTCTCTCTCTCTCTCTCTCTCTCTCTCTCTCTCTCTCTCTCTCTCTCTCTCTCTCTCTCTCTCTCTCTCTCTCTCTCTCTCTCTCTCTCTCTCTCTCTCTCTCTCTCTCTCTCTCTCTCTCACAGACATATGATTAACAAACTCATTTTATCATTTTAGACCTTATATGGTTATCTGAAATGCTTCTTGATGTAGTTTAAATAATCCAAAAGAAATTTGTAGGTAAAATGTATGTAATTATGCTTTTTGCTGTAGTGCATTAAATTTGAATAACAATGAATATATGGACCTTTTAAGAAACTGAGCAAGCTAAATCCCAATTATAAAAATTAAGTCTTAACCCTTATGATACTGGTGGCTAATTTTTTGGCCAACACAAAATTTTGTAAAAAGCTGAAACTGACTGAAAGCCAGTCACATGGGTACGTATCTGAAAGTGCTCTGTGAGAGCTATCCAATGAACACCAACATGACAGGGTTCAGATGGTTTTCAAAAATCGTTGCGTCTTTGTGCTTTGGACGAAAGTAGCCTCAGCATTGGAAGGGTTAAGGTATATTTTAGTGTTTATGAATGAAGATGGTCTGACTAAGCTAAAAATGATTTCTGTGTATTGACAGATTTTTGCAAGGCGCTGTTTTGCTTTCTTTTCCAGATGAGAATCTTGAGCATGTGGCAGATTTGAACTGTGTGGGTCTGCTTATCTCTGCCATACAGACTCATGTGAAGGACCCCAAGGTGGTCAAGAATGCCTGCATGGCCCTTGCAAGTTTTGTGGAACCCGACGGTGAGAAAAATATCAATTCATTCATGCCTGGAGTTCCCTTGGCAGGGTTCGACTTTCCCAGAGGCCCGGGGGCATATGCCCCTAGATTTTGCGGTGGGCCCCTAGATTTTTCAGTCTAGGGGCCCGAAATAGTATGAAAAATTACCAAAAATCCTGTTTTTGACCACTAATTTTCATCGAAAGACCTATTCGGGCCCCTAACCTGAAATCTAAGTGTCAGACCCTGCTTGGAATTGGAATCTTGATGCTATGATAATTGATGATTGATATTGAACTTTTGGAGCCGTTCAACCTTTAGGGTTGAAAGGTGCATTACATTTATTTGTCGCAGTTTTTTCTTTTTCGGTCATTCTTTGAATCGTTTCAATTACGTAAATGTTAAGAACATGAAAAAATGTAAAGAGCGTCCAAAGTAAACCATTTGTATTTGATACCAGATACTGTATACAGTGATAATATTGTGGCAGTAATTAATGCATACTTTGCACAACCCTGTCTGAAAAAATTAAACTGCCCCTGGCTGCTGATCGCATTACTTTATGTGCAAAACTAACATGGTAAACAGTACACAATATCTTATTTCTATTGGTATTCTGGGTTTGTATTTTCAGAGGAAAGTGCATTCAAAGTTGTGAATAATACGAGTGGAGATGAGTCAGTGGCTGGTATCCCCATCATCCTGGCCGCCTACAAGGCCCACAAAGACAACGCGGAGGTGGTGGAGAATATATGTACTCTCTTCATGGAACTCACAGAATACGGTAGGTAGAAATGGAAAAATAATAAGGGTCCAACAATGTATACATCAAAGTCGAAGTCTTATATTGAATGTGATAGGGTAATACATACATTTTAATGGTTAAAGAATGTCTTATTTCCTTATGAATTTTAAAGGTATTTAGTTAAAAAAGGTCCAATATTGATATTTTATAATATTTGCATTAATGAGTTTCAGATTGAAATAATACCATTATCAATTGTATTTATTTCAAATTTCTTAATGTTTAGGATGATAAAGTCCTTGTTACATATCTGATGCCTGTTATCTTGTAGATCTATTGAGATCAGAGCTTAAAGATCAGAGCCTAGTGTCTGTTCTCACTAAGATTAAAGCCAAGTTCTGTTTTGTTTTAGATCTATTGAGATCAGAGCTTAAAGATCAGAGCCTAGTGTCTGTTCTCACTAAGATTAAAGCCAAGTTCTGTAAGGTCAAGGTGAGACGCCTGGCTTTGATAACACTGGTAGCATCCTTGAACTCTTCACCTCTGAACCGTGCAGCAAGATTAGAGAACAATAATAAAATATAAATAATAAATAATAAAAAAAATAATAATAATAAAAATAAAATAATAATAATAATAAAAAATTAGAGAACAAGACAAAACTCAACTTGTTATTTAGGCAATGCATTATTGTTATTAAGGCAATGCATTATTAATGTCATTGCTCAAAATGTTACAATGGATTGACCTGAATGAATGGAGACAATAAAAAATAGCTGTTTACAGCGAATTTAAGTAGACAAAATTCAACTTAAAATGCATTATTGAAAATTAACATTAACCTCTTGAATTTAAGCGCCAAAGGTAAATTGAATTAAATTTATTTTTGATTATTTAAAGATCAAACCATGTTTTTTTTAACCAGTTCATGCCTCCCTATTTCTAGAACATTTTTTCTGGCAAATCCATATTTCAAAGAGTTTCTGGGGTAAAATTGTTAATTAATGAATATTTAGAAAATTTTGTGCAGCTTCAGAGGTGAAAGATTCAGGAATTTGCATGAGATGAAATTAGATTTCATTCTTGATTGCCGACTTTTTACCTTGGCTTTGAGTGACTGACAGGAACACTTCGGGGGATGAAAAGAAAATGATACATTTCCATCAAATTTAAAATCATATCCATTGCTGATGGTGGAACTATCTTTACAATAAAAAAAATAGGCAAGCAAATATATTTTGGCTTATTCAATCATAATTTTAATTCAATTCTGGTGGTAGCTGAATTGATAGTTGTGATAACTGAATTTCAAATTTTTCAGCCTTAGAAGTAAATCACCAGTTTATTTTAAATTTGATAGTTATGGCTAGCTTTCTTTCTTCCCCTGTGCAGTCTTTAAAACCACTCTCTGTGCAGACATCTTGCATCTTGATATCTTCATACACAATTCAAAAATACACATGTACATTCCTCTAGGGCTTTAACCCATTAATGCTCAAAGCGGCCAAAACCAGCCTGACAATTTTGAAGAAATCTTTCAGGTTTTAGCACAATTGGCAAAATATTTGAAGGAGGAATGTTGATCAGCACATTACCAACAACTCTCCTTCAAATATTTTGTAAAATAATTCCCAATTCAAAAGTTATTGTCAAAAGTATCATCGCTCCAGACGACAATTTCTGAATGAAGCCTTAAGCATTAATGGGTTAAAAAGAGATTAAGCTAGGATTTAGAAAAAAATTACAAAATTAACAAATATAAAATCTAGTGTTATGTTTTTTCAATAGGAAGACCAAAAACTCTTCATGAAAAAATCTATACATCTTCATGGTATCTTCAATTAATGTTCTGGAATTCACGTTGAAGTGAAACTCTAAGATTAATTGTTTGGAATTGAAACATTTTTTTTCCAGAACTTTTTCTCTCTGTTTCTTCTATAAGATTTTGTGATTCTTCAAAAGGAACAAAATTTCTTTTTTGGGGGGAATTTATTCTGTATTTTTTCATCACATTTTTTTTACATGAGGAAGTGTGTATTTTTGAATTTGCTTTAATGATAGTGCTATATATTGCCTGAGTGGTAGTAGACCTGACCTTAGGTGAGGTGTTTACCTGCGAGATCAAAGGCTGACATTAATCAATGTGGATATTTCCGACAAACTCCAGAGCCCACAAATTTCATACCCAAAATCCTCCACTAGCCGACACTGGTTCTCGCCTGCACTTTGTATGAAGCGAGTCAGTGTCAAGTACTCCAGATAGCCTTATCTGAATATTGCATGCTATGATTCTGTCACTTGCATGAATTCTGGAACAAGGCCCTGTTGCATAAAACACCATAAGGGTAGAAATCCGCTATGGTTTGTAAGAGGTTATATTAACCTTAAGTTTGAAATTAAAGAATATGGGTCATATCACAGTATTCGTTTTGGGTCTGGACAGGACATTTTGAATAGAAAAACTTATTTTATCCAAAATATGGTTGAATTTCAAAAATGGTTTTGAACCTGTGTGAATCTTTAGTCAGATTACATCTTTTACAAAAAAGTTTGTTTGAAAATATTTTAGTTTGACTGAAATAATAGCAAATTTAAAAAGGGTCTGGACAGGACATCATTCAGACATGGTTTTCTGGTACCAACACATAAGTAAAAATTCCTTCTTGTCTGAAACTTTCTTTTTATAAACACATAATTCAATTATTTAGAGAAGGTTTTAAAGTCAACTTCAATACGTTGAAAAAAATAAAATTCCTAAGCACTCATAGAATTTTGCCACATTTTGTAACTCTCTTTAGGGTCTGGACAGGACATGAGGTCTGGATCTGGACAGGACATATTTGTCTGGAGCAGATAGTTATCTAATATACGAGGAAGAGAACCTTTTTTCCTAATATAATTACTCTATTCAACATTCAACTTAGGTTAGTAGTACATATAAAGATAAAAATCTGTTATTACTGGAATAATCAAGTACCAAGAATATATTTTATTAGGCGATCATTTGAGTTAAGAAATATGCTTAGTCAGTTCCTTTAACTTAAATCTTTGCACCTTTGCCTTCAAAACAATGCCTTCTTATCAATATATTTGAGATATATTGATTAATATAATTTCAATGAAATACACATAAAAATCTATATTTCATTGTCATTGGAAATGGACTTCAGAAGTACTCTCAACATCTGAATCAAAATTAAACATAGTAGCTGGTCATGAGAGCTGAATATAACCATATGGTAGTTTAAAGTGTAATGCACTAATTCACTACTATATCATTCAGCCCTCATGACATGATCTGCTTTATGAATGGTTCACATCAATTCGCACTACAATATATTCAATTATTTGTAAGTTATATATATTCTGGTTAATCCTGCTGGTAGGAAATGATGATTTAAAACTCCCTTATGGGAATTGAGTCAAGGATACTGAAATACTGTCAAATACACATACAACTTCCTAAGAGGAAATCAATCAGGGCAGGAAATACACTTCAGTCATTACACTAGTAGACAGGATTAAAACTGCTGTCACATGGAAATTTGTGACTTATCAAGGGGTCTTTAATGCTCACCTTTACAGGTGTTATGGTGGGGATAGGTCAGATTGTACACATGACTAATTATATGTAGTTTTACATATTGATTCAAGTCCATAGCCTAAACCATCGTCATGAAACTAGCTCTGTCTATTCTCTGTCTCCCTGTCTGTTTGCTCATTTATACATGTTCAGGTATTCATGTACATCGTAGAGGATTGGTCAATTGTAATTAACAAGTATTCACTAAGGGTGGCACCACTTCAGTTAGGATGGTCAATACATGTTACTTGCATAGGAATGGTAGATTGCAATAACAGGCAATTGACAGATAATCATTTAGGATGGTTAGCTGGTGAGCTGTCACACTAACAGCTAAAACCTTAATAACAAAATAAACAAACATTTAATGAACTATTTGTCTGATGTAAGTTGTTAACTTTCTAGAAACAGATATGTTCGCTTAGTAGTACTGCACACAAACTGCTTAGTTACTTCCTTGGTTTCCTTAATTTATGAATCCGTATATGGAGACTGGATGTAACTGAATAACCTATCCCACCTGGCAGTTTCTGGGGATTGGGTGTACGGAAAATCCTATTTCCTAAATTTCATTTTGCAACTTATTTTGGTATGGTTTGTATATGGTTATCTGCAAACATTGTCATAATTCAAAAAATAAGATCACCTTAAAAGTATGACATATATGTTAATCACATTCAGTAGTGTGTTCCTGTGTCAATTATAGAAAAGGAATGTCTACATTTGCTATTTATTTCCAAACATATAAGCATATCTTTGTCCTGTCCAGACCCCATTTTTCCTGTCCGCACCCCAGCAGGGTCTGGACAGGACAAATGTCTAGGGGGGTGGTAGCACCCCCCATCATAGCCTTGGTCAAAATATTTCATGCCACATGGAAGATACTGGTATAGAGAGGGTAGGTTGTGAAAATTATGATTTTTTTATTTGAAATAAGAAAAATAATGAAAAAATAGCATCTCAAATGTAGCAGACTGGATTTTTCCAATCAACAATGAACAATAAATCAATTATTTATGATTATAGGACACATCCTAAAAGATCAAATTTTATTGCTGGTATACATATTTCTAATTTGTAGAAAAAAAGTTTGAATTTAATTACTAGATAAAAAATAGAGGCATTTTTCTAATTGTCCTGTCCAGACCCCAGGTGAACATAAATTACAGGTAATTGGCTAGTCCCCGGGGGTATGGCACGACAAAATGAAAAAAATTCAAACTTTTTCACACATTTTGAAAGGTCTATTTTCAGAATATATAAAGTTTTCTAGTCACAAACAATATTTTTTTTCGAACTTCCATGTCCTTTAATATCCTGATATGACCCATATACCTTAGCCCTTAAGGAAAACCAGATGGGTTTCCAACCCTTAGTGTACCTAAAAGCAACATAGAGTATGAAATAAGGGTACTTTGGCCCTTTACCCTTATGCTGCTGGAAGTTAATTTGGCCATTAAAAATGATGCAAAAAACCTGAAATATGACTAAAACCCTGGCATATGGGTACTCATCTGAGGGTACCTTCCAACCTCAGCGTTGGAAGGGTTAACCCTTATGCTGCTGTTGGCTGATTTGGCCAATACAAAATGATTGAAACCATGGCACGTTGGTACTCATCTGAGACTACCCAGTGAGAGCTCTCCAATGAATACCCACATGACAGGGTTTAGATGGATTTCAAAAATCTTTGCATCCTTATGCTTTGGTCAAAGGTAACCTCAGCAGTGGAAGGGTTAAGGAAACATCTATCCTTCCATTGCTAAGGCTACTTTCATCCCCAGCACAATGACACAAAGATTTTCGAAAACCATCTAAACCCTGTCATGTTGGTATTCATTGGGTAAGCTCTCACAGAGTACTCTCAGAAGAGTACCCATGTATCAGGGTTTTGGTCATTTTTCAGATTTTTGCATCATTTGTATTGGCCAAATTAGCCACCAGCATCAAAAGGGTTAAGGAAACCTTAAATGTTTTATGCAACTGTGTTCTGCGTCCGCCTTGCAGCTACTCTTAGGTAGTATTGCTGAGTGTGTGCGTTTTAGTGTGTGTGTTTTGAGCCTCATGCCTGCATGTCTTATCTGCACTTGCTTTAACAGAGGATGTGGAGGATGAGTTGAGAATACCCCAGGTCCAGGAGACCCTCAGCGAGATCCACAAACGCTACAAAGATAACCAGGTACAACTCCACCCACCCAGTGCTGTCCAAAACCTGTATGTTTCTTGTTTTGCTCCCCTAACCCATTAAAGCTTTAAGTTCACCCAGGTACCACTCTACCCAGTGCTGTCCAAAATCCCTCCACTTTCCTGTTTTGCTCCCTTAACACATTAATGCTTGGAGACCCCAGGTACAACTCTACCCAGTGCTGTCCAAAACCCCTCCACTTTCTTGTACATTTTGTGTTTGTAACAAACCTTGTCAGATGTTGATAATGACTCTTTACATGCTTGGAGACCCCAGGTACAACTCTACCCAGTGCTGTCCAAAACCTGTCCACTTTCTTGTGTATTTTGTATTTGTAACAAACCTTGTCAGATGTTAATAATGACTCTTTACAAAATCCACAAACGATACAAAGATAACCAGATACAACTCTACCCACTGCTGTCCAAAATCTTCTTTATTTTTGAATTTTTACAAGCGCTCAAAGATAACCCGGTACAACTCTACCCACTACTGTCCAAAACATGTCCACTTTCTTGTTTATTTTGTATGTTTATAACAAACCGTGGCAGATGTTAATAATGACTTCACAAAACCCACAAAGATAACCAGGTAGAACAAGTTTCTAGTTACCAGGTGTTATTCTCTCCGTTGCTGTCCTAAACACTTCCTTTTTCTTTTGGGATTGTTTAACAAAGAGTGTCAGATGATTTTCATGGCTGTTTACAAAATCCTCATATGCTACAAAGAAAACTATCAAGCACTGTCTTAAATATCCAATCTATTTTTCTTTTCTTTAATGAACAGTGTCAAATTCTTTTTTCTAATGCCCATTAACAATTATTACGGAGTCACAACTCCCCTCCGCCATGTTTCGTGTATACCTCACTAATTGTTTGCTTTATTGTTTTATTTACTTCCTTTTCTTCATTAAATGAGATATTGAAAAACAAATATATGTATATATATATGGATATATATATATATATATATATATATATATATATATATATATATATATATATATATATATATATATATATATACATGTATATATATATAATATACAGTCAAACTTGCCTCAACGACCACTTCTCTTAAACGACCACTTGCCTTGAACGACCGTTTCAAATCCCCCCAAGGCTATTCCCTCTATATTTTACCTTGATTAAGCGACCACTTGCTTGACGCGACCAACGACCATGAAATCTTATCCCTACGAGTGAATGGTCCTTCATTTAACGGCCACTTGAATGCCTAGACCCCTTGTATATTGGAAAGGGCACAATAAAATAAGGAAATAATCGGTAAAAAATTGAAAGTATATCATTTCTGAGGGCCCTCAATTAATGATATAGTTCAACTTTTATTTTTCTGATTTGTTTATTCTTAAGATTTTAATGAGGAAATGTCAACAAACGCAGCTAAACATAACAATCTCAATAATTCCAGGTCATTGTTGGAAATTCTTTGTTTTTTCATAACCTCGCTCAGACCCTCAACCCCTTCTTAAGAGACCACCTCTTTTAAAGACCACTTTTGACTTTTCCCTTGAGCGGTCGCTTAATAGAGGTTTGACTGTATATATATATATATATATATATATATATATATATATATATATATATATATATATATACATATACATATATATATATATATATATATATATATATATATATATATATATATATATCGAAAGAATACTTGATTGTACATTTGGTTACTGACTTCAAATGGTCAACTTTTTTATTTGATTCAATAAGATTCTACTTAATTGAATCTCTTAATTAGTGCATATGTAACATAATTAGATGATATTTCTAATATTGGAACTGCATGAAATTGTTTTGAAAAGATGGGTTGAAGACAAAAAAATTAGAGGTATTTTTACCCTCTCACTTTCCAAGTATTATTATCATATTGTGAAGACCCTGCACAATCAGGTAATCATGCTTCAATTTTGCACCTACTAACGCTTTCAGCAAATTGAATGAACACAGAATGTTCACATTGTTTGACTCATACTGACTTGCCATTGGCAACCATGGCAAAGCCCAAATCTTGATGTACTTTGAAATGTCTACTAGATGTCGCTAGTGTGTATCTGTATTTGGCTACCTTCAACACAATAATCACATTGAATGATATGCTAATTCATAGACTTGTCAGCTATCAATGACACCTCTAGTACTTACACATTTTACAAGTTTTGTTGCAGTATTAATGGAAATGTATAGCCTGATCAATGTGATGGTCGTTTTTAATTTTGTAGAGCAAAGTATCGATTGATTATCAAAACAACATTGTGCTAAAAGAATGAACAAATAGATTTGTTAACGGAAATGACTGTACTCCCATAAAAAAGTTATTTTTTTCACCATGCATATTTTCAATGATACTTGTGATATACTAACAAAGTTTTTGACTTCTTTAAGTGTCAAAATGAAAATGAGCTTTTAACTTTTTTTAGATCATGTCTAAAACACATTTTCTAATAGATGTGATTCTAATATTTGTTAATTGTCTCTTTCCTCCCCAATCCAGGATGTGATGACCCCCTGCGAAGCTGCTCTCTCCAAGCTCTCAGCACCAAAGCAAAGCTAGCCAACAACAAAGATATGGAAACAAAATGGGTTCCTTACCCGTATGCTGCTGGTGGCTAATTTGGCCAATACAAAATGATCCTAAAAACGTTTAAACCTTGTCATGTTGGTATTCATTAGATGGTTCTCACTGAGCACTCTCACATAAGTCTCCATATGCCGTGGTTTCAGTCATTTTTAATCTTTTTTCGTATTGGCAAAATTAGCCATCAGCAGTATAAGGGTTAATCTTATTGTCATAGGAATTGTTCCAAAATGTGTTCATAGGTCTTTCTAAGAGCTAGTTTGCCAAAAACGGCCTGTTTAGATGATAAAACAGGCATTTTACCTATGTTTTAAGGGCAAAGAATTTGTTTTTATACAGGAAATATGTATTTCCATGAAATCGGTTCATACAAGTATGAATTTCCTCTTACAGGCTAGACACATTCTTTGAATAAGAGAAGTATTTGCCATGTATATTTCCATAAAAGAAAATGCACTATAAAGTAACAGTATAGTAAATCTCTTTCCATATATGTGTATATTACATGGTGAATAAAGGTTTCTATTACAGAGAGTGGGGAATACCCGATACTTCCAAGTTGGTAGAAACTTACTAGTATCAGGGACGTTTATACAATCAACATCTCTGCTAGTATCTACTATTATTAATGATACTGCTGTTTATCTCTTTCCATGTGTGTCTTTATAACATGGAGAGTGGTCGTGTTTCTGTTGCTGATACAAGAAAATATCTGGTACCTCCAAGTTGGCAGAAACATACTAGTATCTACTATTTATGATTCCACTGTCTTTAAGTGGTACTGAAGCAGTTTGAAAACTTCTTTGAGCATTCTCACAATTTAATGCTTGTGTTATATCATAGAGTATCACCTTAACCATTCAGATGCATGCCTGTAATGACCAAAAAAGGGCTGACTGTTAGGTGGTAATTTTGCTGGACTAATCAGCATATTTTGGAAAAAATGAAAAGATATGTCAACTATGACACAATCCTCTTCAAATATTTTAGGAACGTTCTAGTTCAGTTATTTTCAAACTTACTATATATCCAGATGTTACTTTTGAAGGATAGCTTAAAGCATGAAAGGTAATTATTTTAAAGGAGGGGTCGCAACTCTTGTTAGTATTAGTTATTTCCAGATAACTGAGCACATGAATAATCCAATGATTGAATTGATAGATCAATTGTTAATGATTTGCTTAGAATAAACAGTATTTGTTATTTCCATCCAATTTGTAGATGAATAAGAGCAGAGGGATAAGAGATGAATAATCATACTTCTTTACTTGGCAAACAGATCCCAAAAAATGTGTTGAATTTGAATCATCCTAAAAACTTGCAGAACTGTCATGTACAAATAAAATGTTGATAATATAAAATACAAAGCAAGAAACTTGTAGTGCTGATAAAGAGCCCATGATAAACTATGTACCCCCCTCCCTCCTGCTAAAGATTACCATTTTTGATAAAAACGATATATGGTGGCCCCTTTCAATTGAACATTAAAAGAGGCAGGCCTTAGAGGCAAAAGCCCCAAAAACAGCCATATAGCTAAACCCTACAATAGTCCTATACATAATTGACGTCAATTTTTTTCTTTTGTTCATAAAGTTATTACCAGGAAATGGATATTTCAATCATCATAGGTTTCAACTGTTTAAGTTGTGGATTATTTCTAGATGTCCAATATTGCCAATTGAATATATATTAAGGGCTGTGATTTGTATGATTGTATTACTCAGGAATTGACACTTAAATTCCCAAATATTGATTTTAGAGCTGCTGTGATTTTATACTGAAATGAAGATGTAGAAAAGCTAGTACATGCATTATCTGAGAACATCTTGAGTTAACCCATTCATGCACATTTCTGGAGTACTATTTTTTAACCCATTCATATCTGCAGCGGCCAAAAAAGATGACTATTTTGTTCCTTCTCAAGCAAATGCATCTTCCAAAAATGTTTGAGAAATGTTATTCAGTTCTCAACCTTAGATCACCAAACACAAGTGGATTCGAAACCAGCCGGTCAACCTGAACATGCTAGCCTCAACCAATGTCAACTAATAGCCGCTAATATGCCAAAAATTGGTGCTCTATGCACCCCCAGCTGGTGGTGGAGATAAGGTTTCTCAGTAATGTAATCGATGCGAGAGCCCTGATTGGTCCTTGTTCCCACGTGTCCTCGTGCTGATGGCTTATCTGGTACTCCTGGCATGAGTCCAGCACTTAACTATAGGGCATATAGTAATTGGTCTCTCGCTACATATCCATTCTTTTCTTCATCCAAGTCTCAACTAACAACTCTCCATGTTTTATATCTAAGTTATTTCAAAAGATATGTTTGATCCAGTTGAGGTTTTTCAAGGGTAACTATAAGCATGAATGGGTTAACTATGGAACTGTGTATACTAGACCTAGGATTAGGATATAGCCAATAGTATATGCAGTGTTACTGTCATAAACGAAAACATTCCGTCCTTTCTGAGCTTCAAACTTAATTTGTCTTCTACCAGGCAAGCAGGAAACTACTACTACAGCAGTAGTCTTGTCTGAATTGTATTATGATTTACAATGTTTTAAATAAAGTCTTCATCTATGAATCAGAATAAATGTTATTTGATTGGATTACTTTGTTTGTTATTTTAAGATTGTTCAGCATAGATCTATATGACACATTGAGTAGCAGGGACTTAGCCTGTCTTTTGTAATCCTTTTTAGACAGGCAAAAAATTATATAAAGCATTTTCAATTTTTTACTTTTTTGGACTAATTATCATATCATTTCCTAACAAACCAACTTCTAAGACATGGCTCAAATGCAAATAGCCTTTTTTTGATAAAATAGGCTATCAAATGTATTTGGTATAAGGATTTGAAGCAGGTAAGAAGCTAAATCTGGATGGGCGGAGAGTTGATGAATTACTCTTTTGGACAGGCATTTTATGAAATCCTGGCTAAGGCCCTGTTTAGTAGGGATGGTGTGTGACAATATCAATAATTCCTTAACGATACAATATCTTAACGATATCTTTAACAATACTGCCTGCCTCTTAGGAACATAATCCTTTTTAAATTTAGCACTGTTCGCTTCAGGAATTTCACTTTTAAATAACGAAATATCTTCATTCAAAGGGGTCCAGGTAGCAATTAAGTCTAATTTTATATATATACATGTATATCATAAATCATAACTTAACGATACTATATATTTTCAATACAATACTTTTTCCCCATTCAAAATCGGTATTTGGTTGTATATCGAGTTCCGAAACATATCCCTATACTTGAGGCAAGATAAGGTAAATGGTTTAACAGAAGTAAACAGTTTTGAGAACTAGGTGCATATTCTTGATCACAATATTGATAAATAACACTATAAAGTATTTCATTTCTCAGAGATGTATAATGATAGTTCCTTCTTTTTAGCATGGACTTAGTATAAATAACATACAACAAGCATTCGTAATTAAATTGATTTTATTTCCTAATTTTTCTTGAGTTATACCCTAACTCATTTGCACAACTCTAAATCATACAAAAATGCTGTGTCTCCCGATATATACACAGTATCACCTCAATCCACCCTTTTCTTTAGGGCCAAGGTAACATGACACAACATGATATATATTTCGTCTTCTCATTTTATTCTATCATACAGTGATAAAATTTTCTAATGCAATATCGGGAATGTAAGTTTGGAAACAAAGGTTTCAAACCCTTTTTTAAATATATTTCCATTCAACTGTAGGTGCGTAAAACAATTTTTTAATGGTTTGAATCAATCATATTCAAACATTTATGATTTTCCAAAATATTGCTTGATTATCCTAAAAGAGCATCAACTTTTACCAGACACGATATTTGAGATATGTGCAAATCTTATCCTGAGGCTTTCCATACCCAAATGACAGTTCAGGTATATCAATATCAGTGTTTAGGAAAAATCATTGCAATATTTCTTTATTGATAAATACAGGTGAACTTGGATATGACAGACTCAATGGGAACAGGAAAATTGGTCCGTCGTATGCAAAATCCGTCGTATACATATGACGAATACTTGATATGCATCGGGCTGGGACCAAGCATATTGTCCGTCATATGCAAAAATCTGTCGTACAGTGGTCCGTCATATCCAAGTTCACCTGTATCAGCAAAATAAATGTTGCCACATTATTCGTTGTACACTAATTTCGAGCCCTGTACACTGATACAAACTGCGATGACCAGCTTTTTTATCATGATATATTTTGAAACTGGAACTTGACATTCTACAGCAGCCAATTTCTCTGAGAATCTCATAGCTTTGAAATGAAAGATGCCTGAGAGCAATAAAAAAATGTACTTGGAAATTATGGCTGTCATTGTTTTTGATATCTACTTCTTCCTTTTTTTTTCAATTGTATATAGATTTTTTTTTTTAATTTGATTATTTCAATATGAGTCTTTGATACACCCATAAAACACTGTCCATTATATAACAGGTTCTATAACCTTGATTGTGGTGTTGTGTTATATCATATATGTCCAAATTCACTTTTATACTTCCTATGGTGATGCACCTAAAAAAGTGAGGCTCTGCACTATAAACAACTACTTGTGAATGACACGGAAAGCAGGTGAGCCATAACTTCCTGTTATAACTGCCACTTTGATACCTCTCCAATTTCATTTTTTTTCAGTACCAATGCATCAATAAGTGCATTGGCGTGTGAAAGTAGACCATTTTGTTAACCCTTTCATACCTGGAGATCTACTCGACTAGTAGCAGTTTTGGCTGATACGGGTATGAATGGGTTAAACGAGGAGAGTTGACGATTCGTCGATATGGAGGATATTGATGACACCCCTACTGCAATTCATTTGATTTACAGTAGTAACCCTGGTCTTGCTGGGAGACCCTGACTAACCTGCTGCGCGTAGCCAGGAAATATCCAGATGCACTTGCTAACCTCCTAATGTTCATTCATATGAGTAAGTCTATAGGACTCCCCACAGAGCCTGTACAAGACCCAGAATAGCTCCATTTTGAAGACCCTCCACTAGACCTTCATTTTGACACATGACAAGTTGGGGGTAACTCCTTAGAATTTAAGTTGTGCCCCTAAAAACCCCAAAAGTCAATTTTTCTCCGAGTACCAAAAACAATGCAGTTGGCCAGAAGGTTACATTCAGCAATTCAGCAGGACAAGGGTTAAAAAAATTCTGCTGATGATCCACATTATTTGGCATGGTATACCACACAAATAGGAAGCTGAGATTCTCCCCACAGCTGAGTGTCTCTATCACTTCAATGCTGCGGCGTAGTACTCCTGCTCAAGGTCGTAGAGGTCGGCGGCCATCTCGTCGCGAAGGAGGATCAGTTTGCCGTCGCACTCCTCCTGGTGGTGCTTGAAGAAGTTGGTCTTCTGCAGGATGGATTCGTTCACAGAGGGGAAGTCGTTGAGGATGAGAAACTGCTTGATGTCAGTGACGAGCTTCGTGAGCGACTCTCCCGCTCTCACCTGGAACAAATAATAGGGGAATTATCATCATTATCACTATCATTATCATAATTATCTTCATCATACGGGTTTAGTTTAATGTATTCAATGTTTCTCTTGTATATTTTCATTACTATGCATTTTTCATGATTTTCAATCTTGGTCAATAAAGATACAAATATTGATATTATCATAAATTTCTGATAATTATGGGCACTTTTTAATAATTACATTTTCAATGAGTTGAGGGTGGCCCATATTTTGTGTAAATACAGATGATGCAGTGTATGACGAGCATGGAAATTGATAGTGACAGCTCAATTCCTCAATAAAATGTTTTTCAATGTCACAAATGTGATATCTTCATCTAGGATTATAGACTTGTATAGCATCATTAGCGATGTTATTTACATTCACAAATTCCAGTCAGTTTGTGAGAACACTGAATGGCCTGAATGGCTACCATTAAAACACATCTAGGTGGTGAAATACAGACCTGGGAATTTTTGTTTTCTTATCTGTTTCACTATCACTATTTTATTGTCACTTGATATGCATACTCGAATGTTTTAGGGGGGAGAGGGATAATGGCTAATATAGGTTTTAATGTATCAGCATGATTTAGAGGGTGGCCATATTCTGATAAATCCTCACCGGCAAATTGAGGACAGTGGCCCATATCTTGCGGTAATCATTTTGGAAAATAATTATGGTCGCCCAGATTACTAGGGTGGTCCAAATTAACTTGGATTTATGGTATTATCATCATTACTATTGTTATTAGATATCATTATTAATTTCATTATGTGTTATCATTATTATTATTAATATCATTATTATAATTATTATCATTATTATTATTTTAATTATAATAATTATTATTATTATTACTAATACTATTATTTTTATTATCATTATCATTATCATCATCATTATTAATATTATTATCATTAATATAATTATTTTCATCATTATCATTAAGACTAAATATTATTATGATTGAGCACTGAACACACTTATTGTCGTCTAGCTCTATCTTACTACATTTGTAGTCTAGCGTAAAATGTCTTACCATATTCGCTGCTCTAACGTGCATTTCATATTGATCCTGCTCTCCCTGTGTGGTTCTGAACACCTGAGATTCCTCATCAACCTGGAATATACAAACAAAATATCATAGATTTGTGAAGACAAAATCCCATCGTTCATGAACACCTGAGATTCCTCATCCACCTGGAATATACAAATAAATATTACTGTTTGTGACAATAAGAATCCCATTGTTCATGAACACCTTAGATTCCTCATCCACCTGGAATATACAAATAAAATATATTACTGATTTGTGACAATAAGAATCCAATTGTTCATGAACACCTGAGATTCCTCATCCACCTGGAATATACAAACAAAAAATCATAGATTTGTGACAACAAAAATCCCATCGTTCATGAACACATGTCATGAGATTATGCGTCCACTTGGAATATACAAACAAAATATTATTCATTTGTAACACAAAAATCCCATTGTTCATGAACACCTTAGATTCTTCTTCCACCCAAAATACCATAAAAAAATTAATTGATGGGTTTAAATGGAGCCCATTGTTTCTGAACATCTAAGCCTCCTCTATATTTAACTATAATGAATCATTTTAAGCAGGTAATAATGCCTATTAGAGATGCACATACTAAGGCACAGTGCTAAAATGAATCTTGGTTTTTTAAGCAAAAATCATTATGCAATGATTAATTTTGCCACAATCCATCATCTTAATGGTTTTGGCAAAAAAATTCATATAATGATTACACACGTGCAGAAAAAGGAGATCAATTAATGAAATGATCTAGAACAACTTACAACCAAGTACTGTTTTCATAGCATCAGAACAGTGAATTCTTGGCACAATATAAAACGTTTGAAAGAAATTCCAACTTTGCATCCTGCTTAACCTCACAGTCAGTTAGAAAGGGAGACACAAACCTTTGCCAGTTTGATGATTTCTGCGTAATTGTCCAGGACTGAGCGAACATCATCCTTCAGTCTCTTCTGGTAGGATTTAAGAAGGGCTTCCTTACTCTGGGAGATGGTTCTTTGTTGGGACATGATTCCTAAAAATAATACAATACAAATTATGTATATTCTATGGCACTGTTCAAAAGTTAAACTTATCTTATCATATAATCAGTTAAGAATTCCATGTATTGATTCAAAACAGCAGGGTGTCTGGATGACACTTGGACACCAAAACCATGAAAAAAGTTTGTCATGCAGAAAGGTATGCAATGATATCTTATTGTGCTTGGTCTGTGTTGCACATGTAAGCACCATATACCGTAATTTCGCGTGTATAAGACGCACCCGTATATAAGACGCGCCCCTTGTTCAGGCCTTTGAAATGATGTAGAGATGCTTTAAGTATAGTGCGCACCCCCTTTTCGTAAACATTGTGGCAGGTCAACTCCTCACGAATAACACTAGAAAACTGGTGAAACACATATCAAAATGTGTGAAAGTTGACATGAATGCTTATCACTCTGTGTCAGTGTCCGATACCCATTGTCCTAGGCATGATATAGATTGTAATCAATAAAATCTGACGGAGGGTGGTACTGCAATTACAATTCATAGAAGCCGCGGCATACGTTGATGGGCATTGTCCTTGCCGCATTATAATTGTAATTTGGCTTAACCCGCCCGCTCGTTTGAATCTAGGCAGAGTTGAATTCAGGTAATCCACCGTATCTCCGTGTGACCTGGGGACTCAATGTAAAACACCTTAGATTTCTAGCTTCGTGTATAAGACGCACCCCCGATTTGAGTGGGAAAATTCATGTAAAAAAGTGTGTCTTATACACGCGAAACTATGGTAGTCAATAGCAAGAAAGTAATATGAGAAAGCATGGCTTCGAGGGCGAGCGAATCTGGACGATACTCAGACAGTGTACGGGAATTTATCCACTTGTAATGCACGTCCAAGCATGCATGTGAATCACATCACATGATCATTTCACATTTCATACAATGAAAAAACTTCTGGGGTCCCTGAAGGGATTTCTAGGTGACGTCACACTCACTCTATTGTATGGTTGCGAGCATTACGAAAGGCCTGCAGCCTTTGAAGTTTCCGAGCTTAGCTCCCTAATATGATGCCGGCATGGCCAGGAAGCAAGTGAAGCTTCTGATGATTTCATTCTTTTTCTAAACAGACCAAAAAATAACATAGATTGACCCAAAAGTAATGGCATAAAAATTTCAACCTGTCGCAAAATCATCAATTTGCAACAGATTTTAAAGAGAATTAATAGGCAAGTAGAGTGAATTGTGGCAATTCTAGCGATCCAAACAGGAAGTGACTGTCACTGAATTCTCTCGACCAATCAGAAGTGGTGCTTAAAATGTGACCTGCCCTGATAATGTCAGCCTCCATGCCCAGACTCAGGCCTGTTTTTTACTCACTTTCATAAGCCATATCTGAGGAGTGCTGAGGAGGACAGACTTGCGGGTGGTCTTATTTGAAAGGTGACACGTATAGGCAGTGGGCACATTTTGAACCTAAATCATCATGATGGTGCAGCATTTGCCCTTTAAGGACAGAAAGAAGTGACGCTGGCTGGATTTGAACCCGCAACCTTTGTGTCGCCAGCTGTGCACGTTACCACTACGCCACTGCTCCTCCTCTTAGAAGTGGCGTAGTGGTAAGTACTTAGCTTGCATATTTTACAATTTCAGATCATAACATGTTTTTTTATTTTTGACGAGAATTATTGTTCATTACCGATAGTTCCTCAGGTTATCGATAGCGCAAATACAGGCGATTACGCCCGATATGCGAAAATGCCACATCGAATATGCCTGCTCTTTTTTACTTTTCACAATGTTCAGTGTATTTCTTCTTTTCTTCCTCCTTTCTCTTCTTCCTCCTTTCTCGTTCTCTCAGTTATTTAGGTTCATAGTCTATTTAGTCGGAGTGTAGTTAGTGGTCCATTTTCAGTTTTCTTAGCATGTGTCGGCACATGCTACATATGTCACTTAAAATAAAGTTCGAAAATGAGATATTTCACCATTACAGATAAATATATGGCTTCACCCATCAACGACAAGTGGACACACGAGGAACATCACACACTTTATTGACGGCTTGCCGGGCCCCTGATGTGCCATGGAGAGAGCACTTCACTTCACAGCAAGCCGCCGCTCACGACAGCACTTGAAAATAGCGGGCATATTCGATGCGGGCGTTTTTGCATATTGTGTGTTATCGCCTGACACCGATAGCGCTACTATTGTGGCGCAACGATCAAGTCGGCGATATTTCAATTTATCGTCCTCGTACTACCCGCTAGATGCTAGCTAGTACTACCTGCTATTGCATGATTGCGAGCTTCGCAAAAGGCTTTGGTCACTATTAGCGAGCGAAGCTAGAGCTGCACAAAGTGCAGCGAGCGCAAGCTCGCAGTAAGTCAATAGAGTGTGAGCGTATATGACGTCACCATGAAATACATACAGGGACCCAGAAAGTCGTCATGAGTCAACAATCATCCCTCGTGCGGTCGACTTCCGCTGTGGGAGGTAGTTTAACCCTTTATCACTCAACGCAACAATGTTGCCATGTCCCCTGCACTGCATGAGGGGTTACTCCTCAGAGACATTGTTGCGCAGTGCGTAGTACACTGCAGTGCATAGGAAGCAGTGCTTTAAACAAGTTAAACGAGTAATTTCCATTTTTTATTTGTATCTTTCATTTCGTTAAATATGATATTATTTGTGTTTAGAATATATTAACTTAAAAGTTGATTTTTTGTCTGATTTTGCGCTTGACGCACTGTCAATAACGCACCTCGGCAAGTTCGTCTTCGTTGAGTGGTTAAATGAGTGGGATATCATCGTCTGATTCCCATGGATCGTGAAGGGGACGATAGTCGATCCTCTTCCACTCTTCATCGGAATTATCCTGGTTTAAACTAGCAATTTGATGGCAGAAACAACGAAAAAACACGGGAGAATATCAATGGTTTTGTGTGTTGCTAAGGACGCCACAACACGACGACGTCACTGGCGGGAATTCCCCATGACTTCCATATTTGGAGGGGGTTTTCCCGTAGTTTTCCCGCCGAAAATCACGGACTTCGAGTCCGAAAATAAGCATTAAATAACTATAGATTACGATTAAAAGGTAAGAGCAATAATATTGTATCTTTATTTAACAATCATTTGTGTACCAGCGATCTAAGATCGTGGTACCCAAAATACGCCAAAACTCGCTTCGTAGGAATAAGTGCACAAATACAATGACGCAATAACTCACTACTGAGGAAGTGCAGCTGCACTCATGTTACGAGTTATTGCGTCATTGAGTGATAAAGGGTTAAGTAGGTTAAGTAACGACCGATTTCATTGGTCGACAATGACAATGACGTAATGTACAGTACAAAAACGCCTCCCATTGGTGGATGAAATGTATGAATGAACGTGCGTGAATGAAAGTGGATTGTTGCGGGTGCTGCCACTGAATTTCTTGCCCGTCCGTGGGTCAATTCTAATGCAGTTACTGTTTAGATTGTTAGAATTGCCAGAATTCATTCAACTGGCCATTGAATTATCTTTAAAATCGGCCCGCTTCCTGGCCATGCCACGCCATGGCCGCTACGATAAAAAACTGAATTTCTCGCCTGTCCGTGGGTCGATTTTAATGCGGTTTAGATCGTTAGAATCGTCAGAATTCATTCTACTGGCTATTGAATTATCTTTATTATCTGTTGCCAAATGTATATTTTGTGACATTTTGAAATATTAATAATTTGTATGTCATTAATTTTCTGTCCATCAATGCTGTCTTTTGGTCAGAAGTTCTCACCCGTCCGTGGGTCAATTCTATTGCAGTTTAGATCATTAGAATCGCCAGAATTCATTCTACTGGCCATTGAATTATCCCGGGAATCATCTTTAAAATCGGCGACAGTTTGAAATCATAACAAGTACGGTTGTAGATGCAAAGCATCAATAGTCAAAAGGCGGGGCCAAGTTATTTATGAACTTGTGAGGGAACCGGATGTATAAAGAACATTAACATTATAGAGGAAAATAATTTATAATGACTAGATTTGTATCATTTTTGTAGAAATAAAACAAATATCGGAATTCTAGGCGCAAGCTGGAGACTTCGAAATCTCTTGGGTGCGAAGGTACTAGGGTACGCATCAGTTTGGTTACGAACCAGTTTGGTTATGAAGTCTCCTGATTTCATTCTATACACATAGTAGACTAGTGGCAGTCCTATAAGCCGCTTCACGCCAACAATAGATGGTGGGCGATACCAGTCCCTAATCCGTGACGTGATTGTGAGACTGGCGCTAGTCTATACACAGAGTACTTTTTTTCTTAGTAATTTTCCTTCCTATACTGAAAAATATACTTTAAGTCCGCTTAAAATATGTTATATATTTGAAAACTTCATGCTAAATTAAAATAAGGAAGGCACGATTTTCCGCGGCAAAGGCAACATTTATATTATAACCAATCAGAATAGAGAATTATATTCGGTCCGGCCTCAGGATTTAGACCACGTGACGTCTGCCCATGTACATCTCAAAACACCTTCCCAGATAAGGCGGGCCTGATGGCCCCGCCAATAATTTGTATGCCATTAATTTTCTGTCAATCAATGCTGTCTTTTGGTCAGAAGTAGCCTAGATTTCTAGATTTTCTGTCATTTGTATTTTCTGTTATTTTCTTTCTGCTACCTATAGCACCAAATATTCTAGGGGGCCATAGTGGTCAATTTAGTTTACACTTATCTCACCAGGATTCAGTTTGATTATGACCTAAAACCTCTAGAGATAGGAGCAGGTGGTGCCATCTATCTGCATACCTGGTACTAAACCACACTGCTTGGTCAGCGCAGAAGGGAATGTCAACTTTTTAGGGACTAGGAATCTAGTCTTGGTCAGAAGTAAAAAAAAATCATGCAAAGCTTCGCTCGCTTTCTACATATATGTCACTTAAAATAAAGTTAGAAAATGAGTTATTTCACCATTGCAGATAAATACATGGCTTCACCCATCAACGACAAGCGGACACACGAGGAACATCACACACTTGATTGACGGCTTGCCGGGCCCCCCTGATGTGCCCTTCACAGACGGAGAGAGCACTTCACTTCACAGCAAGCCGCCGCTCACAGCAGCACTTGAAAAATATCGGGCATATTCGATGCGGACGTTTTCGCATATTGTGTGTTATCGCCTGACACTGATAGCGAGCGAAGCTCGAAAGGCCGTAGGCCTTTCGCGAAGCCTCGCAATCCCTCAATTGCGCGTGAGTGTATATGACGTCACTATAAGAAATACATACATACAGGGACCCAGAAAGTTGTCACCGTCCCACGTGCCGGACAACAATATCACTCAACGTGCGGACGACTTCCTTTCTGGAGGATTTCTTTAGGCGTTAAGTAACGACCGATTTCATTGGTCGACAATGACGTAATGTGCAGTACAACAATACCAAACACTTACATTTCATCCCATTGGATGAAATGCATGAATGCACGTGCGTGAATGAAAGTGGCCGCTTCTACATGTATATCCACGTTAAAACTTAATTTCTCGCCCGTCCGTGGCTCAATTCTAATGCAGTTTAGAACCGCCTGAATTCATTCTACTGACCATTGCGGTTTAGATCGATAGAACCCAGAATTCATTGTACTGGCCATTGAATTCTCGTCAAAATCAGTTGAGAAATATGAATGCAATTCAATTTTAATGCAGTTTAGAACCGCCTGAATTCATTCTACTGACCATTGCGGTTTAGATCGATAGAACCGTCAGAATTCATTGTACTGGCCATTGAATTCTCGTCAAAATCAGTTGCGAAATATGAATGAAAGTGGCCGCTACTACATGTATATCCACGTTAAAACTGAATTTCTAGCCCGTCCGTGGCTCAATTCTCGGCTCGCTTCCTGGTCATACCACGCCGTGGCCGCTACTATATCCAAGTTAAAACTGAATTTCTCGCCTGTCCGTGGGTTAATTTTAATGCGGTTTAGATCGATAGAGCCGCCAGAATTCATTCTACTGGCCATCGAATTCTCGTCAAAATCAGTTGCGAAATATAAATTTTAAGACAGTTTAAAATCGTAATGTTTTGTATGCCATTAATTTACGGTCAATCAATGCTGTATTTTGGTCAGAAGTAAAAAAAAATGATCATCCAAAGTTTCGCTCGCTTCCTGGCCATGCCAGCGTCATATTAGCGCTACTATTGTGGCGCAACAATCAAGTCGGCGATATTTCAATTTATCGTCCGCGTACTACCCGCTAGATGCTAGCTAGTACTACCTGCTATTGCATGATTGGGAGCTTCGCGAAAGGCTTCGGTCACTATAAATATCACAGTATGGACATCACTGTCAGTTAAAAGTGTGCTAGGCCTAAGGTTTCGGTACCGAACTAATCATTCAATTCGACAAATTGTCAGTACGCCAGTAGCATCAACTTCTCTGGTAGCATTGAGATGAGGGAGTGAATAAACAAATAATGCATAATGTAGGTAGAACAAGTTATTTTTTAAATAATGGAATTTATTATCATGTGATACATCATATTGAAGCTAAGACTGTAAGAAATGCATTGGCATCATGAAAAACAAAAAAAATCCAACATGTTGGCCAAAAATTAACTTTTCATTTATTTTAACAAGATTTTCAGTCTGCCAAAATCCATATCATGGCAAAAATAGCATAAACACCCTTGATATGATAACATATGTACATGGTATTTTTAACCATGCCAGTATATTTCTGCCATTCATCACGTGGTTCTATAGACCCCATCACACCAAGCACAATCTGCATCATGGGCTTTAAGTATATAAGCGATGAAAATCATACTGGTCATCGCCACTTTCAATCACACCCCTTATAGTTACACCCCTTATAGAAACCAGAATGTCAAATGTAATCACAAGAAACACTAAAAGAAGATGTGTGACTGTCTTTGCTTTTGAAATGTTCTATTAAAAATCTTCAAGAATGCACAAAAAATCATGTCCATATACATGTACTACAGGTGAACTTGGATATGACGGACCACTGTACGACAGATTTTTGCATATGACAGACGATATGCTTGGTCCCAGTCCGATGCATATCAAGTATTTGTCATATGTATATGACAGATTTTGCATATGACGGACTAACTTTCCTGGTCCCATTGAGTCCATCATATCCAAGTTACATAACCTGTATATATTTATGTGATGTGCGTGTCCAGAAAGATGACAACAAGATCCGTCCCGTCTTTAAGATTATTTAACAAGGACAGTCAGATTGTAAATCAACTCAAACAAAAAACACATGCCCCATATCTGCCTATAACATACATCATATCAACTTTGCATTTAACATTTTATTTTCGATATACATGCAAACTCAATCAGACTAACAAAGGAGCATTGCTACTATCATCAGTCTGTGATTCACACAAGCTAGTAAGCTACTAGGGGCCCAACAGTCAGATAGGCTGGTCCTCCACATCTACAAAACTTCTCCACCATAGGGGTTTGCTCTCCAACCAAAGTACAATCACTGTCACAGTCTAAGGATGAGTTCTGATGTAACCTCTCCACCTTACAGGTTGTGTTTACTAACTTAAGTGCAGTCACTGTCACAGGATGAGTTGTTACTGCAATACATATAGCAAAATTAGTGATATATTTGGTTAGAGGGGAGAAAAGTACAATGAGGTATTTATTGTTCAAAGTGGGTTGATATATCAAAAATAGCATATCTGCATGATTTTGTCACATTTTTCTGAACTCTAATTTGATATGAAATGATTATTTTCTAGTGTTGTTATCGGTATTTTAAAACGTTAATTTTTTTTCATATTCTTCACGTAAGTATACTAGCCGCACCGGTTCCATTTTTATGCGTGGGGAACCAATATTTCAATTTCTCAACCAACCCCCCCTTTTAGCCGTAGTTCAGATTCAGAATAACTGTAATTGGCATTTATAACTGTAATCCTGATAGCCGACATATACTGAATAGATTTATTTAGAGGACATCTGCTTATTAATTAATCCCTAACTCATCCACAATCCACAGCCTAATGGAACAGTCCTAAACTATTTGTAAAATCTGACTTGAGAGAGAGAGAGAGAGAGAGAGAGAGAGAGAGAGAGAGAGAGAGAGAGAGAGACTGTCTGGTCAACAGGTCAAGTGTCAATTGGACCGCCATGACCTAGTTAACTGTAGGCTTCAGCCAAATTTTCACATTAATTGCGCAAAAAAGCGCTAGCAGTTGACTAGGTCAGTTGAGTTGTTTTAGGTCATTGACTACCTGGACTTTCCAATGTGACTATGCCAAATTGTGCCAACACAGTTCTAATAAGTGTAATTTGAAGAGACAATATTTAGCAAACTTAACACATGTCAAACTATGAATAAAATTCTCCCAAAACCTGAAAAAAACATACCTCATAATTCTCTTGTATGTCATGCTTCTTTCCACTGTAAGCTTTCCACAAGGTTTGGCACATGTGGTCAACAAAAATCTATTTTTGTTTGTCACCTGACAGGTCAGCAGCAAGGTGAGGTGCTGCCATCTGTCCTTGTAATCACTAACCTTGCTCTACTTAAAGTTAGATTTTTAGCATGTAAACATAATTTCCGCCTCAAAACATAATTATTATCTGAAAATTGAAGTGTTATTACAGTGTAGTACATGAAATAAACAAATGATCATGACACAGATCTCAAATCCCAGCCCTGCAAAGTTTCCGAGCGAAGTCATGAGCTCGGAATTACATTACCGCATCTGCTACAGTCGCCGCCATTTTAAAATGGCGGAGAACGCATGATCTCGCGAGACCTTTTAGCAAGCACACATGGATTGTGCGGGAATACTAAATAGAGATCGCTATTAGACCATTCGTGCCGTAATGTAACGATTGATTCCTGTAAATTCTATAAATTGTATCAATTTCATGGGCGTATCAGCTTCCAGTCTCGCTAAGAATCGCGAGTTCAGAAGACGCTCCCACGTAATGTGATTGTTGCGTGTTTCTGAACGTGCAACAATCACATCACGTGAACTTGTCACAGCTGGCCGTAATTGGGTCACGGATCACAACGTGCAGTATTACTTTGACCGTGACCCTGAGCGGCAATAATATAATGCTGGCAATTTAGCCAAGAAGCGAGCCCGAAGCTTTGGATGATTTCATTTTTTCCGTTCTGACCAAGAGATTGACCTTTAAACTAAATGGCATACTCATTATTACGATTTCAAGCTGTCGCAAAATCTACATTTTGCAACCGCTTTTAAAGCGAATTGATAGCCAAATGGAATAAATTGTTGCGGTTCTAACGATCTAAATTTCATTAAAATTGACCCACAGAATGGCGAGCAATTTATTTTTTATTGTGAACGTACATTGCCGGCTGTATGCGTATCTGGGAAAGATTGCTCAGGAGAGCCGGTCAACTCATCAGCTTTTCCTGGGACGAAACTATGTATGTGTTCTCACGTTTTGGCCTTGTGAAATTTAAAAAATGAAAGATGCGAAATGAAATTGGAAAAAATAAAACTTGTGAAAAATCAGCTACAATAGGGAAGATTTCATGCAACAAAGGCAGAGAACTGAAAATCGGGAAAAAACGAATGTGGAGTAATTTTCAAAACTATAACATGTGGTAAGAGCAAAAGGCAAACTTAGATTTAGTCATTAGACATATTGCAACTTAGACATATGCATTTAAAAAACTTCCCGCCCATGACTTTGCCCTTTTCGAAAGGGCAAATTATATACTGTTTTGAGCGTAGATGATCAGGCAACAAATAGCGCTCTCTATCGGCGGAATATGGCACGAAAATGACGTCATCGAATCCCGCCAAATGACGAGTGGCGACATCTAGGGGAAAATGTCGATACTAGCACCAGTTATGCTGATACACTGTTAAAATGAATTACTTTCCGTGGGTCAATTTCAATGCGGTTTAAGTTTTTAGAACCGCCACAATTAATTCTACTTGTCAATTAATTCAAGTTGAAATTTGTTGCGAAATGACGATTTTGCAACAGATTGAAATCGTTGTAATTTCATGCCATATTTTCGGCCAATCGCTACTCCTACTGTGTGGTTATTGCACAAATATAAAGTTTATATCATGGAGCTCCAGATAAATTTTCGCGAAGAACAAGTAAATATTGACGTCACGTAACTTTTTGACTGCATTTGAAGGGGAATGGCAGCGGCGGATCTTGGATTTTAGGGTACAGGGGTGTGCAATTTGTACCTTTTATTTGACCCTTATGGGAAGTAATCCCAGTAATCCCGGCAGGAAAAAATAGGTTGTATTCTAGACAAGCTGCGGAAGAAAAAAATATTGCGGCCTATCACGCCTGCACCATCGTAGGCTATTGTTTCGCATACTTGCTCATTAATTTCCAAGTTTACTACCATTCTTTTCAAACTTTACTTAAATAATCCTTAGATCGTGTCCTTTCTAAATCTCATTTTAAAAATTGTAGGTCTCGTCCCAATTTTATATATACCATCAATCTCCCCGTGCGATGCATGGTATTGGGGAGAGTGGGAAAAAATTGCCTCCGCCCCCCTAAATTCTGAATATGCCCCCTCCCTGTGCCTCATTTCCCTTCCTCCCCTCAAAATAGTGATCAAAAGAAATTTTCGCCCCCCCCCCCCCCCCCCAATTCAGATTACCCAGGACCACCCTCCATCAATTCTAAACTATTTGTTTTAACGACCCCAATTGCAAGTCAACTTTTTAGCTCATTGCCAACAATGACGATCTCGTGTGTTTGTACTCTTGTCAATAGTATAGGCAATGGGCAAATTTTACCATGGGACCTAATGAGCAAAATCAACAGACAAAATTTGAGACAAAAAGTATGTTTATACACGCGGTAGTGCTGCAAAGAGGTTTGCCTAGTTTGGAAGGCAAAAACGAACTTTTTGTGGGAAAAAAAGAGGAAAAAGCGGTTAGCCAACTCAAGTTAGATAGACTATAGGGGCGCACCGGGTGAGTCCTCCCTCCTGGATCCGCCTATTAAGGCAGAAATATCGAGCTGCGAAAGCATTTAAAGCTTTGAAATTGTGAAAATCATGAATTCCGAATCTATGCGCACTCTTCCTTGCCATGCCAATATCATTCAAAGAAAAGTAAAAATATTTAGTAAAGCTGCCGCTCGGCCTTTGCGCTTTTCGGAAGCGCGAATTATTGGTATGTTTAGCCCATGGCAGATATGGGTAATGGCAATGGCCAAACACTTGGCATCCCTACATAATGATCATCACAATGATCGCGCGTAGTATAGGAAGATAGATAGATAAAGCAATGCCAATACGCCTTGATAGAGTGCAAACTTACAATCGAACTCGAAGGAAAGAAAAGATGAACAGAAACGAAAAAATAAGATAGGAATTTGGACCAAATTCGTGCACTTTCCTACCCGGCAAACTTACTTTGTTTTCGCAGTCCGTCCCATTTATCGCTCGGTCTTAAAAGTACTCATTTATTTATCGCGGTACATATAGCTAAGATATTCCGCTTGTTCTATTGGTCTATCTGTGAAAGATCATATGGAGCATAATCAGCCGGTGGTAACTCGAGTGTACTGGCAACGCGAGAGTGTGCGAGACAGCCCTCTGTGTGCGAGACTTCAACTTTGTGATATCCCACAATCCCCCTTTTTCCAACATCCAAGATGGTGGGTACTTCCCAAGATTTACACTGAAATGAAAATCCATCAGATATCTTAATCATCATGGCAATCACTTCAACTATCGCTTTAGAAATTCAATATTTAGAACCTACTTGAACGATTGGTCAACCGGCGTTAATGACAGACTAGTCAGTTGGAAGAAAAAAGGCGTTCGAATAGCAACTCCTGTCATCCATTTACACATACCCATGCCGATTGTTGATATTCCTAACTTCTTGTGTCACCCTTTAAATTCTGGTTATTCTTTCGGCAGCGTTGAATGATCATTTCGTTTACTGCAGTTCCTCTCTTTCGCGGTATTTGTGGTTAAATTGTTAATGCTGTGGCTGAATGAGTATGCGTCGGTTCTCGACTCGTGATGTTTTAAATGTTATGGGAAAAAAGTATCTATACTATAGATGAAGTAGGTGCCATGCTTCAACGTATTGGCTACTGTTTCTTAGGTACTAAATCCATCTCTTCATTGATTGTGCAGGGTATTGATAATGTCATTGGTTTAATTAAGTTTTGGGTATTATTATTATATTCAGAGTGATAACATAGGTGTCATGGGCTTCTGCCAAGTTGTGCTTGAAAATCAACCAAATTACAGACTTTCTTTTTTTGCACAACTTGTCACACTTTGTTTCACCACTTTCTTCCAATACAATTCTTATGTTCATTATATCTTTGTAGCCCAAGACAAAGAAGGGTAAGAAGAAGGTGGCACCTAGCCCCTACCAAGATACCAAGAAGGTTGCTAAGAAGGTGACCAACCCACTCTTCGAGAAGCGCCCCAGGAACTTTGGCATCGGTAAGTAGACAGAAAACATCTTTTATGTACAGTAAATTTAATTGGAGACTAATATTATAGTAATAATGATTTGGTCCTTTAGGTAAATTGTTGTAGGGTGTTCAGACCTTAAATGACCCTGAATAATCTAAGATTGGTGAATGTGTTTATCTGAATGGGGATTTTGTACTGAAAATAAAGGTCCAAACCCCATGGTTCTAGCATATATAGAACCAAAGTTACACTTAAAACTGTGGATACGGGTCAGTGAATATCGTGGACGGGAAAATGGGCTAGTCATATACAATAAGGAACTGAGAAAGTGGTCATTTTGGGCCTAGTTCTAAGGAAAAATGACAAACAAATTGATTTATCTCATACATATTTTAAAGCCTGCCCCTCAGTCAAATTGTTTGAAGCCAATTGTTACCACTTGAGGTAAAGATTGATGAGATTATCGAAAGAACATATGCATATAGCCATTTAATATGTAACTTACTCATCATTTTGTCAAATTTTAAAATTTGGCTGAAATGTTCAAATCGTGAGCTCGTCGATGTTGGGAACACGAACGTAACACAGGGCACATAACACACATCAACATACATAACTGCTTATCGCTGTCATATCTTTTTTACAATCTCCAATGTATACATTCAAGCGGTGTTGAGTGTTAAATTGACCTTTGTAGTTTGTACCTCGTCAGCAGGTTTTGAAATTAAATAAACATGGCTATGTTAATAAATGTCCGCCAATAGATATTCATTTCTTAATAGCTGAGCTCGAAAATAAATATCTTGTTATTGGAAAATCAGAATGTCTGTGAGCTCATGAGTTGATCTCCCTCCGTGAGTGCAGCTCTAAAACATGCTCTTTTCCAAGTTCAAGCATCTGTATCGAGTTTTCAACAACTAACTTATTGCATGATTTGTGTGTGTAGGTTGAATGTCAACTCTATCAAGGTTTACGCTGATGAGAACCGAATATTTGCTATCAGATACGTTATGTTGACAAATATTCTACCACCTAGATCTCTGAGCAAACCTTAGAATATTATTTTACTAAGCTAATACAAGTGCTGTATGAAGTAAGATAATTAGTGGATTTGTAGAATATATTCTAATGATATGCATGTCTGTTTCAATTTCAGGACAGAATATCCAGCCAAAGCGTGATCTTGGCCGCTTTGTCAGATGGCCCAAGTACATCCGCCTCCAGCGTCAAAAGGCTATTCTTTTGAAGAGACTGAAGGTCCCCCCAAGCATTAACCAGTTCACACAGGCATGTGACAAGCAACTTGGTATGTTTAACCTGTTCAATACTAGTTACAAATACTGTTTCATTTCGATTTGTTAGGAATTAGATGCTTTTTATAAGAGCTGCGGTTATATCTCCATTAGATACCCTCTTAGTTTAAAAGGTTTTGCAACTTAAATACTCCCTAGATTAATTTAAAATATTTAAGGGAGTGTCTGTTCGATTCTGGCTAATAACATTTCGGCCCAGGTATTTTCTAAAAGAAGTCTATCAGAAAAGTAAACCTGAAATTCTGAAGCTTTTTGGCAGTGGAGTGATAAACTTTGTTAAATTGGAAAAATGTTGGTTTTTTAAAAAAATATTTCAGGATTCCAAATTCATTATATTCAAACATTAACTCCTTAATGCAAGGGTTAGAAATCACCTTGGCCTACATTGATGAGAAAAGAATATTTGCTATCAGATAGTTTATGCTGACTTATATTCTACCACCTAGATCTCTGAGCAGACCAAGTCTTTAAATTCTTGGCAGGGATGCCTCTGTTACCCATTGCCAAATTATATATATCACATATATGGAATGTCAGTTAACCAGAAAATGGTGTACATAATTGTAATCAACTTATCTTTCGACTCCGACGTGCAACTGACTGAAGCACTATTACCACTCATAAAAGTTTTGAAATACTTGTATACCCTTGAGGTCAATGGAAATGTAAATTCTTATTTTTGTGGGATATTGAAGATGGATAAGGGTTGGACAAACATCAAATTAAAGAAAACTCAACCGTGGTCAAGTGTTTGGATTTTGATGAACTTTTTATGTATTTCAATGCTCTGGCCTTACTTGGTGATGATTGTGTCTATTTGAATTTATCCATATAGACAGATCTTTTTCCACATAGTGGTTAAAGCTTCTTTACATATCCAATCTGTCCCTGCTGGTACCCAAAAATGACAATGGTTTAGGGGTATTTTTCTTGTGCAATCATCTTTTGGAAGTTATCATCAGGAAAAATGCTTATCAGAACCTATCAAAAAAGTGGCCATTTCTAATTAATCTGGCGAGGACGTTATTTATATACAATTGGTTTGAGCATGAATCTTAATGAACTGTTATTATGAATTAAGGGTTAAAAATCACCTTGGTCTACACTGATGAGAAAAGAATATTTACTGTCAGATAACTCATGTTGACATTTATTCTACCACCTAGATCTCTGAGCAGACCATGTGTTTCTCTGGTTGATGTATATTTTCTATATTAAAACAAAGAATATGTACACCAGATGATAATAGTAGAGGATTGACTAACCTGCAACTGATTGAAGCACTATTACCACTCATTTAAGTTTTGAAATACTTGTATACCCTGGAGGTCAATGGAAATGTAAATTCTTATTTTTTGTGGGATATTGAAGATGGATAAGGGTTGGACAAACATCAAATTAAAGAAAACTCAACCATGGTCAAGTGTTTGGATTTTGATGAACTTTTATGTATTCTCAATGCTCTGGCCTTACTTGAATTTATCCATATAGACATCAGATCTTTTCCACATAGTGGTTGAAGCTTCTTTACATATCCAATTTGTCCCTTTGGTACCCAAAAAAGACAATGGTTTAGGGGTATTTTTCTTGTGAAATCATCTTTTGGAAGTTATCAGAAAAAATGCTCATCAGAACCCATCAAAAAATTCGCCATTTTTATTGGTTTGGCGGGGATGCATTTATATTCAATTGGTTTGAGCATGAATCTTAATGAACTCTTATTATGAAAATGATCTGTATGGGTGTAAGGGTCAAAAATCACCTTGGTCTACACTGATGAGAAAAGAATATTTACTGTCAGATTACTCATGTTGACATTTATTCTACCACCTAGATCTCTGAGCAGACCATGTATCTCTCTGGTTTATGTATATTTTCTATTTTAAAACAAAGAATACACTAGATGATAATAGTAGGGTATTGACTTACCTGCAACTTATCGATACACTTCAAGTTCTAAATGTTGGTGCTACCTAGAATTGCTCAGATCAACATGGTCACAGTTCAGTAACATATACTTATTTATTTTAGGGACATATATGTAGTGGTTTGTTATTTTAGTTCATCAAGGGGTTACTGTAGGACAGGCATTTCATTTATCTGAAGGTAACTGATAAATGTACATAATGTGAGACAAGACCAATGCAACACTACCCGATTCTATTTTTGCTGAAATGTGGATGCTGAATAACTACCTAGATCTTTTACAGGATGATAAATTGATAATCAGATGGGTGTTGTCAATCCTTTTTTATCTCAATGATCCCTCCAGGTTCCTCTGGATCATGTTCAAATTAACTCTAAAAGCTAGTAGACATATTCAGTTGAATTTCTCTTTCGTTTCAGCAACCAAGATCTTCGTTTTGTGCGATCGCCTCAAGCCAGAGACCAAGCAGGCCAAGAAGGAAAGACTGCGCGCAATGGCCGAAGCCAAGGCTGAGGGCAAGACCAAGGACCCAGAACCCAAAAAGGACGGAATTGTGTACGGCATTAAGGAGGTTGTCTCCCTAGTCGAGTCCAAGAGAGCTGCACTCGTCGTTATTGCACATGATGTTGATCCCATTGAGGTAATCTTTTTGACCTATTTAAATTTGGTTGGCCCCAGTTTAATATGATTGGCCTGCAAGAAATCAAAAAAGGATAGTACTTAGGCTTGTCCCAGGTGTGATGAAATCAGATTTGTTTCAGTGCAGAATTTTGAAATGGGGGTGCCTAAAGGCTAATGGGTCTGAAATTGGGAATAATACTTGATTAGCTTGACCAAGTCACCAGTTTTAAATTTTCCTGATAAATTAAATAAAGGGATATTATTATTTACAATTGTAATAACCTGTCACTGACAGAAATCAACGTGATTAAAAAGGTAATTTTCACTTCAGGAGTAGGAGACTAAGAGCCAAATCTCTTTGGTCCAGTTTGCAATGAATATCAGAATTTCTTCACCTGAAATATCTGTGTAGAATCTTGACGCCTGAGCAAACTCAACATCAACTGGTTGAATTCCTTTCAGCATTTCGTTCATTCAACATTTCCTGCCATATATAGGCTTAATAGGGACTAGCCAGTTGCTAATACTGGAGGAAACAAGAGAACGGGAGGGGGGAGGATGACCGCATTGTGAGAGACCATTTTCATTCTGTCATTGGCAATGCCATGCCCTTTATCGATCTGTTTGGGCCCTCACTTATTTTGGAGGAAGTGCTTTATTTTCAAAAGAATTATGTTTGAGAGAAGTTCTTGGGGACCCAATTAATAGCTGAGCTCGAATTATTCGATATTTTTTTTTATTCCTTTGCTGTTTATTTTGAAAAGCTTCATAATGTACAGGGACTTGCCTCACTGTTTAGTTCCTAGGAATGGTGATTCTAAATGTGTGTTATGGAAAGGGACTTGATCTCGCTTCAATCATGTAGACTAGGGTGTAAACCTTATTATAGCCTATACCATACTTATTTTAGTAAAGAATATTTTGAGATGAACTTAAATCATGACTCACTGGAAATGCCTTTCTGTTGTATTATATTTAATGTCATATCGTTATCACTTCATCCCACCATACGTCAAAATAATTTCTACTTTCTAGTGTATCTAAAAATCCTAACTCATATTTTAAGAAAATGATTTTATCCTCTTGGATATTGTTTCTCTTGCTATGATGTAAGAATTTCTTCACCTGTATATGAATGTAGAAACATTGACAACTGAGCAAGGCTTTATTATACCCAATAAAACTGGAGGTCTACGTAGTAATAGTGGGCTCATTTATTTTATCTAATTCATAAGTTATCTCTTTTCAACTGGTAAAGCTTTCTGACATAACTGTTTTCCAAATGTATAGCTTCCCTTTTTGGCAACATCATGCACTGTTTCTCTAGTAAAAGGATGACCTTTTGGGAAGCTGGCTTCAGAAAGAAATCAAGCAGGATCTAATTCCATTGAGTGGGAAATCTCACATGAAAGTTTCTTATATATGTGTTGAGCGTTATTATTTATAATAGTGATAAAAATTGGATCAATAAATTCTGTAACAAACATGTCCCTCTTGCTATGATGTAAGAATTTCTTCACCTGAATATGAATGTAGAAACATCGACAACTGAGCAAGGCTTTATTGTACCCAATCTATCTGGGGGTCCACCTGGGAAAAGTAGGCCCATTTATTAAATCTATTTAGAAAATTTAATCTCCTTTTCAACAAAAGAATTTTTTTTGACGATTCTGTTTTCCATATTTGACCAAACTATGCTTTCAGTATTTACTCTATACTGCTTGAGGTAAAAGGATGGCCTTTTGGGAACATGGTTAAAGAAAAAACACAGGCAGGATCTTATTCCATGTAGTGGGCTCATTCCTTAGCCTTTAGTTATCACAAACGTAGATATGCACTAATACCAAAGAATGATTGAATGTAGTAGTCACCCTTTTTTGTCATGAACTACAGGCAACTGCTTAATCCGGACTGATGTGGACCCTAAATTTCTGTCCGGATTGGGCAAAATCTGAATAATGCATATAGGAATTATATGTGTAGGAAGGGACTGGGACCTTCCAATCTGTCCGGTTTAGACGAAAATCCGGATTAAGCTGAGTTGCCTGTACAGTGTATGTATGTGATATTTGATCTCATGACTATGTTGCTTCATTTCAGATTGTCCTGTGCCTCCCAGCCCTGTGCAGGAAGATGGATGTACCCTACTGTATCATCAAGGGAAAGGCTAGGCTCGGAACTGCCGTCAACAAGAAGACAGTCAGCTGCATTGCTTTCCCTACATCTGGCACCGGAGCGTAAGTGGCCATAAGTTATAATTATTGTACATGACACAGACACAGGCACCAACATAATTTTCAGGACTAACTTTCCATGCCAAGCAAGTACATGTAGTACATGATTTTCACTTGCCCGACATAATTTTTGACTTGCCCGAAATAAGTTATAACAATGTGCTAGAAAGGCGTGTATTTCTTATCAAGGATTTACTGATTTGAAAGCCATTTGTTTGCATATATCTGAGTATTTGTGCCATTTTCCATACAAAAATGTGTTTAGTGTTCAGAAAATCAGCTTGCCAATTCGGGCAAGTGAGAACTTAGATGTGCTTGCCCGAAACTCTTTTTTTACTTCAAAAATTCACTTGCCGGGGAAAGTGATAGATAGACCCCAAGGAAGCTGTGGTGTATGGGATATACCCAAGGTGTTACGAGGCGGAGCCGAGTAACCCCAAGGGTATCCCATACACCACAGCTTCCGAGGAGTCTATGTGGCTTGTACCACAGTTGACTGCCTTCCACCAATCACAGGCCGAGAAAAGCTTGGCCGAGCACTCTTGCTAAATTCCCTTGAGTAACACCTTTGGGTTTAGGCAGCTTAGAGAACAAAGGCTTGAAAAGTGTGGGTTACGTCCTACAACCCTACACTTTTCGAGGCCTCTGATTGTGGTACAAGTACTTATGTCGGTGCCTGACACAGTAGGGGAGTAGAATCTGCATTGGGAAATGGGGTGAACACCAATAAAAGATAGGCATGTTGACACTTGGAAGGTTGTTCTGTTGTAAATACTGGCTTGGCCTATATCAGGGTCTAAGCCAGGATTAAAAATCTGGTTATTAACGTTTCCAATTACGAATGTGTTATTGCTTAACTTAAAATAAATTGTGACCCTTATATCTGGGAAGGAGGATGTTGAGTCTGCGATGATGATAACGAATATTTGCTATCTGAGATGTTGTGTTGACAAAAATTCCTACCACCTAGATCTCTGAGCCGACTCCATCCTTAAAACCCTTATCCTGGTTTAGAAAGATATACCAATATATTTGAATGCATGATCACCAACTTCAAATTTAAGTCTTCTTAGAGACTATAGTATATGCACACTGATTGGTGTTAACTCATTATGGTTTACTTATATAAATCGTATAGAGAGAGAGCCATATCAGTTGAGTGCAGATGAAAATTGTGTGGTTGACTCACTTGACTGACTTGACTCTTTACCTTTCCTTTTCAGTCAAAACAGAGACCTTCTGTCAGGTATCGTTGAAGCTGCCAAGACCAACTACAATGAGAGAGCTGAAGAGGTAAGTTGGGAAGAGGAATTTTGTGTGAAATTGAGATTAGTACAAAACGTATTTATTTATTTATTTATTTTTATTTTTTTCTCTCAAGATTAGAGTTACCTATTTTGATTTCAAACTTCCGTGCCTGTGCATATTGGCATCTGTTCTCTTTTATCTGCAATGATGAAAATTTCTTGACATAAGTATTATGTTGACATTTCTTCAGATCCCTGAGCAGATAATTCAGATTTACATACTGTAGAATGGGAAATTAATCTGAGGTGCATATTAACCAAATTTGTGATTTTGAATTTTTCCGATATTTTTTATTCCGAAAAGCAAATATTGAAGGTTACTTTTCTAATGACAGGAATAATATATCCTACTTTCATTAAACTGAATTGACCCCACTCGGAAAAGTTCGGCAGATTAAACCACTCATATTTATTTCATATTCTACAGAACACATGTAGCTTTACAATCACAATGGAAGTTAGGTTTATGGCTTGGATGGAGTCTCTTTCAAAAAGAGCTGAAATTTATATTATGATAATCCACCGTATTTCTTTGAGAGATCTTGTGTGCATGGTTGTATCCAGGAGTTTGAAATGCTTGTTGAAAACGCCATTCACATAAGTTCTGTCTGTCCAGGTTTAGCTACTCGGCTTCTTCAAATCTTTTACCAACTATATTTTATCGCCTATTGTGTCAAAAAAGGCAAATAACATTTTTGCCATGTCACAGAAGATGGGTCGTTAGCAATAAAATAAGGGTTGTAAGTCCAACTACGTATAAAAAAAATTGTCGGTCTGGGAAGGATGTCCAAAAGACTGGCTGGGTAGATCCTGGTTAAGTCTCTGTGTGGTGATTCCCATTGTCTAGAGGCCTAGCATATTTTCTGCTAAATGCTGCCTAAAGGTATGGATCCATACATAACTTAGCAATTCAAAAGTTAGCAATGGCATAGTTTAGGGATAGTATTTACAAAAACTACGCCTATGCTATTACTCGGGTTGCTTATACCATGCTGTAAGGGTACTCAAAATCACTCACCATGGGGACAATTTTCTGATGGCGTGGACATGTAATGAAAAAAATAAGGATACCCCAGTGTGGGTGGTTCTCTCTTATATCTGCAATGATGAAAATTTCTTGACAGAAATATTATGTTGACATTTCTTCAGATCCCTGAGCAGATAATTCAAATTTACATATCTAAAAACAATATGTACCTGGTACATCCCTCTTGTGAGGTTAAACATAGTTATACAATCCCATACCTATTTATATACACATTGCTTTACAATTACCATGGAAGTATGGTGTATGACATATGTGGGTGTACATACTTAAAAATCTTTCATAAGGAGCTGAAATGTCTGCATATTGATAATTATCAGCGTCATATAATGATTGATTATTTTCGTAATTACTCAGATGTTGTGGGTTTGGTCACAAATAGCTGAAAAAAGTAGGTTTTTTTTTTAACCCGATTCATTCCATTCTAAAAGCTTGAAAAGCACAAACTCTTCATACTTGGAAGTAGGAGAGTCAATTATGATATTGATAAACCCCTATGTGAGCAGAAATTCATACTGCTTATTTTCATGTAACTGTATTTCGCTGTTGTCCAATGCGATAACGCTTGTGTTTTTCTTTGCAGATCCGTCGTCACTGGGGTGGTGGAGTGATGGGATCCAAATCTCAGGCCAAGGTTGCCAAGCTAGAAAGTCTCAAGGCCAGAGAAATTGCATCCAAGAACAGATAAAGCAACAACTTTATGTGTAAAAAGCAAGAAATAAAAAAATGATATACATATTTCTGTTGTTATTGTTATCAAGAAATCTATTGTTTAAGGAATCAAGATATACATAGGAACTCCCACCAAACTAGCAGTCACACCATTGAAATTGTATTGTGTTGTTTATTGGCCATATCACATTGACATGAAATAACGAGTACAAAATATAAATGGAAATAAATCGTAACATAGTAAAATAGATGAACAGGCAAAGAACACAGATTAACTATGCAAAAGTATTTACACAACCAAAAAAGCACCTTTCAAACTAAAATATGTTCTACTGCCTGGGACATTGATGCAGAAGGCATATCCATTGATCTACTGAAACTCGACTGGGAGAAGTATATACTGAAATTCTAACTTGTAGATAGGGCACACTCTCCACAGCAAACTCAGTTCACCAGTACACATTTCCCTGGTTGCTATGCAAATGGACACTACCCTGAAGAGCTTTCGAAGAAACTTAAAATTGAGAGCCCCCTGAGTTCTAAACTGCAGAGCAGGTTAAAATAGAAGTCATGGTTGTTAGTTCCTCTGTTCATCACCAGGGGCCATATTTGGTTGTCATAACTTGTGGAGATCATTTATATGGCCAACAGTGGGCTTCAGGAGCGATGCAGATGTGAGAATTGATTTCTATATAATAAAGTAAAATAGAATATTACATAGCCTAGTAGCTATTCTAGACGTGATCGGCTTTCGACTGCGCAGCAGGCTAACCGTAGGTGTTAGTCAAGAGTCCGTCGCAGCCACAACAGATGGCATTACACCACAGAGAAATCACTGCTACTTATAAGTCGTAAATAACTGGTTTTTGGCAGCGAGTTTATCTGTACAACAGAGCAGCCCAAAACCAGAGTCAGGCGTGAGATTGAAAGCATGTATTGACTTTATGCCTGGGAAAATTATTCGGATCTTTTCGCACCTGATATATCCCAGCCAATGTCGTTACAGGTCAAAGCTAATTACGGCAGAGGTCATGACCTTCCATCTTGTCACGCGTCATTACGTTTTACCGTATGTGCTGATATTGAAACTCGAGCCTCATTGGCCATTATAATAACTACAACTTGTGCGCCGGCCTGTATTTTGGCGCGATGTTACCCTCTATCATATTTTGCCTAGATGCGTTCTACTGTGCCCTGCGCCACTAGCTTAAATTGCTTTCCACTCCTTTTATTACTCCTATCACGCCTCGGATATTCCTTGGATTGAGGCCATGCATGTGGCTCAAAATAAGCTAATTTCGCTCGCATACTGGCCTTGCCAGGCGGACAGCCTCTCCCGCTGTGGACTTATTACTCTTCCTTTTTTGCAACCCATTTTCCTCTAACCACGAACAGTGGGTGAACGAACCTGCTCGCCGGCTATACCACCATGCTAAAGCCCCTTTCCCACATCTGCGATCTAGTGTAGCGACCGCAGCGAAGGTCGGAACGTAGATCGGTGTGGTCCGTTACGCCGTCGTTGCGGTCGCTACGCCTCCGCAGCCGGTCGCTTTGGCCGAGCATCTGTTGCGATTTTTTTGAACATGCTCAAAAAAATCGCTGTTGAAAAAGTAGGGCACTGGATCGCTAATGCTCCGCAATGCAGTCGTTGTGAGGTCGCTGTGCCATCGATGAGGTCGCTGTGCCATCTCAATAATCGTTATGCTATCGTCTCACTCGTTACGTACTCGTTAATCTATCGTTACCCTTACGACCTATGGAAAGTTCAGTTAAGCCCCGTTCCCACATCTGCGATCTTGTGTTGCGACCGTAGCGACCTATGGATAGTTCTTAGAATGCTATGGTCGCAACACAAGATCGCAGATGTGGGAAAGGGCTTAACGATCTGGTCGCTACAAACATTAATTGGGTCAATCTACAGCGACCACGTAGCGATTTCTAATTCGCTGTGGTCGCTGTGCGGTCGCTACACTAGATCGCAGATGTGGGAAAGGGGCTTTAATGTTAACTTCTTTATAACATCGGGCCCTAAGGTATATACTGCCTCTGTAGGCATGAATGGGTTAAACCAACATCAATTTCTCTCCACCTATGTAACTTCTAATCCGACGAATTGTGGCTGACTACGCTGGACATAACTAGTTAATTCGAGGAATCATTTTGAAATATGTGAAGGGGAGTTGTTAAACATACCGAGAACAACACCTTTTTTGTTGATTTAGTATCACGTGTTTTAGACTAAGAAGGTGAACGGGTCAAAAGGATAGCTCGGTCATGTGATATAACATACATCATTGAATACATACGTAATGAATGCCCGGGAATGAATGACGATCTCTCGTTTCTTTTCAACAAAGGATTTTTTGATGCGTGGCTTTGAGTCGAGGTGGAAAGTACACGTGGTGAATTTAGTACACATTACAGACGTTCATGTACAAGTCTACAGTGTATGATACGAGAAGGCCTAGCCAGTGCCGGCAAGGATTTTATACCAGGATTTGATTTCTTGTCACCATCATAAACATGCTGAAGTTGGAGGCAATTCCAGACGCGAAGTATGAGTCACTTGCTCAATATGCTTCATCTATGTCTCTGAGGCTGCACCCTGCACAAGAAAAGCTTATTGAGGCAAGTTACATATTACAAAACTATTGAAGGACATATATCTACCTACCTATCTTACTATCTACCTACCGTCCTACTATATATATATATATATATATATATATATATATATATATATATATATATATATATATATATATATATATATATATATATATATATATATATATATATATATATATATATATATATATATATATATATATATATATATATATATATATATATATATATATATATATATATATATATATATATATATATATATATATATATATATATATATATATATATATATATATATATATATATATATATATATATATATATATATATATATATATATATATATATATATATATACTAGTATATATATACATACATACATACATACATACATATATTTCAAGAATCTAGGGTGTCCAAAATCCCTGATTAAAAAAGCAAAAATCACTACACTGATTGTGTACATTAACAAATAAAGTAATTATATTCTTAATTCTTCAGAAATGTTTTTATTTAGAAATTTAACTTTGAATTAGTATTTATAAAAAACACATGCCAAAATCTAGGGTGTCTTTTTACCTAAAATCAAGTATTTTTCATCAATCAGGGATTCCAAAGGACACCGAGATACCCTGCTGGCTAAGACCCTGTATATATATATATATATATATATATATATATATATATATATATATATATATATATATATATATATATATATATATATATATATATATATATATATATATATATATATATATATATATATATATATATATATATATATATATATATATATATATTTATATATATATATGTATATATATATGTATATATATATATATATATATATATATATATATATATATATATATATATATATATGTATATGTATATATATATATATATATATATATATATATATATATATATATATATATATATATATATATATATATATATATATATATATATATATATATAGAGAGAGAGAGAGAGAGAGAGAGAGAGTATGTAGGTATGTATTTAGATAGATAGATAGATAGATAGCTGGATATCAAACATCAATGAGGTAAACTCGGAAAATAAAAGGTTAAATAACGAACAGTGGAGGAGTAGTATGTACCGCAAAAGGTAAATCCACTAGAATTGTTTTATTATGTGGGAATCTTTGCATACTAAACGTACTCACATGATCTACAAACATAATGAACTCAAAACAGAAGCGAGCAGCACGTCATGTGACAGGTGTTCAAAGTTCAGAACGGTGGTGGCACACATACACCAATGATATCAATCTTCTTCCTCTTCCAATTATTATAATCATTAATATCATTATTATCATTATCATTATTATTATTATTATCATTATTATCATTATCATTAATTATTATTATTATTATTATTATTATTATTATTATTATTATTATTATTGTTATTATTATAACTATTGTTATTATTATTATTATTATTATTATTATTATTATTATTATTATGTTTATGTTTATCCTATTCATCATCATTATCATTATCATTATTATTTTTTATTATTATTATCATTATTATTATTTCGTATTATTACTACTACAACTACTGATATATTGTATTGTATTGTATGTTTATTGACTGTGCAGGCTGAGCAAAATCACACGTATACATAGCTTTTGTTATAATTAAATTAAAAAAAACGTACACATATAGAATGCATCTACAATGTTATGACACATTGATTACAAAAATAAGAGAATTTTACGTAGCGACCAAACGATCTGAATCTGTGGAAAGAGGGATTCGAGATTAGACTGACTAGAGAGATGGTGCTGTTTAACGCTTACATCACTTAAGACCTGTCGGACAGGTATCGTGGGGGATTAAATAAATCATTAGGCATGGAAGCCAACTCGAGGCCTTTTAGATCTTGGCTAGATATAAATACGACATATCCATAGTATTAATGTGTCCGACATCATTACCGTTATTTACCTGAAGTGTGAGTAAATTTCACGATAAATATTCGATGTACCATAACATTATATTCTACCAGTGATCACACTTCTATACATATTATATATTTGCCTGAAATTAAGCATACAGCAAGCATTTCCTCGAAAGTAGTATTATCAGGCTGTTTACCTAAGAGAATGTGCATTATATCGTACCCTTGGTTACTGATATTGCTCTTCCAGATGTGACAAGCATCCTCGATTTCATTGAACGTAACAATTCTTTGTTCACTAAAGAAGGGGCATTGCATTATGGCATGTCTTGCATCTTCAATAATACCTAAATCGCATCTTTCACGCATTTTATAACCGAAAGTCTTCTTTTTTAACCTGTAGTCAGTACATTCGAGGAGACTTGTGTCACATGCAATAGAGGCGAGGATTTCTCAGATTATCATTCTTTCAGGCATCAAGTCAGAAATTTTCCACAATGCAGGGTGGTATAGGCGTACCCGATAATATCAAACAAAATTATGTCCTGTTTCGGTTGTTTGTAAATTATACAAATATGACATCCCTGTGGGGTTTCCACCAGGAATAAGTTCCCCGAGAGAGGATTGTATTGTGACAATCCTCTCGAGGGGAACTTATTCCTAATGGACACCCCACAGTGTTGTCATATTTGTTTTATTATACCGAACAAAATACAAAACACAAAAGGAGGAAAAATTACAAACACCAGAGATTTTGGATAAATGAATCAAAGATCTTCACGTGAGGTATAATGATATCAGGTAATCCTCATCCTCATGATGCCATATTGTCTGCCACACAATTTCCCTCCATGCCTCTTTGGAATAATAATGCCCATTCACGATCATGTTCATGCATGTGTCCAGGAGACCTACACCATAGGCTACATTTAGTATTTCATAAATAAGGCTATTGAAAGTGTTTAGTCTTCCAGTTTTAACATCGGCCATGTAACTCTGGGCTCTTGCTAGCAGAACTTTCTAACAAATTGCATTTTCATCCATGATTGTCATGGTCCTAATGAACATAATCTTTTTGACTTGTATCATTCTGTCAATACTAAGCCAGCCTAGTGGTGCATAGATATAGGTAGTAGTAGTAGTAGTAGTAGTAGTAGTAGTAGTAGTAGTAGTAGTAGTAGTAGTAGTAGTAGTAGTAGTAGTAGTAGTAGTAGTAGTAGTAGTAGTAGAAGTAGTAGTAGTAGAAGTAGTATCACCATCATCATTGTATTGACTACCAATAAAATCATCATCAATTTCATGGTTTTTACCGTTGATCTTTCTTGTTGTTTTTTTTCAGTTGACGGTGAAGCACCCTCGGGCTGTTATGCTCAGTTCCTCTGACGAGCTTCAGTTTCTACAAAACCTTATAAGACTTATCAATGGAAAGAAGATTCTGGATATAGGTACATGAAGCAATGCATAAAGCGAATTTAAAGTAGCACAAATACCCTCCAGCAGGACTGTAAAGCGATTTTTTGGCACTCCAAATTAGAACCGTATGCAATATGGGGGCAAACCGAAAATATCATATTACTACAGGTGAACTTGGATATGACTGACTCAATGGGACCAGGAAAATTGGTCCGTCATATGAAAAATCCGTTGTATACATATACGAATACTTGATATGCATCAGACTGGGACCAAGCATATCGTCCGTCATATGAAAAAATCCGTCGTAAAGTGGTCCGTCATATCCAAGTTCACCTGTATTCCTATTTCTATAACTACGACTCAGCCGAAACATGGCAAAAAATGTGTCGATAATCGAAATTCAAAATTCCAAGAGTCCTAGTATCACTTGGAAATAATGTAGTCATTATTAACAAAACAAACCATTGGCATGTGGATCGTTACCGGAGAAAAGTCAGTTATCAAGGGGGCTGCCTCCACGGTCGAACCGAATGCTCAGTGTGCCGCAACGCCTCGCCACTGCCCAGGATTCAACCAGCCGTTGCATGTGAGAAAGTTGCCATTGACGTTGGGTTTTCGCCGGTTACTCCGATTTCCTCCACCACTTGCAACTGTCTAGTTACAACTCAGCTGATATATGGCAGAACATGTGACGATAATTTAAATTCGAAGTTCCAAGGGTTCGAGTCACACTTGTAGATCTTTTCAACACGTTTCATCGACCCACAGCAATTTCCCCCATTGTGGAACCTCTGTAGAAATATCGAATTGGATGTTTTGGATTCCCCATAAGTATCAAATACACACTTTTCCCTTTTCTTCCAATAATACATCAGTTTCAAAATGTTCGCAGCCATCTTGAAGCTTGTTTTACAATAATACAATTTTGACACCAAATTAAATTCGAGTAAGGAATACACATATGCTACTTCTCATGATCCAAAAATTGTTGTTAAAAACTAAAACTTTATGTATCATATCTGTGGTTCTGTTTCAGGGTGTTTCACCGGCTACAGTGCCCTGAGTTTTGCGCTCGCCATACCCGACGACGGCAAGGTGATCACGTGTGACGATGACGCTGAATATCCGGAACTCGGAAAGCCATTCTGGAAGGAGGTGGGTGATACGTGTTTTTATACAGGCATAATTCGAATAAAAGGGCAACATTTGTCCAAAGTTAGCCAATGTCTAACTTATCTATATTGGAAAACTCTTATAATTCGGACAAAAAAACAAAATCTGTCCGAGATAGCAGAAACATGTTTTTTTATACGGACAAGCTTGCAGGATTAAAATAAAAAGGCAAACATCTGTCAATATTAGGCTATGTCCGACTTATTTATATTGGCAAGCTGGTACAACTCGGGTAAAAGGGCAAAATCCCCCTAAGTAAGGCAAAGTCTGACTTATCTATATTGGCAAATTCGTATAACGCAGACAAAACAACATCTATCCGAGGGAGGAGAGGTCCGACTTAAGTGTATCATTGAGTTTAATGGGCAATATAAAGAAGGTACAACTCTTTTTGTAAGGTAGTAAAAAAATCCGAGGTTGGCGAATTTGCCGGCATTTACAGGCCACAGTCATTCCGTCAACAAAAGTTTTCATTGTATTGACGGCAAAGAAAGAAGAGCAAAGTGACTCTCTAGGTGATGTGCAGTTTTTTTGTGATTTCCAAATACCCAATGTCTATACATTTTTATGTCCATTCATATACAGAAGCCAATATCATTCGATTTGTCATACTGCACTGGTATGATCGATTCTTCAGTTTGGTTCTAGCTATCAGAACATAGACATTCCAAACTTAGGAAAATGAAATTGCGTCACTAGATACCCTTTTTCTTTGAATGTGTTGCAAAAAAAGTCCAACATAAGCAGGCTTTCTTTTTAAAAAGACTACAGATATTCTTCAAAAATTGTCGGTGTTATATACATGGTTGAGGTCCAAAAGCTTTTATTTTTGGCCGATAGCTTTTATTTGTGGCCTAGATTTGTATGGGACAAATTTTTTTATACGATTGAGAAATGTACAGGAGAAATATTACGAACACAGATATTTGCATTCCTGTGCCACATTAAGGCCTGACTATTTTGGTGGTATAGGGTTTATAAAAAGCATTTTAGGAAAGGGCATTTTGATGATGTGCAAGGTAAAACGAAAACTACAACCCTCCTTCATTTCTTCATCAATTTTTAACTAATTTCCAGGTTCATTATCAAACTATCATAGTACATGTATCAGACATCTCTTTTTATTTTCAAGGGGAGCTCGATTCATAAGTTGATCAAATAAATGCTTATATTACAGGCTGGAGTAGACAGCAAGATAGAGCTCAGATTGGCCCCGGCGTCAGAAACTCTCGGTAAGATCTTTTATCATCAGCTCTGCTTTGATTCTCGATGCTCATTGGTGAAAGCTGTCAGATATGCAGCCATATCTAACACTAACTTGCTAATATCACGCAGTCAGAATGTCTCATTATAAGACAGTCACGCGGGGTACCAATGACCTTCTCACTTTTAAACAGGGTGTTACTAATAATGCAGAGACAGCACACTACTCTTATAGACCTCGAATATTTGAATATTCATCCTGATTGTAAATATGTTTCCTATTCTCTTGATTGGTAAAGGACTGTTGATTTGTGTGCTTTGTTCAAATGACTATCTGGTGCTGTTTCTTCTGATATTCGAACAAATACGTTTTGGATCATAGTGATGCACGGTTGGGTTGTCTAATGCAAAGCAAACCGACTTTTAGTTCATTTTCGACACTGCTTGAGGCGGAAAATATTTCATGACGAAATGTTTATCATAAACAGACCCCACTCAACACATCTTCAAATAGTTTTTCATATCCTAACTTTATCGCCACATTATCTTTTAAAATATCAGAACACCAGACAATATTTTAGGGAGAACTCAGCATATTTATGACAAATCTTAAAACTTTCAGATTCTCTCATCGCTGCTGGTGAAAGCGGGACCTTCGACTTCGCATTCATAGACGCCGATAAGTCAAACTATGGGATCTACTACGAACAATGCATGAAATTAGTTCGTTCAGGCGGAATCATAGTACTAGACAACGTAAGTATATTTTGTACAGCTTCATTCTTAACCCATTAACACTCAGAGAGGCCAAAACAGGCCTGACAATTTTGGAAATATATTTCTAACAAAAGCATTTTTTGGAAAATATTTGAAGGAGAAATGTTGACCAGAAGTTAAACAAAAACTCTCCTTCAAATATTTTGTGAAATTTTGCTTTATTCCCAAGTTATTTTCAAAAGTATGAAAGTAGCAGACGATAATTTCTAGTGGATCTCTGAGTGTGAATGGGTTAATTTCAACATAGATTCGATAAAATTGAAATAAATAAATAAAACGACCATCAAACTAAACGGCTTTACATTTTTGTAATTATCATATGGGCAAACTTGCCGACCTCCAACCCGCTTAACTCGGATTTACACTTAACGTGGATTTTCATTTAACTCGGTTTTTCGCGTACCTCGTTTAATAGTCTTTGGTTTCAATTCCCTCCCCTTTTAGATAAGTATTCGCGTAACTCGGCCTTTGCACGTCGCAGTCTTTTGTACACTTTAGTCCGAGTTATACGAATTTATTTCTCGCCAATGATAGATTTCTCACCTATTCAAACGGTTTGTTCGAGATAAAGCTATCGATCGTACTAAATAAAACGCATATGGTTAAGGATTGTGATATTTTACTTAATTATCTTCTCAATGTTTATGGGTTTACCATTGAAAAAAGTATTCTGGAAGCTCTTAAACGTTTGGAATAGTTTGCCACTAGAGCACGAATTCCAAATATATTTGACGATCGTTTACTGTTTGGGTTCTAAACATCGTTTTTTTCTGATATGATATTTAAAATATGTGTTTGAAACTGGTGATGATACATCTGATGATGCATCTGATGATGCATCTGATGATGCATCATGGCGGCTATGCACTAGACCTACGGACGGTATGTGGCTTTCTATCATATAGTCCAATGAATTAGACCTCGGTTACGCTGGTCGTTTTTATAACTGATGTTCCTGTTCCAGCTTCCGAGGTCTAATCCAAATAAGCTAAATACAGTTGCGCATGATTCCGCTAGCTTTCTAAGGCGGAACGAAAACTGCTTCCAAAAGTACTTTTTTTGCAAGTTGTTTATACTTAGTTGCGTTTCCAATGTCCTTGATATGTGTTTAAACAATCCGTGTGCTTGGTTGTCAATGTAGTCCCTTGTAAATCCGATTTTTGAGGCCTAAAACACGATGACTTGGAGAAGTAATCACGCGAGAGCGTGTTAGTCAAGATGGCGGACGTCACACACACAGATCAAGTTGAAGTTGATTAAAGACGTATTTGTGCCTATCAAACACAATATTGGACGTTGTGTGGGTGGCGGATTTAGTCATTTTAAAGGTAGGTAACGAATGCCCAGCGTGGGACGTCAGTGAATACCGTTCACTTGGAAAAATCAACGTAAGTGTCCTCAGAGCCGAGTGCTATAGATAAAAGACCACAATTGCAATAAACGTTAAGGTGGCGACAAATCACATCTGGACAGAAATCTCGAGCTGCCTTTATGTTTATTGTAAATGAACTATCTATCATAATAACACTTTAGCGATGGGTAGTACTGAGAACCATAAAAAAATATAGAAATGTTATTATGTAGTTTCTTTGCACACGAATTTACGTTAAGTAATGGAAGAATGAAACAAAATGGTTACTGTATGCGGCTTACATTTGGAGTGCTAAAAATTTCGCTTTACAGCCCTGACAGAGGGGATTTGTGCTAGTTTAAATTCGCGCATTCAAGCACTCAAACTAAACCGTATCCATGCAGGATTTTATTTGAAGGATGTTATTTTGGCGCTATCATCGGGAGCGCAAAATTAGCGAAAATTAAATGCCTGTAAAAATACCAGTTGTACAGTATATGGCTCGGCAAATTTGCAGTAATGACTTTTTTATTATTATTTCAGTCGTTTTTGTTTGGAAACGTTCTCACAGAACCGCCAGAAGGCTGGGAGGATGACTTATTTGACAGAGAGGACGTAATGAACATGAAAGAACTCAGCAAGAAACTGCGAGATGACGAACGCATTGATATCAGTCTCCTGGTTCTCGGAGACGGGACCACCCTGTGCTTTAAACGTTGACCCCCGTAGCTTAAACTTTCTTTCAAAACGACTCGTCTAAATTACGATGGTGCAGGCGTGAAAGAGAAAATTCTAGAAACTTATTTTACACGACCGTCTTGCTTTAATGACATTACTCCATCTGTTATTCTATTCTGTTTCTTACTTAATCATATTTGATTTTATTGTATTGTTTCTGTACCTTTTGCATTCTGTGCAGTCAAATAAGTACATTACACATTGGCAAAGGGAATTGACATTTCGAGAGTCGCAACAACGACCATATTACCTTGTATTACTTACCCTCCCCCAAAAAGATGGTCTTGTAAAAAGTTTTGTTTTATTTTCTATTTCACACCTGCACCAACGTACTGTATCTATGATATTTCTGAAAATTATGGAGCAAAAATACATTTACTAAATATTAAGAAAGTAGGTATATAGATGTAAGACATAGTGCTCATATGAGGTTTGCCAAGTTTGGATAGGAAATGCAAAATTTATGTAACAAAAAAGACGAAAAAAAACGGTCGATCAAGCTTGGGTTAGACTGACTATAGCCATAAGAACATGCATATGCGTAGCCATTTTAAATTACCCCATCTTTCCACCATGCGTGTGTTACGGTTACCAACAAACATCCAGAGGGCTGCTCCTTTACGATTTTACTGCAGAATATTTTCATTTTGGGGGCAGTTGGCCAATTAATGCTTGTAATGCCGAGAAGACCAATCTTATTGGTGATGTCTCATGTCTATTTAACTACACAGCATAAAGAATCGATTTCAGCTTTGGGTGAATTTATGTTGAGCCTGAATATGAATCCAAGATAAAGTCAAAGAAAAACGTGTTTCAGTCGACCACTTACTATCATAGGCAAGTTTAATATTGTAAACAGTCTTTGAATCAATAGATTGGTGGTGTGTTTAGCCTTTGTTCTCCCACCCACGACTTGTAATCTTGAAACACAATGATAAAACTTTATTAAATCTTATGTCGAACAACAACCACGACAGAATGAAGGTAGTGATGTTTTTTTGGATAAAGTTATGAACACTTATCAGATTGCACCAAACTGCATTATAGTTTTGTTATCTTTTCTATAAACCTATTCATGCCTGTAGAGTTTTAATCCTTACGCTGCTGGTGCCTAATTTTGCCAAAACAAAATGATGCAAAAAGCTAAAAAATGACTGAAACCCTGTCACATGGGTACTCATCTGAGGGTACTATCCAATGGATACCAACATGACAGGGTTTAGATGGTTTTCAAAGATATCTGCATCCTTGTACTTTGGACGAAAGTAGCATTAGCATTGAAAGGGTTAAATGTGCCATTTTCTCCATCAGAAAAATATAAATTTATTCGTTATACTAAGCCAGTCAAAATACCGGTTGTAAATCTATTCTATATTCCTAAGTCTGTTAAAGCGTTAAAGAATCTACGTGATACTACTGGAGTGAATGCGTGAATGGCATAGATATTGTATTACCATGTCGTCATGTATTTTGATCTGTGTCGTTCAGTATTTAAGATGGCAAAACAGGTATCGAGTAGTAGTAGTAGTAGTAGTAGTAGTAGTAGTAGTAGTAGTAGTAGTAGTAGTAGTAGTAGTAGTAGTAGTAATAGTAGTAGTAGTAGTAGTAGTAGTAGTAGTAGTAGTAGTAGTAGTAGAAAATTTATTGGCCATATTTTACGACATAAAATACATGTGACCAAAGACGTTCTCACTGATTGCACAGTGCCACTCACCATTGCACGGGTTCTGAGCATGTGAGAAAGTTGACAATGGTTTTGGGTTAGGCAGTGGTTTTTGCTAGGTACTTCGGTTTCCTCCACCACTTACAAATGGCTAGTCACGACTTTGCCTAAATATGGCGGAAAAAGTGTCGAGAGACGAAATACATAATTCTAATTTCAGTGCTAGAAGGTAACACCATCGACCTAGTGATCTAATACTTTTTCAGTGCTTGTGATGACAGGCCCAGTGGTTTATGCGAGCAATATTTGATAATGGCGGGTTCGAAATACGAAAGGTCGCTGTCCGGATAGCCTCACAACTGTATTCATGTTCTTGAAGCAGATGCAACATTTAGAAGTAGATTTCTGGTTAAACCTCTGAAGGGACATCTACGAGTCAACACTCAACAGTACTGTAGCCTATAAAAAGTGGTTAGTCAAGGCCAGTCCTGCGCTATTCTTTGTTTTTCTATGTGTTATACTGTTTTTGTTGTATTTTCCAGTTCTTTATTTAATTAATTGTCTTGTCTTCTGCAGTTTTCGAAGTTAACTATAAAACTCTTTGCATTCTTTGGTACCATTATTATCTTTCAAAAGAAAATATGTGTACTCAGTATGATTTTGTACTTTCCTCAGTACAGCCAAATTTAATTTTAATTTTACTCGACTATGCCCCGATGGCTAAGAGGTCCAAGGCATTGCCTTTGACTACTCACTGTCTCTCATCACTGCCTGTGTTCGAAAATGGACCGGGGTATGTGTGCATGAGAGAGTTACAAGTGACATTATGTTAGCCGGTGATTTTTCGCCAGGTACCCATTTCCAGAGCAGTCGTATCGTGTGATGATTTCAGGAGCCGCTATCAGTTCATCACCCGGAGGGCACGAATGCCATCAGGACCATCATGTGCTGCCATCTATTGCCAGTGAAATAAAACACACACTAGATCGGATAGCTCACCACTCGATGAATTATAAGCCAAACATATTATAACATACTTAAGGCTACCTATGTCGTATACTATAAATTGAAGTGGGTAGAAGGTCTTTATATTATAATAGTTATGATGGGGCTGTTTATCTAGAGTAATATAATCACACAAAACGCAAATAACAACGTATGAAGGCATGTTTATTGAGCGTAAAATACCGTCTTACATAGTCATAAAACTACATGTACCACAGAAATAGCAATTTTAAAAATGTTAAATGTTTACACGCATGGGTTATTTTAATACACTTAAGACACAACCTCCGAATACAGTAAAGATAATTTATTCCTGTACCCGTTCGCCTGCCAGACACATACATGTAGTTAATTTTAGAGGTTGATAATTTCTCTTCAACAGGTATTGCAGTGTTATACCACGTGATACACCTTAATTTTATTTTAACTCATTATACCTACAGCGCCCGATAAAAAATAAAGTTGTTTGTTTTCTTTGGTGGAATATCTTCCTAACAACAGGTTTTTAGTCAGATGCAAGTGAAATGTGAAACATATTCTATAAATTCCTAGTCAAGAGGTTTGGTATATTACGCTTTATTCCTAAGCTATATTTAAATGTGTAATAGGGCCAGACGAATTTTTTCAAATAAAACTGTAGGCATGAATGGGTCTTATTTGGAGCACTTTTTTACCTTCTTCTACCTACATGTTCATGTATATGACTTTGCTTGAAACTCAGCCAATACACTGCACTGCAATAGAATCTAAGCGGGGCATGTAATTATGCAAATGGAATAAACGACATCTACTGTTATACGACCACCCACAAAATGTGTTGGAAACAACGTTTTAAATGTTCATTACAATGATGAGCTAAAACTTATTACCTTGTGAATCATGTAAACATCAGACAAATATCGCATAAGGACATGTTTATTTTCGTGCTTTAACAATCAATTGCCTTTTCACGATACATGGTGACTAGATAATAAACACGGGAACATCCAGTTAGTATGCAATAAAAAATTTACAGAAAGGATAGCCTGCTAGTCTATTACAACAACACATTCAAGAAGAAAGCATTCGCCGCCCCATAAGTTGAAAGAACAGGTCGTATCACACATATATATATATATATATATATATATATATATATATATATATATATATATATATATATATATATATATATATATATATATATATATATATATATATATATATATATATACGTATATATATATATATATATATATATATATATATATATATATATATATATATATATATATATATATATATATATATATATATATATATATATATATAAACCCACACACGCACGACACACATGCAGGTATGTGTGCAATTACAGGTAAATTCGTCTTTCTTGTACACGTCGCCTTCTAATGTTTAACCTACCTCGTACTAAAACTTTCATCCCGAAAACCCCACTCCCCACTTGAACCAATCATGTACCTAATAAGTGGGCTTTGGTTCACTTTGCAAGATTTTTTCATTTCATTTTTGTCCAAATTATGCATGTTTGCATGTATTTGAAACAAGTAAAAATCGCATTACTAGCTTAAAGTTAACCTGCAAAATCTGTCCGAGTTAGGCGAGATCCGACGTAAGCTTATCATTGTGTCAAATAGGGAGTAGCACGAGACAAAGCATACTGTCCGAAGTAGACAAAAATCCGAGTTAGGCGAGTCCGAGTTGTACGAATTTTTCTTAAGTAAAAGTATACAGTAATGACCTCTTGGATATATTTAGCCATTTCTTTACCTCTCTAACTCGTGCCCTCTTGCTCAGTCAATTACACGGTACTCGCCGGGTGTCCGATTACCCACCCCGGTCTTCGCCGTCGCACTGGCAGTGCGGCGGCACGGGGAGACCAAAACATACACTTGGCTAACGCCCAAAACCATGTCTGAATGTGAAATGTCAACGCATACAGCAAATTCACCCCATTCGTCTCCGGAAAATGGAAACAGCTTGTGGACTGACAAGGACGAGGGCAGTTGAAGCAGTTAGGCTAGAAAATGAAATTTCCATGCACGAAAATGAAATTTTTGCCAAAATTTTTCATGGATGAGAATCCTATGAACGAAATAGTGTACAGTCCAATTTCCTATGAAACATTTTCTGGGGGGAGAAAACATATCCCAGGGACAAAACTTCCATTTCGCATGGATATATAATTTTCATGCATGGAAATTTCATATGTTCATGCATGGAAATTTCATATTTTCATCATGGAAATTTCATATTTTCATCATGGAAATTTCATATTTTCATGCATGGAAATTTCAAATTCACATGCATGGAAATTTCATATTTACATGCATGGAAATTTCATATTTACATGCATGGGAATTTCATATTTAGTTATTTACATGCATGGAAATTTCATATTTACATGCATGAAAATGAAATTTACATGCATGAAACTTTCATGCCCTGATTTTTTCATGCATGAAACATTTCGTACGGGTAGACCCTGAAAAGTTACCATTCCCTTCTGAGTTGACTAACATGGGTGTGGTGAAGTGTAGTATCAGATATGACAGACAGGTGGCACCATGTGGTCCTCTATCTCTGTCATACTCAAACTTAGTCTTCCGTTCACCTGGTGGATAAATGCGAACTAATCTGGCTACTTTGACGACTCGGTGCCTGATATAAAAAATGACAGAAAAAACACATATGACAGCATAGAAATCAAGGCGAGGGAGCAGTGATATAGCGAAACGGTTGGAAAATGGCTCACTGACCCACTTTTTACAAAATAGGGTTCTCATGTCTTGGAATTTGAGACGACCTTTCTTGTAAGCGGTTTAACCTGTTAATCCTTTGAATTACTCCTAGAACTTGGAATTTCGTTTATTGGCAGTTATTTTTTTTGTTTTTTGCAGTGTTAAGGTTAATACGTGAATAGCCATTTGCTAATGTTGGAGGGAGCCGGAGCAAACGGAGGAAATCACCACCTTACCCTAACTCGCTGCATCTTTGTCGCATGTGTCAAGTGGGATAGGAATCTCAGACCCTGGGCAGTGGTGAGACACGGGACTTCATTGTATGTATATTTATTGACTATGCTCTGGCATAAAAATACAGTACAATTCAAATAATAATATAGCAAACAAGACAAAGGAACATGATACACAGGTGCATTTGGTGCACCGCCCGTCTTAGAAATCAGATTAAGTCTGAGGTACGTGGTCCGGCTGAGTGCCATCTGTCTAGAAAGTGTAACCTTAAGGGTTTACATAGGGGAAATAGAAAAATAATTAGGCTTTAAGAACGTCCTTTAAACAGGCTTGGGTCCGCATCCATTATTATCCGGCCAATAAATGCACAATCAAGTTATCCTATACCTTCACGGATTCTCTCCTTGTACATATTGGAGATATGTACCATTGAAATGTACCACACTCTGCACATTTGTTCGATAGAGAATCCCACTACTGGTTTCCCCATTACACCGATAAGTTATTGGGGCAGATCCTGTTGATCCTTAATGGGTGTCGAATTGGGAATTTCGATTTTCGTCACTTTTTTATGCAATATTGCGGCTAAGTCGTTACTAGGAACTTGTAAGTGATGGAGGCAACGGAGTACCCGGCGAAAACACCGCCTCACCCCAAGACAATGCCAACTTTGATGGGTGTATGTCGTGTGTTAGTACGAAACTTCGAAACTTAGAATGGTGACGAAAATTCGTTAGTTGTGTTAAGGCAAAGCATCCTAAAATATTGTGCACGTACGTTGGCATACCTTTCAACGTTCAACAATCCGAAATCAGGAGATTTCAGGCGGTTTAATAATGCGGCCTCTTCAGTTCGGTTTCGTTTTGTTTAGTTCCTATTCCGGCCACTAGGGGCCAGGTTAGTACTTAGGCTTAATGATTGCGCCTTTACAATTGATAACCATGTACATGGGATAACTTTAATTCTATGTAGCAGATCACAATTGCTGCATGATGATATACACACAGTTATCAAGAACACACTTAGCTTTGGAACTGAAAATATCACCATGAACAACACTTAAATTGTGTGATCTTTCAAGATCTAATACTTCTATGTTCAGCATATTATGAAATTTTTGGCTCTTGGCTAGAAAATAAATTTACTTTTGAAGAAGGGTGGATGATTTTTGATAGATGGCAAATCAGTAGCTAATCTGAATATTTCTTCAAATCATGTGCTCTATCAGTGTCAGTAGAGAGCATATTTGAGGTCTGAAATCAGGAGAGTATTGCTCAAGTCAATGGAGTTGACAGGTATGCGTTGGTTATGTAATTCGGCAAATATCGTCGACTGACCAATTCATACCTGTCAACATTCAACCATCCGAAATCAGGAGATTTCAAGCGGTTCACCATTGGGGCTTCTTTCGCGACCAGGGGTCAAGGTTAGAATATTAGCTTAGGAGTGGGCTATTATATTTCACAGGAGTTAGCAAATTGATAACCATAGAAATATGAGTATGAAGTCACTTTAATCTTATGTAGCAGATCACATTTAATAGTCCATGACCATGGGGGTTGCTCAGTACCATATTGGGGGGGGGGGGGGGCAAATTCTGATTAATGGTTTTGAATTCCCCATATTCTCAGCTTCATGGTATTTCAGTAAAGAATATGTCCAAATCAGACCTATTCTTTCTTTCCCCAGGTGAACGTATATATTTAAACGATCACTAAATAGCTTTTACTCACTACCCATATTCCTCATATTTCATAACTGTTACATCTCTATCCATTCCCTCTGAGACATGGATCCTTGTGCCGGCCTCCCTATTTTGGCGCACGGATCCATTCCTCTTCCATACTTGCCTAACCTTTGCGCTGTGTTGCGCCAAGCGCCACTAGCTTCATACTACTTTCCACTACTTTCATCTCCACTCCTATGACCTTGTATCGGACTTTCTCTGGGTTATCCTATTGGGCAGTGGCAGGTTAAATTGAATTGTTATTTTACTCGACTATGCCCGCATGGCCAATAGTTCCAAGGCGTTGCCTTTAACTAACATGTTCGAATCTTGGTCCAGGTATGTGAGAGAGTTGTAAGTGATTTTTCGACAGGTACCCCAGTTTTTCCACGCAAAAACTTTAAAAAAATCAAATTCGAAACTGAGGAGCGAAAAATGCTTGATTTCCAGAGAAGTCCTATCGTGTGATGATTTCAGGAGCCGCTATCAGTTCATCACCCTGAGGGCACGAATGCCATCAGGACCATCATGTGCTGCCATCTATTGCCAGGGAAATAAATCACACACTAGATGGGATAGCTCACCACGACTCGATGAATTGGAAGCCACACATATTATAACATACTTAAGGCTACCTATGTCGTATACTATACATTGAAGTGGGTAGAAGGTCTTTAGATTTCTATGCGTCATTCTGTTGACTACAGCATTATATACAATGATAAACAAAATGGAATATAATGGAGTTTCGTCAGTTGTTCAGTCAGTCTAGACTAGGAGCAGGAGTTTCATGAGAAACGAGGAGTCCGCTTAACACGCAGACTAACACAAAGTCAATGACAATTGTATTACAAGCCTCAAGTAGAACTGGAGCCACAGTTGAGATGCGTTAGACTCCTAAGCCGCAGGAGCAGCCCCTCGATACGATACGACACGATACGATACGACACGGTACTATGCGATACGATACGACACGGTACGATACGATACGACACGATACAACACGATACGACATGATACGATACGACATGATACAATACGATACGACATGATACGATACGATACAATACGACACAATACAACACGATATGACATGATACGATATGACACGATACAATACGATATGACATGATACGATACGATACTTGGCATAAGTATGATTTTTCATTAAATATTCTCTCAAAATAACCATGGAAAACAAAACAGTATAAACAATATATCATAATATCTCTTGTGACAGCCACAAATACATACCTACATACTATCCTGATGATTTCTTTCTTTCAAAGTAGATCATAAGGAAATATTTCACTGTGTAATTGGAACATGACCAAAAATTCTCCTTGGGATATTTTGTTCGATTTTTGTTCTATTTTTCTCTATCTGATTCGTCATTTCAAAGTCACCAAGCAATTAAAATAAACCTTCATGGAAAACCATTAATGCATAGGGCAATTTAACTGAGACAAACACACAGACAAAATCGGACAAAACAGAAATTTATTCATGTTTGAGGCCTTATGGCTTTTAAAATGGAAGGTTATATTGCAATGAGGAAGAAAACAGGAACCAGAAGTAAAATTCAACCCCTCAAAAAGAGTCCAAATGAGCCTGTTGGTAGCAAAGGCACCATCAACAGACTTTTACGGCGCCAAACCTGGTGATGAATTAATGAGCTCTCACTCTGTTGTGCTGCCAAAATTTGACCTCGCTCACACGTATGATAGTTATGATGGGGATGTTTTTTTTTAAATTTCGCATCTGCTGTTTTTTATTTTCTTATCAAAACACATAAAGGACGAGCACAACAAGTAGTAATAGGGAACCTGTTTAAATGGTTCTACAGATAATAATAAGAAATCCTTTTCACATGTAAAAACAAAAAAGTACAAAAAAAAACCCCAAAAACAGACATCCATTATTATTTCATTAGCCTATCATACTATCATACAGTGGGGAGTGTATAGAGCATTTCCCCTCACAGTGATGGGGATGTTTATCTAGAGTAATAAAATCACACAAAACGCAAGTAGCAACGTATGTAGGCATGTTTATTGAGCGTAAAATACCGTTACATAGTCATAAAACTACCACAGAAATAGCAATTTTAAAAAGGTTAAATGTTTACACGCATGGGTCATTTTAATACACTTAAGACACAACCTCCGAATACAGTAAAGATAATTTATTCCTGTACCCGTTCGCCTGCCAGACACATACATGTAGTTAATTTTAGAGGTTGGTAATTTCTCTTCAACAGGTATTGCAGTGTTATACCACGTGATACACCCTATTTTTATCTTAACTCATTTATACCTACAGCGCCCGAAAAACAATTAAGTTGTTTGTTTTCTTTGGTGGAATATCTTTCTAACAACAGGTTTTCAGTCAGATGCAAGTGAAATGTGAAACATATTTTTATAAATTCCTAGTCAAAAGGTTGGGGATATTACGCTTTATTCCTAAGCTATATTTAAATGTGTAATAGGGCCAGACGAATGTTTTCAAATAAAACTGTTGGCATGAATGGGTCTTATCTAGAGCACTTTTTTACCTTCTTCTACCTACATGTTCATACGATGGTGCAAGTGTGAAAGCAGAAAAAAAAATTAAATTTTTTTTCTCCACCGTTTTTCCAAAAACAGCAGAAAAAAAATTAAATTTTTTTTCTCCACCGTTTTTCCATTTTCCAAAACAGCAGAATTTTTTTTTTTTCTGCTTTCACACTTGCACCATCGTATGTTCATGTATATGACTGCTTGAAACTCAGCCAATACAGATGCACTGCAATAGAATCTAAGCGGGGCGTGTAAGTATGCAAATGGAATAAACGGCATTTACTGTTATACGACCACCCACAAAATGTGTTGGAAACAGCGTTTTAAATGTTCATTACAATGATGAGCTAAAACTTATTACCTTGTGAATCTTGTAAAACATCAGACAAATATCGCATAAAGACATGTTTATTTTCGTGCTTTAACAATTGCCTTTTCACAGTACATGGTGACTAGATAATAAACACGGAAACACTCAGTTAGCATGCAATTAAAATTTTACAGAAAAGATAGCCTGTCAGTCTATTATAACAACGCATTCAAGGAGAAAGCATTCGCCCCGCCCCATAAGTTGAAAGAATATGTCGTTTCACATACAGAGACACATTTTTACAAGTTTTCTCTTGTAAATGTGGGAAATGTGGGAATGTATATATATATATATATATATATGTATATATATATATATATATATGTATATATATATATATGTATATATATATATATGTATATATATATATATATATATATATATATATATATATATATATACATGTATACATACATATATATACATATATATATATATATATATATATATATATATATATATATATATATATATATATATATATATATATATATATATATATATATATATATATATATATATATATATATATATATATATATATATATATATATATATATATATATATATATATATATATATATATATATATACATATATATATATAAACCCACGCACGCACAACACACATGCAGGTAAATTACAGGTAAATTCGTTTTTCTTGTACACGTCGCTTTCTAATGTTTTACCTACCTCGTACTAAATCTTTCATCCCGAAAAACCCACTCCCCACTTGAACCAATCATGTACCTTATAAGTGGGCTTTGGTTCACTTTGAAAGATTTTTTCATTTCATTTTTGTCCGAATTATGCATGTTTGCATGAATTCAAAACAAGTAAAAATCGCATTACTAGCTTAAAGTTAACCTGCAAAATCTGTCCGAGTTAGGCGAGATCCGACGTAAGCTTATCATTGGGTCAAATGGGGAGTAGCTCGAGACAAAACATACTGTCCGAAGTAGACGAAAATCCGAGTTAGGCGAGTCCGAGGTGTCCGAATTATTCTAATGTAAAATTATACAGTAATGACCTCTTGGATATATTTAGCCATTTCTTTACCTCTCTAACTCGTGCCCTCTTGCTCAGTCAATTACACGGTGCTCGCCGGGTGTCCGATTACCCACCCGGTCTTCGCCGCCCCACTGGCAGCGAGGCGGTACGGGGAGACCAAAACATACACTTGGCTAACGCCCAAAACCATGTCTGAATGTGAAATGTCAACGCATACAGCAGATTCACCCCATTCGTCTCCGGGAAATGGAAACAGCTTGTGGACTGACAAGGACGAGGGCAGTTGAAGCAGTTAGGCTAGAAAATGAAATTTCCATGCACGAAAATGAAATTTTTGCCAAAATTTTTCATGGATGAGAATCCTATGAACGAAATAGTGTACAGTCCAATTTGCTATGAAACATTTTCTGGGGGGGGGGGGGGGGGGGGGGCAGAAAACATGTCCCAGGGACAAAACTTCCATTTCGCATGGATATATAATTTTCATGCATGGAAATTTCATATGTTCATGCATGGAAATTTCATATTTTCATGCATGGAAATTTCATATTTTCATGCATGGAAATTTCAAATTCACATGCATGGAAATTTCATATTTACATGCATGGAAATTTCATATTTACATGCATGAAAATGAAATTTACATGCATGAAACTTTCATGCCCTGATTTTTTCATGCATGAAACATTTCGTACGGGTAGACCCTGACAAGTTACCATTCCCTTCTGAGTTGACTAACATGGGTGTGGTGAAGTGTAGTACCAGATATGACAGACAGGTGGCACCATATGGTCCTCCTATCTCTGTCATACTCAAACTTAGTCTTCCGTTCACCTGGTGGGTAAATGCGAACTAATCTGGCTACTTTGATGACTCGATGCCTGATATAAAAAATGACAGAAAAAACACATATGACAGCATAGAAATCAAGGCTAGGGAGCAGTGATATAGCGAAACGGTTGGAAAATGGCTCACTGACCCACTTTTTACAAAATAGGGTTCTCATGTCTTGGAATTTGAGACGACCTTTCTTGTTAGCGGTTTAACCTGTTAATCCTTTGAATTACTCCTAGAAATTGGAATTTCGTTTATCGGCAGTTTTTTTGTTTTGTTTTTTGCAATGTTAAGGTTAATTCGTGAATAGCCATTTGCTAATGTTCGAGGGAGCCGGAGCAAACGGAGGAAAACACCACCTTACCCTAACTCACTGCATCTTTGTCGCATGTGTCAAGTGGGATAGGAATCTCAGACCCTGGGCAGTGGTGAGACACGGGACTTCATTGTATGTATATTTATTGACTATGCTCTGGCATAAAAATACAGTACAATACAAATAATAATATAGCAAACAAGACAAAGGAACATGATACACAGGTGCATTGGGTGCACCGCCCGTCTTAGAAATCAGATTACGTCTGACGTACGGGGTCCGGCTGAGTGCCATCTGTCTAGAAAGTGTAACCTTAAGGGTTTACATAGGGGAAATAGAAAAATAATTAGGCTTTAAGAACGTCCTTTAAACAGGCTTGGGTCCGCATCCATTATTATCCGGCCAATAAATGCACAATCAAGTTATCCTATACCTTCACGGATTCTCTCCTTGTACATATTGGAGATATGTACCATTGAAATGTACCACACTCTGCACATTTGTTCGATAGAGAATCCCACTACTGGTTTCCCCATTACACCGATAAGTTATTGGGGCAGACCCTGTTGATCCTTAATGGGTGTCGAATTGGAAATTTCGATTATCGTCACTTTTTATACAATATTGCGGCTAAGTCGTTACTAGGAACTTGTAAGTGATGGAGGCAACGGAGTACCCGGCGAAAACACCGCCTCACCCGTAGCCAATGCCAACTTTGATGGGTGTATGTCGTGTGTTAGTACGAAACTTCGAAACTTAGAATAGTGACGAAAATTCGTTAGTTGTGTTAAGGCAAAGCATCCTAAAATAAAAGTTTTGTGTGAGATGCTTTTGTTAGAAATATTTTAGGCCGCCTGACAATGGGTTCAACTACTAGTATCAAACAGGCAGTTAACCACAACATGCAAACAGCTTAATTTTGTGACGGCACCTAGGTAATACCTAGTAGGTAATATACTAGGTATATCCCTAGGCCCTACTGAACTCTTAGAATTACTGTAACACATAGAATAAGTATTCGCATTCAAACAAGTCGTTATGTTGAAAAGCGCAGCTCTCCAATATGTTTGACCACCCAAAACTAAGCACGTATTAACATGAACCCTTGTCTTGCTAAACAAGTATTGGAGTATACTCGTGTAAGTAAGGACTAGGGTGTAATCCCACGCAAGCCGTGTAAGCAGGAGAGTCTCCAAACAACCACCTTTATAGCATACTGAAGTTAAGCGTCTATTGAAGGCTTTATATCCCTTTGATGAAAGGGTTTATCGGTATATTTAGAAGTTAAAGAACTTAGCATTTACAATGTGCAAACATATTGCATTCTAACTAGCACAGCTTTTGCGGCTGATATGGTACACTCGCTACTCCTGCTGCTGTTGCTATTACAACTACTACTACTGCTGCTGCTGCTGCTTCTACTACTACTACTACTACAACTACTACTACTACTACTACTACTACTACTACTACTACTACTACTACAACGTATGCTACTACGTATGCTACTGCAGCTAATACTGATGATGATAGTAAAACAATTAAATTGTGATGATTATTATAATGATTTAAAAAAGGATTGATAGCAATATATGAATGATGATGATGATGATGATGATATTCTATAGTGCGCCCAGCTTCCACTTCGTGACACACTTCAAAGAGTCTCCGGACAAACGCAAGTCGTCCTGTAGTTGATGAAACACAGCCTGAAACAGTGTTATTCCAGGGGTGTTTAGTGTCTTGTACACTAACAGTTGCCTTGATGTTATTTCGTAGCTGAATCCACAGCCGCGGTATACGAATTATAAAAGGGTAGGGAAACATCCCACCACAGTACATCGTCAGGAATGAAAAATGGTGAACTGTTATCGAAACTAAAGTCATAGCTTTTGTATGAGACTTTTGGTTTATTTTCACTTACTTTTATCTAGCCAGTTTTCAATGGTGAACCAAACCAGAGTAACCACCGATCAATGAAAGGCACTGATTCACATCGAGATGAACTCTAGATGCTTAGCTGGTTACGGGTATAGGATGAAAAGTTGCTAGGAATGGAAAATGTATTCCCTACCTTCGATAGAATTTCTTTTCAGATTTAAGTTTGTAGTTTGTGTAAATAAGAATCGAGTTAACGTCTAGTCCTTGTGTATTGTCATTTGACTGGCAGTCTTCCATTCCCATAGGCAGACTAAGAAAGGTCTCTAATTCATTTTAGTATATAGGAGTTATAGAAAGTATCGTCTGATGATGCTATTTGCGAATACAACTCACCAAAACAGGCTTCTTGAAAAGTAATTGAAGGAAAATTGTTGATAAATATTTCCTTCAAATATTTCCAAACGATGAGTACGAGAAAAAAAACTAAGGTTCTAAAAATAGTTCCAATTGCTGCCATATAAGGGGCCAATGTGTTTAACCGCAACATCAGCCCTGGAAGGTGCCAGCTAAATTAGGTTACGGTATACAGTTTTCTAATCGCGCCAGTTTATTTTCGCGTAATTCGCGTTCGAAAGATGCGTTAAAATGAAACTTCGCAACACAGAAATACTGTATACTGTTTTGGTCACATTTCGGTGATATTAGGCTCAAAATGTGTACCAGTTGAAAAAACGCGATTATTAGAGAATGCGCTCAATGCGCAAACGTTTTATTTGCGCAAAACACTTTTTAAGTGGGCGCACTGTATATATGTGATCGTACTGTTTTAGAGCCAGTGATCACTCTGGCTTTGGTGTTTTGGACTCCCTGGAGCCAGAATGTTAGCTCTTTGGTATCCTACAGAGAAATCCATTAATATAGTCATGCCTCGATCTTACTAGGCAGCGGTAAATAGTGTTTTAGCCAAGAGTCGGTAACCTTATTGTAAGGATAGTCATTTCATATTTGCAGATTATCAGGGGCGGATCCAGCCTCCAAAATTGACCTATGCACCTACATCACAATATTATACAAATCATCTGTTTTCTATTTCAGGGGGTTTTATATGCTTGGTCCCAGTGCCATGCATATCAAGTATTTGTCATATGTATATGATGGATTTCGCATATGACGGACCAATTTTCCTGGTCCCATTGAGTCTGTCATATCCAAGTTCACCTGTACTATATTTCAAAAATCAAAAAGGTACTTTTGATTTGCCAAGGTTTTTATGAAATGCCACATATGGTAGTTGGTGGACTTCGAAATCTGACCGATGCACTTTAAATCAAAAGATGGCTCTAAGGGCGTGAGCGATGCACGTGCAAGGATGTACACCGGTGTTGATCCACGCCTGAGATAATACCCATCATGTTACAGTAAAGTATCAAATACCGATATCTGCATTAACTGTATACACATTGGATTTCATACCCTGTGTTTCATTCTTAGGTATAGATACCTGCATTATCTGTATACACATGGGGTTATATATAACCGTGCGTTTCATTTTTAGGTATAAGTATCTGCATTATCTGTATACACATTGGGTTGTATACCATGCGTTTCATTATTAGGTATAGATATCTGCATTATCTGTATACACATGGGGTTGTATACCATGCGTTTCATTATTAGGTATAAGTATCTGCATTATCTGTATACACATGAGGTTGTATACCATGCATTCTATTCTAAGGTATAGATATCTGCATTATCTGTATACACATGGGGTTGTTTACCATGCATTTCATTCTAAGGTATAGATATCTGCATTATCTGTATACACATGGGGGTGCATACAGTGCGTTTCATTATTAGGTTTAGATATCTGCATTATCTGTATACACATGAGGTTGTATACCATGCGTTTTATTCTAAGGTATAGATATCTGCATTATCTGTATACACATGAGGTTGTATACCATGCGTTTTATTCTAAGATATAGATATCTGCATTATCTGTATACACATGGGGTTGTATACCATGCGTTTTATTCTTAGGTATAGATATCTGCATTATCTGTATACACATGGGGTTGTTTACCATGCGTTTTATTCTTAGGTATAGATATCTGCATTATCTGTATACACATGGGTTTGTATATAACCATGCGTATCAATATTAGGTATAAGTATCTGCATTATCTGTATACACATTGGGTTGTATACCATGCGTTTCATTATTAGGTATAAGTATCTGCATTATCTGTATACACATGGGGTTGTATACCATGTGTTTTATTCTTAGGTATAGATATCTGCATTATCTGTATACACATTGTGCTGTATACCATGCGTTTCATTATTAGGTATAAGTATCTGCATTATCTGTATACACATTGGGTTGTATACCATGCGTTTTATTATTAGGTATAGATATCCGCATTATCTGTATACACATTGGGTTTCATACCATGTGTTTCATTCTTAGGTATAGATATCTGCATTATCTGTATACACTTGGGGTTGTATATAACCATGCGTATCAATATTAGGTATAAGTATCTGCATTATCTGTATACACATTGGGTTTCATACCATGCGTTTCATTCTTAGGTATAGATATCTGCATTATATGTATACACTTGGGGTTGCATACCATGCGTTTCATTATAAGGTATATATACCTGCATTATCTGTATACACGTGAGGTTGTATACCATGCGTTTCATTATTAGGTATAGATATCCGCATTATCTGTATACACATGAGGTTGTATACCATGCGTTTCATTATTAGGTATAGATATCCGCATTATCTGTATACACATGAGGTTGTATACCATGCGTTTCATTATTAGGTATAGATATCCGCATTATCTGTATACACATGAGGTTGTATACCATGCGTTTTATTATTAGGTATAGATATCTGCATTATCTGTATACACATGGGGTTGCATACCATGCGTTTCATTATAAGGTATAGATATCTGCATTATCTGTATACACATGGGGTTGTATACCATGCGTTTCATTATTAGGTATAGATACCTGCATTATCTGTATACACATGGGGTTGTATATAACCATGCGTTTCATTATAAGGTATAGATACCTGCATTATCTGTATACACACGGGGTTGTATACCATGCGTTTCATTATTAGGTATAGATATCTGCATTATCTGTATACACATGAGGTTGTATACCATGCGTTTCATTATTAGGTATAGATATCTGCATTATCTGTATACACATGGGGTTGTATACCATGCGTTTCCTTATAAGGTATAGATATCTGCATTATCTGTATATACATGGGGTTGTATACCATGCGTTTTATTCTTAGGTATATATATCTGCATTATCTGTATACACATGAGGTTGCATACCATGCGTTTCATTATTAGGTATAGATATCTGCATTATCTGTATTCACATGGGGTTGTATACCATGCGTTTCATTATTAGGTATATATATCTGCATTATCTGTATACACATGAGGTTGTATACCATGCGTTTCATTATAAGGTATAGATATCTGCATTATCTGTATACACATGAGGTTGTATACCATGCGTTTCATTATAAGGTATAGATATCTACATTATCAGTATACACATGGAGTTTTATACCATGCATTTCATTCTTTTGTGTAAATAGTCAGTATTCGATATAGAGAAGTGTACTACATGTGAATCCTTGGACTAATTCACCATGCTTCTCAGTCTTCTATATAGAGAAGTGTATTATATGTGTATACATGGAGTTATTCACCATGCTTCTCACTCTTTGATATAGAGAAGTTCATTTGTCGGGAATGCGACTTGTCGCATTCCGGGGCATTGCGGGTCGGTAGAGGACAAGCCTGGTCTTCGCTGTCGACCTCCTTCATGCGCGGGTCTAGGCCAGCCTGCCTGCTAGGCAGCAGCAGGTTGGTTTCGACCCCCGAGTTCCTTCGCCCATAGCTCAGCGGCTACTTTGTTGCCTTTGGTCGCGTGTCGCTCCGCACACGCCACCTGCAGTTCGGGACTACGTGACTCGCGTGGCGGCCCTTATTTGGCAGCCAGCGGGCTTGCTGTGGGCGGCTTGGCCAATCAGCGGCCGCTCTGGCAGCTCGCGTGCCTGCGGCTTGTGCGGGCTTCCCGCTGGCACACACTTTGGCTTTCGCAGCTACCGGGCTTACACCTTGCTTTCTGGTTCCGTAGAGGATTTGATCACACGCAAATCCGGATACAACCACGCCATGCCAAAAAACAGAGTCTACAAGTGCACAGCCTGTGCACGGTCACACGAAAGACCGACTGGCAAACATTGCAGGTGGCAACACCTCGAGCAGCAGGGGGAGCAGGCACAGCCGGAGGCCCGATTAGAGCCCGAGCCTAGCGTCGACGTGATGGCGACTTTGAGCGGCCTCAGAGAGCAAATCGAGGCTTTAAGCCGACAAATGTGCGATGGTCGATCGAATGCGAGCGGCAGCGCATCACCCCAGGCAGGGCACAGCAGGCACCACGGGGACGACGAACAGGCGGCGAGTCCGGCGGCACAGCAGCTTGAAATTCCCTCAGTGCGTGATCTGAGGAGGAATTACTCGGTCGAGAGGGAGGTGAATAGGCGATTGGTGGAGCTAGACTTGGACGACGACCTGCTGGAACCACAACGGCACGGGACAAGGCGATCACGAGGTAAGCGGTCTGGGGCCGCAAGGACGGTTCAGGACAAGGTGGTCAGAGACATTGACTGGCCACACTTCCATATTTACTCGCAGCCGGGGGCGGATCCCATGACTTACGAGAGGCTGTCGGTCCAGGATTTTACGTTCGGGTTCATGCAGATGGTGGACCAGCCAGACGCATCGTTCGATAGGCAGGTCATGTGGGACTTGCTTAAGATCCTCATGGAGGATGCCACGGAGTACCCGTGGGAGAACGTTAGAAACTTTTTCGGTATCGTGGGTTCTCACGTTGAGAACGATCGTTTAGAATGGTCGGATACAGCCGCCATAGCGAAGCTGCGAACGAAACACTCGCAAAAGCACGAGATAGTGGTGGTCACCCCGGCCGCAGCAGCCGCAGCAGCCCCCAAAACAGACAAGTTACGCTACTGCGGGCCTTATCAGCGAGGGGCGTGCCCTGAGAGAGCAGACCACGCCGGGCAGCGACACATCTGCGCATACTGTTATAGGGTCAAGGCGGCCCCGTACCCACATCCCGAGGCGGAATGCAGGAGGAAGAACGCGTCCGAGCAGCCAAAAAACGCGACGGGGGGGGGAGTGATCGTATTCCCCCCACACAGCAACGCTGATGGTGAAGGAGGTGGTCGGCGAGGGGACGAGCAGCCTGAAGCAGGCCACCCGGAGGGCGTATTGGAGGGAGAAACCAGCGAGGGGGGCGACTTGTCGTTCCTCAGGGACAGGTGCACGGACAGACATCGAGGCTGGCCAACGGATAAACAGGCCGACCTCGATCGAGTGACACAGGCCATCCAGCATGGCACAACGACATTACCAGATTCGTCCGGTGCCCCCCACGGGGACACCACTGTGCATAATACGGATTTTATGGATTCTATGTCGGACATGCGGAACATTGGCCCAGATAGGGCCCCACAGGTCGGTGAGTACGTTAACTCAGAGCGGGACAATGGGTCGAGCGAAAATAGGGGCGAACATTCCCGAGACACCGAACAATACAGGTCCATGGCGGATCTAGACCCCGAGGCGGTCAAGGGTACGAACCAAGAACTTAAGCGTATTTTTGATCAGGTAGCGTCTTTAAAGAGGTTTAATTATGACGGGGCCAGAATTCCTCTGCCTAGCGAGCTTAACATTCGTGAATGGCGTACCATGCTTAGAGGGTATCATGACTTTGGTATAGTTGAGTACCTTGAGTTCGGCTGGCCGATCGGTATCGATCGTGACGCCCCGCTCAAGTCGGATAGCAACAACCACGCTTCTGCGATACGCTATCCAGCAGATGTAGAGCATTATGTTGTCACTGAGCTCAGTCACAAGGCCCTGCTGGGCCCGTTTGCCGGTCCCCCCGCGACTTCCTGCCATTACAGCCCCCTAATGTCTCGGCCCAAAAAGGGGTCACTTTTCAGGAGGGTTATCATAGACTTATCGTGGCCCAGGGGTTTGTCGGTTAATGACGCCATTAGCAAGACCAATTATATCGATGGCCCCCTCACAATCTCTCTCCCTACACACGACGATATGGAGAGGGCAGTCATTCGGGCAGGGAGGGGCGCCTTCCTTTACAAAACCGATCTGTCGCGGGGGTATCGGCAGCTACGTATTGACCCCATTGATTGGCCCTATCTTTCATTTCAGCACAAGGGCGCGCACTTCATGGACATTTGTCCTCCCTTCGGCCTACGCTCGTCCGCGATGGCCATGCAGCGCGTTTCGCAGGCTATTGTGTACCTCCACGGCAGGAGGGGGTTTCTTTCGCGCGCGTACATTGATGATTTCGGGGGCGTCGAAGGCAGCCATGCCAGGGCTGACGACGCCCTGTCGGAGCTCCAGGGCATCATGGGCACCTTGGGGGTGCAGCAGGCAGAGCACAAGATCTGCCTGCCTGCCCAGGTCATGATCTGGCTAGGGATCAGGTTCGATTCCCTGGCCATGTCCATGGAGATACCCCGCGACAAGATGGAGGAAATCATGGTTTCCTTAGAGGCTTGGAGCGGCAAAATCAGGGCCACGAGGAAGGAGATACAGTCTCTCCTGGGCCTCCTCAATTTTGTGGCCAGTGTGGCCCCTCCTGCACGGTTGTTTACAAACCGCATGCTCGACGATTTGAGGGAGACACCACCGGTGGGGGCGTCCTCGCTGTCACACCAGTTCAAGCTGGATGTGAGGTTCTTCCAGGAACTCCTGCCTATTTTCAACGGCAGGAAGATCATGGCCAAGCAGCTGTTGCCCTATCAACATCAAGTCGAGCTTGATGCGTGCCTTACGGGGTGCGGGGCGATAGCTGGCGACCAGTTCTATGCGAACCCCTTTCCCCCGGGCGTGGTGGAGGCAGGGCACACCATTGCCCATCTCGAGCTACTCAATATAGTAGTCGCTGTCAAGGTGTGGAGGGAGCGCTGGGCCGGCTGGGTGGTCCAGATTTTCTGCGACAACATGAATTCGGTTCACGTGTTGCAGTCCGGGCGCTCTCGCGATCTTTTTATGCGGGAGTGTGCCAAGGAAATCTTCCTCCACACAGCCGCTTGTGACATAGAGCTGCAGATTTGTCACAGGCCGGGCGTAAGCATGATTTGGGCCGACGCGCTCTCAAGGGAGCACACGGGCCCGGCTTACGCCCAATTCGTCCGACAGGACCCGCACCTGCAGGCCGCTACGCGCATCACAGTCCCCCAGGAGTACTTTAGGGTAGACAACAGGCTCTAACCCTTCTCGCACGCTTCGCGCTCACGACTCGCACGCGCCACATTAACCCTTTCCTTTTGCTTTGTAGGTTTGACGCATCTGCAGGAACGAGCCAGGACTAGGCAGACGCTTGCGTTTGCGCCAGGTACCAGGAAGAATCACAGTTCACACCTGCGACTTTTCCTTTCTTTTGTAGTGTTTTACGGCTTGCAAGCCTTTCCCACACCGCTGCGCACCCTGTTGCTTTTGGTGGAGTACCTCACCCTTTTTTACGCGGCCCCTAAGGCCATTGGTAATGTGGTCGCTTCGCTGCGCTTCCACCACGAGCGGCTCGGCTTTTCATTTAAAATTTTTGAGCATTTGCAATTGCGGCTCGCGCTTCGTTCGCTCCCCTTCACGCTTAGAGCGACGCCATCGCCGGCCCTCCCGTTCCCTCCTTCACTTCTGGGTTCGCTCCTGGCCGCTGGCTGCTCTTTAGGGCCCTGGGCTCTCCCGTTCAGGGCACTCTGTCTTTTCGCTTTCTACTCTTTCGCGCGGCTCGCTTCGCTGGTTCCTGCGTCGGCCTTTGGGTTTGACGTTTCCAGATTCCCCACGCTGGCGGATCTTTCCGTCCAGGGGGACAGAGCGGCCCTACGCATTAAATTCTCTAAAACTAGACAGGCGGCCGACGGGGGGTTTTGGGCCCCCTTTCTGCCGGTCTCCTCCGGCCCTTGCCCGGTTCAGATGGCCAGGGTGCTCAAGCAGAGGGCGCTACGGCTTGGCTTGAGGCCTTCTTGCCCGTTGTTTTCCGCTTTCCGACAGACGGGCGGGGCCCCCCTTTCCCTTACTCAGGCCCGTGCTCGGTTGTTTCTCAGACAGTGCCTTCAACAGCTTCGTCTCCCTCTGCGGCGGTACTCTTTCCACTCGTTCCGCAGGGGGGGGTGTACGTTTGCGTTTCAGCAGGGTGCGGTTGAGTCAGATTTGGCTCTACATGGAGATTGGAGGAGTTCGGCAGTGCGCGCGTACTATCCCGCGGACGGAGCGCGGCTGCGGGTGGCGAGTTTGCTTTCAGGGAACCCCCCCCCTGTTGCTCCTTAAGTAATTTTCTCACTTTCCTCTTGCCTGCCTTAACTAACGTTTGCCGCGGGGAACCACAGGTCGGCCCAATTCTTAATACCTTTTACCACTTACTTCCAAATTCAAAACACACAGAGTTGGGCGTACCTTTTCCCCTGTAGTTAGGGTCACACACTTATCACGGGGAGCCAGGCTTCAGAGCCCTTTTTTCACACTTTTCGTAAGCTCAGTTGCGCACATGGGCGGTTACTGAGAGCCTGGCCCCCCCTTTGCTATGCACTGTTCAACTAGCAGTCTATAAACTTTTATGCTGTTACTTGCTCGAGGTACTGTATGCTATGTTTGCATGTTCTAACTGACTATATGTAAGATGGTTATTTTGTATCGAGTGTTCGGATACATTGTATCGACTTTTATTAAACTGTTATGCACCCTCCGCACTGGCTTGTTTTCTCTGCACCTTGTAATGTGTCGGGAATGCGACTTGTCGCATTCCGGGGCATTGCGGGTCGGTAGAGGACAAGCCTGGTCTTCGCTGTCGACCTCCTTCATGCGCGGGTCTAGGCCAGCCTGCCTGCTAGGCAGCAGCAGGTTGGTTTCGACCCCCGAGTTCCTTCGCCCATAGCTCAGCGGCTACTTTGTTGCCTTTGGTCGCGTGTCGCTCCGCACACGCCACCTGCAGTTCGGGACTACGTGACTCGCGTGGCGGCCCTTATTTGGCAGCCAGCGGGCTTGCTGTGGGCGGCTTGGCCAATCAGCGGCCGCTCTGGCAGCTCGCGTGCCTGCGGCTTGTGCGGGCTTCCCGCTGGCACACACTTTGGCTTTCGCAGCTACCGGGCTTACACCTTGCTTTCCCACCCGCCCTTTGCCCCCTTTTTCTTTTACCCCCTTTTTTCTCGGAGATTTCACTCCACGGTCGACAGCTGACCCCGCGGTTCCCGGGGAACCACAGGTCGGCCCAATTCTTAATACCTTTTACCACTTACTTCCAAATTCAAAACACACAGAGTTGGGCGTACCTTTTCCCCTGTAGTTAGGGTCACACACTTATCACGGGGAGCCAGGCTTCAGAGCCCTTTTTTCACACTTTTCGTAAGCTCAGTTGCGCACATGGGCGGTTACTGAGAGCCTGGCCCCCCCTTTGCTATGCACTGTTCAACTAGCAGTCTATAAACTTTTATGCTGTTACTTGCTCGAGGTACTGTATGCTATGTTTGCATGTTCTAACTGACTATATGTAAGATGGTTATTTTGTATCGAGTGTTCGGATACATTGTATCGACTTTTATTAAACTGTTATGCACCCTCCGCACTGGCTTGTTTTCTCTGCACCTTGTAATGATATGTGTATACATGGAGTTACTCACCATGCTTCTCAGTCTTTGATATAGAGAAGTGTATTATATGTGTATACATGGAGTTATTCACCATGCTTCTCAGTCTTCGAGAGAGAGAAGTGTATTATATGTGTATACATGGAGTTACTCATCATGCTTCTCAGTCTTCGAGACAGAGAAGTGTATTATATGTGTATACATGGAGTTATTCACAATGCTTCTCAGTCTTCGAGACAGAGAAGTGTATTATATGTGTATACATGGAGTTATTCACCATGCTTCTCAGTCTTCGAGACAGAGAATTGTATTATATGTGTATGCATGGAGTTATTCACAATGCTTCTCAGTCTTCTATATAGAGAAGTGTATTATATGTGTATACATGGAGTTATTCACCATGCTTCTCAGTCTTCGAGACAGAGAAGTGTATTATATGTGTATACATGGAGTTATTCACAATGCTTCTCAGTCTTCGAGACAGAGAAGTGTATTATATGTGTATGCATGGAGTTATTCACAATGCTTCTCAGTCTTCTATATAGAGAAGTGTATTATATGTGTATACATGGAGTTATTCACCATGCTTCTCAGTCTTCGAGACAGAGAAGTGTATTATATGTGTATACATGGAGTTATTCACAATGCTTCTCAGTCTTCGAGACAGAGAAGTGTATTATATGTGTATACATGGAGTTACTCATCATGCTTCTCAGTCTTCGAGACAGAGAAGTGTATTATATGTGTATACATGGAGTTATTCACCATACTTCTCAGTCTTCGAGACAGAGAAGTGTATTATATGTGCATGATGGAGTTATTTACCATGCTTCTCAGTCTTTGAGACAGAGAAGTGTATTATATGTGCATGATGGAGTTATTTACCATGCTTCTCAGTCTTTGAGACAGAGAAGTGTATTATATGTGCATAATGGAGTTATTCATCATGCTTCTCAGTCTTTGAGACAGAGAAGTGTATAATATGTACATGATGGAGTTATTCATCATGCCTCTCAGTCTTTGAGACAGAGAAGTGTATTATATGTACATGATGGAGTTATTTACCATGCTTCTCAGTCTTCGATATAGAGAAGTGTATTATATGTGCATGATGGAGTTATTCACCATGCTTCTCAGTCTTTGAGACAGAGAAGTGTATTATATGTGCATGACGGAGTTATTCACCATGCTTCTCAGTCTTTGAGACAGAGAAGTGTATTATATGTACATGATGGAGTTATTTACCATGCTTCTCAGTCTTCGAGACAGAGAAGTGTATTATATGTACATGATGGAGTTATTTACCATGCTTCTCAGTCTTCGAGACAGAGAAGTGTATTATATGTGCATAATGGAGTTATTCATCATGCTTCTCAGTCTTTGAGACAGAGAAGTGTATTATATGTACATGATGGAGTTATTTACCATGCTTCTCAGTCTTCGAGACAGAGAAGTGTATTACATGTGCATGATGGAGTAATTCACCATGCTTCTCAGTCTTCGAGACAGAGAAGTGTAGTATATGTGCATGACGGAGTTATTCATCATGCTTCTCAGTCTTCGAGACAGAGAAGTGTAGTATATGTGCATGACGGAGTTATTCACCATGCTTCTCAGTCTTTGAGACAGAGAAGTGTAGTATATGTGCATGATGGAGTTATTCACCATGCTTCTCAGTCTTCGAGACAGAGAAGTGTAGTATATGTGCATGATGGAGTTATTCACCATGCTTCTCAGTCTTCGAGACAGAGAAGTGTATTATATGTGCATGACGGAGTTATTCACCATGCTTCTCAGTCTTCGAGACAGAGAAGTGTAGTATATGTGCATAATGGAGTTATTCATCATGCATCTCAGTCTTCGAGACAGAGAAGTGTATTATATGTGCATGACGGAGTTATTCACCATGCTTCTCAGTCTTCGAGACAGAGAAGTGTAGTATATGTGCATAATGGAGTTATTCACCATGCTTCTCAG
>OZ012695.1:24256091-24263591 GCA_963942565.1 Maea johnstoni | reverse complement strand
ATTGTGAATACAATTATGCTGGTTACATATATGTTTAACTATTTGTTGAGCAATCCTGAGATGTGAACGCCTCATAATGTTAATATCTTTCTACAGGTCCGAAGATGTTGACATGTCAGAAGTGCCATTGTACTAGTCTATTATATAAACCACTGCACTTCGGAGTAATTTCGCGAGGGTTTAAATGTGCATACATTTGCCATTCAGGGTATTAAAAGGTTTCACGATTTACCCCACCCTTAACCAAATGCTATGCACGATTTAGCCTCAATATGGCAGAAAAGGTGACGATAAACGAACTTTCACTTGGTAGCATCTGGCTAAATAAAAAAAACGATAAATGGCAAATCCTGAAATCCTACTTACGACTTTTAAACGGGCAATATCCGACTATCTAAAGGGTATCCATTTAGAGAAGACCGTATTTCACCGACACATACGTCAAAGACATCACCTACGGATGAGTTACACCACGTAGCGCTTGAGACGCCCATCGATCACAGTGCTGGTCATTCTGGCCGGAGCTGGTCAAGCTGATGACCGTAGAGCATGCTTGTGATTTTAAAGCCAGTGTGCAGCGTAGCTCATCCGTTCACACTAGTCGTTTGAACTACATGGAATACAACTCAACTCACACAAGAGCGGCTTGTAAGTAAAGCAAGATCAGCCACAAACATTCCAGAAACCTGCAGATGTGATTTTACTCATTGCGAGATACTGTGAAGTCTTATTCCCACGCGTCAGTGAAAACGGCGGGGGCTGACCCTATGTCCTAGTGGTCTACCGCATTGCGCAATTACTGCAGTTGACAGTGGTTTGAGTTTGGTTGGGGGTTTTCATCCTTGCCCTCGATTTCTCCCACCGTAACTACTTGGGAAAGTTGCCAATGACTTGGGGTTAGGCTGTGGTTATCGCCTTGTACTCTAGTTTCCTCCATAACTTACAAATGGCTATACACGATTTGGCATAAATATGGTAAAAAAGTGAAGATAATCAAAATTAATATCTAAATTTCACCATAACTACTAGGAAATTACGCCCGTTATGGTCGAAAGGAAACAAAACTCCATTCAGTAGGTATATGGTATTCAAATTTTACCAAATCCGCCGTAACAAAAGAACTGGTCACTCAGTTAACAACTTTACACTTGCATAACGATCATCAACAACTAGACTTGTAAATGTTGGGATATCCCTTGTGTAACCCATTTGTGCCCACAGCGGCCAACTTAACACCCAAAAGAAATGTCTCTTTGTGATAAGACCATATTTTACCCAATCTTTAAAGACGGAACTTCCATATTAACAACTCAGTCGACTACTGTTTTTGGTAACGTATGCGTTGTTACGATGTTATTCTAACACGTGTTTAGTTAACTTTCTAGAAACCTTTCTTAGTGTGTATGTACAGCAGCGGATTCTCATACGTATACCAGTCGTATATAGTACCTTGCAAGGTACAGAAACCAAATTCTAAAACAATACCGCATATATGTAAAGCCATGCATGTCATACACAACGATAAAACGATATATGCAAGCATTAAAGTTTAAAAACTCACCAACATTCAATCTTTGATAAATATATACGAACTCATAGTGTTGGGATATGGTTCTTTAAAATAAGACTTAGTTAACATAAGCGTGCAGAATTTTAAATTATTTTGCATACACTGAACAGGGTATAAACCAAAATAACAGGTAGTCTTACATGATAACCAGTGCGTATATTACCATAGATACTAGTATATAGTATTCATATAAGGCCTAAAAAAAGTTGTTTGTTTCCTGTATCCCTACCCTAACAAGTTTTTATTCAAATAAATCCCTACCCTAAAGTTTTTTTTTAGTTTAGGCAAGGGAAACATGCCATTTTGATGGTAAGATGGATAAACCAATATATGGCATTTTCTATTTACAAAGGACAAGCTGAAAGTGCTCTAATAATGTGAATTTTGGCGCTGTATTTCTGACCCTGCCGCTCTTGACGTAAGTGGAAAAAGGTCCAACATAATTCAAAATCAATTAGAGCACACACCCACACATTTACCCACGTCACGAAAAGAATAAGCTAGGTAGCAGACCAGTTTGTGGTTGGGACAAGGGCCTTGACTACCACGGTGCATTGGTGTCATTTGGACACCCACCCTTAGAAAATTATACGTCATGCTACCAAAAAGGAATTTCTAGATGTACTGATTTAAAGCAATTAATTGAAAACTTCCCTTTCAATGTGAATACTAGTACTAGGACAATACTTAAAAGTTATTATGCGTTTTCTCAAGACCTTCTCAAATGAAATATTTCAGGTCACATACGAAAAAGTAGAAAAGATAAAAAAACAGAGGAGAAAAAATCACAAAAAATAAGTTTTGAATTCTAAGCAAAAAACAACGAAATATCATATATTAAAAACGTATCAATAATCGAATAGAGAAGTCCGTTCCAAAAAAGGAAGACTCCTAGGTATATAAAGTTCGATATGGAAGACAAAAGGATACATAATCCGTGAAGCGTTTATCATCAGTGAAGGCACTTGTCTTTCTTTTCTAGCGTCCATAACCGTCTATATTCACTTGCACTTGTGGTTTTTGACCATACTAAGTATATTTGATATCCTCTCTGTACGGCACTTGTTTTCAGCTGTTTGCGTATACTCGTTCATTCCAGTTAATAATCACTTCTACAAGTGGGTCTTGACCACATCATTTCACATAAACACTATACGGCGCTTGTCCTTAGCTCTATCCTACCTAGTAGTGTCCATTACAGTTTATAATCACTTGTACGTGTGGATCTTGACCCTTCCTTTTTATATCATCGATGTAAGGCACTTGACTTGGTAACATTTCTATAGCGTTAAATACAATCACTTGTACTTATAGATCTTGACGTAGCCATCGTCCTGTCCGACGGCCAGAAGATTGCCTCTGACGGCTAGGGCAGTGAGAGTCTTGACGTCGTTTTTATTCGTCAGGATCTCTTGCTCCTGGAGAAACCTGCCCTCGGACGAAAGGAGGAGCAAGAGGACGCGATCGGTCTTACATTCTGCTACCAGGACGTTCCCAAGACTGTCGGAACAGACCCCCTGCGGTGCGCGCACGGACCCCGTGCTCTTGCTTCCGTACATTACCTGACAGGTGTAGGCCTCTTCTCCCTCTAGCGAGATATTGTACAAACCGTTGGCTTTATAGTCGGACACGACCAGATTATTCGGCTTGTTGGCGATGATGTACTGTGGGCATTTGAACTTGTTGGGTTTCTTAAAGGTTCCGCCCACAGACTCCCTCAGAGATTTCGTTCCCCTGATGGTTGCCTTGAGCTTTGATGTAGTTTTGTCCTGCAGGGAAAAGACGTGGACAGATTTGGTACTGGGGTAGCAGACGGCAAGATCGCCATTGCGGAGCATTGTCAGCCCCCACGGCTTCCCAAGACCCTCGCAGATTGTGCTGACGTAGGCGCCGTCACGTTTGTAGATCTTGACGTTGTTCGTGATGGAGTCGCTTATGGCAATATCGCCATCGGGCAGGATGAGAACCCCCGCAGCGTTGCGTACGGGATTCGCACCTGAGTACCCAATGTTAGCCTTGTGGATGCCCTTCAAATCGTAGATCTTGACCCTTCCCGGTCCGCCTGCTGACGTCACCAAGACGTCGTCATCCAACCACGCCAAATCGCGCACCCAGCCATCGCAGCGGAAACTGGAGTGGAGGGTCGGGGCCTGGACGAGGTACCTGGTTGACGTACCCGATGGGTCGGTGCGGGGTCGTGGGGTGGTCTGGGTCAGGATCCTGGACTGGGGTCGCAGGGTGCCTTCAAGAACCCTGAACATCGATTTTGATTTTTTCATGCCCTTCGCAGCTTTGGTTTTGATTTGCCCCAGGGCTCGTGGGCTCAGCTCGCCATTTTGGAATTCCCATAACAGCTCCACCTCAAGACCATCGACGTCCTGCATTAAGACTTCGTCAACCTCTCTGCGCCGCTCCACCATATCAAGAACCACCTTAATATCAGCCTTCTTCGACCGCAGCTTGGCCAAGCAGGTTTCCTGTCTTCCGTGGTAGTACTTGCACTTTTCGCGGCATTTTCTCACGTTTTCCGTCTCAATCGCATGACGTTGCTTGATATCCGAAAGCAAATCCGTCTTCATTTTTTTCAACTGCTCGCAAAGTTTCTCACAATGACGTTCGATCTGTTCCGTCATTTCATCCATATTGGTATCGAGCTGATTTTGATAATTGTTCAGGCGATCGACGTTCTCGTCCTTGCTGGCAGTCTTGACTTCGATGTCGAAGATGTACCTGACGTGCTGTTCTCTAGTTAGCGTCGCCACCTCTTGGATCGTAACTACGTCATGACGTCTGTGGCTCTCGGAAAGGCAATTCGTGCAGAGACATTTTCTGCAATCGTTGCAATATAGACTAACCTCACAGTCGCTATGTCGCTCGCAAAGCTGCACGACTTTCTGTGCGGCGTTTTCACTCCCAGGTAGTCTTGGGGTGGATGGAAGCGAAACCCCGTCATGTTGCAGGACGTTTTGTAGATTGGTGACCATGTAATTGAGAACATATCCCGACACCCCTTCCTCCGGTAACGTATTTTCCTTCTGACAGAGCGGACAGGGAAATTTCCCTTCTTTCCCTCCCTCTGATTTCTCGACATGCTTGGCAAGACATGCCTCGCAGAAGCTATGGAGGCATGGCAGCGCCCGTGGAAGCAGGTAGTCGCCCAGGCAGAGAGGACACTTGGTGAGGTCCGTCAGCTCCAATGAAGTTGCCATGTCTCCCACCTCCAAGTAGGTCTCGGTTGTTTATAAACCACCGACGTCTCCAGAACTAGAGCTACTGGGCGTATGACCTACTTACACTGTGTACGAGTGCACAGCGAATAGCAGCGACGTTTAGACTTCGACACATGTGGCGGCACAGCCACAGCCCGAAGCCAAGCATCTCCCCTCGCTAATAAAAAGAACGCGGTTCAGTTAGCTTAGGCAAGCAGTCAAAAAAGCAACCAACTGCGGGGGCTAAATACCTCTCTTTTTAGGACGAGATAAACAGCACATGAAGGTGTGCATCTGCCTGAAACCTAGAACTGCAGTAGCGAACAACAACTTAACACATATGCACCCACGGCATACCTAAATAATAAACAGCGCATCCTTCAGGACAGGCATTAATAATTTAATTGTTGTTTTTTATGTTTTGTCAACTCTTAGTACTCTTTGGACTTACCATTGGCATGTGAGCTATTTGAAACATTTTAAGTCGTGCTTATCGGAACACTTGTTCTATTCACAGCATTGTCAGTATTATTATCATTATTATTATTATCATTATTATTATTATCATTATTATTATTGTTGTTGTTGTTGTTGTTGATGATGATGATGTTGTTTTTTTGTTATGGTTTTTGTTGCTTCTGCGGGTGGCAATGCTACAATGAACGGTCAGAATTTTTTTCTACCGTTCACACCTGCACCATCGTACAATGCTCTCATTGTTATAATCATAATTGTTTTGTTTACCTGACGATTTCAACAGGATTTGATTCCTTTTAATAAACAAACACTATCAACTCATTTTCTCGTATAACATCATCGCTATCTGAAATGACAACTTTCATTTGGCCATGTTTTTAGGTATTGCTATTCCCGTTGCAGTTATTGAGATCGATATATCTATGAATACAGTATTTTTTTTTTATCAAAATGTAAATTTATATACCTTTTCTTTAGCTTACGTAGTATTTTGCCCTATCAACCCTGCACATAGGGACAAATATCAACAAGCGTTTGCACCCGGCACTAACCCATGACATCAATTAAATATTTATTTACCCTTTTTTCCAAGATACCTTAAAACTTAAACATACCGTATTACACAAACGTTCCGCATTGGGAAGCCATAGGCATAGGCGTCTGTTTAGCTAGTTTTTCATTTCACCCCTTGTTCTAAAAGGAGTAATCAACTATTGATCTTAAAGAAAAATGTTTTCTCAGGATTTCTGCAATGATTGGTATGTGGTATTTTATACTGAGGTAATAACATCAGTTTTCTCAGATCTTATTTTTATATAGTTTTTTCTTCGGTATTTGGTCTTTGTGTCCACTTGTTTATTACAAAATGTTAAGGAGAAATTATGCTTCTAAGGTATTTCGCAACGTGTTAAGTAAGTGCGTTTTCCATCGACTTTATTCAAGAGTGCCCATTTACATTATACATCCATTGTATTTTATTGTATTGTATTCTTTATTTACCACAACAGAAGAGATATGAAATTACAAATACAAATCAAAATAACGACAAAAAAACTTAACAAATTACAAATGATAGGAAATATAGAACAAATATACTTAGTATATATTTTTAGTTGAAAACTTCTGTATTTATGTTTTTCGTTTAATTCATTTGTCATTATTGTGTAATCCCGTATAAAGATAATACGTTTATTTGCTCTAATGTTGGGTATTACAACAATCGTACATTATATGAACAAACAGCATAAATGCAGAACAATGAAGGATACACCAAAGAAAAACAACGAAACTTGTGTGAGTAACAAAGAACAGAAAAATAGAATCAGAAGGATTCTTATAAGAAATTTACACATAAAACATACACGTATAGTGTATTGGTTATTGTGTCTAGATAAGACGTTTTGTGTATTCCTGGAGGCATTTGGTCTTCAGGCAATTTTCAAGCACTGTGTATTGAGAAGCCTCGATTATTTTTTGCTAATTATCTCTTCTGCTTTCATGACACTCATACATTTTATAGCATGTTGCCATAGTAACTAGGCATAATTATTTTTCAGCAAAGCTTTGAACAGATGAATTTGCATACGGTTTTTCTTATACGGACCGTTGTCATGGCAACAGTCACCTCTTCAGGGTCTAATATTGAAATAAATAAAGAATTCGCCTGTTTATGGGTTTGATTTTTAGTGTGTATGTTTCAGAAAAATAATAGGTATTGTTTTCTGGTGCTTATACAAGGACATGTTGCTTTCCAATGTACTCCAGAGACATCAAACATGCTGTCTGCCTCTCATTCATAAAAAATGGCCGCCACACTCCCAGCAGCTGTTTAAAACTGAAAATCTCGTTTAAAAAGGTGAACATCTAAAATTCCATGCTATTTGAGCGATAGCGCCTGTACCAGACTGACTCTGTTATAGAGATAGAACCTATACCAGACGACTTCGGGTGTTGAATGGGCCATCTAAACCCATCAGCTCTGTATTTCCCAACAGAGTCAGTCTGGTAAAGGCTCTATCACTATTATAACAGTAGAATTTTAGTTGTTTACCTTTTTAAAACATAATTTCAGTTTTAAGCAGCTGCAGAGATTCTGACGGCCATTTTGTGTATGAACGAGAAGCAGAGAGCCTGCTTGATGTCTCTGAAGTTTATTGGGAAGTGTTATTTCTTGTATAAACACATGAAAACAATACCTACCATTTTTTAAAGATAAAAATTTGAAAATTAAACCCATAAACTGAC
>OZ012695.1:24184976-24242476 GCA_963942565.1 Maea johnstoni | reverse complement strand
TGTATCATTTCAAGTATCTTTGGGGGGGTAGAGTAGCTTTTATGTACAGAGGTGAGTACAGCACTTCTAGCGAAATGCATGGTGAAATGTAGTTGTTGCTGCTACTGGGAACTGGAATCTCAATATGAGTCCTCATGTCTGTACATGCAAAATATGTGCAGGTCTGATTGTCAGACCAAATACTATCAAGGTCACCACATGTGCTTCGTGATCACTCCTATTCCTACACAGGTGGCCACTCTTATCTCAATTACTTTACTATTGTGTACTGAGATAGATAGCATCCTGTTGTAGTTACATAATATACCTCAGGTCCTGTGACTCATTTGTTTATTGTAGAGAATGAATCCAACTTTTGCAAGTCCACTTGTATTCACAAAATATAAATGTATGTTTTAGTTGCCTTGAAAAAAATATTCCCCTTTACCATACAATTAAGTTGAGAAGGGTATGTTGTTGTTGCTATCACAGTTATTCAGATTGTTAAAATGCTTATATATTGTATTAAGCAATTAGATGAGGTCTATCTTTAAGATTTAAAGAATATCGTCATACATGTATTTTTTATTCTATCAAGGGCAAAAGAAGACAGAATTCTTCATGAAGTAACTTTCTTAAAACTAAACCAAAAAAATACCCCACCTGAGCTTATTTTCTTGGTAGATTAAGACCTAAATGATTTAATTCACATCTCATATCTCACTTGCCCCCAATCAATCCTACTGGTTTCAGTTCCCGTGATAAAATAACTATTTTTCCAATGAGAGAATTTCCTTCAAACTTTCCCATATTACACTGACAAACGTGAACTTTCGAAAAATTAAAAAAAAAGATACCCCAATTGAGCTCGTTTTCTCAGTAGATTAAGACACAAATATGTTCAACACAGATCTTAATACTGACTTTTACCCACTCAAATCTACTGGTTTCAGCACCCATACAGGACCGGAATACTAAGTCCAAATAAACTGCAGAACCCCAGATTTGATTGAGTTCCCTTGATAGAATAACTATTTTTCCGAGGAGAGAATTTCCTTCAAACTTTCCCATATTACACTGACAAACTTGAACTTTAGAAAAAAAAATTAAAAAGATACCCCAATTGAACTCGTTTTCTCTGTAGATTAAGACACAAATATGTTCAACACAGATCTTAATACTGACTTTTCCCCACTCAAATCTACTGGTTTCAGCACTCGTACAGAACCGGAATACTAAGTCCAAATAAACTGCAGAACCCCAGATTTGATTGAGTTCCTTTGATAGAATAACTATTTTTCCGACGAGAGAATTTCCTTCAAACTTTCCCATATTACACTGACAATCTTGAAAATTCGAAAAATTAAAAAAAAAAGATACCCCAATTAAGCTCGTTTTCTCGGTAGATTGAGACACAAATATTTTCAACACAGATCTTAATACTGACTTTCCCCCACTCAAATCTACTGGTTTCAGCACCCGTACTCGACAGGAATACTAAGTCCAAATAAACTGCAGAACCCCAGATTTGATTGAGTTCCCTTGATAGAATAACTATTTTTCCGATGAGAGAATTTCCTTCAAACTTTCCCATATTATACTGACAATCTTGAACTTTCGAAAAATTTAAAAAAAAAGATACCCCAATTGAGCTCGTTTTCTCGGTAGATTGAGACACAAATATGTTCAACACAGATCTTAATACTGACTTTCCCCCACTCAAATCTACTGGTTTCAGCACCCGTACTCGACAGGAATACTAAGTCCAAATAAACTGCAGAACCCCAGATTTGATTGAGTTCCCTTGATAGAATAACTATTTTTCCGACAAGAGAATTTCCTTCAAACTTTCACATATTACACTGACAATCTTGAACTTTCGAAAATTAAAAAAAAAAGATACCCCAATTGAGCTTGTTTTCTCTGTAGATTGAGACACAAATATGTTCAACACAGATCTTAATACTGACTTTCCCCCACTCAAATCTACTGGTTTCAGCACCAGTACAGGACCGGAATACTAAGTCCTAATATACTGCAGAACCCCAGATTGGATTGAGTTCCCTTGATAAAATAACTATTTTCCGATGAGAGAATTTCTTTCAAACTTTCCCATATTACACTGACAAACTTGAACTTTCGAAAAATTTAAAAAAAAGATACCCCAATTGAGCTCGTTTTCTCGGTAGATTGAGACACAAATATGTTCAACACAGATCTTAATACTGACTTTCCCCCACTCAAATCTACTGGTTTCAGCACTCGTACAGAACCGGAATACTAAGTCCAAATAAACTGCAGAACCCCAGATTTGATTGAGTTCCTTTGATAGAATAACTATTTTTCCGACGAGAGAATTTCCTTCAGACTTTCACATATTACACTGACAAACTTGAACTTTCGAAAGATTAAAAAAAAAGATACCCCAATTGAGCTTGTTTTCTCGGTAGATTGAGACACAAATATGTTCAACACAGATCTTAATACTGACTTTCCCCCACTCAAATCTACTGGTTTCAGCACCCATACAGGACCGGAATACTAAGTCCAAATATTCTGCAGAACCCCAGATTTGATTGAGTTCCCTTGATAGAATAACTATTTTTCCGATGAGAGAATTTCCTTCAAACTTTCCCATATTATACTGACAATCTTGAACTTTCGAAAAATTAAAAAAAAAGATACCCCAATTGAGCTCGTTTTCTCGGTAGATTGAGACACAAATATGTTCAACACAGATCTTAATACTGACTTTCCCCCACTCAAATCTACTGGTTTCAGCACCCGTACTCGACAGGAATACTAAGTCCAAATAAACTGCAGAACCCCAGATTTGATTGAGTTCCCTTGATAGAATAACTATTTTTCCGACAAGAGAATTTCCTTCAAACTTTCACATATTACACTGACAATCTTGAACTTTCGAATATTAAAAAAAAAAGATACCCCAATTGAGCTTGTTTTCTCTGTAGATTGAGACACAAATATGTTCAACACAGATCTTAATACTGACTTTCCCCCACTCAAATCTACTGGTTTCAGCACCAGTACAGGACCGGAATACTAAGTCCTAATATACTGCAGAACCCCAGATTGGATTGAGTTCCCTTGATAAAATAACTATTTTCCGATGAGAGAATTTCTTTCAAACTTTCCCATATTACACTGACAAACTTGAACTTTCGAAAAATTTAAAAAAAAGATACCCCAATTGAGCTCGTTTTCTCGGTAGATTGAGACACAAATATGTTCAACACAGATCTTAATACTGACTTTTCCCCACTCAAATCTACTGGTTTCAGCACTCGTACAGAACCGGAATACTAAGTCCAAATAAACTGCAGAACCCCAGATTTGATTGAGTTCCTTTGATAGAATAACTATTTTTCCGACGAGAGAATTTCCTTCAGACTTTCACATATTACACTGACAAACTTGAACTTTCGAAAGATTAAAAAAAAAGATACCCCAATTGAGCTTGTTTTCTCGGTAGATTGAGACACAAATATGTTCAACACAGATCTTAATACTGACTTTCCCCGACTCAAATCTACTGGTTTCAGCACCCTTACAGCACGGGAATACTAAGTCCAAATATACTGCAGAACCCCAGATTTGATTGAGTTCTCTTGATAGAATAACTATTTTTCCGACAAGAGAATTTCCTTCAAACTTTCACATATTACACTGACAATCTTGAACTTTCGAAAATTAAAAAAAAAAGATACCCCAATTGAGCTTGTTTTCTCGGTAGATTGAGACACAAATATGTTCAACACAGATCTTAATACTGACTTTCCCCCACTCAAATCTACTGGTTTCAGCACCAGTACAGGACCGGAATACTAAGTCCTAATATAGTGCAGAACCCCAGATTGGATTGAGTTCCCTTGATAAAATAACTATTTTCCGATGAGAGAATTTCTTTCAAACTTTCCCATATTACACTGACAAACTTGAACTTTCGAAAAATTTAAAAAAAAGATACCCCAATTGAGCTCGTTTTCTCGGTAGATTGAGACACAAATATGTTCAACACAGATCTTAATACTGACTTTCCCCCACTCAAATCTACTGGTTTCAGCACCCGTACTCGACAGGAATACTAAGTCCAAATAAACTGCAGAACCCCAGATTTGATTGAGTTCCTTTTCCGACGAGAGAATTTCCTTCAAACTTTCCCATATTACACTGACAAACTTGAACTTTCGAAAAATTAAAAAAAATGATACCCCAATTGAGCTCGTTTTCTCGGTAGATTGAGACACAAATATGTTCAACACAGATCTTAATACTGACTTTCCCCCACTCAAATCTCATGGTTTCAGCACCCGTACTCGACAGGAATACTAAGTCCAAATAAACTGCAGAACCCCAGATTTGATTGAGTTCCTTTGATAGAATAACTATTTTTCCGAGGAGAGAATTCCCTTCAGACTTTCACATATTACACTGACAAACTTGAACTTTCGAAAAATTAAAAAAAAAGATACCCCAATTGAGCTTGTTTTCTCGGTAGATTGAGACACAAATATGTTCAACACAGATCTTAATACTGACTTTCCCCGACTCAAATCTACTGGTTTCAGCACCCATACAGCACGGGAATACTAAGTCCAAATATACTGCAGAACCCCAGATTTGATTGAGTTCTCTTGATAGAATAACTATTTTTCCGACGAGAGAATTTCCTTCAAACTTTCCCATATTACACTGACAATCTTGAAAATTCGAAAATTAAAAAAAAAAGATACCCCAATTGAGCTCGTTTTCTCGGTAGATTGAGACACAAATATTTTCAACACAGATCTTAATACTGACTTTCCCCCACTCAAATCTACTGGTTTCAGCACCCGTACAGGACCGGAATACTAAGTCCAAATATACTGCAGAACCCCAGATTTGATTGAGTCCCCTTGATAGAATAACTATTTTTCCGATGAGAGAATTTCCTTCAAACTTTCCCATATTACACTGACAATCTTGAACTTTCGAAAAATGATTAAAAAGATACCCCAATTGAGCTCGTTTTCTCGGTAGATTGAGACACAAATATGTTCATCACAGATCTTAATACTGATTCTCCCCCACTCAAAACTACTGGTTTCCGCATCGGCACTGGAATACTGTCCAAATAAACTGCAGACCCCCAGATTTGAATGAGTTCCCTTGATAGAATAACTATTTTTCCGACGAGAGAATTTCCTTCAAACTTTCCCATATTACACTGACAAACTTGAACTTTCGAGAAATTAAAAAAAAGATACCCCAATTGAGCTTGTTTTCATTTTAGATTGAGATAGAAATATGTTCAACACAGATCTTAATACTGACTTTCCCCCACTCAAATCTACTGGTTTCAGCACCTGTGCACTGTACTGACACTAACATTTAACTGAGTTCCCTTGATAAGATAAATATGTTTCACCATGAGAGAATTTCATTCAAACTTTTCTATACTACATCAACACACATGAACTTTCTAAAAATTAAAAGAAAAGATTCCCCAACCTAGCTTGTTTTCTCGGTAGATTGAGAGACAAAGATATTTAACCCACATCTTAATACTTATTGAGACAAATGGATTTAACCAACATTTTAAATCTTATTTGCCTTGAATCAGTTTAATTTCAACAAAGAACAGTTCAGAGTAATAAATTCAATTTTGTTGTGCACATGAGTCTGGAATTCATACACATATCTTTATTGATAAACCTAAATCTGGTCTGGAAAGTTATTTTCAATTGAGTTAATTTCTAGGAGCTGACGGTGGACGTGGACAGTCCTCTGCATTCTAGCCATCTTTTCAGCTAGTCTTCTCTGTTAGTTCTCTAGATCTAGACACCTAGAAGCTTAGCCTGGTTCTCAGGATGAGGTAGGTACTCCAAACATGTGTCCCTAATTATCCTGTATCTCGGTACGAGTGGGGTCAAGATGCCATTAAGCTTCATTCACCATTGGCTGAAGATAACAATGTTCATCTGCATGTGTGAATAAGTCTTGTTTTATAGCACATTTGGGGCTTGAATAACTGCCTTACTATACACTGCTTAGAGTGATTTTCTAGGTTACAGGACATTCTGTGGTCTGCACCACAAGGACCAGTGTTAGGAACATTGTTGTTTCTGATATACCTCCTACCCCTTGGTAAACTCATCAGAAAGCATTGTTTAGTGCTTCACATATATGCAGATGACACACAGCTTTATCTGTCAATAAAACCAATCACTCAAGAAGGAGTTGCTAGGCTGGAAGGCTGCCTCACTGACATATATACATGGATGTCACAGAACAAGCTGAAACTGAATGCAGACAAAACGGAAGTCATAGTGCTGGGCAACCATAAGCAGTGAGCCAAAATATCTGTGCCTACCATTTCCGTAAATGGTGAGATTGTCAAGATTCTTGATATACATATCTGAAATCTGGGCTCTATTTTTGATCCAAGCATGAGTATGGCAGCACATGTGTCAAAGGCAGTCAAATCTGCAAACTATCACCTTTGAAACATTGGTAGGATCAGAAAATACTTAACTGCAGAATCAACTAAAAGTGCTGTCATATCCCTGGTAAATTAAAATTTAGACTACTGCAATGGACTTTTCTGTGGAATACCTGAAGAGCTAATATGTAAGCTCCAGAGAGTACAAAATAACGCTGCCAGGGTGGTCACTCACACAAAAAAAACGACCATATAACACCAATACTAAAGGAACAGCACTGGCTACCAGTCTGCTACTGGCATACAAGCGTTTGCATGGAACTGCACCTTCTTATCTGAGGGAATTGCTGAAAAAGTATGTCCCACCACGGATACTGAGATCAACGTCCAAGAACTTACTCTGCAAGCCGAATACCAACATGAAACCCTATGGTGACTAATTGTTTAGTGTCTGTGTACCAAAACTATGAAAGCAGCTCCCAAATAATATTCGTTCAGCTGGGAGTGTGGGAAACTTCAAACGACAACTGAAAACATATTTATTCAAAGATGTATATATCAATTAACTATGTGGATATCAACATCTATCCTTTGACAATGGAATGAAATGCGCCTCTGAGCATGTTTATATGGAAAGAGCACAATATCAAATGACAATATTATTATCATTATTACTATCATTATTATTATTATTATTATTATTATTATTATTGACAGTGGACTGCCTACATGGCACAGGAAGGTGATGTCATTGTGTGTGACATTACAAACCTGAATTATAGATACAGGAAATTGAGTAGAGTATACCCTAAGACACTTTTGGACCAAAGATTTGTTATTTTTGTGTTGTAAGTGAAAGACACTGCCAATCTATTTTCTATCAAATATACATCTAACTGATCCAGAAGAAAATAAAATATTGAAATATATATACAATTGTATGTTGTTTAATGACGGAAGTACAGCATTGCTTCCTTGCAAAGTAAACTGTGATTAAACGTAATGTTAACTCCTAGTTTATCTACAGTTTATTGACAGAAGTACGTAGATAAACATGGCGACTGATTGCTTTTTTAAAGTTTATTTAGCAGGTAAGCAGTTAGCTGTAGCCTTATTGACACGTGAACTCTCAAACTTATTTTAGTTTATCGACAAGAAAATGCAAATAAACATGAACTTTATTCACAGTTTATTTTGAAATTAAACTGTTAACTGAAACATCAACGACAAGTATATCCCAAGTTTATTACTTGTTTATTGACAAGAATATCTAAATAAACATGATGTTTATTCGTAGTTTATTTTACTGATAAACTGTTAATTGAAGTATATGCATGCATCATTGAAACGTAAACCTCAAGTATATTTATAGTTTATTAACAAGAATATGTAAAATAAACTTGATGTTCATTAGTTTATTCACAGTTTATTTTGCAAGTAAATTTCTAACGTAAGCCTCATTCACAGGTATATGCAAGTAAACATTAATGTTTATTTATAGTTTATTTCGCACATAAACCAAAGATTCCATGTTTACGAAGCCGAGTTTACATGATGTTTAATATAGTTTATTTTTTCAGTTTATTTTAAACATGAAGTTTATTCTTTGCAATAAACATAAAGTAAATCTTCCTCTTTACACGCCACTTAAACTATATGTAAACATAAAGTAAACTTTAAGTTTACTTTATGTTTACTAGAAGGTAAATGAAAATAAACATGAAGTTTAATAATGTTTAAGTATAGTTTACTTTACAAATAAACTCAACTTTTCGTGCAGTGGCTGCTAGGCTTTTTAGAGATGCTCTCGGCATACGAATTAATGGCAAGATGTACTTTCGAAGTTCAAACCAAGCAATATATATATATATATATATATATATATATATATATATATATATATATATATATATATATATATACATATATATATATATATATATATATATATACATATATATATATATATATATATATATATATATATATATATATATATATATATATATATATATATATATATATATATATATATATATATATATACATATATATATATATATATATATATATATATATATATATATATATATATATATATATATATATATATATATATATATATATATATATATATATATATATATATATATATATATATATATATATATATATATATATATATATATATATATATATATATATATATATATATATATATATATATATATATATATATATATATATATATATATATATATATATATATATATATATATATATATATATATATATATATATATATATATATATATATATATATATATGTATCGTGTATCTATAATAGTGACCTACACATGGAATTAGTAAAAGAATGGTAGTAGTACCTGTTGTAAAGTACAGAGTTCTTGAAGGGTATATTTTTCTTGTTTTCTTTCCTTTCTTTTTTTGCTTGGGGGGGTTTTCAGGTTATTCACATTTCTATCTTCAGACGTTTCATATTTTCTAAAATATGTTGATTGTGTGAATTTATATTAAAAACATAGCCTCTTAAAAATTCCGTGATGCATCTATGCCATCACCCCAAAGCCCACCCTTCAATGGCCCTATTCCCCATGACCCCAACTCCTTTTTATGTCAACCACCCAAAACCCTCATTTATTCTGCAGTATTTTAATCACCCGGTATTTCGGTTTCAGCCACAGGCTGTTAGTACACAGAGTGGCTGTTTATTTCATGCAGCCATATGACGCGAACTTCTGAAGAACACTTTTTCTAGGCACGGCTGTGTGTATTTCAGTGATGTCTATTTCAATGGCATTTTTGCATTTAGCTCTTTTTTGCCACGCGTTGAAGTCACCTCTAAAACCATCCGACTTCCACACATCTTGAGGGGTTTCATCTCCTTGTCAAATACAAACTGAATGAAGTATTTTGCCCCACTATAACATTTAGTGCGAGATGAGATAAAGAAGTAAAGGACATTGCTGTGGCGAGTTCTAGAATATGTACTTGGACTTCGAGTACGTCAAATATATAGTACTGTTCTTTTTATGTTTAAAGGAGACGGACTTAATCGAGCATTTATTTTTCAAAGCGCTTCTTTTATATCCATACTACACGCATGGCATAATTTCATATGATTAAGTTGCACTTGATATGTCTTTCACATACTAGTATATGAGGAAATTACTTGTTCGGTAGCTAAGAAAATCCGGTGTGCCATGTAGATATAAGTCGATGTCAGTGGGATGTCAGTCCCTAGTTCTCTCATACAATAAGTTCAAGCTTTATTGCTGATGGGGCCATTTTAACCCTTATGCTGCTGGAAGCTCATTTGGCCAATACAAGATGACACAAAAAGCTGAGAAATGACTGAAACCATGGCATATGGGTACTCATCCGAGAGAACTCAGTGAGAGCTATCCAATGAATACCAACATGGCCGGGTTTAGATGGTTTTCGAAACTCTTTGCATCCTTGTGCTTTGGATGAAAGTAGCCTCAGCATTGGAAGGGTTAACCATCTTAGCAATTATGTATTTGTGGCATGTTCGACTGTCATTGATATTCAAAAAATGTTTGATTCGATCTTGGAATTTTTCGTATAGATGTCGACTTTTCGATTCGATTCTACGTGATTTTACCAAATGTATGTCTTATAATCTATGCATATGTGTTAGTTCAATAAAATGTAGGATTGGAATTCTGTATTTTTGTTTTGAAATAAACTTACATTTAAGAGAAAACTGAAGGTATTTATATCCTTCGATCTCGATGCATGAGTATCAAATTTGCGATGACTTCTTACATTGATAAGGACATGCTTTCATCTCATTCGTGGTAGCAACTTAACCAATCTACGGAAATTGGCCTCTTGATCTTAGATACCTTTGACCATAACTTTTCAACTAAGAATGAATTTACAAAACATTTGAAGGAGAGTTGTTGTTAATCTTTTGATTTACATTTCTCCATCAATTATTTTCCTTTATTATGGTTTTGCTGCAGGATTTCATCCAAATCACCAGGCAGCTTTCGACTACGCTAGGTGGCGCTAGTATCTATGATGCGAGAATCGCACTGAACGAAATGGATCCATGATGGTATCCACTTGTGTGATATCGAAGACATTCCGACGTGAATAAATCTGATCCCGCTTGAATTTCTTACCCTTGCCTCCACCAAATATTGATCTCCGCATATAATCAGAGGTGTATGGTATTTGACCGTATTTAAAGCACCATGCTATGATGATGCAGGTGTGAACGGCAGAAGAAAAAAATACGGAATCTAAGAAATATTTATAAAAATCCACCGTTTTAAAAAAAAAACATAAAAAAGTTTTTCTGCTGTTTTTGGAAACACCTTGGATGAAGAAAAGAATGGATATGTAGCGAGAGACCAATTACTATATGCCCTATTGTTAAGAGCTAGGCTCATGCCAGGAGTACCAGATAAGGCATCAGCGCGAGGTCACGTGGGAACAAAGACCAATCAGGGCTCTCGCATCGATTACATTATAGAGATACCTTATCTCCACCATTGGCTGGACATGCGCAGAGTACCAATGTTGGGCTATTAGCGGCTATTAGTTGACACTGGTTGAGGCTAGCATGTTCAAGTTGACAGGCTGGTTTCGAATCCACCTGCGTTTGGTCATCTAAGGAAAAACAGTGGAAAAAGAAATTCTGTCGTTATCCAGGAAAACAACGGAATTTTTCCCTTGCCGTTCACACCTGCACCATCGTACCATGCTGGAATTCCGTTGTTGTTTAATAGGGCATCTGGGTGGGCATTTGATTCATCAATGTACGTCGTGCCCAAAAAGACTTGACTATTTGGGTTATGTATTTCCTAACAAAACGTATTTTGGAAAAAAAATTGGAATGGGAATTGTTACCCAGAAACAAATGGACGACCCTCCTTCAAATGATTTATTGGATGCTTTTAGTTTATTCACAAGTCATTTTTTAAAAGTAAAATGTGTCTGAGCAAAATTCACAAGGGAAACTCCGCATGCACGGGTTGATGTAAAACTGATCACGTGTATTCTGAAGTAGCTCATTTGTTAAAAAAATCAATGCAGGATGTCTTCCTTTTACTTTGTAAGATTACTTGGAAGGAATGTTTTGGGAAACCTTACACAGTTTTGGTAACACACTTTCGCATTCTTTATGGAAAAGAATGTCGTCTTAGGGGCATTAGACGGTTGACGCGTGGGGGCAGCCATATTAGGCATCAAGTAGTATTCTAGAGAGTTCAGAGAGAAAAAAAAAACTTGCACCTGACGCGTGCGTACTATGGTCCTATTTGAACTTACCGAAAATATCTTTATACTGTGGAGTGGACTATCTCTTAATCCTTTTAAATTCTTTTTGAATTTGCAGCAAAACATTCTAACACTGTGAAAAATTCTCTTAATCCATTCACTTCTTTTTGAACAGCAAAACATTTTCTTTTTGAAATTACAGCAAATATATATGCTTTTTTCATCGGTTATCTTCTAAATTTTTAACCATATGACAATTATTCTGAACAGGCTTCATTTGCTCTTAGAAGACCAAATCCAAGATTTGCTTCCTATTGTGATAGTGCTCTTTAAGACTGTTAGGTGGCGTCATTTGTCGCCTTAAAATGCCAAACATGCCCAACCTGACTGCTAGCAGTGTCTCAATACGACACAAGTCTTCCCTCATAGTTCAATGGTCAAAAGCATTGCACAGTGAATGTCTCACTTCTCCTAAAGAAGGTCTAGGCACAGGATCTTGCTCCAGCTAAGCAGAGAAATACATCCCCTTGATCCGCAACCCCATAGGCACAGCATGCTAGTACCTAGGGTATGTGCGCCTCGGGTTACGCGGTGTAGCCTGGGGAAGTATTGGTCACGTGATTCAGAAAGAGGCTGGCAGGATGTTGGCTGGCAGGCAGCCAATCCTGGGGTACACAGGTTATCTATGACTCATATAGTGGGAGGCAGCGAAATTTGATGACGCATGCAGAGTGCCCACTCCCTGTCTACTACTCCCAGAGCTAAGGGAAATTAGTATAAAGTATATATAATTAAGAACTGTTCTTTATTATATATACTTGATACTAATTTTCTCTTTTTCTTTGTTTTCTAGGCAATTCAAGCGTCATTGCTCATTGATTTGGACCAGGAAGCATCTCAAGACGCATCAAAAAAAAAATAAAAAAAAATTATAGGCCCATCCACTGAGCTGGAGCAAGTTCCTGTGGTCTAGGTACCGAGTCCCGCTTGAGGCTTGTAAGAGAGCTGCCATCAACCTGGGGTTTTATATCAAAGTTCATATTTTTCCATTTGTCACTTGAGTGTTCTAGCCCTGTCATTTGAAGTTTTTTTTTAAAGTCAATTCCTCTTATATCTGCTGAGTGAGGTAGAGGTATACCTTTCCCCATTTTCTCGAGAAACCTTAGATGACCAAACACAAGTGGGTTCGAAACCAGCCGGTCAACCTGAACATGCTAGGCTCAACCAGTGTCAACTAATAACCTCTAATAGGCGGAAATTGGTGCTCTGGCCAGTGGGCACCCCCAGCTGGTGGTGGAGATAAGAGAGCCCTGATTGTTCCTTGTTCCCACGTGACCTTGTGCTGATGGCTTTTCTGGTACTCCTGGCATGAGTCCAGCACTTAACTATAGGGCAGTTAGTAATTGGTCTCTCGCTACATATCCATTCTTTTCTTCATCCAAGGAGAAACTAAACCAACTCTTGATGTGTTTTCATAATATATTTATTGCGTTCAACAGGATACTACGAAAGCAACACTGCATGCATTCGTCATTATAAAGACACAAGCAGATAAATTCATCATTTGAGCAAAAAGCAATGAGGCATATGGCATACAAAGAGTATCTTATGGAAAGGTACAGTGCCAACATTTAATTTCTGCACTAAATGTGTGGGCAGCCCAAGCACAACACACGACCGCACGCCTGATTGCCACCCAGTTTCCAGGGCTTTGATGCATGGATGACCTCACAAATAAACCTAGTTTTAATTTGCAAAGTATGTGGGTCATTGATGTACTTGGCTTATTTTCTGACATGTTATTCATGAGTGTTTTTACAACATATAAATGCAGACACAAATATCTGCACTGTGTAATAGAGATAAAGGGGTCTATATTGTATAATACAAATACAAGTGTCTATATTACATAATGCAGACACAAATATCTGCACTGTTTAATACAGATAAAGGGGACTATATTGTATGATACAGATACATGTGTCTATATAACATAATGCAGACACAAATATCTGCACTGTGTAATACAGATAAAGTGGACTATATTGTATAATACAGATACATGTGTCTATATTACATAATGCAGACACAAATATCTGCACCATGCTAGGCAGTTTCAAGTGTCTGTACTATGCAACGTAGATTCAGGTGCATGTATTGCAAAATGCAGATACACATGTCTGTAAATACAAATGTATTGTGCAATACAGATAAAGGGGTCTATATTGTATAATACAGATACAATTATCTATATTACATAATGCAGACACAAATATCTGCGCTGTACAAGGCATATTCAAGTGTCCGTACTATGCAATGCACATTCAAGGGCATGTATTGCAAAATGCAGACACACATGTCTGTAGATACAAATAACGATACTATGTCATGCTTATACAAGGGTCGTTACTTGTGGAAGACGTTGCAAGTACATACAGGGAATCAGAGTAACAACTAATCAGTATCTTTCATATTGAAAATGGGAAAACTGAAAGATGTGTGAACTTCTTCTTTTATAATTTATCTTAAATACCCTACCAGGTGATATTCAATTTATCTATGACAATTCCCCTTACGTTTAGTTGAATATTTTATCAACTTCTGCTCCCCTGAAATAAACACCCCACATGGTTAGTTACAGAAACCCCCTTTTCATAGCCCGCAGAGCTACAATGGCAAAATATTTAAAGCCCGATATACAGTCAAACTTGCCTCAACGACCACTTGCCTTGAACGACCGTTTCAAATCCCCCAAGGCCATTCCCTCTATATTTTACCTTGATTAAGCGACCACTTGCTTGACGCGACCAACGACCACGAAATATTATCCCTAAGAGTGAATGGTCCTTTATTCATCGGCCACTTGAATGCCTAGACGCCTTGTATATTGGAAAGGGCACAATAAAATAATGAAATAATCGGTAAAATTTTGAAAGTATATCATTTCGGAGGGTCCTCAATTAATGATATAGTTCAACTTTTATTTTTTTGAATTGTTTATACTTAAGATTTTAATGAAGAAATTTCAACAAACGCAGCTAAACATAACAATCTCAATAATCCCAGGTCATTGTTGGACATTGTTGTTTTTTTCATAACCTCGCTCAGACCCCAACCCCTTCTTAAGAGACCACCTCTTTAAAAGACCACTTTTGACTTTTCCCTTGAGCGGTCGCTTAATAGAGGTTTGACTGTACTAATTTTGTAATCTTAGGCTAAGTGGTGTGTTGTTAGTGCAACATTTCTGCCTCACTTTCAGCTAAATTTGGACTAGCTAGTTGCAACATTGTTTCTCTCCAGAATTTTAAATTTTGAAGTTAGATTTTTGTCACTTTTTCTGCCACTTTGTGACTTATCGTGTTATAGGTCGTGACTACCCAGTTATATGTGTTGGAGGAAATGGTAGTACTTGGTAAAAATAGTCACTGGCAATTTTCGCACAAGCCTGATTGGCCTAGTCCTTGTGACATTCATTCTGTGGTTGGGTAGGTGGCGCCCTCTGTCGGTGAAAGACCTCGCTCTTGCGGTCCCGGGCTGGTTGAAGGGCTGTAGGGCTGAAAGGCGCTTCCCAGGGGCGTCTCGTAGCCCTCGGGACTCAGCATCCCCGTGGCGCGCTGCAGAGACTCCGGGCTGATCATGTGACTACCGTCCATCGGTCGAGACGCTACGAAATCGCTGTAACTAGCATCAAGACTCTGCTCTGTACTGCGATCATTGCTACCATCCACTTCATCTGAAACAGGAAATAATACATGCTCTATAGTGTGAAGATTCTCTAGCATATGATTAACTTTTTACTTTTTTCTGTAGCATATGATTAGCTTTTTACTTTTAACAGTTGTGATTGTTGGATCATTTGAAAGCTCTTGCTGAGCACTATCAGATGAGTACCAATATGCCAGCGTTCCAGCCGTTTTTCAACTTTTTTTCAAATTATTTTGTTTCGTCCAAATTCGCCACCATCACCACGAGGGTTAACCCTTCCAATGCTGAGGCTACTTTTGTCCAATGCACAAGTACACATGGATTTTTGAAAACAATCTAAACCCTGTCATGTTGGTATTCATTACATAGCTCCCACTGAGTACTCTCAGATGAGTACCCTTGTGCCAGGCTTTCAGTCATTTTTTTACGTTTTTCGCATCATTTTGTATTGGCCAAATCAGCCACCCGCAGCGCAAGGGTTAAATATACTAGCATACACATACATCTAAACCCTGTCATGTTGGTATTCATAACATAGCTCTCACTGAGTACTCTCAGATGAGTACCCTTGTGCCAGGGTTTCAGTCATTTTAAAGGGTTTATGTATCATTTTGTTTTGTCCAAATCAGCCACCACCAGCATAAGGATTAAATAAATTAGCATACACTTACCAGAGGCTGTGTTCTCCTCGGCCAGCTGTTTCTCACGATTGCGTATCGCTGCCGGTTTCTTCAGCTTCTCGATATCGCTATGAAGCTGAAGGATGTGTGACTCTAGCGAGAGCTGGACCTTCCTTTGACTAGCGTACTTATCAGTCAGAGCCTGAAAGTAACAGAGACAAATACTGTAGAATAGGAACAGAAACAAATACTGTAGAATAGGAACAGAAACAAATACTGTAGAATAGGAACAGAAACAAATACTGTAGAATAGGAACAGAAACAAATACTGTAGAATAGGAACAGAACCAAATACTGTAGAATAGGAACAGAAACAAATACTGTAGAATAGGAACAGAAACAAATACTGTAGAATAGGAACAGAAACAAATACTGTAGAATAGGAACAGAACCAAATACTGTAGAATAGGAACAGAAACAAATACTGTAGAATAGATTTATGATTTTGGATTTTGCCGAGATTCTTTATTCCGAAAAGCCAATATTGAAGGTTGATATTCTAAAGACAGGAATAACACAATGGGGTAAAGTGTGAGGGTGTGGTTAAACAAGAGAATTTGGTATCCATATATCTGAGCTGTGAACTTGCTGCTCCTGACATGTTCCAGGGATTGAAAGATGGGGGTGGGGTGGGGTACAGAGAAATGTTGAGTAAGGGGTAAGGTGTGGGGGCGGGGGGTGTGTGGTTAAACAGGAGAATTTGCTATACCTGTATCTGAGCTGTGTTGCTGCTCCTGACATGTTCCAGGACATGCTTGAGTTCGCTGATGACCAGTTCCTTCTTCTTGACCATGTCCTCTAGGTCTGCAACCAGCAAACTCGCACTGTCCAGCACAGCTGTCTTCTCATCCAACTTACTCCTCAGACCTGAAACAGACAATAATAGAATCAGGGAAACAAATGCAACCAGTGCAGTATCCTAACACTAAAAGATGATCAGCAGTGTATCAGTTATTATCTTACTTGCGTTCTCACTAATCAGCTTACTAAGACACTTGGCGCTACAAACCCGCACTTAACGAGATCATTGATTGGGCAATAGCTCAATCATCTGGCGAAAATGAACAGCGAGAGCGCGAAGGAACTGAAGAAATGGCAGAATTCAATGCTGGTTTACAGACACGGCATGAGGAAAGGTATGTAATTTTCTTACTTCTTCTGGGGGCATGTTTTACAAGTTTTTCATGACGGTTGCGCTGGCCGTTCCCCCTCTTACCGTGAAAAATAGAGATGTGCACTTAATCGGACGAATACAGTAATAATAATGATACTGATAACAATAATAATGATAATACTAATAATAATAACATAAACAATAATAATACTGTAAAACCCATTATTATCGCGCTCCTTTTAATTTCACGCATTTCGCGCTAGGTGATGATAACGCGTATATTACTGGCGCTGATATACGTTCAGAATAGCATAACAATGCCCCATCTAGCGGTGATACAGTTGATGCGTGTAATTAAATGGCCGCGATCAGATTCAGACTGCAGTTGCGTGAATAAAAAGGGGCGTGGTTATAAAGGGTTTTACAGTAATGATAATAATAATAATAATAATAATAATAATAATAATAATAATAATAATAATAACAGTAATAATAATAATAACAATAATAATAACAATAACACCAAAACGTATTAAGCTGATGGTGATGATGATGATGATGATAATGTTACTGAGCTGATTCTTTCTATTCTTACTGTTGATTTTTGCCTTGTATGTCTGTTGTAGTATCTGTATCTCGGGCTGAGGGTTGTGGCCCTTGGTGATACAGGATACTGCTACTACTACTTCAACCACTGATAATGATAATGATGATGATGATGATGATGATGATGATGATGATAACGCTACTGAGTTGATTCTTTCTATTCTTACTGTTGATTTCTGCCTTGTATGTCTGTAGTAGTATCTGTATCTCAGGCTGAGGGTTGTGGCCCTTGGTGATACAGGACAGGCGCTCCTGGTACTTCATCTGCAGTTCCCCCATCAGGCACACCTCCTTGTTCAGGTTATTGATCTACAAAACAATACAAATGAACAATAGGAAAACAACAAAACAATACCAATATACAATAGGAAACAACAAAACAATACCAATATACAATAGGAAACAACAAAACAATACCAATGAACAATAGGAAACAACAAAACAATACCAATCAACATTAGGAAACAACAAAACAATACCAATGAACAATTGGAAACAACAAAACAGTACCAATCAACAATAGGAAACAGGTATAGGAGGTGATGATGTAAAACCTTTTGAAGTAGGGAGTGATAAATCTTAGATGAATAAAAGAATGGATATGTAGCGAGAGACCAATTACTATATGCGCTATAGTGTTGGCCTGGCTATCTCAGGGGTCTCCAATCTGGCCTTTATGTGACATCACAAGGAGACAAATACCAAAGAGGGCTCTTGCATTGCTTACATTACAGAGAAATTTGCACACAAACATGCGCAGAACACAACTTTTGGGGCTATTGTCTGCAGCCAGCTTTTTCAGGTTGACCTGCTAGTATTCATATGATATTGTATTGTGAAGGGAATACCCATCCCGGAATTTTAAAGATACCAATGTCTAAATTGCTAATGGCTAAGAGATGTTGTAATCTACAAGAGCCTGTAATTGCCACTGGTATGTAGGAAAAACCACAATATGCTAATGGTCAGGCGGGTGTTTTCTGTGAGGAATCTGACCTGGTTTCTGAGATCCTGGGTCTGGGCTGCCTGCGTCTGTAGTGCCTCCAGTTCATGGTTCTTGCTGAACAGTTCAGCCCTCACTACACGCAGATCCTGAAAGCAAATACAGATTGAAGACTCAGACTCTAATTACAGGAATTATTTTGTTTGTGTTTGACATGATCTTGTAATAGTTCCGATGCCAATTATTACCGTAAATTCTTGGAAATTTGGACCACCCTAAGAATTTGGGCCACAATAATTATTGTGTAAAATAATTTGAGGAAAATCTGGGCCATCTTTGATCTATCACTGGCTGTCATTAAGGGAAATCTGTGACACTATTACTCTGCTATGTCTGTATTTTCAGAAAATTAGGCTCACTCTCAACCCATAAAAATTGTCATTGTTAAAAAGTGTCCCAAGTTACTGAGAATTTATGGTAATGTTTTTTTTCTACTTGACTTGCTATCATACTCCTTGCACTTTATGTTTCTTTCTGGAGTTACTTTTGAGTTGTAATTCAAATTCAATACAGGCAGACACTATTTCGCTGTTATCTATTAAATATATACTTTATTCACTGTAAACTGATATTAAGATGATAGTTTTATAGTTTTGGTGTGCTTTTGTTAGCCAAGAATTGAGCAAAATATGAGATAGCTGCGTTGGACTTTAGGTATTGGGAAAATAATAACTTCTGCCAATTTTACAATGGCAGTTTGTCCACCAAGTGTACTTATTCACATCTCAGGACACCATCTTCCAATGGCAGGTTATCCAAAATTATCAAAGATCATTTGTGGCAAAAGGGTGCCAACAGTTTCAATGGCAGATGGTCACATTATAAATTTGAAATTTGAAATTCTGTTTATCATCACTTTTTTGTCATATTGTGGCTTAGTCAAGACTAGCTATTTGTAAGCGGTGGAGGAAACAGAAGTGCCCAACAACAAAAACCAACACCCTACCCAAAGCCAACTCCTGCCCAGGCCTGGATGCTATACTGTATAATAGGTATTTTTTACAGACATTTAATTTTCGCTATTTTCGCTATTTTCGCGCTCAAAATGATAGTGCCAAAACAATATTCTTCAAATAAATATCTATATATCATTAAAAATTTGTTTGAGTGCATGAATGGGCGAATCTAAAGTACCAATCAGGGCTGTCAGGCGAAATTTTTAGCACTCCAAATTAAAGCTGTATAGAGTAATGTGAATATGGGGAGGGTACCTGTTGAAGATCCTCAGAGTGTTTCCTCTCAGACTCCAGCTGCTGTTCCAGATGCCTGTTCTCATCCAGAAGGTACTCGGTCTGTTCTACATACTTCCTGAAATCATACGCCATACTCAACATGAACCACTGATACATACTGCAATAGGTATGTTTAAGACATGTATGACAACAGAGGGTACTCTGTCTGTTCTATATATTTCCAGAAATCATACACCATATTCAACATATAAAACTGATAGATACAGCAATAGGTATGACAATAAAAGGTACTCGGTCTGTTCTACATACTTCCTGAAATCATACACCATATTCAACATATATAAAACTGATAGATACTGCAATAGGTATGACAATAAAAGGTACTCGGTCTGATCTACATACTTCCTGAAATCATACACCATATTCAACATTTAAAACTGATAGATACTGCAATAGGTATGACAATAAAAGGTACTCAGTCTGTTCTACATACTTCCTGAAATCATACACCATATTCAACATATAAAACTGATAGATACAGCAATAGGTATGACAATAAAAGGTACTCGGTCTGTTCTACATACTTCCTGAAATCATACAACACAATAAACTTATACCACTGATAGATACAGCAATAGGTATGACAATAAAAGGTACTCGGTCTGTTCTACATATAATTCCTAAAATCATACAACACAATCAACATATACCAGGTATGACAATAAAAGGTACTCAGTCTGTTCTACATACTTCCTGAAATCAAACAACACAATCAATATATACCAGGTATGACAATGAAAGGTACTCAGTCTGTTCTACATACTTCCTGAAATCAAACAACACAATCAACATAAACCACTGATAGATACAGCAATAGGTATGACAATAAAAGGTACCTCGTCTGTCCCACATATTTCTTAAAATCACACATATAAGCACTGTGTGTGTGTGTATCAGATATGGGAAAGCATTGTCTACCACTAAAAGGCTCTTAAGGCCATGTGGTCTAAGGCGCCGCCACTGACTGCACGCTGTCTCTCACCACTGCATGAGTACGAATCCCGGCCTGGGCATGTGAGAAAGTTGCCAGTGACTTGGGGTTAGGCGGTGGTTTTCGCCGGGTACTTTGGTTTCCTCCACTTATTACAACTGGCTAGTCACGAATTAACCACAATTGGCATAAATGTGACGAAAAAACGAAATTCCAAATCCAAACCCACTAAAAGGCTGAAATGCCCATTGAAGACAAACAATTCCTAAATGCCCAACAATTCATTTAAAACACATTTCGCACACAATATTGAATACCATTGTTGCCTCATTGACAACCGAGTGAAAGACCGATTGATTGTTGCTACATTTTTTTTCATTATATTATTATCTTTATCTAAAGTGGCAGAAATCGGTCCCCAACTCGTGAGATGTAGGAACAAAATATCCTACATTTGGTGAATCATTGTTGGCCTTGTGAATTTGCTTGTTCCCAAGGGCCAAATATGTTTCACCTCATGTCAGAATTTTCGTTCCAATAGCTCTCTTGTCATCTAACACCTAAGCTCTTAAATCATTTTCTGAATTCATGACACGTTTCAAGTACAACTTAAAGACATAAGTAGATTAAGGGCTAGTTGATGACTATGTAACTTCTACATTAATGCACTGGATAGAATTGTGGCCTCATTTTTGATCTTGAATCAATTACTGAAAAGCGTGTTGTGACCTTGGATAGATTATTTTTGACCTTGAATAGATTAGTTATGACCTTGGATTAATTGTTTTGGGTGGTAAATAATCAATTTTGAAATAGATCACATTCATATTGACCTCAAATAGATTTTTATATGGAGTGTGAGTAAAAGCAACCCACTTTAGCTGCACATCCTTTTCGTACTGTTTGGTGTCCATGTCGTCGCGTAGCCGGTTATTCTCACCCTGTTGGAGTCGCAGCGCCACCTGGAGGTTCTGAATCTCGCGCTCTTGAAGCTGGAGCTGATCTTTCTGCAAACAGCAACAATAAGCAACATTCAAAAATATTGGGTGACAATGAGCTTTGGGAATAAATGGATACCATTTTGCAATATGATAGGTCAAAAGGTACTGATTGGCTTTTTGATGGTTGATTTTTCCTTTTACAAATTGGGAGTGTCACAGTACTTTTTTTTGATTAAAGAACTCTTTATCATAAGAATCTTAGACTTTTTATACTCCTACATACAAAATGAATACGGATTCAAGAATTCAGCAGCCGTTACCATGGCAGCAGTGTGCACCTCTTGGGCGACGGTTTTGACGATCTTCCTCAGGAGGTCTTTCAATCAAAATCAAATTGAAAAACATTTTTCAATTGACTTATCCATCATTATAATTATCCTCAGACTGTTTATACTCCTACACACAAAATGAATAGGGATTCTAGAATTCAACAACCCTAAAATAGGTCTAATAAAAAATTGTTTGTTTCGTGTAATGGTCCAAAAAAATAGGGTAGGTAGGTTAGGGAAAAAAATTGATTATTTTTTTACAAAAATGTGTGTTTTATGCATGTTTTATGTTGATTGGGAGTTGAAAGGATGGAAAAAACTTTGGGGTAGGGATTTTTTGCGCAAACAATTTAAAGGGTAGGGTTACAGGAAACAAATGACTTTTTTTAGCTGTTACCATGGCAGCAGTGTGTTCCTCAAGCGCAACGGTTTTGACGATCTTCCCTAGGAGGCGCCGGTTGCGCTGAGCATGGAGTTCCCTCTTGTGGCGCTCGAACAAGAGCTGGTTATGGAGCAGCAGGATCTGTCCTCGCAAAATGTTCACCTCATCAGCAGGGGGCGCTCCTGAGAGAGGAATAAAATTGCGGTATAACTCTTACTTCTTATGTTCTCATATAAATTTAATATTCTCATTTCTTATATTAAGCGATTTTGAACATTATTGCAAAAGGGCACTATTTCAAATGCCAATTATCATATTGTTTTTACTATTTTATCATTATTATTATTACCATTATTATTATCATTATTATTATTATCATTATTATTATCATCATTATTATTATCATCCTTATTATTATTATTATTATTATTATTATTATTATTATCATTATTATTATTATCATTATTATTATTATCATTATCATTATCATTATTATTATTATCATTATGATAATTATCATTATTATTATTATTCACAGGGTTACTAAGAATGGCATGTACATTGAGTGTTTAGGAAAGTGTAACCAATTAATGATCACAGCATCCATAAAACAGCCTGACAATTTGGGTGAAATTCTTAAAAAGACATGTACATGAAAGAAAAGAATACAGAATACTCATGCCCTATGTGGTAAAAAGTCACTTTTTTGCTCATAATATACATCCATCCAAACATACATATGTGTGTGCATGTGTGTGTTTGTGTATGTATATATAATCTTTTATTTATTTATTTATAAGCATATCAAATAATGCATCAATTCCCAAAATGATTTAAAAGAAAAGTGTAGGTTAGGTTATGAAAAACATTCCTCTCAATATTATCAAGAAGGTCCTTTTATTACAAAGATATCACAAGGTGAAGTCAATTTAGCAGCTCTAGGTAGGAAAGTGTAGATCTACTTATGCCTCAGGTGCCAATATCATACCTGGGTGATCCGGTAATTATATGTTCAAGACCAGTCTCCTTTGGAGTAGATTTGAAAGAGAAATATTAGTCAAAACTCAATCAACAACTTTCCTTCAAATATCTTGGGTAACTATGCTTCACTATTAAGCCATTTTCTTGAGTATCCGACATTTTTTTCTGAGGGGAAATCTAAGTGTGAATGGGTCACCAGTGGAGGGAAAGACTGTGCCACAGATAAGAATGAATCAGAATGAATAAAACCAATCGATAAGCGAAGAAAATATTACACCTCAGAATTAAGGCATTGAGAAAAAAAGGAAAATGAACAAGAATATGTATATGAATATGTACAAATAAATAAACATAAATTAATATACAATTCAATTACCAGTTCTTGCCATATTATCTTTTGAAATTTTAACCCATTGAGGCTCAGAGTACCAAAGTAGTGTTGTGAATACCTCAACATAACTGTTCCCGGGGTAAATGTTTTTATTTTAAAAGAAGAAACTACAACTATAATTAAAACCTTCCTTTCTATCTAACCCTTCCAATGCTGAGGCTACGTTCATCCAAAGCACAAGGATGCAACATTTTTTGAAAACCATCAAAACCCTGTCATGCTGGTATTCATTGGATAGCTATCGCTGAGTACTCTCAGGTGAGTACCCAGGTTTCTGGTCATTTTAAGGTTTTTTGCATCATTCTTTAATGCCCAAATTAGCCACCAGCAGCATAAGGGTTAGCATAAGTTTTCAAGATATCCCATTCAAGCCTGTAGCCCTTCAAAAAAAATTGTTCAGTGTTTTCTTTCAGAGAAAATCATCTGAAGAAAAATTTCTAAAAAAGAGATGTGGATCAAAACCAAATGTATTACCTCCTTTAAGGATTTGCCAATTCATGTTGTTTTTTCCAAAAAAATATATATTTCGCTTAAATTTTCAGATACAGATGATATAGATCTTAAGATGCCCTTTAACCCATTCACGCCTGTAGTGACCAAAACTGCCGTACTATTTTGGTAATATCTCTCTTACTAAAGCATTTTTCAGAAAAATTTGAAGGGAGAAATGTCGCCCAAAATCTGACCCACAAGCCTTCTTCAAATATTTTATAAATTCACAATTAATTTCAAAGTTATTTTAAAAAGTATCAAAGGTCCAGTTGGCACATGTCAAGGTTTTCAATTTCAAGCATGACCTGCGTAAGAAATGAGATTATGTCATTTGAGAGAAAAGTTGTAGATATTGAAATGAAATAGAATATGGGTTGAATAAGGACATTTGGCTATGATATGATCTACGTGATAACACTCGGGAACCTGGAGATATACCCTGTTATATGATTTTGCTACTATGAGGTTTGTTTGGGAACTAGCTCACAATGGCACTCATCACTTTAATAGAGTACAAAACTATGCAAAAGCGATTAATTTAAAACAGTTCCGCAAACTTTCCTTCAAATATTTCGTAAAATCATTCTCAACACAAGAGTTATTGTCAAAATTCCAGACGACAACTTCTGGAGGAACTCTCAAGTATTAATGGGTTAATAGAGTACAAAACTATGCAAAAATGATTAATTCAAAACAGTTCCGCAAAAATGTCAACCACACAAACTGTGGCTTCAAAAGATTTTCGATAAAATGGATGACAGAAAAAATACATCCAAATGAATTTTTTAACAGAGGCCATATGAAAAGTTTAATTGCCTCCTGCATCAAGCGGTATACTGTATTGTGCCCACACAGACTGCTCACTGTGTCTCACCACCGTTTCTTACGAGAGGCATGTGAGAAGGTTGGCAGTGACTGAAGGTTAGCTGGTGGATTTCCCTGGCTACTGAGGTTTCCTCCACCAGTACCTACTGGCTTGTCACGACAAAGCCTAAAAATGACCGCCCCTGGTGGCCAGGATTGGAACTTAACAATATGCCCCGAATGGATCCCCAATGGCGAACCATGTGAAAATCCCCAATTTTGGATGGCTGAATGTTTGTTTTCTGTTTTTTTTTATGGCTGAATGTTGACAGGTATGATACAATTTTCAGTTTGAATCAGCAAGAACTGGTAGATTGACAACTGAAGAAGAAGAAAGGCAACCAAGGCTTGGCGATACCTCCAAAATGGGTCCAGTTTATGGTCTGTTGTTGACTAGTAAGGGGGATTTGACTGAGTTGTTTGGCATGCACCTCACCTCCGAGCTGGATGTGGCGATCAAGGAGCTCAGGTGGGGAAAACGAGCTCACCAGAGTCGGCTGCACCACTGCAGGAAAAAAAAGAAAAGAAATGGAATTTCATTAATCTATCATATATATTGATGATATACTGTGAACAGAAGCATCTTTAAAAAAATATATATATATTTAAAATTTTTTATTTTTTTTGGATAGATATTTGGAGAAATGCTAATTAGAACTCAACTTACAGCTCTTCTTCAAATATACAGTAAAACCTCAGAGATGTGAACATCTTGAGACTAGGGCAAAAGTGTTCATATTATGGGGTGTTCCCCATTCTCAGAGGTACAAATGGACTGGAAATAGTGTTAACATTCAGGGTCGTAGTCAGGATTTAGAAACTGGGTGCCCAAAATTGGCAATTGTAAATGTTTTGGGCGTCCAGTTTTTCAAGTGGGACCACAATATACTCAGACTCCAACCATAATCATGTATAAACTTAATGAAACAATGCATAATATCCTTAGACAATGTCATCAGAATTATAGAACATTTTGTATTTGTAATTAATTAGAACTCTTTTATTAATAGATACGTATTTATCACATACTTGGGGGTAGGAGTCCAGCTGGAGGGCAACTCATAGCACGACCGTCACTCCCCGCTGTCGATGACATCACCGTTGCCGTTGCACTAGACATCGTTGCATGCGGCAAGATGTGCGACAGCAAACTCTCGTACGGCGCGTACACGGCCGTCTCCTGCTCAGTAGGGGGAGCCACTGGTGCCGTAGCTGACGTAGTCGTCGTCAAAACGCTTGTCACCATGGCCGTCAGCTGCGTAACAGTGGTTTGTTGGGAGATACTAGTGGTGTCCCCTACAGGTTGCGACTGGGACTGTGGCGTAGCAGTGTCAGGGGCTGCAGTGGTGGCTGCCGTCGTGGTGGAGCGTGACTTCTGGACGTCCGAGACGCCATTTTCTGGTAAATCCTCCTCCTCCTCATCTTTCGTCAGATCAGGACAGGAACTGGACCGCACATTGTTGGCCCGATTGGCCAATGTTTGAGCCTTCAAAAAAATAAACATCAAAATAGAAATGTCTCGAAGTCTTGAAAAATAATATGATGGCTGAGGTACCGAAGAAAACTGAACTGGCATAGCTAGATATATCAGGTGCTGGAAGTTCTCTTCAAGACTTCGACATCTAACATCACCGAACTACATCAACAACTTAATGGGCAACTATAGGATTGGTAAATGTGTGCTCATATCAAGTATGACTTTTTTTAAAAATAGCACACCTAGGCATTACTTATACATTGAAACCAATTTATGCTTGAGTCACTTGACCCATTAATACTTTTTCTTGAAATTGTTGTCTGGATCTATGATACTTTTGACATTATCTTGGAAATTAAGAATCGTTTTACAAAAGATTTGAAACAGAGTTGTTGGAAATGTTCTGAATAACATTTCCCCTTCAAATATTTTCCCAACTAAGCTTTTGCCTAAAAGATTTTACCGAATGTGTCTGGCTGTTTTGGCCGTCATGAGCATTAATGGGTTAAGGAAGAACATAGTGATGAAAATCAAAATTTTACATACCTGGGCACCGTCAACATTCATACTGTTAAAGCGGATCCTGTTCATGCGCTTCATAAACTGAGCCACAGACGCCGCAGTGATGTGAGCCGGAAGTGACGTTGATGAACCAGTGGCGCCATCTAGTGGTAGTTCTGGGGCATCGCTGTAATCAATACTCTCGTCAGACTTGCCCTGCGTGATCTCACACACCTCCTGATCTTCAGCATCTTCAGTTAATAAAATCATAAAATACATCATTAACCCAATCTTGTCCACAGTTTCCGTTATAACCTTCAGGAATGAGCTAAGATACCTTTGGAATAAGATTTATTTGTCATTTTCACGGGTTTGTATTTGACATGTTTATAAGGGTCCGTGTAGATTTTGATTTTGATTTTTTTTTTATTCCAGTCCAGCATCTTAAATTCAATTTCTATCTTTAAGTTTGTGATCCAGGGTATCAAATAGTACCCATTCAGGTCCTTTACTAGTTCTGATATGCTTCCCTTTCAAATATTTCAAGAGCCTGCCCTGATAGCTCCGTAGTCTAAGGCATTGTCACTGACTGCTAGCTTACGCTATGTCATGACAGTAATACAGTGATAAAAAAAATCAATATATGTTTGAGATTGACGTTTTAAGAAACTCCTAACAAAAAAAATGTGTGTCCCGAGGTGTGATTTTTGAGAGTTTGCGTGTCCAAAAGATGCCCAAATGCCCTGCTGGCTAAGATTATGCTTAGCAGTACTGTAGAATACACAATGTACGCGTGTGTTTATATATAGCGTACATAGCGTGTGGTTCCACTTCGCTATATATAAAAACGCTGTACTTTTTTTTCTGTACTTTGGCGCTGTCAGCGGCTGCTACCGTCGCCACCATAAAGATACGCTATGATGCAAAAACTCCCTAATTCGCTATATTTGGGACACGCGTCATATGTGTGTTCTACAGTATCCATCCCTATCCTACCTTCAGCCCGATCCATGTCTGGGTCCACGAGACTGTGCGAGAGGCTCTGTATAACGTGAGGCAGAGATTGGATGGACACCGTCTCCGTGGACGTCGCCGATGCCGCCGGCGCCCCGGTCTCCTCGTCCGGGTCAGAGAGGTCAAGCTGTCTCATGGCACTCGTTTTTACGGGAACCGTCTTCTTGGCGTGGAGGGGCGGCTCCGTGGTGAAGTCCTTCTTCAGGGGCGACACGGGTACGGAGGCGTGCGGGATGTCCACCGGCGGGGTGTCGGTCAGCGTCAGGGTATATTGGGCCGCCCCGCTGGGGTGCCGACTTTTCAGATCGGGACGACTAGTTCGGCTGCCAGCAGAGGGCGTAGTAGGCTATGAAAGAATCAAAATATTTTAAATCATGTAAAATCTTTATATAAAAGAATGAAACAATTTGTAAAAGGTCTTTCATGTAGTAGGCTAAAAGAGAATCCCTAGAGTGGTCTAAATTTCAGAGAATCTACGGTAAGACATCCATGGGGCTCATAGTGTATAGCAATACCTCTTCAAATACCTATCCTAAGTTTCAAATGTTACTCCATTTGGTGAGTTACGTCTAGAGTAGTCAAAATGGTAGGCAAAAATGATGCAAATGAGTTGAGCATTTGAATGACTGACCTGGCTTGTCTTGTCCCAGAATTCGTCGTCTTTAGGTGGGCTGCCTCTAGGCGTGTCCTGTGGGGTAGGGTCTTGAGAAAGCAACACAGGCGGACCTAGAGGATGGGATAAAAAGTCAAAAACATCTTGAAAGAAAATCTCCAGCAAGGAGGGGGGAAATCTGGGACATGAGACAAATGAGAGATTTGATACCTTTTTGATACATGTGCAGATGTATCCTTATCTTTACATATGAAAATGGCACCATCTCTCTCATCATTCAAGTTACTATACCATGAAGAACAATTTTCAACTCTGTGGCCTGAAGCATGAAAGGTGTAACCCTTAAATCTGTGGGCCACAGCGAAAATCCTATCCTGTATTTGACTGTGTTACCCTCTTGAAATAAAGATTATTATTATCATCACTATTACTATCATTATTATTATTATTATCATTATTATTATTATTATTATTTTTATTATTAGTATTATTATTATTATCATTATCATTATTATTATTATTATTATTATTATTACTATTATTCAAGCTTGCTTCAAAAACAAGGCCCAGATAACTGATTGTTTTATTAAGAAGTGGTTAGGTAACATCATTATGAGAGCATCTAGAAAGTTAGGTAAGATCTTCTGGTCAGTGGAAATTCTAATATTTATGGCAATGGTGTGAATTTTATGGCCATATTGCAGATTATGCACATACATAAGTGCAAACATAGAATTATGAACCTTGATGTAAGGTATCTGGGGTAAGGAATAGATCAGAGTTGCTCATACTCATTGTCACAGGAGGGGGGTAGAGGGACTAAGAGCTCCCTCTAGGAAGCTGTAGGGGAACTACAGTATAACACTTACCCTGTTGTAAGGTATTTGGGGTTAGAAGTAGATCAGAGTTGCTCATACTCATAGTCACAGGAGGGGGACTAGAGCGCCTAAGAGCTCCCTCTAGAGAGCTGTAGCTGAACTACAGTATAACACTTACCTTGATGTAAGGTATTTGGGGTAAGAAGTAGATCAGAGTTGCTCATACTCATCGTTACAGGAGGGGGTGTAGAGAGACCGCAGACTGCAGAGGGGCTCCAGAGGCTGTCCTGCGACGTCATCAGGTACTTGAACAGCACAGACCCCTCCTCATTCTGGGGTTGGTTGCCAGGTGGCAGCACTGGTCTGGGTTCACCTGCAGGCACAAAAAAAGGACAATTATGCCATGATAAAACATAGGCCCAAATGGTTTCTTAGGGTATTTTCTAATTAAACCCAAGTTCCCACCACTGCCAACCTCCATACAAGATGTATATTGCTGTTTAAAAGCATCCTAACACACAAAAAATGGGAGATACTGAGAGCACCCGTTTAAGTTCATTAATAGCTTATCTCAGGCTGTTTGGTTCCCATATGTCATTAGCAGTATGGTACATATTAATATATATCAAACATAACCTATCTTTGTTACTTTTTGCAGTCTTAAAAGGGCCACTTCATATCTATGCTGTCCATTTACCTTGTTTTGGTGGGGTTGCCATGACGGTTGTTGCCATGGTAGCAGCACTGGTGAGATAGGCCTGGAATGGCTCCATGGCAACGGGATGCGCCGCCATGCGCTGTGCCATGACAACGGGGCACCGTATCTCCTCGCTGGTCCCCTCGAGAACGTCCAGGGACACACGGCTACATTCCACCAGGATGTCATGCGTCTCTTTCTTGCGCCATCTAGCGGTGACCATCTCAGACTCCTTGGATGCGGTGACTAGACTGGGGTGCATTCTCACTCTCTCCAGCATAGGCTGGAATAGAAGAAATATGAAATAAGTGAAAAGCCAACCGGGGGTTGCGGTTATACAAATGTTTGACAAAACCCCAGCTACAGAAAAATTTCCCAACTTGCACCCGAACGGTGCGCTTAATCAGGCGAATACGGTATGTCTCTGATGAAACAGAGTCCAGAAACCAAGCAGTTCTCATAACCTATTGTTATGCTAATGAGCTAATGAAACCTTCTCAAGGTTGAATCAGAAGAAACACGAAAAAAGAGAAAAGCAAAGTAACAGATATAAGAAGGCAGGGATATGATAGAATCCATAACCAAGCAGTTCTCATAACCTATTGTTATGCTAATGAGCTAAATTGAACCCTCTCCAACACTTACACAGACTGTATCACAGGAAAGATGGAATAAGTGAAAAGCTGACAGTACCAAATACAAGACATCAGTTTTGACATTGGATGCACTCCCTTAGGTCTGAGATAGTTGTAGCTTATTTGGAGATAAGACTTAAATCTAACATAAAGTAACCCAGGATGTGATCCAATAGCATTTGTTGCCAGAAACGATATATGTCTTAATTGGAAGTACAGACCAAAGCAAATTTAGGGAAATGTTATATGGTAAAATGTTTAACAGAACCAAACTAATGACTCCCTTTCAAATTTTTGGGAGTTGTTTCTTCATGCATATGTCATCATTGAAATAGTGTGGATTCAGACACAAATCTTCAAGAATGTTTCCATGATTAGAGTAACGGCTTACCTTCACAACTTCCTCAAAGACATCTCTGTTCTCTTTCCTGTGGTAGTGGTTCCTCAGAAAGGAGAGGAAGTTGCAGGGGAACATCCCGTAGAGGCGATGAAACAGACCATAGATCCCCACTTGCAGGTGGAGAACATGGACATCTGCAGGATTACCTACACATAAACACAAAAGATTCTATTGTTAGAACTACAAAACAACAATAGATTCTATTGTTAGAACTAAAAACAACAATAGATTCTATTGTTGGAACTAAAAACATCAACAATAGATTTTATTGTTAGAACTACAAAAACACAATAGGTTCTATCGTTTGAACTACAAAAATACAATAGATTATGTTGTTAGAACTAAAAATAAAAGATAGATTCTATGGCCATAAATGGTAATGTTCTACTCAAATTTTACCCTTCAAATCCTTTAACAAATACGCCTTTGCTTGTAAGATTTCGCCATAATTGTCAGGCATTTTTGGACGCTACGAGCATTAGTGGGCTAAGAACTTACCAGGTTTTCTCTTGTTGAAAGCTGCCAGTCTAACGAATATGTTGAATATCTCATTGAGAAAGGATCCTATGGTGGCAGGGAGGATGGGTAGTAGCGCTGTGATGATCAGTACCCCACTCATCAACACTGTCACATCTGTGTCCACCTGTAATATACACAACCAAGATATGCAGGCCTCAACGCTAACTCAAAATGATATTGGCCCTCAGGCCTGTAGGACCAGTAACACCTAGCATCTACTGGTCCTGCAAAAATCTTACTGGTCCTACATTTTTTCTTTAACATAACAAGAAAGAACATTGCATAAGATTCACCACAACATTTATCTTTATAAATTGTATCTTCATTTATTTCAAAACAATTGGGGACATTCTCAGGGGGAAACTTCTTAACAAGAATGTCTCCAAATGTTTACTGGCCCTGTAGGACCAGTAGAGGTCTTTTTTTACTGGCCCGAAGCTGTTTTTGGGAATTTTTACTGGCCTGGGGCCATAGGTTCACCCTTAGCGTCGAGCCCTGATATGTTCCAAACATAGTAGGTAGGAAAGGTATCTATAATAACTATTATAATAATCACTTTACTCATCAACACTGTCACATCTTTGTCCACCTATAATATACACATACAATCAAGATAAATTACTAACGGAGCATGTAGGATGGGTAGCTATAATAACTATAATAATCACTTTACTCATCAATACTGTCATATCTTTAACAAACACAAACAATCAAGTCATATTCCTAACATAGCAGGCAGGATGGGTAGCTATAATAACAATAATAATCACTTTACTCATTTACTCATTCAACACTTTCATGTCTAACATATCATATCGGTGTCCATCTGTAACGCACACACAAACAATCAAGATACTGTATAGGGATGGATACCTTGAAAAATGAAATGGTATGGTACAGTATCAGTATCAATTAAATGGTACTGTACTTTAATGGTACTGTTAATGGTACTTTATTGCATTATTTTGTCTGAATACTACTGAGTGAATAGTCATGTTTGAGGTCCTGAAAATTTCCTAATAAATGATAACTTCATCCTTAGATTACCTTTAAGGAATGAAACAGTACAATATGGTAGTCTTTGAAACGATACTGGTACCCTTGCTGGTACCACTTAACAGTACACAACCCTAATACTATATACCGTGGTAATTTTGCGCATATTGAGTTATGTGCTCATCAAGCAGTTGTCTTTTATGCACATTTTAATTTTTGTATATGGGTGTTGAATGGCAAGCTATAATGTCAGCGGCTATTATGGCAGCGTGTTGTACGATACTAACATAGAGATTGGATGTCCAAATACTGGTGCGCAGTTTGATACATGTGGACTCCAGGGGTGTGCAAAGTGTGCAATAATTAATTAGCTGCAATATCAACACAGTATAGAGTATATTCTCAACATAACAAGTTAAACGGGTAATCATGATAACTATAATTATCACTTCACTCATCAATACTGTCATGTAAATGTCAATATGCAGTTAACATAAGATAGGATCCTATCAACTAAGGTAGGATGGTACCTATAATAACTGTATTAATCACTTTACTCATCAATACTGTCATGTAAATGTCAATATGCAGTTAACATAAGATAGGATCCTATCAACTAAGGTAGGATGGTACCTATAATAACTGTATTAATCACTTTACTCATCAATACTGTAATGTAAATGTCAATATGCAGTTAACATAATATAGGATCCTATCAACTAAGGTAGGATGGTACCTATAATAACTGTATTAATCACTTTACTCATCAATACTGTCACATTGATGTCAATCTCCAGTTAAAACAAGATAGGATACTATCAAAGAAGTAACACTGTTTTCCGTCAGGATTATACCTTGAGGCACTTGATGAGGGTGCTCATGAGTGGCTGTGTGACGATCTTGTGCAGCCAGGGGGGTTTGCGGACCACCAGCTGACCCAGGAGCTCCATCGCCTGCGCCCGACACTGACCATGCTTCATCTGCTCATTCAACTTCTCAAATAAATGCTGAAACAGAAAAATGGCAAAAACAAAGAATAAAGAGGGTCATATATTGTTCATATATTGTCATACATTGTTCTCTATAGAACAAACCCTCTCTTCGTTCAATGTTTTCCTGTTCCAAGAATTGTATATGTACGATTTTGTAAAATGTATTTACAGCAAATAAACGTACTACTACTACATACATACAATGAAATGTATTTCAGTAACTTTTCACAATAAGCATAAATGATTAATCATTATTATTATTATCTAGTGATTGCAACAACTGATAAAAGATCTGGAGACAAGTGACAATTTAATCAGATCTTCATCAGAACCCAAACAACAGCTTTCCTTTATACACTTTTCATGTAATTCATGGAATCCAAGGTTATTTTCAAAAGTGTCATAAATTCAGTAGACACTAGCAAAGGAAACTATAAGCAAGATTGGCTTAAACAATTCTTGCCTGCAGCAAATCAAAAAGGAAATATTTGGGAAATATCTTATTACTAAACACATTTTGAAAAATATTTGCAGGAAAAAATGTATGTCATAAACAAACTTCAAACTTTTCACAAAATTGTATGTAAATTGGTATTTTTAAATCATAGTTATTTTTAAGAGTAGCATAGCAGTAGATGGTGAGTTTGTCAAGAGGAACTGGGTCTATATTTACCTTGTCATTGGGCTCTGTGATTGCTCCCAGGACCTCCAGACACTGCTTAGACTGGGACTGGAGGTAATAATCTATCAGGCAGCCCAGCAACCATGCTTCCTTACCTGGAAACACAAAAACTCATCATCATATAAGCACACCAGGTTACCATAGTAACCATGCTTCCTTACCTGGAAACACAAAAACTCATCATCATATAAGCACACCAGGTTACCATAGTAACTATGCTTCCTTACCTGGAAACACAAAAACTCATCATCATATAAGCACACCAGGTTACCATAGTAACTATGCTTCCTTACCTGGAAACACAAAAACTCATCATCATATAAGCACACCAGGTTACCAAGGCAACTAGATTACCAAAGCAACCAGGTTACCATAGTAACTATGCTTCCTTACCTGGAAACGCAAAATCTCATCATCAAATAAGCACACCAGGTTACAATAGCAACAAGGTTACCATAGTAACCATGCTTCTTTACCCGGAAAATTAAAAACTTATCATCAAATAAACACACCAGGTTACCACAGCTACCAGGTTACCACAGCAACCAGGTTACCATAGCAACCACGCTTCCTTACCTTGAAAAGCAAAACCTCATCAAATAAAACACACCAGGTTATCAAAGCAACCAGGTTACCATAGCAACCATGCTTCCTTACCTGGCCAAGCAAAACCACATCATCAAAAAAGCATACCAGATTACCAAAGCAACCTGATTACCATAGTGACCATGCTTCTTTACCTTGAATAGCAATACCACATCTTCAAATAAGCACACCAGGTTACCAAGGCAACCAAGTTACATCAGCAACCATATTTTTCTACCTGGAATAGCAGAGCACATATCATCAATCAGTCATACCAAGTTACCAAAGCAAACATGCTTCTTCACCTGTCTTAGCAGAAATTCATCATAAACTAGTCTAAGCATACCAGGTCACCACAGCAACCATGCTTTTTTACCTGGAGTATTTAATACATTATCAAAATGGCTAGCCAGGCTGGGTATCCATATATAGAGATGGATGATGTATTATATGTCATATCTGCAGTTATACATTTCATTATCAGTACTCAGTAGTCTACAGTGCTCCATGACTTTTATATGGGGCACCCCTGATTGTAGACTAGCTCCTAGTCTATGATTAGTGGTGGGAGTCAGTTGAATTTTCCCAACCGATCATCAGTCAGCTAGGCCAACCGACTATCACCGATTAATCGGTTCATCGCACTTTCATTAGAATGTTTGCTTGTCAAAGCTTAAGTTTAGCATGTTAACACTTATTATAATATTGTACTATTTCAAATTATCTATTCTATCTTGGCATCAAACTTTCTCAAGTGTTTTTGATTTATGCTATGAAGGATTATACATGTAAACAGTGCAGGTTAGATATTCTTGATGTTTTCTTTCTTATTTTTATTCAGTAACTTAGAGACAAATTACCAGTATTCTAATAAATCAAAATACTTTTTACAATATGTATGAAGGCATTAAAAGATGTCTTTAGAAAAATAATGAAAGACACATCATAGAACACATTTCATCCAACTCATATTTCTACATTTAGAAGGAATCTGAAATATCTAGTTTGCTCAGTACCCCAGTTTTTATCAGAGTCAGTAGGTATACTTCTTGGTATGCTATTACTTACTACTTGCATGACCCATACTAGACCTATTACAGTGCTGGCTCTTAGAAGGTATAAACAGGCCAGTAGGTCAGTACGTGAGACAAGCAACTTTCTCTGTGAGATATCTGGCAAGGAACCCTTTGACCTTAGAGGATGTGGGCTGGCTTAATGGGCTATTATACCGACTAACAATTAGGTGTAAAGTCTCCAGCCGATTAATTGGTTACTGTTAACTTGCTGACGACTTTCGACTACAGTTGATCATCGTCCCATCACTATCTATGATTTCATTAGATTATGCTTTTCTCTGTTCTGATCTCTATCATTTGCTAATTAATGTCTTGGTGTTAGTTCCTGTGGCTTGTGATAGATGGCACCATGGGTGGGCACACTGGTCCGTCAGAACCAAGAAATCCAAATGAACCCATGCTGGCCGCCTGGTGAGCTAATGTAGAACTAAATATGGGTAGACATCTTAGAATGTTATGTAAACATAAGGTAAGATTTAAAGACGTGAAATAAATTTCTTGGCCTAGGACTCGGCTACCCTGTTTGATAAACTGTACTTACTGGTGCTCAGGTTCTCCAGAATAAGCTCCTTCACCTGTTCCACCACCTGGATATTCGCTGACTCCAGCAGGTCCAGCAGCTCACGGGCATCCACCTGTGTGGTCATCTTCTAGCAACTGCAAAATAAAGTAAGTAAAGGTAAAGTAATCTTTATTTTAAGTTGGTAATTTCAACATGGTGAACACAGCTCTTGGCCGACTGGACCTAAGGCTTAAAGTGGCACCCGAAGCACTGGAAACCAGTAAGGAAATAAAAATCAAACCAGAAAGGTCAGCGCTGCAGCTAAGTCTGTTAAGCACTAGACCAACTTGCCACCTGCTATGTACAGTCTTGATCAAAACTATGGTAGTGGTATGAATAGTAGATATGTCTTACATGATGGGTTGCAAGAATAATCATGGTTTGGTAGAGAAAGGTTTAGGCCAGAAAATAATGTCTGCTGGTTTGCCCCTCCAAAATTTTTTCAAAAAAAAGGGTGGTGCACTTATTTGGGATTGTGCTTAAATGGAGGAATACGGTATACACATTTTCCAGTTATCATATGAAATCAAAATCTGATAACTATATTAGCTATCTCATTAGTAGTGGTCGGACGATTAAGCGAGAACTCGAGCATTTGGTTGAGGTGAGGCCGACTCGACCCGTTCAAACGGCATTTGAAATAATCGATTATTTCAAATGTGAAATTTCTGAAAAAAATTTGGCGAAATTACGCGGCCAAAACATACAAAACATAGAAAATTCTCTAGAACTTTCGCGAAGTGACACGGACCAGCTCCGTGTCAGCTCTCAAGAGTAAACAAATCTATTGCGCCATATTTGGTGTAGCGATTCATCAATTGCCGCAGTACACCGCATGTGTGCCTTGGCATGTGACGGCGCATGCCGCGGCACAATAATGTTTAAAATCGTTCGCCTTAAAACTAAGGCATGTGAATGTAAAAACTCGAACCGAATCGATTAATTGTTCGAAATATTTTTTGATCAATCGATACCAAAAATTTCTTCGCATCCGAACCCTACTCATTAGAGAGCTACTGTAAGAGGTATTGGTGGAGGGATATATATTGCCAACAGAACACCTCTCAGTCAAATATATATCTTAATTTTCCTTATTAAAACCTCTCGGCAGGGACTTAGCCACTGGACCCATCCTCCCTACCTTTTGGACCGGCAGTTTCCTGAAAACCTCCTTTTTGGACAGGCAAAATTTTTATATGACAAATATTTAATTTTGACTTTATGGGGGTAATAACAAAATATTTTCCAAAATATATACCTTGCAAATGAACAAAAACATGGGAAAATGTTTGAAGGAAAATGTCTATTTTAACCAACATAACCTCAACATTACCGCCTTCCTGCTTAACTTAGATGAAGAAAAGAAAGGATAAGTAGCAAGAGACCAATTACTATATGTGCTATAGTGAAGGGCTGGACATGCCAGGGGTCTCTGACTCTGACCTGGCATCAGCGTGAGGTCCTGAGGGAACAAAGACCAAAGTTTCAGAGCTAAATCGTATCATTTACATTACAGAGAAACCTGTGCAACAGCATGCGCAGAGCGCAACTTTTGGGCTATTCATTAAGGCTAGCATGTTCTGGTTGACCGGCTGGTTTCATATCCACTTGTTTTTATTTATCTAAGATAATGATAGCAGACATGCAGTCGTTATTGTTCAGAAAAGGATATGTACAACTTTCAGTCAGGAATAAATTAGGGCTACTTATCCAAATGGGCAGTTATTCCCAAAAGTTATTGTTGAGGCTTGTGATATAAATCATTGGAAGATGCAAATAAATTACCTAGAATTGCGCCTTTATGGGCCAGTTTTTGTTATAGGGATTAAGATCCGCCGCTGAGCCTTGGTGCAGATTTATAGCCGAGACGTAGGTGTTTGTTGCAAAAGCTGAGGCCGCCATTTATCAGTTGGTCACTTGTTGCAATCACAATTACAATACAAGATAACAATGATGACTAATCATTTGTGCTAGTTGTTGAAAGCAGTTACTGAAATGCATTTCATTGTATGTTCGTCTTCTCTGGTCTGTGTTTACTATGCTGAGCAAACATGACTATGATAATTGTAAAGAGTCCTGCCTGTACACATTTGTGCATTATAATTGCATCATAGTATTGTAATTGTGATTGCAACAAGTGAACAACTGATAAAAGATTTGGAGACAAGTGACAGGTTATTGTTAAAACTTTGCACTGATGACAGTTATCTAAACAATCTTTGGACTGGGTCTCTGGACTTACCAACCTAAGTAACGTCTTTTATGTATGGTAGCTCTACATAATGAGGTAATTTAATCATCCACAGACACTCAATCACAGTCTGTTTTACATGTAGAAGACATGTCTTTTGCTTTGAGTCTGGGTACAAGTGTACTGAATGGAGCGCACTCTGTTGAAGATCCGTATGAATATTCGGTGTACCGCTTCCAGTAGCCGATATACACTCACGCGTTTAATCCCATTGCTCAAGCTCCAATTTTAGGAATTTGAACAATTTGGTGAAAAAAGCCTGTGCAAAAAATTGAATAAAATGAAGGAGAGAAGCTGCCACAATAATTGTAGAAGATGTGATGGCAATTGCAATAAATGAAAAACTTATATGAACTTTAAACAGTTATTTTTTTCTAAAGATATAGATTTGTGTAGCCTGAGAGTATGAAGACATGTATGTATTTCTCTGGTGTAGCCAATGAAAATTTATATTTTACGAATATGAGAAAATGCTCTATTCCCAATTGTTGGAATGGTTTTTAACACTACAATATTTCAAATATTCATACTCAAATTTTAAAATTTACATGAAAACTTGAAAATCTCAAATAAGTTTCATCTGTTTGATTTCATTATATTGCCCGGTTATTTCTCTCTCTACCAAGTATTTTTAATACAAAGAAATCAATAAAATATATTGAAATGCTTAATCAATTCTGTGTTATTGGAAATTCAATCTGATAATCATTCCCCTTTACAGTATTTCAATTGTTTTACCATTATGGTGGTACACTTTCCCCCTGAACCAGATGATACTGCGATAAGAAAAAGCGTGAGTAAACAAATTAGTCATGATTGCTCTTTTCATTAGCGTCTCACGATTCAAGTTTTGGGTTAAGAAATACCCTGGCTAAGTAAGAATTGTAATCTATTTTTAGAATTCGTGATTGCTGCTAGGTTGTGCAATCATTGCTCAGCGGTCCGCGTCTTTTCTTTCTTTCCATTTTTCCTTTCCGCAAAGCAAATAACCGGGCACTTAATCGTGCGCAGCAGGACAGGTTCTCTGTCTCACATTCTAAACTAATGATAAGTTGATTTGCGCAATGATCAGAAGCTTCATTTCGCCGGTCTATGTGACTTACCCACTTATATGATAAACGTTCATAATCTTATCACTGGTGGCCCTCTTTTTATATCAATTAATCATTGTTAACTGTCTTTACTTTGAGTACGACAAAGTTCGCAACTTTTTAGGGGACAGGGCGCAAATCCTTTAAAAAATTGCCCGGATGTTGGAAATGTCAACATTCGCTCGAGCTGCCAAGATGGGGTAAGATGTCCCGTCTCTTCTCCTCGCTCCTATCCCGTCCTGATCGAGCTGATGTTGACACCGAGTCGGCCAAGTTGCAGAATGACTTAGGATCTACATATAGAGACAGCACAAGGTAGGACTTTTGAGTGTTTTGGTACTTTTCCCAGCTGTTACAACGGACGGGTCGCGCTCCGATGAACATCTTCCCATATTTTCGCCCATTGATTCTCTTAGCGTAGGCGGCTCAGGAATTTCCCGGAGATAGTTTCTCGGGTTAGAAATCTAGGTTTGAGGGTATACAGACGATTCCCCGGAGATGGCTGAATCTTTGCGTGTAGCGTGGGCGTGGACTTATACTTAGAATATATCCTAACCGCTTCGAAAGGAAGAGAAGCGGAACGACTGATATCTCTAAGACTCGACCTTGTGTGAGGGAAGGAGGAAGTCTTGAAGAAAAGAATGGGAAACTGAATGAGTCACAGCAGCATCTCTTTCTGCAGGGTCACGAACCACTTTCCTCACTTGCTCTCTCCTCTGATGCTGGAACAAAAGAGGTTGATTGAATGTCTAGTGTCACTTTTTAGTTTGATTATTTTTTTTAGATAATTTGATTGATCATGGATTCATACAATATTGCCACATGTCTGGTTTCACTTTTTAATTTTGATTATTTTATTTTATATATAGTTTTGATTGATCATGGATTCATACAATATTTACTGCTACATGTAAAGGAAGCAGTTATTCTTGTTTACTACTGAAATTCTGAAAATACCATTAAAACAACAACTGTTAAGGTTCCCAAGTGTTATATGCTCTCTAAAATCTGTTTAAAGGGAATTACGTAGTGTTAGGTGTGTAACATAGTGTTAACTTCAGGTTCCAACCTGGCATTGGCATGCCAAATTGGTTATCCTCTTGTAAATGTGTAAAAGGCATGAAATATTATTTATTTGTTGTCTACTAACCAAAAAGTCTACAAATAACAAAATGAGTATCAGAAATGAAAAAAAGTAAAGAACTTTAATTTGTGAAAATGATATTTATAAATATTATAAAATTTCTATAAAAAAACAGACATTTAACCTTAATTTTCATATTGTACAGACATAAAAGTTGTTATATACTAACTAGTCCTTACTTCAATTAAACATAGAGTTTCCTTATTTGTTTCTATGCAAGTTGTTGATAACAAAACCTTTCAATTTTGGGATCAACCTAGACCCTCCGTGCCGTATCTTTACGGCCCTATGCTATTGTTGCTCTGACGGCCTCACCTACAGCAAACGGTGCGGACAGCCTAAGGGGGCAAGTCTCCTGGTCTAGGATCAACCCAAGCAAAAGCTGCCTAGAGGCAGGGTCATAGCCAGCAGGGTGTCTGGGTGTCTTTTGGACTCCCTGGTTCATGAAAAATACCTGACTTTAGGTAAAAAGACACCCTAGATTTTGGTACATGATTTTTTTCAAATACTAATTCCAAGTTAAATTTTGAATTTTAATGTTTAACTCCAAAATAATATTGAGGACATTTCTAGAAGAATTAAGCATATAATTGCTTAATTTAATAATGTACATAATCAGTTTGGTGATTTTTACTTTATCAATTAGTGATTTTGGACACCCTCAATTCTTGAAATCCCAATTTGGACACCCTGTTATCAAAATCCTGCCTAAAGGACAAAACTATGATGAAGTCCTGAATAGGAAACTTTCATTTGGGAAAAGTCTTTGCAGTCTTGTTAGGTTATAAGCCTCAAGATTAGTGTACATAAGGAATAACATTTTGAATTTTTTGGCTTGATTGATTGGCAAAAAAATCCATTGAATGATTTATGTGTTACCACCATTCATGGTGTTTTGCTTATATTTTATCATTCTATACTGCAAAAAGCACTATTATGAGGCACATGTATGCCTTGCGAAATACATCTCTACCGTTGTCCTAGTAATCGTTCTCTTAGGGCTTTTTGGCTTTATGGGTTGAGTGAGTGTTGTAGAGTTAAAATAGTCATCAGTATAAAGGCTCAGAAAGAGGCTTTGTAGAATATGGCCCGCCCCTTGAATGTGTATGTCTGGCCAGTTATTGTTCAAAGTCTTCAAGTCATCTCTCTATCTTTACATTTGATTAAATATATATATGGCCCCAGTGTTCGTCTTCATGCACAACTTAAACCATAGGAATAAAGTAAATTTGAATGGAATCTTACTTTCTGTGATTATTCATTAGTTCTTGAAAAAATTAAATAAATGCATATGGATGTTTCTAATGCATATTTTTGTCCTGGAGTCTTACTGCCAAAAACAAAGAAACACGCCTTTTCCCCTGTGAATTCATAGCTATCCATACATCATTCATTAGAGAAATTGCTGAATATAAGACAACTTTTAAATAATGTATTCATACAAGTACGTTATGTTCACCAAAACTGATGTAAAATAAATGAATACATGTAAGCAGGGTCTTAGCCAGGATTTCAAAAGTGCCTGTCCAAAACAGCAATACCAAAATTTCTGCCCATTTAGATTTAGCTACTAATCTACTTCAAATCCTTATTCCAACTACATATAATAGCCTATTATGTCAAAAAGGGCAATGTATACTTCAGCAATGTCCAGATGATGGTTTATTATGAAAATATTTTGGTTATTTCCCAAAAAAAGTCAAAATTGAAAATTTGTCTTATAAATTTTTGCCTGTACAAAAAGGAGGTTTTCAGGAAACTGCCTGTCCAAAAGACAGGCGGGACAGGTCCTGCATGTAAATTTCCAGTTGGTTCTGTCCATTCTGACATCCAAGTACTAATTTCTTGTGACGCCTCCAGATGGCAGTGATGACATGAAATAAATTCTTTGTGGCACCTCCAGATGGCACTGGTATTGATGATTTCATGAAAAGTAATTCAATTTGCCACCACCAGATGGCACCGATGTATTTGTAATGAAGGTTATAGTTTTATCTATTTCCATCAGATGGCATGGATATTAGTACTGTCCGCCTACGTAAAGTCAGCTAATTGATGATGTATTTAATAGCTCTATGATTGTACTCGTATAGGCCCTCATGAAATGAATGTTCATGGTCTCAATTAACCTAGTTAGGATCTATATCTGTTTATCTAGCTGTAGCATCTAGTGCCAACTGGTTAGTGAATACATGTATAAGATTTTCCACTTGTCATGGTGCAGTGCTGTTTTAGATACCCAGGGCTTGAAAGCCAAAACAACCCCCACTAATCAGAGAAAAAAAGATTGCAAAAACTATCTACAGTTTCTACACACCTTTTTTGCTATCAGAGGTAAGTTTCCACTCTGTAAAGCAAATTAAGTATTTTTGTGAACAAGATTGTGCTCAGCACAACTAGGGGTCCCCCCCCCCCCACCCTCAGAATCAAGCAGTCTAGCTGGGCAAATTCATTCCAGACAGTTAGAACAATCGGGCAGTAGCAGTGGGTGTTTTGAACCCCGGTACCTGAGTACAGTTCTGTTATATCCATTCATGCATGACAAGTTCCTGTTGACTATATGATATTTACCACGATAACTTAGCAATAAAATATATAAATTCACAAAATAAATATTCAATATATATATAGAGAGAAATATAAAGATATAGATATATATTGGTTTGACTCTTATTAGTAATTCTTTTTGTCAAATATTTTCCAAGGTATGTTTTTGTTAGGAAAAAGATAATTCACGGGTGGGTGTTTTAGGGTGCTGCAGTCATGCTATCCCAGGGAGTGGCTCTATACCTGTATTATGTTTCTTGACTTTCTTGCCAAGTTTGTATCATTATATCGCAGTGCAACTGCACAAAGGGGCCATACAACTTCTGCAGTGCTCATATACTCATTAACACCCATAGAGGCCAAAACAGGCCTGACGATTTTGGAAATATTTCACTTACAAAAGCATTTTTTGGAAGAACATTTGAAGGCGAAATGTTTATTAGAAGCTAAACAACAACTCTCCTTCAAATATTTTGTGAATTTTCACTTTATTCCCAAGTTGTTTTCAAAAGTATGAGAGAAGCAGACGACAGTTTCTAGTGCACCTCTGAGTGTGAATGGGTTAACACAAAGGGTGTCAGAGTAGAATGGGTTAGATTTGTTGATCCCCAACCACAAAATCAATATGACAGTTTGACAAGACCCCTGCACAGGTTAATTGATCGATCTATGAACCTCACGCCTGTGATAATAGTTAATTTCAATTGAGCTCCTCCTAGGATGGTTTCTGTCAATCATTTCTTCAATAACAACTTTTGAGTGGGTGGAACCATGTCACGTCTGTCTAGAACTAGAAAATAGACGTCATTGCACCTACTTGAATAGTTGTTTGTGGCGTATGTTTGGAAGTCTATTCAAAGTTATTCTAGCATGTTTATATGCTTATTTCTGCATAGGGTATTTTTACTCTGGTTGGCTGATTATTGGAGTGCTCAAAAGCTAACATGGAAAGCAAAAACTATGATCTATGAAGCGTCATTTTTGAAACTTATAAAAATGTATCATATTTCAATGAAAATGTTATAACTTAAATATACCTAAATTACTATTGAAAGTAATACAGTAATAAAGTAAGAATTGACAAAGTACTTGTCTTGAAAGAGATTTATAAGTTAGTGTTCTGATCAACATTCCTCAGGACTTCAAATAGTTTCCAAGTCTGTCATTGTACCTGTAGCCAAATGACCTCACAGTTTTGGTGATGTCTTTCAGATTAGGAGTGTGATCGGTATCCACGGTTAGGAATCGGAATCAGTAAAAAGGAATTCCGATTCTTTCCGATTCCAATTCCTACTGACGTATATAGAGGGAAGAATCATAGCGTTTAGGTTTAAAAGTGTATCAGATGCTACACTGTTTTAACATTCCCATGCTAATAATTTCATTTTAATGTAGTAGATTAGATTACCTGGTGCACTGAGCTACTGACTGGCGTTGTCTAGTTACTTTGTCATCTTATTGCATTGCAATAATATGACAAAGTAAGCGTCAATTAGTATCAACATTTTACCGATTCCGGAATCGGAATGATCGCTATGAGATTTTATAGCGATCTTTTCCATGAGGTCGTCGATACCATCCGATTACTTGGTATCGATTACACTCCTATTTCAGATAAAGGCATCCATTGGAAAATACTTTATACCAAAATATCAATCAGGATACAACTTATATACTCTAGAAATATCTTTGGAATCCAAGCCTCATCCCTGAGTTACCCAGGACCAGGTGGCACTCTTCAAGTGAGGGCAGGCCTCGACAAATAGCATAGTCCCATCTCCCGGGAGATCTGAATTCCCAAAACAGCCCTGTCGGGCTACCTAAAGTTGGATTCAGGTAGTCCCGCTGGACTACATGAATCCTGGGGAAGTTCCCCACTAAAATGCTACAAAATGGCAGCGAAAAAAAGAAGAATATAGCATCCCTTAAGCATGCAACCTACAAAATAGGAAAAAGCATAAGTACCATTACTAACATGAAAAGGGGGAAAAAGAACCTTATTGCCTTTTTGGAATAAATAGCGGGGCTACCTAAAATGCTGGCGGGACTACCTGGTTTTGAGTTCAGGTAGCCCCGCCAGCATACCTGGTCCTTCTGGGGACCGTCGAGCCCTGGAGGGTTAGGCCACCAGACTCAATGGTGCAGTGGCAAGATTGCTGGCTTGGGTGCTGGGAGGCATGGGGTCCAGAGTTCAAACCCATGCACTATAAACTGGGGCAACCACCGAAAACCTTCATTTCTTGCTCTCTATCTTAACTGTCTTCTCGCCCAAAGTATAGGGAGAGGTTACCTTGAAGAGTTTCATATTCAAATCATCGTTCATGCTATCTGTGTTGTCTGCAAACACAAAAAAGCTCTCCTTTTTATATGTCTGAGACAACCCTCAAGAAAAGGGGGTGGCAAAACCCTTTATTATGAAAAAAACGGTTGTCGGGCCACCTGGGCTTCATGAGAAGGTTGGATGATAGTGAGATTGAGCCCTTTGTTGGATGCATAGTTCTGTGCTTTCATGTTGCCGTCAGTTTTTATGTGTGATCTCAAATAGACAGTGCTGTCTGTCTGTATTTGGCTTTTGATCTCACATTCATAGCTTTAACCTGTTTATGCCAAAATTTTCCCTCAAGGAAAAATATTGTTTGTATCTTTGATTACGTTTCAAATAACTTTGTAGTTAAGTAGAAATTCACAAACTAAAAATTGATGGAAAGTTGGGATGAACAATTGTTCTTGAAATGCTTTCGAAGATATGACTTTGATGTAGATATATATAACCAAATAGTATGTCCTTTACTGGCGATAGAACAAAGTTTTAGCCAGGACTTAGAAACAGAGTGCTAAAAATAAGCAAACATTTTGTAATATTGAGATGCCACCAGCCACAATAAACTCAAATTCCAACCATAAACATGTACATGTACTTACTTATTAAAAAAGGCATAATATCCTTAATATATACAATGCCATTAGGCAACTCCAATTTATTTACTTGTCTTACAAGCTCAGGAGGTAGGAAATGAGCCATTTTGGAATAAAAAAAAGTTGAAAAATGTGACTTTTTAATTTTTTAATTTTTTTTTAGAGTCTGCCGACTAGGACTGGTAGCGATGTTTCTACCAGCCTATTCTCAACTAAATAAAAATCAATCAATCTATTAATCCCTGTAACCTGAAGGGTGGGAGGTATACCTCCTCAAGTCTGAGGCTCTACTACAGCAATGATAGCTTCCTGTAGTTGATTGAATCACCCGTACAAAGAATATTATTAAAACTTGCACTTTTTTTTTTTTTTTTTGGAGTCTGACAGAAAATTTTAAAACCACTTTCGTCCTTAAGGTGACTTTTTTTTCTTTTTTTTTGGAGTCTGACAGGATTTTTTTTTCCAAAAAAAGCTTGTAAGACAAGTAATTAAATTTGAGTGGCCTTACATGTTAATGGAAAAACTTCAATCGAATGCTTTAAATTGACATTTTAAGAAATTACTCATAAAGCGATTTGGGTATCCCAAGGGATGATTTTTGAGGGTTTGGCTGACCAAATAACGCATAGACACCCTGCTGGGTAAGACTATGCGATAGAGACGAGAATGATTTCAGTGCATTAGGTGCAGATCCTCAGCAGCTGCTGGTAAACATCAATAAAGGTGACAAGTACCTTTGAAGTCTATTAAGAGGAAACTCCTTCTAGCCACCAGTATGCTTCGGAAGCATGTTTTAATTCGATATTCTGCCCACACTGCATAGTCCAGAGAGGTCTTTATATAAATAGATTGTCCCTGCAGTCTTAGCCAGCAGGGTGTCTGGGCATCATTTTGACAACCAAACCCCCAAAATTCACCCATCAGGATGATGAGGACACCCACATTTCATTGTGAGGAATTTCTAAAAATGTCAATTTCAAGCATATGATTACATTTTTTCACCTCAATATAATTCCCATGGTATTGTATAGGTTTATCATGCTCTATCCCAGTGAGTGAATGCATGTTCTTGGTTGTAATCTGAGCTATCTTGTGGTCTTCCATGAAAAATAGGACACCCAAAACCCGTACAATTGGGCGCCCAGTTTCTAAATCCTGACTAAGACCCTGCTTTGAAAGCTGTTTGACTTCAATGTTCCGCCCACCGGGAGAATAGTAGGCTCGTAGCTGACCTGTGACGAACCTTAGCCACTATTCCAAAACCATTCCACGAACAACTCCCCCACAAACATGATAATTAATTGACCTAGTTTTGGCAGATCATTAGTAAATTAAGCAGGAAATCAAAGAACTGTCTGAAAAACTACCGGCTTACTCCAGGTCACCGGTAACTGTCTCGCATGCCAGAAATAGATGTTGTAACTTGTGCAGCAGTTAGGACCATGATATACTAGAATAAGCAGCTCAGTCAAACAGGGACTTAGCCTGGGTTTCGAAGTTTACTATGTGTCCAAAATTGCCGATTCTTCATACAATGCCATTTCATGGTAATCATAGTATAGTGGTAAAACAAGACACTTGACACTTTAAGAAATAAATCGTAAAACTATTTGGGTATCCTGAAAGGCGATTTTTTGAGGGTTTGTATGACCAAGTGATGCCCAGACACCCTGTTTGGTAAGACTATGCGATAGAGGCGAGAATGATTTCAGTGCATTAGGTGCAGATCCTCAGCAGCTGCTGGTAAACATCAATAAAGGTAACAAGTACCTTTGAAGCCTATTAATGTTCAGGAAACACCTTTTAGCCACCAGTATGCTTTGAAAGCAGGTTTTAATTCAATATTCTGCCCACACTGCATAGTCCAGATAGGTCTTTATATAAATAGATTGTCCCTGCATAGTCTTAGCCAGCAAGGTGTCTGAGCATCATTTTGACACCCAAACCCCCAAATTCACCCATCAGGATGCAGGGCTCGACGCTAAAGGTGAACCTATGGCCCCAGGCCAGTAAAAATTCCCAAAAACAGTTTCGGGCCAGTAAAAAAAGACTTCAACTGGTCCTACAGGCCCAGTAAACATTTGGAGACATTCTTGTTAAAAAGTTTCCCCCCAAGAATGTCCCCAAATGTTTTTGAAATAAATGAAGTTAAAATTTATAAAGATAAGTGTTGTGGTAAATTTTATCCAATGTTCTTTCTTGTTATATGTTAAAGAAAAAATGTAGGACCAGTAAAATTTTTGCAGGACCAGTAGATGCTAGGTGTTACTGGTCCTACAGGGCCAGTGTCATTTTGAGTTAGCGTCGGGGCCTGGGATGATGAGGACACCCACATTTCATTGTGAGGAATTTCATGTGTATAATTGAATTTTTTCACCTAAATATAATTCCCATGGTATTGCATAAGTTAGTATGTCATGCTTTATGCCAGTAAGTAAATGTATGTTCTGGGGTGTAATCTGAATATATTGTGGTCTTCCTTGAAAAATAGGATGCCCAAAAACCTTACAATTGCCAGTTTTGGGCACCTAGTTTCTAGCTGACCTTTCGCTGAACTGTGACGAACCTTTGCCATTATTCCAAAACTGTTCTACGAAACAGCTCCCCCACAAACATGATTATTGACCTAGTTATTGCATATCATTAGTTAATTGTGCAGGAAACCAGAGAACCATCGAAAAAAAACAATTAAATAATAATTAAATTGTCATACATTCTCCTTGAAAAATATAGTTTGCACCTGTAATGCACTTGTAAATATTATTGCCAAGACGAAATCTACCCTTATGCTGCTGCTGGCTACTTTTGCCATTACAAAATTATGCAAAAAACCTGAAAGATGACTGAAACCCTGACACATTGGTACTCATATGAAAGTACTCAGCGAGAGCTTTCCAATGAATACCAACATGATAGGGTTTAGCTGGCTCAGTACTCAGCAATACAAGAGCTATCCAATGAATACCAACATGACAGGGATTGGGTGGTTTTCAAAAATCTTTGCGTCCTTGTGCTTTGGGCGAAAGTAGCCTCAGCATTGGAAGCAAGGACTTAGCCAGGACCCGTCCTACCTGTCTTTTGGACAGGTAGTTTCCTAAAAACCTCCTGTTTGGACAGGCAAAAATTTCTATGGTGATTTTTCAATTTTGAATTTTGGGATGTAATAATTAGATATTTTCCTAACAAACCATCTTCTAGGACATAGCTGAAGTGTAAATTGCCCTTTTTAACATACTAGGCTATTTAATGTAGCTGGTAGAAGGATTTGAAGTAGATAAGAAGCTAAATCTGGACGGGCAAAAATTTTGAAATTGCTGTTTTGAACAGGCATTTTTGAAATCCTGGCTAAGACCCTGATTGGAAGGGTTAATAATATTAATAATAGAGTGGCACTCACAGAGGGAGATCATCTCATGAGCTCACCACCATTTTGACTCATGAATGAGCCCGTGGACATGCGGTTTTATAGATAAATATTCATTATTCAGCCCTCCAATTAAGAAAGAATTACTTACTGATGGAGAATTGCAAACATTTACATGGTTATTTCAATTTACCGGTAAAATGTTCAAAGGTCAGTATAACGCTCAACACTGCCTTTATACATTGGGGATTGTAAACAAAACATGACAGCGATAAGCAATAATAAGAAAGTTTGTGTTAGATGTTCTGTGTTACGTTTGTGTTCCAAACATAGATGAGTTCGCGAGTTGACAACTTCAGCCCGAGTTCGGCTCAACTGTCCTACTGCTCGAGCCACCCGAGTTTGTGAGTGGTGAGTGCAGCTCTAATTAATTATAATTGATAATTTGATATACAATATAGCATCCTTTTCACCTTTAATGTTCAAAAGCGCTTTATAAAGAGTAGTCAGTGGACAAATGTTTATGGTCCATATAGCCAAACAAATGCCTTTTGAAATAGCAATGTTTTCCGCTAGGGCGCTAGGTTTGAAGAGGTTACACAAACCTCAGGTGAATCATATATTTAAAAATATCACTGTCAAGGAGAATCAAGTTTCATATTGTCTAATTTGTCATTCATTCTCCTTGAAAAAATATAGTTAGCACCTATGATATATTTGAAAATATCATTGCCAAGGAGAAATCTAGACTTGCAAGGGTTAGACAGACCTCAGGTGAATCATCTTGAGTTTTCCTTAGATGTCAACATCTGAGGTGGCCTGGAGCCCGGTGCACTGAACTGCTAATATTGCTGCTGCACTGGCTCTCATCCAACACCATCTATATATTAGAGCTGCACTCACCACTCACGAACTCGAGTGGCTCAAGCATTGTGGCAGGCGAGCCGAGCTCGAGCTACAGTCATCAACTCACAAACTCGTCTATGTTGGGAACATAACCTAACACAGAACGCCTAACACACACTTTCTTATCACTGCTTATCTCTATGATGTCTTGTTTACAATCATCAATGTATACTGGCAGTGTTGAGAATTGTACTGACCTTTGTACTGCAAAATAGAAAGCAATGTTACGTAAATACAGATATGTATTCATCTATACAAGCACATTTCAAAATGAAATAACCATCTAAAGGAAAAAAATCTTATGAAATCTCTATTAGTAAGCATTCCTTTCTTAACTGGTGGACTGAATGATGAATATTTATTTTAAAAACTGCGCGTCCATGAGCTCATGAGTCAAAATGGTGGTGAGCTCATGAGTTGATCTCCCTCCGTGAGTGCAGCTCTACTATATATACAGCATGATGCAATTGCTGCTCGCTGTATTTCACCATATTTCACCACTGCATGAAGTCCGGGTTTCAAATCTTGCTTGTTATGTGGAAGAGTTGATAGCGACTTTTTAGCAGGGACTTCTATGACAAGTCACTGCTTGGGGTAGTTGGGGCTAGTAGGTGTTTGTGGGAGGTTCAAAAGGCCAGAAACTAATGTCCACTGACTTGAACCTTCCAACCTTTTCAGATGGGGGGGGGGGGGGGGGGGAGCAGGGACTTAGCCAGGACCCGTCCTACCTGTCTTTTGGACAGGTAGTTTCCTAAAAACTACCTGTTTGGACAGGCAAAGATTTCTATGGTAATTTTTCAATTTTGACTTTTTGGGTGTAATAACCAAATATTTTCCTAACAAACCATCTTCTAGGACATAGCTGAAGTGGAAATTGCCCTTTTTGACACACTAGGCTATTAAATGTAGCTGGTATAAAGATTTGAAGTAGAGAAGTAGCTAAAACTGGACGGGCAAATTTTTTGAAATTGCTGTTTTGGACAGGCATTTTTGAAATCCTGGCTAAGACCCTGGAGGGGGGTTGCAGTTATTTTGGGTCTGTATAGTTATTCAGACAAATATGGTAATATGAATATAAATAAACCCCAAATATTGAATTTGCTTGTTGTGATCTTTGTATATCTGAAGCTTCCAGCAGGGAAGAAAGTTGGCCATGTAAAAATTGCCCTCTGATTTTGCCTCACTAGGTTTTGATATTGTCAATGGCCTATAGAGAGCATTTTGTGGTCCTCCAGTCCTACCTACGGTACCCTACACAGACCTAGCCCTCTAACCCCCTGGTGAGATACATGTAAACTAACCTGACCACTTGGCCTAAAGAGATGAAACATTGGAGACAGACATAGTACTTGTGACAGCCTGCGTTCTAGGCTATGAAATAAGCTGCTTTTAGTATGCAGTAGGCTTGCTACAAGACTACATGTTAAATAGATGTTTCCTAAGTCTCAATTATATACTATTATCTAGAGCTGCACTCACCACTCACAAACTCTTGTGGCTTGAGCACTAGGGCAGACGAGCCGAGCTCGAGCTGAAGTCGTCAACTCGCGAACTCGTCTATATTTGGAACACAGACGTAATACAGATCACTTAACAGAAACTTTCTTATTACTGCTTATCGCTGTCATGTTTTGTTTACAATCCCCAATATATACAGGCAGTGTTGAGCGTTATACTGACCTTTGTACCGCTCTATAGAAAGCAACATGTAAACATAGATATGTATTTTTCTATGCCCATTTTAAAATGAAATAACCATGTAAATGTTAGCAATTCTCCATCAGTAAGTATTTCTCTCTTAATTGGTGGGCTGAATAATGAATAATTATTTTTTAAAACGCGCATCCACGAGCTCATGAGTGAAAATGCGGGTGAGCTCATGAGTTGATCTCCCTCCTTGAGTGCCGCTCTATCATTATCTACTTGAAAAGAATGCAGTTATATGGGTCTAGTGTGCCATGATAAAGTTTAAATGTTAACCCATTCATTTTTTATTCAACCTTTATTTATTTAAATATAGCTGGTTGTATCAAAAAGAGAAATTTACACTGAAGCCTTTCAGTCCATTTTTAGTTCCCCATAAATCCAGAAGGGGAGCCACGTGAGCTGTGTCTAATATTGAGTTTTAACTGCGACCCCTGAGAACTTTGCTGCCATCTACAGTTTGTTAGAAGCATACTAACCATTAGTGCTAGGATGATTAATCAATACAGTCAATTAACATTGACAATAATCGATTAATCGATCGAAAATTTGGACAATTAATCGAGCTGAAGTTTTTAAACGATTCCCACTTCCCAGCACTACTTACCATATAGTATAGTGACGGCATTCTAGCTAACTCCCCCAGCCTGAGCAGCAGGCAGGTAAGCATGCAGTTAACTGGAAAGTCTGGCTTTAGGGACTGGTTTCGGCCTACGCAGCTCAAAAGTTCACCACATGTGCATTCCTGCACATGTTCTTACTACCATGATGTGTATGTGTGCGAGGCCTAGCTGTAACACAGGGAGTCTACTGTGTCTATATCTATTAACCCTTCCAATGCTATTAGGCTACTTTTGTCTGAAGCGCAAGGATTCAAACATTTTTGAAAAACATCACTAGAGTTTAGTAGTCTTAGATGAGTTCCCATGTGCTAGGGTTTTAGTCGTATGTCATGTTTTTTGCATCTTTTTGGTGCTATGGTGCTTTCATAAGTAACTTTTAAATCAAGCAATTTCATCATTTTGATGAATCACAAAACATTTTCCATGAAGTAATTGAAGCAGAGAAATCATTTAGAACTCAACCCATATCTCCTATAAACAGGGTCTCAGCCAGGGTTTAGAACCTTTGCAATTGTAAAGTGTTTGGGTATCCTATTTTTCAAGCCCAGGAGATCACAAAATATTCCGATAACCACCATAAATATGTATTTAATTATTGAATAAGACATAATATGATCATGAAATGTCATAGGCATTATAATGAGAAGGAAAATTTGGAATTGACTTTTTCAGAAATTAATTACAGAAAATTTGGGTGTCCTGAGATGCTGGCTAAGACTATGCATGTAAACATTTTCCATTATTTGCTTTATTCTCAAGATACATTCAAAAGTATTTTAGATCCAGGCAACTCTTTACAAGGGTAAGCATGAAAGGGGTAAATTTTTCTTCATCAGAGCTCATAGATGGTCTTTGGTAAGTGATAGATGTCAAATTTCAAAAACATTCATAATGAGATTATTTCTTAGATAAAAAGCTAATATAAAATTCTTTTTTTTTTAAAATAATTTTCAATGTTTTTAAATTACACGACTACTTTTGTTTTGAATCTGCCATAATAGCTTGCCTCTCTCATAACAGTTAGGTTACTAATTGTCGATTGGCTGACTGTCAGTTTGTGTAATTAACATTGGGCCATGCGATCAACCTTATCTCAAATTACCACAATGCGAGATAAACATGTAATGACAAAGCCTACATGACACACGCTTGTTGACACAATACTGGAGCAGTGATGGTCGATGGGCTTCAGTAATATTAGATGTTAACCCATTAATCCTTATGCTGCTGGTGGCTACTTCGGCCAATGCAAAAGTATGCAAAAATCCTGAAAAATGACTGAAACCCTGGCAAATGGGTACTCATATGAAAGTACTCAGCGAGAGCTTTCCAATGAATACCAACATGACAGGGTTTAGCTGGCTTTCAAAAATCTTTGTGCTTTGGACGAAAGTAGCATCAGCATTGGAAGGGTTAATGCTCACAGTAGTCAAAAGCAGGCTGACAATTTTGATGAAACTTTACGTGCTAAGGCATAGTTGGGAAAATCTTTGAAGGAGAAATGTTATTCAGAACATAACCAACAACTCTCCTTCAAATATTTTGTAAAATCATTCTTTAATTCCAAGTTATCATGAAAAGTGTTATAGAGTAAGAATAAGTCTTAGGCAATCAATGGGTTAACCCATTTTTCATGTATTGCCTTTCAAACCTAGTGATATCATTTTAGAAAAAAGCATATTTTGGAAAACATTTGAGGAGAAATTTGTTTTCTGGATCTATGATATTTTTGAGTTTTGACAATAAATTATGAATTCAAAATATATTTGAAGGGCTGTTATTATATAATAATAATGATAATGATATTAAATGATAATTTATAATAATGATAATAATAATCTAATTTCAGGAGGGTAACACAGTCAAAAACAGGATTTGATTTTCGCTGTGGCCCTCAGAGTTAAGGATTATACCTTTAATGCTTCAGGCCACTGAGTTGAAAATTGTTCTTCAAGGTATAGTTGAATGATGAGAGAGATGGTGCCATTTTCATATTCAAAGATAAGGGTAGGATATTTGTTATGAAAAAAACGTTTTCCTTGAAAATATTCCCATAATTTGTTCACATGGTGAAAAATATATTTATATATTTATATTAAACCAGAAAATATGGCCTTTTTTGGAGCTACCAGAATGAATGGGTTAAAAATCAATTCATCAATTTAACGGTTCAAGATATGGCTAGTCCAGTTCAGTCAGTATCTAGTTTATATGAAAGGTTATTTTAGTTCATTCAGTGGATTCAGATATCATGATGAGGGCCATTGAGGGATCAGGCTGTATTGACCCATAATGGATAGAACACACCAGAAAATAAATAGTCTGGACCCATGATATATTTGACAGTAAGGCCAGTCCAAGTTGATTTTTGGTCTTACAGATTTTTTTTCTCCATAAATGTTGGTTAGTGGCTGAATTTTTTTTTTAAAACTTCAAAATTCTTGGTATGGAGAAAAGTGTTTACATTGGAAGAAGCAGGATGTTGACTTCTTTGCGCAATGCATTATGGGTGTGTGGACCTCAGAGGGATGCCAAAATGGTTTCCAGTTTAGACAATGTGATATGTGATAGACCGAGATTGAATGTTTTCTTTAAATATAGTGGCCTGAAAACGTAAAAAAACAAGGTCACATTGCGGGAGAGTAGGTAGTTTTTTCATAAAGGGTCATCAGAATTATGTTGGCGCAAAATCAAATTTCTTTTTAGAAATTATAGAATTTTAATCTTTTTGAATTTGCAAAAAAATTGGTCGACGATTCTGTAAGACCAAAAGTCTAATTGGACTGTCTTAACTAATGAAATAAAACACACATGAATTTCCAAAATGTATGAAGGAGGTTTGTTTTTTGTTGAGCTCTGATTAATATATCTTCTTAAGATATATATATCTTTAAACAATTTCATGAGAGAGGTGTCATAAAAATAGTGAGCCCTTTTTTTGGGGGTGCTACAAGCATAAACTGGTTAACCCTCATGCTGCTGCTGGCTAATTTTGCCAATACAAAATAATGCTCAAAAAAAAATAAAAATAGGTACTCATTTGAGAGGGCTTAGCGAGAGCTTTCCAATGAATACGAACATGACAGGGTTTAGATGGTTTTCAAAAAACTTTGTATCCTTGTGCTCTGGGCGAAAGTAGCCCCAGCATTTGAAGGGTTAAGAAGTAGGGGGCGCTGTGTAATGAGGAGGGTCAAGTAATTGGGTTTTTGCGTGTTCTATTTTTGGTGGTTGATGCTTAGCGGTGTTGACAGAAATCAGTTAGGCATGTGACCGCAGCTGGAAGTGGTTATCAGAAGGGGTTTATGATATGATTTTCAGCCCCGTAAAAATAGCCTCCTTGCTGGACCAAGGTGATCTGAAGGGCAGTTATCTAGTCCTAATCATCTATAACAAAATCAAATTACAAAAATGACAAAAATATGTAATTTTTCTTCTTTTTTTTTGAATAGAAGAAAATGAAGAAAAATGAAAACTTTTTAAATTGTGTATTTGTGCCCTGGTCAGTCTGGTTCCTGGATAAGGATGGAAAAATGTTTCAAGGAAGATGTTAATCCCTTTTAAAGAAGGACTAAATGAATTTTTTTCTAATAATTAACACAAACAACTCTTTCAGGAAATAATAGCCCCCAGTCATAGTCCGGATCTTTCCCTAAAACAACTTGTTATTTTTTAAATACCAATGAAACTTCTCAACTAGGAAATTAAGGAGTGCATGATTTAGACTTCAATGAAAGTTAGATTCCCTATTAAAATGCTCAATTTTCCAAAAAGAAAAGAGAATGAATAGAGCTTCAAGAATGAGTTAATTAATGTTGGCAAAATTCCTTATGAAGTAGATTTATTTTGCGATAAAAAAAACGATTTAAAAAAGAATAAAAAAGGAACTATTCTCTTTTATTACTTGATATCCTGTGAAGTGAGTTTTTCTTAGTCATGTGGTTATATAAAACACTGACTGTGTACATTAGTTGATAGCCGTGAGCCTAAATGCTGCTGCTATCACAACACATCTCTATGCGAGGC
>OZ012695.1:24171574-24182276 GCA_963942565.1 Maea johnstoni | reverse complement strand
ACCCTTTCTTGCCTACTGCAGCCAGAAAACCTAACAATTTTAACCCTTCCAATGCTGAGGCTACTTTCGCCAAAACACAAGGACACAAAGATTTTTGAAAACCATCTAAACCCTGTCATGTTGGTATTCATTGGATAGGTCTTGCTGAATACTCTCAGATGAGTATCCTTGTGCCAGCTGGGGTTTCTGTCAATTTAAAGTTTTTTTTGCATAATTTGGTATTGGCCAAATAAGCCAGCAGCAGCATAAGGGTTAAGGAAATCAATTGAATAAAAGAATCTTTCGTGGGTAATTAAGGATAAATGTTAGCCAGATTGTGACTTACCACTCTATCTTAAATATTTAGTGAATACATGCCTCACTACTAAGTTATTCTAAAATTAATATTTAAACAGCAGCGTCCGACATACAAGGTAGCCCTACTAGTGTGGGCTAGTGAGGATGGGAAAAGTGCCCAGTAGGGCTAGTGAATTCCAGACTGTGGTAGCCCTACCAGACTAGTCCAAATTCACCAGTCAAAGTAAGATAGCTAAGCTGACATGATGACATCTTGATCAGTGTTTGATAATGATATCTAAATGAATAGCATATTCTTGCACATTTAGGTGATAAACTGGGTTGAATTTTTAGAATCATTTTGATTGTGAGGGAGGGCTAGTAAAGGTTGAAGTAGGGCTAGTAAATTTCAAATGCTACTAGCCCTACCAGGCTTGTATTGTGTTTTGGTTATTGTCGGCCCCTTAACAGATAACATTTTGACAGGGAAGTCTACACATGAAAGGGGAATAAGGTGCAATATGGTAAAAGTTATTCACATTACTACTCTTCACTACAGCTGACCTGCCCTGCACTTGTGAAAAATAAATTCACAGTTTGTGTGATAAAAGGGCTGAGAAATTATACAATTGTTTCTCAGAAGGGAATTCACAACTTTCACATTTCTCACAAAAAAATCAAAATGCAGGGTCTGACAATAACCAGAAAACTCTACAAGCCTGGTAGGGCTAGTAGCATATGGAATATACTAGCCCTACTCCAACCTGTACTGGCCCTACCTGAAAATCCAAATAATCATTAAAACTTGACCCCTTTTATTATCTAAATATGCAAGAAAATATGCTATTAATCTAAATCTTCCTAAAGGCACCAACCAAAATTTCAACATGTCAAATAATCAATCTTATCATGACTGGTAAATTTGTACTAGTCTGGTAGGGCTACAAGGGTTAGTAATTTACTAGCCCTACCGGCCCCTTTTCACATTTTTACTAGTCCAGACTAGTAGGGCTACCTTGTACGTCGGACACTGAAATGTTTACATATCAGTCTGATTTCCCAGACAACTTTGGGTATAAACGGGTTAATGGAACTTTTTGAACCATATACAGCAATTGTATGAACTGAAAGACCCTTTTGAAGCTGATTGAACCCAGAGATAATTATCTTTTAATGATGTATTCATGGTAATTGGGAAAAAACGCCATTAACAGTAATGTTTTGATGATTTATTCATGATAATCGAGTTAATAAATTCCTTTGAAATAATGTTTTGATGTATTTGTGATTTGGAATGAAAATTCTTTGATCCCATTCGGGAATCAGGCAGACCTTGCAAATTTCCAATTTCTTGCAAAAATAAGAAATAATAAAAGCGTCTTCCCAAATACCTTTTAAAAAGAATTTTCAGTCAGAACTCAACTTACAGCTCCTTTTAAATGCTGTGCAAATGACTGCTTTATTTTCAATCCATATGCTGCTGGATGCTAATTTGGCCAACACAAAATGATTCAAAAAACTTGAAAAATGACTGAAACCATATATTATGCAATGAATACCAACACAACAGTGTTTATACTGTTTTCAAAAATGTACTTGCGTCTTTGTCCTTACGACAAAAGTAGCCTCAGCATTAGGAGGGTTAAGAGTACCATAGATCCAGATGATTTAACAGGTACTCTAAGCATCATTGGTGAAGGAAGGTTTTTTACCTAAGGAAAAAAAACAAAACCTTGCGCTGTCTGAGAGGGTTCACCATATTGATTTTCCATAATCCTGTCTACATCAGGCTTTTATGCTGGGTTCATAGACAATTTAATGCAAGGACGCTTAACCCAACCAATGCAAAGGCCACTTTCATCCAAAGCGCAATGACGCAAATATTGGAAAACCATCTAAACCCTGTCATGTTGGTATTCATTGGAAGGCTCTCGTTGAGTTCTCACAGATGAGTACCCATGTGGCAGGATTTTAGGGATTTTAAAGTTTTTTGTGTCATTTTGTATTGGTCAAATTAGCCATCAGCAGTAAAAGGGTTAATGCTTTCTTCCATAAATAATTCATTCTTCTATTACTTTTAACACAGTCATATGAAAATATTCGGTGAATAAGATATTTCTTGTAAATGAAAACTAGTGAATGATAGTTGTGTATAATGAATCAAGTGACATTTATCCTTCAAATATTTCAAAATGTTTCTTTTATCTTGGAGTCATTCTCAGATCACTGGTAGAATAATTAGGTAAATGGGTCCATTAAGGAAGTACATGTAGTAATTAATAACCTGTTCCTAGGACCGTCATTGATATGACAAGTATCGATCGATCGAAATAATTTTTCCAATTAATCGAAAAAAATATTATGTCAATTATTATGTCGATTAATCGAAACACATTTTTTCAGTCTTTTACACCATTTTTTGCCATTTTTAGCCAACACTAATAAGAATTTTGAAGAGAAACTCAAGTATGTAATCATAAAGTGTTGAGTCAACCTTCATTGTGTTTATATTGTGAGAATCTTAGGATCCTGGCCACAAGAATAGTGTGGAACATGTGAAAATATTCTATCAGTGCAGTTCTTCAAAATCGAATCGAAATAATCGGAATCGAAAAATAAAATGTCAATGATCGAATCGTAAAAAAATGGATGTCAATGACAGTCCTACCTGTTCCTCCTAAAAAACTGATTTGTCAGAAAAAGCTACTAATAATATGAGAACTATTGTTGTTTTCGAATATGTCCTAGATCTATATGGAACTCTAAGCATGAAAGGGTTAATTTCTCTTTCACCCCACATGGCAAGAATCATTTTCTCCTAAATATCATCTTTTCCTTTCTTGCTGTGTACTTAAACTTTCAGCTTTTGTAAGACCTGAAATAAATCTTTACCTTCATGTCATTTTACCGGGTAATAGTAGTCTTTATTGAAAGTGCCTACTTATGTAAACTATGCATATGGACGCGAAAGCTTGAAATTGACAACATAACCCATTAACACTTAAAAGTTCCTCCAGAAATTGTCGTCTGGAGCGACGATACTTTTGACAATAACTTTTGAATTAAGAATAATTTTACAGAATATTTGAAGAAGAGTTATGGATAATATTCCGATGAACATTTCTCCTTCAAAAACTTTTACCAATTCTGCTTTAGCCTGAAAGATTTCATCAAAATTGTCAGGCTGGTTTTGGCCGCTGTGAGTATTAATGGGTTAAAATTTCCTGACCAAATATTTGTCATAATGTGTTTTTCAAGGCTTTTAGTACATGTCCTGACAGGCCAATACCCTGTTGGCCGGCCTACGCCATACAGTTATTTCTTCTCCATCCTAGGATTGTTACCTTATAGTCCATATTGTTATTCATTCTCGCCATTCCTTCTTTTTTCACCTGAATGTATAGTTGGTCCCATTAACCCATTCATACCTGTATCATTGAAAGATGCCTTTATTGGTGATATCTCTTTGAAAAAAGCATATTTTGGAAATTTTTCTAGTAGAACTGTTCATGTTTGACCCAGCTCACAATTTTCCTTCAAATATTTTGTGTTTTTATGATTAAATCTTAGGTTATTTTTTAAAAGTATCATGAGTCCAGACCACACTTGTCAAGATCTCCAGGCATGGATGGGTTAGGGAGCATGTACAGTGATTGCTTAGTTTTCCTCTAGATCTGATCTGTCTCGGGTGCTAGAAAGCTTACACAATAGCCATTGTTTGGTACACTTTAGAACACTTTTCATGTTAATAATTTTGAAATTTACAATATATTGAATGAAATTCAGTTTCCAGATTAAATTTTTTATCAGTTGTTGATTTTGGTCAACAGGAATTTGGTCACAGAAAAAAGGGTATTCTTAAAATTTTGGGGGAACATGACTTGACCCATTCGATCATGGATGTAGCAGCCAAAGTAAGCCTGGCTTTTTGTGTGTTATCTCTCGAATAAGTGGACCTTTGACAAGATATTTGAAGGAAAATGTTATAAGAGCTCAACTAACAACACTCTTTCAAATATTTTGTAAATTTCTGCTGCATTACTTATTCATCATTTTAAAAGTTATCATTGATGCAGACTCCTTTTTCAAGGGAAGTGCTGCGCAAAAATAAGTTGACTTAGGATGATGGGAGAAAATAAACAAAAAAAAAGATTTTGTTTTGTAACTAATTTGTGTTTGGAAAATCACTATAATAGTTCTGTCTGGTCCCATTATACTTTTAATTTTGTAATAAAGCATGAATTCCAAAAATATTTGGAGATGATCATAAAATGATTTGCTCTGTTGTGTGTAATGTCAAGTTTTATACAAAAGAGTAACAATACATGATTTTGTAACAATATGCCTGAGAACAATGCCTATTGTCTTAGCTGGATTAACCCTTAGACAGCTGTTAGTACTAATGATCTGATTCTGATGCATTCTGATCGGCATGGTTTGTATATTTCCAGGATGGCATACCCGACATCAAGGTAACTAGACCATTCCTGTAGGCCATGGAACTACCCCTTTTTTCTACTACCACCACTGTAGCTACATCTTCTACCATTATTTCTACCACTACACCTTCCTCAATCGCCACTTTATACACAGGCAAACTTCCCTACCAACTACTTTCTCATATGGCTTGAATTTGGCTGGAGCATGTGAGAAAGTTGCCAGTGACTTTGCAATTGGGTAGTATTTCCCCTAGGTACTTCACTTTCCTCCAGCACTGAATAATGACCAGCCTGAACATGGCATGAAAAGTGACAATATATCAATATCAAAATTCAGATATAAACTTGTATTATTCAGACTAAACGTGAAAATTCAAAATTTATGCAGGTTTAGCGAATTCCAACCTATTTGTATGATTGGTCTAAATGAGAAGCGAGTTAGGACCAAAGCCTTTGTCAAAGTTTTGAGAAGTGACTTTTCCTTATGATACCTTTAAAGGGGTAGTGCATTGGAAGGCACGCTTTCTTCAGACACTGGAGAATATCGGAGTAAGGCTAGCCTGGTGTGAAGAGTTTGCCTGTACAACAACTTTTACCTCTACTAGACAATAGAAAATCGGCTTTGTCAACACTGTCACCTTAACCCATTTACACTCAGAGCGGCCAAAAGAGGCCTGATAATTCTGGAAATATTTTCCTTACAAAATCATTTTTTTGAAAACATTTGAAGGGGAAATGTTGATCAGAGGATAAACAACAACTCTCCTTGAAATATTTTGCATAGTTTCGATTTATTCCCAAGTTATTTCCAAAAGTATGAAAGTAGCAGACAATATCTCTAGAGAAGCTCTTGAGTGTGAATGGGTTAAAATCCACACTGGCTCCCAGTACATGTAAGACTTAGGGAACTCAGAAAACAAATGACTAAAGGAGATGCCATTAGAGGATCTGCAACACATATTACTAAAACAGTAACAATAGAACTGTATTGTCCCAACAAAAACTTAACAAAGGGTCTAAGGTAAACTTTTTCGGTACTGCCGTAAAGCAATAATTGAAGTTTCTCTAAGCCCATAGTATTAATCATTTACTTTTATGCGTGTCAAAAAAAAATAGTTTTCTCTTGCAAGTTGGTTCATGCATAGCCTTTCTAGATTATCACGTAACATGTAGTCTCTTGCAACCTATTGTCGTGTAAACATAAATTGTGACTTTCAGTTCCTCTGGAAACAAGATTTGACCAGAAAATGTTAGTGTGGCGCATTATTTCATGAGGGAAATGTTACAATGTGACAATTTATTGACAAGGAAAGATTTTCAGTCAACAGTCGTCTCTGATAATTGCTTATCATGGAAAAGTGACCTGCTAAAGGCATTTTTATTGAATTAGGGGTTAATGCTATTTATATAAATTGATTATTCATAACAACCATCATGACAGTCTCTTGCGTGACTTTATGTTGCTACCCAACTCAACTTTATTAACCCATATTATGATCAAATGTTTAGTATATCTAGAATTAACCCTTCCAATGCTGAGTCTACTTTCGTCCAAAGCAAATGGGCGCAAAGATTTTTGATAACCATCATGTTTGTATTCATTGGATAGCTCCCACTGAGTACTGTCAGATGAGTACCCATGTGCCAGGGTTTCAATCATTTTCCAAGGTTTTTGCCTCATTTTGTATTGGCCAATTAGCCACCACCAGCATATTAAGGGTTAGGTGACAGTGTTGACAAACCACATGACAATTCTAACTTCTCATTTCTATTTAGAGCATGTGATATCCTCGTTGCAGGGCCAGTAGTGCATCAGTGCATGGAGAACTCTGGATATGCATGCTTCTCTTTCTGTATAATTGAATTTTTCATTTTTCATTTTTTGCATTCTTTACAGATGTGCATTTTGTTTTCTGTAGAGAGTAGTTAGCTGGAATGCTGATAAGAAGTTCATATGTTGTATTCATTGTATTGATCTCACAGATTATTATCAATTACCATTGCAATTACTGCTATTATTATTATTATTATTATTATTATTATTATTATTATTATTATTATTATTATTATTATTATTATTATTACTCCATCATCATTATCCTCCTTCTTATCATCTTCATGATCTTTATCGTCATCACCCATCTTTATCATGTTTATCACTATCATCATCATCATCATCATCATCATCATCATCATCATCATCATCATCATCGTCGTGATAAATGAAATTATCAATGTTTTATTTATTTTGCCAAATGATATAGTATGTAGTATAATCAGGGGTTCATATCAATGTCTTAGTGATCAGATACGTGTAAGAACTCTAAGTAATTGGTTTTATCAGGAACCATATATTCAAATATATAGTTCCTGGTTTTATATGCACAAATGATGAAATTGTATAATAACAGTATGTGTATCAATATAAGAATGCAGCATGTGTGCTTGAAAGATTGCTTGTTTGTTAGTCTTTACTCTCCATATTACTTATACACCATGACTGCCATCATTAGCACAACCACCATTCTAAGTTACTGTATTTCTCCAGTGGCATATTTCTCCAGGCTAGTGCACCTTCTTGGGTAACTGAGGCTACCTAAGTCTTGTAACCGCCAATATCCTGTGCAACGAATCCTGTATTTTCTATAATCTGTACTCTAAATCTTTAATGTACCCTATCCATGTACCCATAGTCCTGTACTTACCCATGCCATGCACCCCAAAACAGGGTCTTAGCCAGGATTTCAAAAGTGCCTGTCCAAAACAGCAATTTCAAAATTTTTGCCCGTCCAGATTTAGCTACTTATCTACTTCAAATGCTTATACCAGCTACATTTAATAGCCTAGTGTGTCAAAAAGGGCAATTTCCACTTCAGCTATGTCCTAGAAGATGGTTTGTTAGGAAAATATTTGGTTATTACACCCCAAAAGTCAAAATTGAAAAATCACCAGAGAAATTTTTGCCTGTCCAAACAGGAGGTTTTGGGGAAACTACCTGTTCAAAAAACAGGTAGGACAGGTCCTGGCTAAGTCCCTACCCCAAAACCTTAGTGTGCCCCTCCTTATACCCTACAACCTAAGTGTGCCTATTTCCAATACCCCCATCATATGTGTGACCCTTCCCAGTACTTTAAATCTGGTATCTAGTTCTGGTTCGAAGCATGTACCCTAAAACCTGGTTCCTGTACCTATATATACCATGATACCCTGTACCCCAAATCATGTATCTACACTGCCCTGTACCACAAAATTCACAAATAATGTATCTACCATACCCTGTACCCATATCTACCATGTCCTTTACCCAAAATTGATTATCTACCTTACCTGTTACCCCAAGTTATGTATCTACCATGTCCTTTACCCAAATTCATGTATCTACCGTACCTTTTACCCCAAGTTATGTATCTACCATGTCCTTTACCCAAAATCAAGTATCTAACATACCCTGTACCCCAAGTTATGTATCTACCATGTCCCTTACCCAAAAATATGTATCTACCGTACCTTTTACCCCAAGTTATGTATCTACCATGTCCCTTCCCAAAATCGTGTATCTACCATACCCTGTACCCCAAATCATATATTTACCCTACCCTGTACCCCAAATCATGTATCTACCATGACTTGTACCCAAATTCATGTATCTACCGTACCCTGTAGCCCAAAATATGTATCTACCATACCATGTACCCCAAAATATGTATCTACCGTGCTCTTTAACCAAAATACTTTCTTTGATGCTGTTCTAATTTTTCTGTGCCGTAATTTTGGAGCACAGGAAGATTATTTTGCATGTGTTTCTCTTATCTCCGCACTCTCTGCCCACTACCTGTGCTGCATGCTCATCATTGTTCATTATTCATTTTGCCCAGAGCTCAAAAAACTCTCCCACAGTGCTGGTCGGGCTCCTATCGGCCTCTGCACGGGTAAGCCAAAAGGCAACATACAGCAACTTATTTGCAGTCACATTTTTCTTTTTTTGCCTCAAACCATTTTCAGGGTCATCAATTTTTTGTACACCTTGTTGTTGTTTAAATCGATTCTATTCTAAGATAAGAATCTGAAAACTGAAAAAAAAATTTTTTGGAATTTTGCTGAATTCAATTCTGTATTTATAACACACATTTATTAATGCAGCGGTAAAAGATTTGGAGCTTGTTTTTGTTTTAAAGTAAAGAAAGCATTTTTTTCAATTGATTTTGTTCATATAACAAATTTGTTTTATAATGATCTATTAGATTTTGACTTTACAAGAGAAGGATTTTTACAGTTCACCTAATTTATTGATGCATTTAGTTTTGAATGTGACTACAGATAATCTGATTGCAAACAAGTAGAAAGTCAGTCCTAATCACAAACCCATTCATGCCTAGAGTTGAATTTCTAAATGTATGAATGATATTTTTTGAAATTAAGCAAAATATATGCAACATATTTGAAGAGTATGTGTTGTTTGGCCAATAGTTTTCCTTCAAATATTTCTCTTAAGATGAATGGGTTAATAATCAGTTTTCACAGATAATATGGGAGTGGGGCTTTAAATTAAAACACTTTTTATAATGTATACCATTAAAAGGGTACATTTAGTCCAGGTGCTGGTACTCAACCCTCTGCCTTAATTATCTTGACCCACCCACTTGTGCTGTTCATAAAAAGCCTTACTATTTTGGTAATATCTTCTCAATACAAGATTGATTTCGAAAATATTCAAAGAAGAAATGTCTTTCAGTACAGAAACTGAAATTCTCCTGCGAAAGTTCTGTTAGCCAATGTTAGTTATGTATATATATATATATATATATATATATGTGATATTTTCGAAAATATCTATTTCATTAGAAAGATATAACAAAAATTTGAGACCTTTTTGTGCAACCGTAAATGGGTTAAACAAAGAATCAACATATACTAGCTCTCTATGGTATTCTTCTTTAACCCATTCATACTCAGAGTTCCTCTAGAAAATATTGTCTGCTACTTTCATACTCTCAGAAATAACTTGGGAATAAAGCAAAAGTTCACAAATATTTGAAGGAGAGTTGCAGTTAAACTTCTGGTTAACATTTCTCCTTCAAATATTTTCCAAAAAATGCTTTTGTTACAAAAATATTTCCAAAATTGTCAGGCCTCTTTTGGCCGCTCTGAGTGCCAATGGGTTAAGGTAGCAAATTAGGAGTTTAGTATTTAGGTTAGGAATGTAGAGGGTTAGTTGTGTCCATCTTTCCTCACCTTCTATCATCTATAGCTATCATTTAACCCATTCATGCATGAACTGTCTAGAAACGTCCATATCATTTGTGATATCTTTTAAATTAAGAGTATTCTACCTAGAAAAAGATTGTTTGGGTACATGATAATCGGAACTCAACTTATACCTCTGTTAAATATTTAATGAAAAAATAAACTCAACCCAAAGCATTTTTTTAAAAATATGCAGACTAGATTAGTATTTTAATGGAACCTCCCTCTAAACATGAATGGGTTAATTTGTTGCCTTCAATCAGTTCTTTTGATAATACTCTTTACTGGGTACAGTCTGCTTTTGGGCTCTCTCTTTCTATTGGAGGTTTCTATTGAAAGACTGAAGAAGGCTACCGCCAGTATATATATATATATTATATATATATATTATATATATATATAATATATATATATATATATATATATATATATTATATATATATATATATATATATATATATATATATATATATATATATATCAATATAACAGGATAGAATTTTTCGGCTAATGGTGTCTGGTCATACCAAGGACCTATTAACCCATTAACACTCGGAGCGGCAAAACAGGCCTGACAATTTTGGAAATATTTTTCTAACAAAAGCATTTTTGAAAATTAATTGAAGGAGAAATGTAAAAGAGAAGTCAACCAACAACTCTCCTTCAAATATTTTGAACTTTTGCTTTATTCCCAAGTTATTTTGAAAAGTATCAGAGTAGCAGACGATAATTTCTAGTGGATC
>OZ012695.1:24086574-24166574 GCA_963942565.1 Maea johnstoni | reverse complement strand
TCCTGCCCAAATACAAAACATGAAACATTCCTAAGGACGATCTCTTCACTTTTGAAGAGTTCTGCTGCATTGTGGCAGAGTTCAAGCAGCGGGGTTAGTAATTCTTTTTCTTTTTTGTGTCTGCAGTTGCCAGAAAAAGGACCGATTATTAACGGAGATATCTTACCAATCCTTGCGCCATTTAGAAGATATTTAAAAAAGAATGATATGTCACGATACCAAATAATAATTCTTCAAAAAATTGTAAATATAGGCTTTATTCATTGAGAAAAAATGGACTTTTCTTAAGGATTTGAAGAGAAATGTTAGGGGTATGAAAAGATCATTTCCTATGTATTTTAAATTTCATTTTGTTTATTGAACCACACAGTATTTAATAGTATTTTCTTGGGTAACCTGTTTATACTTCTAGTGCTAGGAAAATGCCTGTCTGATTTTGGTATATCTTTATTATTCAGTAGGGTTAATAACCAGTTAGTTCCCAGTAGGTCTTTGCCAATGGGCCAATGTTGAATATTCTGTCTTTTTAATGATTTTAAGGAAAGAACTCCATTGAAGAGGTTTTTATACAACTTGATCAGAGGTCCCTCCAGATTATTAGGTGAGTGGTATTAATTATGAGCATCCATATATAGGCACATGTCAGAATATTATGAAATGTTACATAGTGAAAATATTATTCATGAAACGAAATGAGATAGTCCTAAACTTGGATCAAGTGCTTTTTATTTAACTTTTTTGCCTTTTTTAGATATACAGTAATGTATTGTTCTGCTCTGGCAGTCAATGAAGCTTGAATAATCTTGCCTTGCTATTTGACTATTCACTGTGAGACAGTGTTTGGTATAAGAATAGAATAATGTCTACCATGTTGGTTTGCTTAACCCATTAACACTCAGAGCAGTCAAAAGAGGCCTGACAAATTTGGAAATATATTACTTACAAACACATTTTCTGGAAAACATTTGATTGAGAAATGTTTAGCAGAAGCCAAACTACAACTCTCCTTCAAATATTTTGTGAACTTTCACTGTGTTCTCATGTTATTTTCATAAGTATCAAAGTAGCAGACGTTAAGCTCTAGTGGAGCTCTAAGTGTGAATGGGTTAACCCACTTTGCTTGTGTGCAGAAAGGTCTATAAGAACCCTTATGCTAGTGGTGGATAATTAAGCCAATACAAAATGATGCAAAAAACCTGAAAAATGACTGAAACCCCTGACATATGGGTACTCATCTCAGAGTACTCAGTGAGAGCTTTCCAATGAATACCAACATGACAGGGTTTAAATGGTATTCAAACATCTTTGCGTTCTTGTGCTCTTTTGGACGAGAGAAGCCTCAGCATTGGAAGGGATAACATAACCTTGTTCAATTGACAGTCATTTCAAGTCATTAACCCATTAATGCTTAAGAGTTCCTCTTGACATCGTTGTCTGGATCCGAGATACTTTGTACAATTACTTGGAAATTATGTATTACTTAGCAAAATATTTGAAGGAGAACTGTAGGTGGCATTCTAATCAACATTTCTCCTTCAAATACTTTCCCAACTATGCTTTCGCTTGAAAGATTTCATCAATGTTGTACATTTCTCTCTTGGCAGCGTGGGCACAGGGTAACTTGGATAGCAATGGCAATGGAGACATGCATACCCGAAAAAGGGACGTGTTTCTTGGAGGGAGCTGTCGATCTATCAGTACGTGGAGAGAGGATATAGCTGTGCCAATACTCAGGTAACATTTCCTATCATTATCTGCAACATTAGTGTAGTCAATGATTTCTAGAAAAGAGAGAAATGGAAATTAGTATAATCAACGATTTTAAATATTATCAACAATTTTTAAAAAACTTTAAAGAAAAAAATTAAGAATTATTAAGAATGGCACTACCATAAGTTTAGCTCTTAGTCCAAGAGAGGATTTTGTATATAACTTTGATATTAATTAGGGCTCCTGCGATACACTCGTATAGTCACTGCACCGCAGATTGCTGCGATGCGAATAGTATTCGAATATACACATTTGTATTCGAATACAGACGAATATAAGCAAAAATGAAATGCCCTACCTGTTTGCGGCCTTGGAAATTGATGAAATCACTTCAAATCAGCAGCGCTAAGTTTTGAAGTGCCTCCATTTTACGTCAAGAGAACTGCCGACTTCTCTTTGGTGTATTCATAAAGTGACAAATTTATTTCACTGTATATTAAATAACACAATTCTACACCATGTAAGCTTTGGGGACTATGACAATGTTCAAAGCTTTTGAACATTTTATGAATGGAAATGGCGCTACATAAATTCCAATAATTATTATTATCATTATTATTATTATTATTATTATTATTATTATTATTATTATTATTATTATTAATTTTATTATATTTTCAGGAAACATTTTTTTTTTTTTTTTTTTTTTTTTTTTTAGTTTTAAAGAATTTTTGGTTTTATTCAATGTCTGCCAGCTATGGCGATCGCATTCTAATACATACTATCTATCTATTTTCAGGAAACATGCCATATCATACTTTAACCCTCAGTTGTCTGAGTGGAGCACGCGCCACATCCCGCTGGAGGCCTCCGTCAAAGAGAACTGCCGACTGCTTCTCTTTGTAATTAGCGAGGGCACCAGGGCCACCTCATCAATGCTAGAGGTCAGTCAGTGCATCTCTTCCCATCATGCTTTGCAAACTTATGATCTTGATGAAAACAATTTTTTTTAGCTTGTATGAACCCTTATGTTGCTGGTGGCTAATTTGGACAATACAAGATGATGCAAAAAAAACAAACCCCGAAAATTGATTGAAACCCTGGTAAATGGTTACTAATCTGAGAGTACTCAGCTAGAGCTATCCAGTGCATACAGGGTTTCAAATGGTTTGCGTCCTTGTGTTTTGGACGAGAGTAGCCACAGCATTAGAAGGGTTAATGAAACTTTGTATTATTGTGATTATCAATCTGTAAAACCCTTATAGTTTTCATTTGAAAAGAAACACATAAAATACATGTATAGGTTGTACGATTGAGTATGAGATGTACCAAGTTGAAACTCAAAATATCATACTGAGCATTGGATATTTTGATGACAGAAAAAAGAACACTGAAAGTGTAATTCATCAAGTATTCAACTGAATAGTGTGAATTTTAATTCATAAAGTTGGAGAGCCTGTTCTGATGGCTGAGTGGTCTAAGGGATTGCCAATGACTACTAGCTGTCACTCACCAATGCCTGGGTTCAATTCCTGCTCTGGGTATGTGAGGAAGTTGCCAGTGACTTGAGTTAGGCGATGGTGTTTTCGCCGGGTACTCACTACTGGATGGCCACAACTTTGCCATATTTTGGAAGAAAGGTGACAATGATCGAAATTCCAAATCTATTAAGTTGAAGTTGTTCAGTAAAACATCTTTTTTTCTTGATATAGGTCTAGATAATTGACAAATACAGATAAAATTGAAATTTAAAACCCCAGATAATGTTTTAAAATCATAATTAAATGAAGGGCTAAATAAAAATGAATAATGGATTTAGATATGATAATAATGATAATAATAATGATAATAATAATGATGATAATAATAATGATAATAATAATAATAATTATAGTAACTTATAACAAAGATAATAATCAAAATGATAATAATAATAATAATAATGATACTAATGATAATAATAGTGATAATGATAGTAATAATGATAATAATAATAATAATGGTCAAAGTAAAAATGATGATAATAATAATAATAATGATGATAAAAATAGTAATAATAATAATAATAATAATACTATTGATAATAATAATGATGATGATGATGATGATGATGATGATAATAATAATAATAATAATAATAATAATAATAATGATAATAATAATAATAATAATAATAATAATAATAATAATAATAATGATAATAATAATAATAATAATATAAATGAACCTCACCTGATTACGCTACTCACTTCAGGTATTTTTACAGGTGGGTCACTACATCGGTATGGGATGTAACATAGTGCTATGTATCAGAAATATGCAACCAGGGGTCGTCATAGAGGGAGAAGAGGTAAGTAGCCACATGCAGGACAAAATTGGAACTATACTCTTTTCACAGCCAGAAACTCTATAATTTTCAGAGCCAGAAATTTTGTTTGAAAAAAAAATAGGACATTTTGATGCAAATCGTTATGATTATTGTTGATTGATATTATATTGAGTTACTTACTGCCTCAACTTTTCCAGATGCAGCCCATAAGGGCCTGAATAATTTGCTCAAATCTTTCTAAAAAAATTTACCCAAGATTGTATGAGGAAAAACGATTCTAAAATTATGATTTTAATTCTTTGATTCATCTTAATTTTCGTAATTTGTCAGACCAAGCTCTCCTTTTGTGATATTTCTTGTGACAACTTTGCTAGAGGTTGTCAGTTTAAATACTAAATATAACTGTATATAGTTGTATCAATCTTGTGTGTGTGTATATATATATATATATATATATATACTATATATATATATATATATATATATATATTATATATATATATATATATTGATATATTGATATATATTGATATATATTGATATATATATATATATATTATATATTGATATATTGATATACTATATATATATATATATATATATATATATATATATATATACATATATATATATATATATATATATATATATATTTATATATATATGTATATATGTATATATATATATATATATATATATATATATATATATATATTTGTCTATATTTCAGTTGACGGACCTAGCAATAAAGGATTATAATCGCGGCCGTACTTACTTAATGGACTTAGCCAATCGGGAGCGGGTACCTGTATTTGAGGACATAGAAGAAGCTGTGCTTTGTGTTGTACAGAAAGTTAAGGAGGCTCCTCCTTAGATAATTAAACCATCAATCAATTAGGAGCAGATTTCACAGTATGAAGAAATGCCAATCAACCACAGAATGCCAACGTATCCAAGATCTTCCCTACCTGTTATAAATCATCTGATGTGGCTCCTCCTTAGATAATTAATCCATCAATTAATTAGGAGCAGATTTCACAGTATGAAGAAATACCAATCAACCACAGAATGCCAACCTATCCAAGATCTTCCCTACCTGTCATAAATCATCACATCAGAAGGGACTTTCATTGGTCTTACTGGGTCTTCTACATCTTGGAAGGTCTTGCTTTGCTCTTGTAAGGTCTTCATTTATTCTTATGAAGTGGAAAATCAGTCAAAGCTGCTGCTATGGGAATTTCACCTTTTAATAATCCAAACCTCAACAAAACTTATTACCTGTATTTCCATCTTGATTAGGTTATAATATTTTCTGGGAATTGTCTAGAAATTCCTGATTTGATTGTGAGCTTTTCTGGAAGTATTGGCTTGGATTCTTAATAAGGCAAATTTCTAAGGCATGACAAGGTGTACCCAAGGTGTCACCAAGGAGATTACAAGCGACATGGGTGGAGCAATGACCATATATGGAGAGACAAGCAAGGGATGCAGAAAGACATCTTGCTATCAGGGAATACATTTCAAGAACAAGCATCACCATCACCCAAGAAACCAATGCTGAATACAGCATGTAGTTAAGCCAGTGGTGTATCTAGGTGGGGGATGAAAAATATCCCCCCTAAAGTGTGAAATATACAATGTGTATTGTTAATACTATGAGCATTGCTTAAAATCTGATATTCTACAACCCTGTATCAGGGAATACAAATGTTAAACCTGACACCGTGCCTTATAGAGATAGAATATAGGAGATTATGCAATATAATTCAGTCATGCCCCCAGTTTCCATATGGCCTTCTTCCAATATAGCCAGTCATCGGACCATGCAGGTTTCATAGTGGTAATACTGTAAGCAGCTTTGAATTGATACATCATGTAAAACTTTGCACACTGCCACTTTCAAAGCTGATGGGGCAGCTCATTGCACAGTGCTCACACCCTTAGCCCTTATCCTGCTGGTGGCGAATTTTGCCAAAAGAAAAATGATGCAAAAAAGCTGAAAAATGACCGTAACCCTAGCATATGGGTACTCATCTGAGAGTACTCAGTGAGAGCTTTCTAATGAGTAGCAACATGACAGGGTTTGGATGGTTTTCAAGAATCTTTGCATCCTTGTGCATTGGGCAAAAGTAGCCTCAGCATTGGAAGGTTAGAGATGAGATGCCATTTGGGAAATGTATTGATGCAGGTTTGGTTTCTAATACTTCCTTGAAGTGTGATTAGCACAAAATAAAACCTGCTGCAATTAATACTGAATACTGTATACCATGTTAATTTTGCACATATAAAGTAATGCACTCAGCGGGCAACTACCTTTGATGTGCAGTTTAATTATTGCATATGGGTGTTGAATGACAAGCTATCTTGTCAGCGTGTTGTACGATACTAGCATAGGGATAGGATGTCCAAATAATGGAGCGCGTTTTAATAAATGCCGACTTCAGGGTGCGCAAAGTATGCATTAATTAAACTGCCTTAATATTAACAAGGTGTACTGTACATGTATACCGTATTCCATTTTAGGTCTATGAATGTACTTCCTGTCTATTCTATCATAGACTATATATGGAAGACCAATCCTCTTGTCTTCTCACATGTTACAGAGCATGAGTGAAACAAGGCTGGGTTTAAATCAACTTCTATGCATAAACCTGATATCAAGCTGCCCTTCTATAACATATGTCATTGTAAGACCCATCCCTTAAAGATGGTATTGGACAAGAAACTTGATTGTCAAGCTTGTACTGAAAAGAATTCGTCAGAAAGAATTATATTTTGCATGTGCCTTACCATTGAAACCCCTATCTCAGGACATTACACCCCTGTAATATCTTAATGCTTGAAAACTGAACTTCCCATCCTCAAAGTGACACTTTAAGGCCTTATAATTTTTGGGGTGTTTTTTGGAGGAAAAGAGTTGATGATTTTATTGCAATGAATACTTCTCATTCAAATTTCTTCTAATGATGATGGGAGGGGAATCCTAAAAATGGTCAGCCCCCAACGTCACGGTTTACACTAGCCTTTAGATAAACCTGAACTATTCATTTATAAATGGCCAAATGCCTTGAAAGCTTAATTCTCGGAAATTTTATGTGGTTGTAAGCCTGCTAATCTTATTAGCAGATTTCAGATTTCATTTGATAACTTCAATAGAGAATGGTGAATATTGTCTGTTATCAATTCATGGTAATTCAATCTATCTCTTTATAAAGTTTCTTTTTCGTTTTAAATATACCTTATATAAATGACCTTTCTAAGGTAATTAAATACTTGTAGTGACTCGCCATGCTACCCTTTTAATTCCTTGTAGATAGGAACAACTTGCTTCTCAGGCTAACCTTTTAATGTGGTTTCGATACTAAGCAATACAATGTCTGCCACCTATTGGGCAAGTACACAACTAACATCTACCTCATTGATCACAAGGTGTACTTAATCGGTGTAGCTTATAGAACCAATAATTGAAATATTAATCAAGCTTATTGAAAACTCATCCTAGAATGTTGGCGAAATATGGTTGCTATGCCGACTGTTGCTATGGTAGCTGTTGCTATGGTTCTTTCTTTGGTGCCTTATGAACACAAACAGAAGCAATGTTCCCTGTAATCACATATTGTATCATGTTATTGGTTAGTGTTGATATCTTTAAAGTAGAGCTGCACTCATGTAGGGAGATCAACTCATGAGCTCACCACCCTTTTGACTTGTGAGCTCATGAGCTCACTGATGCCTAGATTAAAAAAAACAAACTTATTTTCCAGCCCAGCTATTAAGAAATAAAAACTTGCTGGTGGAGATTTGATAACATTGACATGTTTGTTTCATTTAAAAATGTACTGGCGAGGTACAAAGCTCAGTATAACTCTCAACACTAATTGTATACATTGGAGATTGTAAACAAGACATGACAGCGATGAGTAGTTATAAGAAGGTGTGTTAGGTGCTCTGTTTTACATGGCCCACTTCAGCTCATGCTCGGCGAGCTTGCCCCAGTGCTCGAGCCACTCGAGTTTGTGAGTGGTGAGTGCAGCTCTACTTTTAAAGATATTTGATGTATTGTGATCCTTTTATCATAAATAAATATAGGTTTAAGTTTTCATTGTATGATATGTATGTCAGAGAATATGATACATGTCTGCAATTCTGGAACATTTTGATGATTAAAGGTGTCAAAATATACAGTAGAACTAATGCTTGATCGACTAATAAACATAAATGATTCATTTTTTACCATTGCAATGAATCATAATTCATATTGAAGCCATGATCCAGTGGTGATGTCAACACGGAAATACAAAGCTGTATTTAAGCTATCATTAAACTTAACCCTTCCGATGCTGCGTCTACTTCTGTCCAAAGCACAGGGACGCAAAGATTTTTGAAAACCATCCAAACCCTGTCATGTTGGTACTCATTAGAAAGCTCTCGCTGAGTACTTTCATATGAGTACCCATATGCCAGTGTTTCAGTAACCTTTCAGGGTTTTTTGCATCGTTTTGTATTGGCCAAATTAGCTACCAGCAGCATAAGGGTTAAGCCTGCAAGTATGATATTATTAGTTACATCCTGCTAGAAGGTGTGGTCCAGGCTCAGTCCTCTTTATCCCACTATGCTCTGTATCCCTCATTGGATACGGGTGCCTTCAGGTATATTGCAGAATTTACACTCTAACTGGGTATAACAAATGTATCACCTGCTGGCTAAGAGGTGATATTGGTTTTGGCAGAGTGCTAAGTAGTGATATCTAATTCAGAGACTCTATATTAAATCTAATAGATAGTGTGAGCGGCTTCGTGTCTGAAACCTATTGACCAATCAGCATCGAGAATCACATCAGATCAGGTGATAAAAGTTCCATGATTCTGTTGTGTGCTATATGTGACATTACTACTGTACATGCAATGTTACCATTTATGATTCTGTCACGCGATAATGTGAATGTTCATTAGTGTGCCCAACTGCCTTAGTGAGATGCTTTGAATAATCAACGGCTTCCAATGACAGCTTTCATACTTTTATATGAATAACTTGCTTTTTGCTTCCACATGAATTGGACTACTTATCAGTATACTGTCTTTGCAATGATGGGGAACTGTTTCACACTTAAGAAACTGGGTACTTTTTCATGTTTAAGGTTTTTGTAGGGTTTTGAAATTTTTGAAATGTGGGAGGGTTTTTTATAGGACTTATTATTATATTTTATGAATAATCATCACAGGCTGTGAATAATAGTGATAAATATGATCATAATGATATATATATATATATATATATATATATATATATATATATATATATATATATATGTATGTATGTATGTATGTACGTACGTACGTACGTACGTACGTACGTACGTACGTATGTATATGTATATATATATGTATATGTATATGTATATGTATATGTATATATATATGTATATATATAAATATATATAAATATATAAAATATATATAAATATATATATATATATATATATAAATATATATATATATATATATATATATATATATATATATATATATATATATATATATATATATATATATATATGTGTGTGTGTGCATGTGTTTGTATGTTTGTGTGTGTGTGTGTGCCTTATATACATGTACTAGTTAATATGAAGAAGCAGTCAGGGACATGGTGTGATCTAGGTTTCTTAATGGACCTACAAATTATGATAAAATGTATCAAAATGTAGTTCCTGAGCCAAGGCATGTCCTCTACTGTAACCCACTTGCATTGGAAGCAGCAGACACATGCTTTGGCAACTGAACATAACTCCTCAAATTAAGTGATGTATTAAAAATAATGGGTGAGGTATGTTATAACGCAACAAGAACACTACTCTTCAGTCAAGTATTTCTTATAATATTGGTTAGCTATCAATATATTTCCATACATGTGAGAATGTCTGTTTAATGCAGAGGTAAATGGGTTCAGAAGATTCTAATCATGCTTTTTAGGTATTACAAAGGTACTCTTTATATTAATTGCCAGTCATCCAGAGTTCTGATATTGAACTTGATTTTTACATTTGTTCTCCTGTTTAAGTTGTCTGGTACCAAGTTACAGGGTACGTTTCATACAGTAAGTAATGTTAGACCAGTCTTTGATATAGACTCAGCAATTTTCTGAGCTATATATGACAGTGCTCAGTTTTGCCTTTTTGCCATTCATGCCTTAAATTTTACTCAAAAAGTGTCGTCTTTGAGATTTTTTGTAAAAAGACTAATTTGCACACTATTTAAGTAGAAATATCGGTAGCATTGGGATTCACATTTCTGTTCAATTATTTTCCTGAAAATATTTATTAAGAAAAATAACGCTGAAATGGTCAGCCTTTTTGAGGCGTCACAGGCATGAGTGGGGTAAAGCGTAGTGGTGTTAGGACTAGGTTTTGACATGAACATTGTAATGGAGAATGGCGTCCTGTTTATTATTCCCCCTCTGTATCAGCAACCACCGGATCAGATGACTAATTTCCTTTTTGTAGGGTGTCGTATGTATTTGAGGAAACTTTGTTCATTGTATTGAGGTATCTATCAATAAGCAATATATCTGGAAATATTAGAAGAGGAATTTTGTTCCTAATCGTTTAAGCAATTCTTCTTCAATTATCAGTAGAAAATCATTTTATTGAAGGAGTTACATTCATGTTGTCAGACGACGTGGTTACGCAATATACAAATGGGTGATGGGTACTGTTTTGGTTAACTTGTACACCTTCATGACGATTTTCTCTTTTTTACTTATCTCTCCCTTTCCATTAACAGGGTAAATAATTTCCTAGGCAATATGAGAACTTTTTCGATATATTCTATGTGAGAATAACTTACTGATTGTGTTTCTTGAACTTCATAAGAGGTGTGCGAGTGTATTATTCAATATATATATATACACACATATATATATATATATATATATATATATATATATATATATATATATATATATATATATATATATATATATATATATATATATATACATATATATACATATATACATATTACAATTGAGTAGATGAAGCATTTTCTGTTTCTCCAGTCTTTATGATAGTTCAAGAATCTGACACCAGGGGTCTTCTTCACAGGAAGAAGTGATGTAGTGCAGATTTCTACTGGTGCACTATTTTACAGGAATCTTCAGGCTTTGATTAAGCTACAGCTATGCATTGCAGGAGATTTCTACTAATAATATGCATATCAACCAATAAATCACTTGCTAATACTAATGTAGGATCGCTGTAATAAAGGCGGGTGTTGTATAAACAAGTTTGTTCTGTAGTTTTTCCTTTCTTATAATGGGGCGGGACTTAGCCAGGATTTTCATAACAGGGTGTCCAAATTGGGATTTCGAGAATTTAGGGTGTCCAAAATCCCTGATTGAAAAAGTAAGAATCATTACACTGATTATGTACATTAACAAATAAAGTAATTATATGCTTAATTCCTCACGAAATGTCTTAGTTATCATTTTGAAGTTAAACTTTTTCAGAAATTCAACTTTTTACCTAAAATCAGGTGTTTTTTATGAACCAGGGAGTCCAAAAGACACCCAGACACCCTGCTGGCTAAGACCCTGATGGGGCCTGTCCTGCTGGCCATGTGTTCCAAGGTGTTGCCATGGACTGCTAGCTGTCGCTCACCCCTGCCCAGGTTCAAGTTCTGACTTGGGCACATGAGAAACTTGCCAGTGACTTTGGGTTGGGCGTTGTTTTTTTTGTTTTTTTGACGGATCCTCAGTTTTCGACACCACTAACTTGGCTAGTCACAACTAGCCTAAATACGGCAGAAATTTGAAAATCAAATTCTAAATTCTTTCTTTTTCTTTTAGTAGCAGGTTGGCATGGTCGCTATATGAATGTGAGGAGTTAAACTTAAACATGCTCAGAGTTTTGCTTTGAAAGAATTGCCTGGTCTAAGGAGGTACATTTTCAAAATGTTTTTGGTGAATTCACAAAATTTTTGAGGGGAAAATTGATGTTTAGATCGTACATCATTCACCATCATGTCTTCCAAATAGTGTTGTTAAATAGATCACACAATACTCATTAGCTTTTGAGTTTTCAAGAAAAATGTTTTGTACAAATTGCAAGATTACTGATGTGAATTGTTTGTTTGATTACCTCCTCAGCTTTTGATTTGAAATGCTTGTGCATATTCAAACACGTCCTGGTACCTGTTCAACTTTGGTCAACTCAATCTTCTCAGCCAGTGTACATTTTGGTTTTAATACAGCATTATAGGTGGCACCACTGTTCAATGGATTTGGTAGTGTCCATGAAGACTAAGGAGTTTTTGTTTACTGCCTTAGTTTCATTCCGCTAGTGTGTAAATGATCTCGTGAATTTAACAGCAAAAACATATCTCAGCTGCAATGATATCTATAGATAGGAGCACTGCCTCAAGTGTAAATTGGACAAGTGACTTATAACTAAAAATAGATTCTCCCTGCTTGGACTTAAGGTTTGACTGTATTTAAGGTTTGTGGAGTCAAACAAATTGAAATCTATTACTTAATGGCCTCCAAGTTATTCATGCTGGATTATCTTCTGCTTAAACATTTATCACACCTTCCATTAAGCAGATATTACATATCATGTTGTGATATTGAAGATTTTAGAGGGGGTGGCATAATTCTAGTATATCAAATGGAGAGTATGTCAATTTGATTTCATTAGCTTAATTCTTGTATCAGAAGTGTAATCAATTTTAAAAACAATACCCGATTACTACACATGAAAGATAACAGGCCAGGTGAGGTTGGATCTTTCATTAAATGCCACTAAAGGTAGGTTCAGACAATACCAACATATATTTTGCTATCTTCTAAGTATTAACTAATAACCATTTCAGATATTAAATTAAGATTTGCATTTGGCAATTGGATTGTAGTCACCTATTCAAGAAATATTGAGATATGGTTCCATTATCAATTAATTGGATTCAAATTGGCATTTTCGGTGCATTATTTTGAAATGCAAGGGAGTTCAGGATAACTTTTTTTTCTTCTGTTAGGTGTGTGGATGAGGTTTAGTTTAAGTATTAGTGGTTACAGATTTTAACTATTCCTGTGAAGTAATCGCTACATTTTTGTTGTCGAAATGCATAATTCGCGTAACTTTCTAAATGCAGGAAGGTGCCTTAAGAAATCTTAACAATTCAGTGTTTTAGTTTTTACCATACTCATCTTAAAGAATAAGATTGAGAACGAAGTCAAACATATTAATTTTCAGTGTTATACAATATTTTCATTCAAAAAGATAGACGGTTGAAAACACAGTCATCACTTTATCAGGTGTATAACTCAGATGCTGAGCTGTGTTTTTATTTCCATACAACATATACTACATTAAATAAAACTACATCAAGCTAACTGAGAAAGCAACCGGTACATCAATTTACATGCTTTCCGAGGCTACGAGAGCCTCCTAGAAATCAAGTAGCTTTTGCTTCCTGGCTAGGATCTCCTCTCTACTTGTGGCGCCCCCTACTTCCGCCGTCCGCTGAGCACCCGAGTCCCATGCTGGCAAATACTTCACATACAAACACTACTCCTGGCATTTTTGACTGCCATTTATGTGGGAGGAACCGTACTTTTCCCTTGGCACAGAAAGTAACCACACTTGCCCTTTAAATTTGAACTTTTCAATGTGTCTTGACCGTCCCTTAAATATATTTTGTCCTCGTACCTCTCATTATGCAGAGGCCTAAATATAAGTTTTTCAGTTTTTAATGTTACTTTGGAAAAATGTTTGCAAGAGAAATGTTAATCAGAACTCCCGTTCAAATAGTTGTGAAATTCATGTCTTATTCTTATATCATTAGTTCATTCAATCTCAAAATGTTTTCTTTGTTTCATGAATCTGATTTGAGTGGATATATGTTATAACCAATTAAACATTCCAAAAATTCAACACGAAAGATCTCTAAGATATGTTACAGTAGTTCTTCAAATCATGGTGATAGTGCAATCACACTTCACACATATTAAAAGAAATAAATGCAATACAAATTATGTCAAATAACTATTAAGTTGACATGATATGTATTAACTTATATTCCATGCAGAAGAAAGCTTATTACTCGAAGGATAAGTGTGGTTACTTCCCTCAGCTTCTTACCTGAAGAAGAAATTTACCTGGAATAGAAACCATCCCAGTAGCAGTCATGGTTCAATGCAACAAGTATTTTTCAGCAGTAGGATATTTGACAACTTAATTCCGCCTCTCCTGAAGTGATTTGGTCCTGCGTCACATAATGTTCGCCATGTCAATTTTTCAATTAAATCTTTTTTCAATAGACTGTACAATTATGTTCATTGCATGGAAGAAGAAAGCTGGCTTCATGCAAGTCAATATATCTACATAACCAGGGTGCTTGCGGGAACCCTATGGGAGGGTTGGGGGAACCCTTGCAGGGGTAGAAACAGGGTTTCTGCACCTGCAACGGCTCCCCCCGGTACACCCTTCCCGAGGGACCCCAAAAGCGACCCCACCCTTGCCTTTAGCCACCTCTCCCGCAGGTTAACACCCACACTCGCTGAGAGTGTGCGAGTCCTAGAGTTGCTGGCCATCAACTTGAACTGTATATACACAATAAAACCATGCAGCAGCCATGGGAGTTCTCCACCACGGCTAGGCTCCACCGGTGAATTTCATATAGACAGTGAACACACTCCCAAGTCACTTCAGAAGATGCGTACCACAATACAGACCACACCACCTCCCCTACTACCACCTCTTCATCTAACCCACAGGTAGGACTTCTATACAGGGAAAAACCCAGGTAGAGAGTGAACTGATGCGTCAAGCGTGTATGCTTCACACCCTCTCACTCCATCAACCTGGCCCAAGAGCTCCAGACATCATATTGGTAAAATAAGACTTGCATTTATGGAATCCAGGGATGAGAACGAATTAGTGAATGAATGGATATATATATATATATATATATATATATATATATATATATATATATATATATATATATATATATATATATATATATATATATATATATATATATATATATAGTACACTCATTCAAAAGCTTACTCTAGTCTTGGATTTCCTAATTTCTGATTGGTTGTATACATTTATTGATGGAAGCCAAGGCTATGATAAATCAGTGAATGAATATGGAATATTCAATGGCTCACTCTAGTTTAAAGGTTTAAAGATATTCAATAAGTGGAAGAAATATATTTATCGAAGCCAATGCGAAGAAGATATTAGTGAATGAATATAGTATATTCATTCAATAGCTCATACTTCCTAATTTCTGCTAAGTGGAACAAATTCATTTAAGAAAGTCAAAGTTAAGAATGAACTAGTGAATGAATTCAGTATGATCTTTTAATAGCTCCCTCGTCTCAGATTTCCAAACTTCTGATAAAAAGGATATAAACTTATTTATTTTTGGAAGGTGATCCTAAAAATAAATAAATAAATGATTACAGTATATTCATCATCTAATAATTTTTTCTAGTTAAAGATTTCCAAACGTTTGATTGTTAGAATGAAATTCGTTATGGGATCCAAGGGTAAGAATATAGGAATGAGAATATGAGGGGCATTTATTTCCCCACATGAGTCTAACAATTAGTAATTTTGGCTACAAATGAATAAATAAATTAGTAAATACACACCCATTTATTTACTCACCTAGCCAATTCTGGGGGAAAAAGGAGTCTTTCAAGGAAACATAAGCTATGAATGACTTGATCATCCACATTTTAGAATCCTTGACATCTTACCAGTGTCCTTTTCCCAGGGAATAGGTTTAATGGCCTAGGTACAAGCTATGTTGGTTAAATTTGGCTAAGAATGGTTGTGTGATATGTACTAGCCACAGCTACTGCACCTTATGACCGATGTCACATGACCCTTTTTTAACCAATAGGATGTCTGGCTCTCAGATTTCCATGAGTGGCCCAATTCCACTTCAAGATGGACGCTCCAGTGAAAGACATTGGTTCAACCAAACACCGGCAATTGAGGAATGTCTATCTTGAAGAGGAAGGAAATTGACTATTAACTCTTTCAACCCCAGGGTACCTACTGTTCCCAAGCACATGAAAACACTTGGATCAATGTTCAGATACACAATCAAAACTAAACCTACAATAAACTGCCATGGCAAAGGAGACTGGGTTTGCAACATGTGCATCAAATAACCCTATCCTACCTGAAATCTTTGAAAAATATCGCTCGGATAATCGAATGGTTGGGCGATGAAATATTATTTGTGAAAATAAATGAGCAGTGATTTGTAGAACATTTGAAGGAGACTTGTAGATTAAGTTGTGATTGGCATTCCTCCAAATGTTCTCCAAATTGTGCTTTCTACTGTAAATATTGACTTTATAATTTGACTTTTGGGGCAGCTTATAGCATGAACCAATTACTTTTAATGCTTTTGTCCATTTCTCCGTGAGGAATTGACAGTGTAGGTTTACTTTCACAATGGAAGTTGAGATTATTTCCTTATGAATTTCATGACCTGTAGTTCATACCCAATTATTTTCATGTACCTATGACACTGTAGGTAACCGAGAGAGGACCAAGTTGCATCTGGATCAACTTGAAGTTGTGTAATAATAAATTAATTCAAAGTCCTACGAACACCTACTTTATGACAGTTTAGACAATGCCATGGTCTGCATAGTGGCACTAACAGTACTAGTTGTCAAGGGTGGCCACCAGACGGCGCCAGCAGAAAGGGCGTTATTTAATTTTTTCTTTCGAGTGCTGTGCCGGCAGGACTCTGCCAGTACGATAGAGGTATGATTCAACATCATCGTACCATACCTGCTGTGAGCTAAGGGAAAACAGTCTCAGCTGTCGTAGCTTCTTGTGATTGCTGCTGCTGCTGCTGCTGCTCTGTAAAATGTACAAAACATCACTTCCCACACGTTAGCTTAAATGTCGAATGATGATAATAATATTAATAATAATAATAATAAACCAGCTGACTTAATTGGAACAAAGTGGCTGCAGCACAGAGAGTGAAGCTAAACTCTGCAGGCATGCTTAAGGTGACATTTCAACCAACTCAGAACAAATTCACCTGTTTCTCTACATTTTCACTAGACTCCAAGAAAAAAAAACCTCTCCAAAGGCTGAGACCAGTTTTGCTCCGGGGCAGCGAGCTACTCCTGGTCCTGCTAAGGATAATATTTTTTTTTGTAAAAAAAAATGACATAATAATAATTGCGCTACTACCATGGGGTTTGTAGCAATACATAGTAGAGCCAGGTCAGAATATGGGAACACCCAGAGACCAGCTACGGGGGCAGTGTAGCTTCGGCGGTACCGGGCGCCACATCCGCCTGGCTTCAGATAGATGTTACTCCATAGAATACAGAGGGGGGACTCTGCATTCGTTGCCTCCCGCCGTGTAGACGGAGAGACATTGAGCACGCGCTCGCTGCTAGTCAGGGGGCAGCCGACATCACAGGAGACGCATGTGCTCGGTTTGCGCTCTGGTCGCATCAGGGCAAATGCACCAGCAGCTACAGGAAAAATTGAAACCAGCTCAAACGTTTTTGTTATGTCACAATTCGCAACTGATCGTTGCTTGTGAATCTACTTGTCGTCTCTCGAGAGACAGAGTCGAAACATTTTTCAACTCGGTCGTTACAACAAGCAGCTCAACTTTTGAATGCTGTCGAACGCCTTTTTTGGAAGTTTTGTTCGCCATTTTGGATTTTGGTTTCAACTTTTTTACCTTCTCATCTTCATCATCAAGGGCTCGTCGTCGTTTTTGTTACATTAGGGTCGCCGTCGTCATCGTCATCTTTAAATCACTGTCGCCATCGCCATCCAAAAGAAGTTTTGCCACAAAAGGGGCTTCTGGTCTTCTTTAAACCAGATATTCCTCACCACATTCTCATATCTCTTCCACACACAACCTCTCCTCCTCCTCCTCGTCACAGCACAATGCCAACCTACCACTGTGGCCACTACCTCCCTCACTCCTAGCTCTTCATGCACAAGCTGTGGGTCATACTCTACACACACAGCTAACCTCACCACTTACAAAATACCCTCAACAACAAGGCAACAATTCAAGTACGGTATATCTGAACAGAAAACATCTCTCGGACGAGCAGACTTTCATTCAACTCCTTTTTTCGTTTTCCTTATTTGCCAGGTTTTCAAGATATTTGCATGCGTTAGACCTGGTGTGCTTTATGAGTATATCAGGTTTAAGCTTGATAAACTGAGAGCCCTCAGCACAACTAAGGCTCGTTCAGGCTCATCTATTGCATTCAGGCACCAAAGCAGAATTTAGCTTGATAAACAGAGCTATTGGTTTGCCACCATCACCACAATAACAGATGAAGAGTGATAACCTTGCAATCTTCTTGATTATACCACAGAAGGCTAAGCTTGTGTGGGTTATAATGCTCTAGCATTTCTGCTCTATCACTACCACAGCTATATATAGACAGTGGCAGGATAAGTCAACCATCCTACATGAGTTCAAGTGTTCATGTTTTATGGTAGGAATCAGTTCCAGACTGCGCACAGCTTACATCATAATAGACGCAGAGGAAAGCAGTGCCTTTTAACAACAATGACATTCTTCTTCCCTTCAAGCATTGTTCTTGCTTTAAGAAGCATTGTTCTTGCTTCAAGAAGCATTGTTCTTACTTCAAGAAGCATTGTTCTTACTTCAAGAAGCATTGTTCTTGCTACAAGAAGCATTGTTCTTGCTACAAGAAGCATTGTTCTTGCTACAAGAAGCATTGTTCGTGCTTAGCATGGTGAACATTCACACTCCTGCTTCTATCTGAATTCCTTACCACTCACTTTCTTTTATCAACTACAGTGAAGTCACATAACTGTCTTATGTAACTAAGACCATGCAATGTCAGGCGACATTCAGCTTTTTCCACAGAAATGGTTTTTCAATCAGAAATTATGAATCGATTGCCATTCTGAATTCACACTCACGCAGGGTAGGGCCACAGGGTATCCGCTCAAAGACTCAACATGTGGCACTGCAGAACTGATCAGCTCAGCAGGCCATTGGTGGATGTTCTCTCACCATCTAGTTCTCAAATGCAATATTGCAAAGATCAACCACAATATGATACGGGAGCATTTCGCTTCCACTTTCCATTTAATGGAACAAGGACATTAAAAAACACAGAACAGAAAAACCACACACCTCTCCACAGTACCTCTTAATGAATGCTATGTGCAGTGCACCGAAGCCTTCTGGTAAGGGTTCCTCTTCTCCCAACTCCTTTACAGAAAACACCACAACATACTAGAAACAGATCATATGGGTACCTTCTCCATACAGATCATCACACACCACGAGTAAAAGAAACGATCATCTGCACAAGAATTTTTCTTCAGATGCTCCTCCATTATCTGATCTGTTATGATCAGTAACACCAACAGATACGGCTGAACACGCTTCACACACGCTTTTTTCTTCATACACTCTAATCAATAAACATAACACACAACAAATGCAAAAGGTTTTAAGAAGGCAATCCCACTTGTTGAGCAGCGTTATAAGTGTTCATGGTACTCTTACGTCTCGTGAAGCAAACCGAAGATATTTCCCCACCACAGGATCTATCAACTGATGCCACTAACCCGCGACACTTCTTAAAACCTCTTGCAGATGGAAACACACATCGTCAGAGCTGACAAGAAACCAAACAAGATCTGGAAACAAAAGCGTTATTAACCATTAACCTTTTTCCAACCCAAACACCCTTTGCCATGAACATCACAGTAAGATGGGGTTTCTTTGTCAGCTCTGCGATAAGTTGAACTAAATAACACACAAGTTATTCTTCTTTATCCCTTGTAGGAGTAAACGGTGCATGGGGATCCCTTGCTTCTGTTCCTTGTGGCTTTCTGCGGACTTGCTTGTATTTCATTTGAAGTTGTGAGTAAGTTACTTTCATCTTTTAAATTCACTGAATAATGTCAAGGTTGGTTAACATAATTGTCTGTATCCTCAAATTGTCTCTCAGATAGTCCCAGTGTGTCTGCATTTATTTCACTACCTAGTTTTGATTCACAGTCTGTTGATATAAGTATCAAACGATGAATTTTCCCAATTGGTAGGTCCATAGGAACAGTTTTCTACTTGCTACTACTATATAGTGAACACTGATTGTGATGTCACACACAAAATCAATGTGCTGTCTCTAATGGAAAATCCAAATTATTCTTCAGTTAATGGCATCAAAATCTATTTCAAGTTCATGCTTCTTTTTACATTCTCTTTTCCATCAGATTGTCCTTTCAGCTGTAAGATTCCTTTCCTTTTTTCAGCACTCATTTGCTTTTCACTTCTGAGTTTGCCGAGTGAAAATTAAAAACATTTTCCATTTCTCCTTATCATTTTCTCTCCTTTTCCTCTCGTCACTCTCTCCATTTCTTCAAAGTTTGTATCTTCCACAAATGATTCACTTAAGTCTTAGATTGCTCATATCCTTTTCTTTCCTTCTTTTACTTCTTCATTCCACAAAATCTTATCTTCCAATTTCTCTTGACATTTTTTCTTTTCATTTTTGAAATTCATTGCTGTTCAAGTAATGATGTTAATAAATCCTATTTCTTTTACTTGAAACAGTTTACTTCTTTTCTTCTTCTTTTTAACACAATTTTCTTGACTTTTTTCCTTTTCATTATTGAAATTCATTACCAATCAAGTAATGATGTTAATTAATCATATTTCTTTCACTTGAAGCAGTTTACTTCTTTTCTTCCTTCTTTTTCTCCTCCGGCTTTTTCTCCTCTTTGCCTTTGTTCTCTGGTTTCTTCTCTGTGGTAGGAGGAGCAACCGGAGAGGCAGAAGGGGGTGTGGCCGCAGGCGTGGAGGAGGGGGTGGAGCTTGCTGCTGGTTTTGGCATGTTGCCAGGGTTGAGGAAACTCTGGGCGTGCTGAAGGAGCTCCTGTCTCTGCTTGGCCTGCGCTGCCTTGAAGGCAGCCGAGCCGGGCGGATGACGAGGTCCACTCGACTGCGAGTCGCCACCGCCTCGCTGGGAGTTGAAACGCGAGCCACTACCACGTGACACCTGTGGTCTCATCATAGCACCTGGAACAGAGAAATACATATAACCCTTTTATATAATGTGCAGCGTAATATAAGTCTTTCAATATTTCATTAGAACTAAATAACAATATGCTAACAACAACTTGGGAAATAATCTAGTGTAAGTTCAAGAAAATATATCACCATCAATAAATACTACCAATAAAGATTTATACAGACAATACATTAAGAGTTCAAGTGGTTTCGTCTTAGCACCTGGAACAGCAAAATACATCAGTGGAATACATACTTCCTTGCATCTAAATAACAATATGCGTAATACATGAACTGTATAACTGGTATTTTTCACAGGCATTTAATTTTCACTATTTTCATGCTGCCCATGAAAAGCCGAAAACATCTTTCGAATGAATATCCTGCTTTGTATCTTTATAGTTTGAGTGCTTGGATGCATGAATTTTAAGTAGCACAAATACCCTCGAGCAGGGCTGTATAGCGATATTTTCAGCACTTCAAATTAAAGCCGTATACTTGTAGATAGATGTGTTCAAGTTCCACTGAATGGAGAGAGATGAATGCATGACTTACTGCTAGGCCCAGCGTAGGTGGTGTTCTTATTGTTGTGTCCACCGTACTTTCCTCCGCCTTTCTGGCCCGATGTCTTGGAGTTGGAGGATGAGGAGCTGTTCGTGGAGGAGGAGGCGGGGGTCGTGGCGCTGGCAGAACTGCCCATCAGCCCACCAATCAGCTGCAGCTGCTGCTGCAGGATACGCGAATCAGAATCATCCGCTTTCACTTTCGGTTTCACTTTCTCTTTCTCTACTTCCTTTTCCGCTTCCTTCTTTTTCTGCTGCTGCTGCTGAGCCTGCTGTTGTTGTTGCTGCTGCTTCTGCTTCTGTTGTAGCTCCATCTTCTGCTGCCTCTCCCTCTCACGTTGCTCACGCTCCTGCTCGCGAGCACGCTCTCTCTGCTCACGTTGTTCTCGCTCCTTCTCGCGCTGCTCACGTTCACGCTGCTCGCGTTGCTCCTTCTCCCTCTGCTGCTGTTGCTGCTGGAGTTGATGCTGCTGCTGCTGCTGTGGCTGCTGCTGGGGGCGGTTGCGAGAGCTTGAGCTGGGCATGGTGAACATGGAGCCGTATGGCATGGACACAGCAGAGTTACTGTGTGGAGGAGAACACACCTGGACGAACAAATACAAAATACAGCATATTAACATTTCATATTGTGGATACACATTCTATTCTGGATACACATTCTATACTCTATTTTGGATACAATCTCTTCATTCTGGATACTCTTTCTATTGTGTTTACTCATTCTATGGTGGATACGTATTCTCCTCTGGATAAACTATCTATTCTGGATACACGTTCTATAATCTTTTCTGGATACACACTTTATTCTGGATACACATTCTAATCTGGATACACAATCTATTTTGGATAAACATTCTATTCTGGATAAACATTCTATTCTGAATGCACATTTTATTCTGGCTACATTTTCTAATCAGGATACACATTCTAAATATTAGATATTAGAAAACAAGGCTTGAAATCAAGTAGAAAATTTTACATAATGTTTGCTCAGGAGAAAATGTTTATAATCATTGTATCTCATGGGATTGACAGATTATTCTCTTACATCATTGCAAACTGCCCAATAACATCAGGTAAAATACAATGTCTTTATGTGTGCGAATTGGCCGTAAATAAACAACTTTTATGACTTAGGTTTCAAGTTTGCCTCTAATAAATACTTCTGATAGAAGTATCTTTTCAACGATGCTTTTGTTAGAGATAAGTGTAGGGTCACTTAAAGCTTATACAAGTATACAAGTAATAAAATGGCACATTACTGACCTGTGCCATGGGTCCGGATGCGGTGTTGTTGCGCGGCTGCTGTGCGGGTGGGTTCTGCACAGGTTTGTACATGGGTTTGCCGATGGCCTGCTGGCTGGGCAGGCTGATGCTGTGTGTGTGCTGCTGCTGGATGGGCATGCCCAGACCCTGGGGCTGCCCTCCAAACTGCACAGAGTACTGCGCCGGCGCGGTCACCTGCTGGATGGGACCCTGCTGTAAACAACAACAACAATAACAATAACAATCAGGATGATCATGTTTATCATGGCATTGACATATCTTTCTCTTACATCATTGCAATGTATTGACTTATCAAATATCTACAATTCAACAACAACAACAACAACAACAACAAGAATATCAACCAGGCTAGGAAACAGAAATGAAATTCAGCTTCAAGTGAACCTTAACCCTTGTCATGCTAGACCCCCATATGGGAGAACCTATCCCCTGGGACCAGAGATATTGTGGGCCTCACACCAAATCAGAAGGATTTCATAGTTTTCTATTACTGTTTCAATAATGTGCTTCACAAACTGAAATAGAAACATAGTAAAAGGTAAAACCTTGATACCTAGTATAATTCAATACCCCTTAATCGACCTATGTAGTTTTTATTTTGCTAAGTGCAAGGGTACCCAAAGACCAGATATATCCGGTGTTGGTCACACAGGCAAGATGTGTAGCACTGGATATATCCGGTGTTAGCAAGAGCAGGGTTAAGAACCTAGTAATTTTCAAAGGACCACATTTGTACATTCGCAAATCCAAACAAAGAGTTACAATGAATTTCATCTTCTAGAGAATTTAATGAACCTAGCAACTTTCAAAGTAACATATTTGCACATCGGAAAGTCCAAACTAAGGATTATGTTTGCAAAGTTTGCTCAGGAGAAAGTGTTACTAATCATGTTTATCATGGGATTGACAGATTATTCTCTTACATCATAGCAAACTCATAGTGGATTGATTAATCAAATATCTATAATACATTTTGCAATATTCAAAAATCATTTTATGGACCAAAATCAACTCTTCAGAACCATTCGTTCAAGTTCTCAGTTGATTTTTAAATCATTGTGAGGTGGGAGGATCTAAATATGATACATGCCAGGCCCTACATAACTGGTTGTCTGGGTATCTGGGGAAAGTGACAGAATCAAAATTACCCCATCCCCGCAGGTTAAAATGATTATGGTCTTGCCTAAATTGCTTAGTAAGACTCCTACACTTTGTGGACTTGAATAATCATTACAAAACGGCATTAAGTCTACTGTTTTACCACCCCTCATTTCTAAAGAAATAAAATAGTATACACAATAAACTATGTATTCACATGAAGTTCAACTTCAAGTGAACCTAAAGAACCTAGTAACTATCAAAATTACATATTTGTACATTTAAAAGTCCAACCAAAGGGTTATGTTTGAAGTTTGCTCAGGAGAAAGTGTTACTAATCATGTTTTATATCATGGGATTGACAGATTATTCTCTTACATCATAGCAAACACATCATGGATTGATCAATAAAAAAAAATCCTCTTTTTTTTCAAGCAAGTGAAATTTCACACATTCATGCTTAAACTGGCGAGTGATTTCTATAAGGAATGTCAGGGCCTTGTGGGCAATTCTAGTGAGGTATAAGGGAGGTTATGGCAAGTTACCTGTAGGTTTGCAGTGGCCTGGTGTGCCTGGTAGAAGCCAGTCTGCTGCAGTGGCTGCTGCTGCTGTGAGTAGAACGACGACGGTGGCTGCACGGCCTGCACGTTCTGCACCGGCCGCGGCTGCACCAGCTGTGAGCCTATCACCTGCGAGCCAGGGTTGTTGATGGTCTGCGGGGGCGCGGTGGGCTGGTTGGTGCCCATCAGCTGGCTGGGGTCGTACTGTACGAACATCTGAGACATCTGGGAGAGCTGCGAGGGTTGTAGGCTAGTGCTGTTCATGTTACTCATGTTGCCAAGGTTGGCCATATTGTTCATGCTGCCCAAGCCCTGTCCGTACTGAGCCATGCCTAGAGGGTTGCTCTTGTGACCACTGCCCGACACTGCAAACAACATAACATACACATCATGATACCGTAACATTCACAGATGCATCAGCTACAATGGCACCTAACAGGGTGTCAGTTAACAGAATGCTAGGGAACCTAATGCCTTGAAATACACTTGCTCTCACATCCACAGCCTGCAAACAACTAGTTAAAATGCATTCAACTCCAGTGCCATATAACAGGATACCAGTTAGCAAGGTTTTATGGTGTTAATTAGACACCCAATTCATTGTTTATATCTTATAAAGGCTGTTAAGAGTGATCTAACAGGATCTAAGACATTAGCCAATGTTTTTTAAGAGGAAAAACACATTCAATGAAAGAATTGTTTTCCATGAAGAGTTTGCTCAGGAGAAAGTGTTTTATAATCATTTATATCATGGGATTGACAGATTATTCTCATACATCATTGCAAACTTTCAAGACTTCCAAAGCTATATTTGAGAATTGAGATAGATATCACCACAGGCCTTTTTTGCAATTCTTGAGGGGCTAATGGTATTGATAGAATCAATGATTGAAGTTGGTTGTTATTGAGGGACTCACCGAAGGGAAAACTCGAGTCTCCGAACGGAAAACTTGAGTCCCCGAATGCGTTCTGCCCGTGTCCTGGCGGCTTGATGCTGGCGGACATGAGCGTAGACGTCGCGGAGGAGACCATGATGGTGTTCTGCTGTGATTGGCCGTAGAGGTTGGGCTGCGTCTGGCTCCTGTAGGGCGGCGCGGAGAGCTGCTGGGAGCTCCCGTAGAGGTCCGCCGTCTGTGCCTGGGCGCCCGGTGCTGGCGGCAGGAAGAGGCTCGGCTGGCTGAAGGCATTCTGCTGAGGTGTCAGCTGGGGCTGAGGCTGCTGCGACAGACTGTACGGAAAGCTAGGCTGCTGCGTGTACTGCAAGAGACAAGAATGGAATTAGGAATTTTTATTTTTTATCAATTTTTCAGCCATATTGCAGCTAAGTGGGGCTATGGCTGCTGCGACAGACTGTACGGAAAGCTAGGATGCTGCATGTACTGCAAGAGACAAGACTGGAATTAGGAATTTTTATTTTTCATCAACTTTTCAGCCATATTGCAGCTAAGTCTGAGGCTGCTGCGACAGACAGTAGGGAAAGCTAGGCGTGTACTGCAAAAGACATGACAGGAATAAGGAATTTTTTCATCATCTTTTCTGCCATATTGCAGCCAAGTTGTGACAAGCCAGTTGTTAACCGAGAAAACCGATAATGGGACACTTCCTTTATGGTGCAGTTACCAACCCCATATTTCTGTGAACCCTTACATTCTACCATTTTTTTCTTTGCAACAGAGGGTCCGAATGCCCATTTAACTGGGATGGATTACAAGTTCATACATGTACCTAGATTATGGTTAGGGTGTCTGGATTTTCAATAGGATGCCCAATTCCTGAGATAAGAGGGAAAATAATTCAATTCTACAGAAAGACCACCCCCACTTAGCTCTGACACTAAATATTTACCATAGGAATGCAAATGACATAAATCCAAGTTTCTGATTCTATTCAAAACCCTGATGACCAGGTTAAATATGTGTGTGATTCTTACCCTGGACTCCTGCGCAGCTATGAGCTGTGTTCCGCCAAGCTGGAATGGGTGGTACTGCTGTGAAGCTTGTTGCTGCTGCTGCTGTTGTTGCTGCTGCTGCTGCTGTGCAATAAGTACAGGGGGGCTAGGAATGCTTGGGATATTGGTCATCCCACCCATGCTGCTACTGCTGCTGCCCCCCATGCTACTGCTGGTGGAGCTGCTAGTTGGCGTCGGCAACTGTTGCTGCTGCTGGTACTGCTGCTGCTGTTGCTGCTGCTGCTGTTGTTGTTGCTGGGGACGCACCTGAGGGATGAAGGCAATGCAAAACATGTAGAGATACAAAAGGAAATCCCTAGCAATGCAAAGCATGTAGAGATACAAAAGGAAATCCCTAGCATATGTAAACAAGACTTACAAAGCAATTTATGAGGGATGGAAGGCAATGCTAAACATATAGAAATACATAAGGAAGACCCTAACAAAGGTGAACAAGACTTACAAAGCAATTTATGAGGGATGGAAGGCAATGCAGAACATATGGAGATACAAAAGGAAAACCCTAACATATGCGAACAAGACTTACAAAGCGATTTATGAGGGATGGAAGAAAATGTCAAACATATAAAGAAACGAAGGAAAATCCTCAAAAATGTAAACAAAACTTACAAAGCAATTTAACACCCATAAGAAACTTCTTAACAAATATAATTCTTTAGGGTGCTAACTGTACAAATAGGGGATGTACAGTCAATCTTTTTTAGACTGATAAAAGTGATGATCGCAATATTTTCAAGGCATTACATTACCCCATGCCCAGCCCCTTGAGTTTCTAATATTGCTATCCAATTATCCTAGTATGTTCTATCAGCACAACACCTCTTCTTTCATATTCCACATTGCGCAGGAGTTTTGCTCAGGAGAAGTTGAAATAATCATCAGATTCATGGGATTGACAGATTATTCTCTAACATCATTGCAAAATCTGGTAAGCAGAGCTCAACCATGAAGGGTGTGTGCAGGGGGGGGGGGGGGTAGTGACACATTAAGCCCATCAGGATAACAAGATTGAGTATACAGTACTACACAGACACAAGATAATGACAAGCATTATTTCAGAATGTAAAACTAAGTTGGGACAGACTTAAATTAGTGGGAGCCATTATCCTGCATATATTTTTTTTCTCAAAAATGTCATAATTGCGAAGATAATGGACTTTCTGATTACTTTTTACTATTTCAAAATAGATCTGTGAAATGAAATCATTTGTTATCTAATGAATTGACTGAAAAATTCAATTTGTCAAATTGCAAGAAAATACAAGCAATGCAAAGATTTGTCGCTAGGTTTGGTGCTCAGAGAAAGAGGATAAAACTTTTTTTTGTATAATGTGAAAGATTAGGAAACTCATCACTGGAGGCTGGCAGGTGCCAAAGCAAACATCAAGGTGAAAGAAAGTGACTATAGCGAATATAAGGAGAATTCTAAGGAGCGTTCCGAGAATCTAGTGGCAAAAATGCCCTGGCTCCAAGCACAGAGACAGATTTAAGTTCCCTGAGATGCACATTTGCTGGTTCGCATGGTCACTGTACAAATGTTCAGTTTTGTGAAGAGCTGTCTATTAACAGTAAGCCTTAGTGATTTGCTACCCTTTGAAAATATTAACAAATAAAAGGGTAACTCCCTATCACCAAGTACCTCTCTTAATGCAATATTATCTAGGCTGCAGAAAGTAACTCAAATCTTCACAGACTTAGCAAAATCTAAGGCAAAAGGATTGAGCAACTAACGATGTTGACCCAGGGGCTTAGCCGCCTATGCGTCCAGCGTGTCATTTGGACACCCAGAACACTGTTTCTTTGACAGTTTGGACACCCAAAAATTTATGTAAGAATTTGCTGATGATGACTTTTCTTAGAAGTTAGAAGATGTAGAAGCTGTGGTGTCCCTTTTATAAGACACACAAAGCAGTTACTGGCCTAAAAAAGCAAAATCTATAAATAGATAGGGTTTATTATATTAGTAGTCTGTACTTAGTACCACACTTTGGACACGCAAAAGTCTATGAAACCTCTATTTGGACACCCTGTTTCCAAATAATGGCTAAGACCATGTGTTGACTGTAGTGTTGAGAATCGTTAAAAATTTCGGGCTCGATTAATCGTCACATTCGCCGAGCGATTGATCGATTGTAATCGATTATTTGGTAGTTAACCTGACACGCAATAACGGGAAAAATCAATGTGTGAGGTCGCGAAATGTAAATGAATAATGAAACTGAAACTGAAAGTGCAATACCACAGATTGCTCTACGCATCAATTACATCCTGAAATGAAGTATCAATGTAGTGCATACAATACAACTGAATCATATAAACAATGTAACTTACCAATTCCGCTGGTTCTGTGAGATTATACACTGTAATCCACTCCAGAAGTGAGTTACAGTGTATCCTGCCCATTGAACGTATCTTTCAAGATGGCGGCCGTTTTTATTTTCATTATCGCTCGGCGAAGATCGAGCGATGGAAGGCAAGTTCGATTGATCGGAACTCGGCCCAAAGCGAGCCGAGCAATCGAGTTTGCGATTAATCGACCCACCACTAGTTGACTGGCTAAATTTTAAAGCTATTTGCTCATTGGGGTAAGCTAATCAGTTACATTTGACCTTAAGTATTCAGAAGTTTTTCAGCATATCTTTCTTTATTACATATCTTTTTTTTTTATAGATCTTTTGATTTGACATACTTAGGAGCTTCTCTGCAGCAAATACTTCATAACTGGTATTTTTTACAGCCATTAAATTTTCACACTCCCCAGGATAGTGCCAATATAACACCCTTAAAAACAATATCCTGCTTTGTTTGAGTACTTGAATGCACAAAATCTAAATAACCTCCAGCAGGGCTGTAAAGCACTCCAATATAAAGCCGTATGCAGCTTCTAAAGACACTAGCAAATTTCATATTTGTTCGTGTCATATCATTTCACAATCAACTAACAGAATTATGAAGAGAACACAAACTTCCTCGATAGGGAAAGCACAAGCGTGAATTCAACTTTCCGCAACTTATATCATGGCATTTCAAGATGGCAAATATCTGTGCCTGAGAAAAACAATTTCTATGAATACAAACACAGCTCCTCTTCCTTTTTTCGACAGCTCCAAGATGACCATAGTGTCTTAGACAACATATAAAGGGGATAAAGCAGAATAAATAAAGGGAGCTACAAACTAAAAGACAAAAATATCAAAGAAAGAAATGAAGAGAGTAAAACACGGCAAGATTAGTCATCGCATGCAACTATCTATGGCAATCTATAGCACAGTCAAGTGGTTTAAACCCTTTGGCATTCTCTCATATTCCCATAATTTACACAAACATTCACGGCAAAGTGTGCAGTTTTCAAGTAAGACACACAAGCACTTAAGTATAACAACATACGCCCCCCCCCCCTTCCACATAAAAAAAAAAGTTTAATAGTAGCGTGATAATATTTGCGAAAGCTGCATGGGAAAAATTAATTGCTATCGATTTGTTTTCGCTGACAACTAGGAAAATCATAAGAGATGCCTTTGGATTCTCACTCACAAAACCTTCACTGCTCAAAAAAAAAAAAAAAAAAAAAACACTCAACGTCTGACAAATTTTAACTTGACGCTTGGTGGCGTGGCAATATCGGCAGCAGCGGTGGCAGCTTTGGCGTTTGTTTGCAGACACGACGCGAGAGGATGCCCATAACGTACATACATACATTGAGAGGATTAGGAGCAGCTGATAGTGTGCAATAGATAGTCCTAGCGGCGAGCAATCTTACCTTACATACATTGCTCTGCTCCATGATGGAGGACTGCAGGTGGCTGGCCATGGTGGTGATGGGCGCCATCGCCTCCATGTACTGCATGGCCACCCCCTGGCTTCCCGGAGACAACGGCAGCGCTGACATGGTGGGCACGACGACGTCCGCAACGCTGGCGTTCAGACTCACGACCGCGACGGAATCGGCCGCTACTCCGCCACTCGGGGGCACCGGGAGATCCATCTCCATGCTGCGGCTGAAGCTGTTGTAGGTCTGACTGCTGGTCGCCGGTGTGTCGATGGTGCTGGTGAAGTTCACGTAGCTCTGCGAGTCCGAGACCATGACAGATGTAGGGTCGTCCTGAGGCAACAGGCCACTTAAAAAAAGAATCATACAATCAATTAACAAATAAACATTTTAATACATATAATGGAATAGAGTACAATCAATTAATAAATAAACAAAATTTAATCCAAATAATGGAATACAATACAATTAATTGACAAATAAACAAAATTTAATACAATCAATTGACAAATAAACAAAACTTAATCCATAAGATTGATTTACCAAGTCTATGTGGTCAAACTTTCTCTCAATTGACTATTCACCTCACAACTAAATGACTGAGACTCAGTGGCAATTCAGTGTCGAACAAATAAAAGACTAATATCAAGTTGAAATAAAATACTAAGTTGGCCATATCTGCCACCATAGAAGTGCTGATAAAGGGTTTTGTTTGTGAAGTTTGCTCAGGAGAAAGTGTTACTAATCATGTTTATCATGGGATTGACAGATTATTCTCTTACATCATAGCAAACTCATAATGGTTGGATTAATCTAATAGTTACTATCAATTTGCAATATACAAAAATCTATAAAATTTTATTGACCAAGATCAACTCTTTCGTTAGGGTGTCCTAATGAGGGATGTTTGAGGGTTTGGGTCTCCAAATGACACCCAGTTGCCCTGCTGGCTAAGCAGGGTTCGACTTTCCCAGGGGCATATGCCTCTAGATTTTGCTGTGGGCCCCTAGATTTTTCAGACTAGGGGCCCGAAATAGTATATCTATATAATAATACAGAAATCCTGTTTTTGACCACTAAACTTATCAAAAGACCTTTTCGAGCCCCTAGCCTAAGTGCCAGACCCTGCCAAGGCACTGATATGAACTTCACTTGAGTACTCACCCTTGCTCAAATACCGTTGGCATCATATCGAGGCTCTCCCAGACGTTCTTCACGGCGGCGATCTTGAGGTTGAGATCCTGCGTGGCGGGTGAGGTGGGAGACAGGGCACCAGAGCTGCTGTTGTTGGGCATCGGGATCGGTTTCGGCGGAGCGTCATCGCCGATCTTCTCCTGTTCCAGCTTCTCCTCCGTGATCTTGGCAAGCTCGGCGTCAAATGTGAAGTCAAGCTTGATCTCCGAGGATTCCTCAGCCTGTGTAGTAATAATTATAATGATGATGATGATGATAATAATAATAATAATGATAATAATAATGATACTCACTACCACTACTACTACTACTGATAATAATGATACTATAATATTAATAATGATAATACTTATAACACTGATATATACTAATAATAATGATACTATAATATTAATAATGATAATACTAATATCACTGATATGTACTAATAATAATGATACATACTGATACTACTGTTTAGAAAAATAATTATAATAATAATAATAATAATAATAATGAAAATAATAGAAGTATTTATATAAGTCTTCTTTAACAAATTCGATATACAGAAATCCGATATTTCAAATTGTATTAGAAACCTCATTCATCCAAATATCAGATATCTAAGTTTCGTTCACAATTACCAACTAACTCATAACCGTTTAAGGCTGTGATGCTGGTGACACACTCAAAATAAGACAACTCCTAGATTAGCACTCCTGTACCCTTTCTAACAATAATTATCTAATCCCTGAGGTCTTGGTGTTTCAAATATAAGTTTTCTTTAACTTACCTGCTTGAGCTGACCTCAATAAAAACACAATTTCAATTTTACAGTGTTTTACCTCAAATGAGGTTTTCTTGGTCAATAAAGGTTCATTTGATTTATAAATACCATACATGTCTGCTTAATATACTAGGCTAGGGCAACTGAAAGGCAAATTTGGATTTCCTGCAAGAGAATACCTTACAGCACGCGATTTTGGTGGAAACTTTAGTAACGAAAGTAGGTCAACCTGTCAGAGAGACCGTTGTCCATTGTGAGAGAATGGCTGTCCATTGACCTACTTTATTAGGTAAAAATTTCCACCAAAATCTCGTTCTGTAAGGTATTCTCTTGCAGGAACTCCAAATTTGGCTTTCAGTTGCCCTAGCCTAGTATATTTAGCAGACATGTGTGGTATTTATAAATCAAATGAACCTTTATTGATCAAGAAAACCTCATTTGAGGTAAAACACTGTAAAATTGAAATTGTGTTTTTATTGAGGTCAGCTCAAGCAGGTAAGTTAAAGAAAACTTATATTTGAAACACCAAGACCTCAGGGATTAGATAACTATTGTTAGAAAGGGTACAGGAGTGCTAATCTAGGAGTTGTCATATTTTGAGAGTGTCTCCAGCATCACAGCCTTAATGCATCCTAAAATAGGGTGTAAAATGAATTCACAATTCCCTGCGTACCTTTGACAAGAAGTCGTCTTTGAACCTTGCCGGTAGCTGTATAGGCTCGAACCTCCTGTCCTTGCTGGGCTCTGGTTTCTTCACTGCCTTATTCTCGTCCACCTTGGGGGGCGAGCCCGCCTTGACTGCACTTTTTTCCATCCTCGACACCTGAATTACCAAGCAAAATTCGCAATTAGTTGATGTTCCTTCTCATTAATAGAAAACTAGACACCAATGTTTCCTATGGCAGTCCCCCCCCCCCCCCCCCCTCTACTTCTAAAAGAATCAGTGTATTATCAGTGCCTGAGTTGTGTCTTAGTTGCATATGATAGGCCATCAGTCTAATGGGTGATAGATACAAGTCCTCAAAGCATCTCTGCTGATAGGAGTACTAAAACATCATGTGGCCTCAAAATCTTATCAAATTTTTAACACTATTCATATAAAACAACACTGTTTTTGTCTTGTAACTTTTAATATCTTGTCTTTATTGATTTGCTATTCTTTCCATTTGACCTCAATTTGTTTAACCTCATAGTTCCCTACAATATGGTACACAAACAACCTCAGAACAAAAACTTTGTCACAGCTTGATGAACACTATTAAGTGAGAGTGGATACATTGATATTTACAAGTACGAGTTAAAATTTAAGCCCTGCTTGTTCATAAAGAAACAAAGATTTGCTTTTTCAATTTCCAGCAGTTAGTTACCACTTCTATGTATATCAAGTGCGGAGTTGTGTCTTAGTTGTATATGATAGGCCATCAGTCTAATGGGTGATAGATGTAAGTCCTCAAAGCATCTCTGCTGATAGGAGTACTAAAACATCATGTGGCCATTGAAATCTCAACTTATACATAAGCTAGCCATATACAGCAGAAAATCCAGATAAATTTATCATTGACTTATATTTTACCCTATCTGTAAACAACAATTTTTATTATTTTTAGATTGAACCAAGTATCCTCTAGTGCATTTTCTTTTATCATTATCAATTTAAAGTAAGATCCATCTAATTAATCAATTCAGACCAGAAGCACCAAAGTATGCCCTTACTATTTAGGTAATAGGTTTCAAAAATATTTGGTGAAGAAACATTGACTTATACCCAACAGACAACTCTCTTTCAAAACTAAGCCAGTTTCGCATTATAGATTATTTTCAGAACCATAAATCTAAACATTTTTTAAAGGAATCTCTGGGCATGCATTGGTTATCTAGTAAGTAAAGCCATCAGTCTAATGGGTGATAGATACAAGTCCTCAAAGCATCTCTGCTGATAGGAGTACTAAAACATCATGTGGCTAATACCGTAACTCTCTTGTTAGTTGTTATCAAATATCTGGGTGCCAAAATAACTCATATCGGAATTTTGTTTTGATAGTCCCGTGGAATGCTTCCAGAATATGCAGGTCCTGCTATTTATAGCAGACCTGCTACTTCTGAGAATGCAGTGGTCATAAATGGTTTGCAAGTCCCTTATGTGTTTTATGCATGTTTTATGTTAATTGGGAGTTGTAAGGTCAGAAAAAACTTTAGGATAGGGATTTTTTTGAGTAAAAACTTATCTTCTTTTAGGTCTTACCTTAGGCTGCCTTTGAGGCTTGGGAGGTTCCATGCTGTTCGTCAGATCAGGCTTGAGAATAAGTTCCTCCTCTTGCTGCTGCTGCTGCTGAGGGGGGACCAGTGGCGCCCCCTGCTGTTGACTATGATGATGATGCGTAGGTGGCGCCACCTGAGACGGTGGCTGCTCACGGTACATGTTATCATTCATCGTATTCATCATGTTCTCGTGCGTGAGCTTGGCGTCTCCGTTAGGAGAGCTACGCGTGGAGGAGGCTGCAGAGTTCGGCGTTTCGCTGATGTCGATTCCGCTGTCGTGCTGATCATTTTTCTCGAACTTGCTATCGACAGGCGCAGCTACTGAGGTAGAGAAGGTGATTGGTTTATTCCAGGCGTTCAGCTGAGGCGTGGGTGCAGGAATAGACGACGGGGATGAGGAGGTTATGGTGATCTGTGTAGGCAAGACAGCTACAACTGGAAGAGAAATTTACATAAAGTTTAATCATAAATTAATGATTGTCCATGTAAAACCACTGAATGTACAAGAATATATACCAGTAGGAAAAGTCTTTATCTAAGACATGTATATTCTTGTATCAAAAGCTGCAGAGAGGGGTCATACAATGTGATGACAAAGTTGAACTGATTGATGCAATATCTAACTGACCATTTGTACCTTCTTATTGTAATATTATTACCTCAGATTTTATGTTAGGGCAGTACAATTTATAACCTCAGCAACATTGTTTTTCTCAAGGCCATCAGTCTAATGGGTGATAGATACAAGTCCTCAAAGCATCTCTGCTGATAGGAGTACTAAAACATCATGTGGCCTCTTGATCATCAGCTTTTTGAAAACTTTTTCTTGGAGAAAGGAAAGTGCATGAGGTAAAATGAGTGCATTTCATGATTTTCATTTTCCATGTTCTAACAACTGTTTAATGGTACATGCTTCGCTTAAAAGTTCATTTGTAACACTTGGTCACTTCCGTGCCACATGATTCATGTTTAGTATATGGTTAATACATAGCCTTCGGAAGTCATGAGGCAGAAATGCTGATGCCACCAACTTTGGCCCCCCCAACACTCACAGCAACATCAAATATAACTTAGTGTTCCCATAAGGAAATCTATCCTAAAGTTAACATAATCTACTCAATGAGTATTTTCCTTTTCTCCTAAAACCAATAGAATATCGAAGTGGTTTGTTAAATGACAGGCCATCAGTAGACAGCGACAGTTGGTGGTCCTCAAAACATCTGTGTTGATAGGAATACCAATTCATCATCTGGCCAACATGTCATCTCTCCTGTTCAAACCAGTAGGTCTGGAACTTGGTTTTAATTCCAAAGTGGGTGATAATAATGAGGTAAGAAGTGTTTACAGAAGTATCATTTTAGTGCTAAAGGATCTCTCTCTCTCTCTCCCCCCCTCCCTTTCTCTCTCCGCAAACCTAAAACTACAGTCCAGTCCAGTCTACTGATAGTCTAGAGCCTTACTTTTTTGTAAGGGTGGGTGAGTCTCTGAGTGTGTGTTTGTCCAAGCCTACATGTATTCATTCCATCTTCAATTTATAGCAGATTCTTGCTTTTACATAATGCCAAACCAGCTTGAAATACAGTTTACTATGGCTAGCAACGGCCATCAGTCTAATGGGTGATAGATGTAAGTCCTCAAAGCATCTCTGCTGATAGGAGTACTAAAACATCATGTGGCCTTTTGGATTTTAACTAGTTATCGCATCCAAGTGCTCGTTAACTTGTAGATTACATGTTAGAACTAAGCTATGGACTCTTCGCATGTGATTGAAAAGTTGTGTATTTAAGATATTACTAATAGTGCAGGGTATTGTCGGTCAATCATGACATTAATCAATTAATCTACTTATTAAGTTATTGAGCAATGGTACTTAGTGTTTAATTCAAGTGTAGTTTAGGAGGTATTACATAACAGTACTCACTCACTTTTTGAAATAACGAAAAAAAAAAAAAAAATGAGTGTGTACCTTTCTAAAACAACTATGAGGAGGTCTACATAATTCAGATTGATACTAATTTGATAATTACAAATCAAGCAAAGAAAGCATCTTTTTCATTGGTTCCTTTATCCTCTATTTGTTTATAAGCCATCAGTCTAATGGGTGATAGATATTAGTCCTCAAAGCATCTCTGCTAATAGGAATACTAGAACATCATGTGGCAATGTTTTCTTAGGGATCAGAGAAGTCATTCATTTTCAAAACTGTTGATGATTTGAATTAATATAATTACGAATAAAAGAAATGCGGAATAAGAGATGTACCCCCACAGAAAATTGAATACAGAGCTTTCCATCTGTTGCTAAGAACGACAACCCCCCTTCTTGACTTTAGGCAGTGTTACAGTTAGATAACATATCAGAAATTTAACTCCAGCTGCAAGCTGAATTTCCATAAAAAAATTAATATATGCATATAAATATATATATAAATATATAAATATATATATATATATATATATATATATATATATATATATATACTTACACCAGTACTTCTGATATAAAAATGTTACTTTCTTCTCTTTGTTTTAAAACAGGCCATCAGTAGACAGCGACAGTTGGTAGTCCTCATAGCAATTCTGCTGGTAGGAATACTAATTCATCATTTGGCCCATGGAGAAATATTTTTCAAAAAAACAAACACATTTTTTGATAGAAATAGAGGAAATGATTAGGCCTAAAAAAAGTTGATTGTTTCCTGTAACCCTACCCTAACAAGTTTTTATTCAAAATAATCCCTACCCTTAAGTTCTTTCCGCCCTCCCGACTCGCAATCAACGTAAATAATGCATAAAACACACATTTTTGACCAAAAAAAATTGTCCAATTTTTTTTTTTACCGACCTACCTACCCTATTTTTTTCCGGCCAGTTACAGGAAACAAACAATTTCTTTTTTTAGGCCTTATCAGAATCAACCCAGCACTGTTAAGCGAGGGTACTTACTCTTTGGTTCCACTTCAGTAGTGTTGTTGTGCTGGTTGGCGTTGGACATGGGTATGTTGTTGGCCAGCTCGTTGTCCCAGTTCTCTATCTTTGGCATGATGCACTTGCCTTGCTCCTTCTCCTTTTCCTTCATCTCCTTCTGCTTGGCCAGGCGAGGCGGCAGCTTACTCAGGCGAGACTTGTCTCCCGAACGCACCTTTGTTACCTGGACAGAAATAACAATATCACATAGACGTTACATTGAGCATTTACATTAATATCACATTGATCAATGCGAGCAGGCAGCTTACTCAGGCGAGACTTGTCTCCCGAACGCACCTTTGTTACCTGGACACAAATAACAATGTCACATAGACATTACATAGAGCATTTACATTAATATCACATTGAGCAATGCGATTTTTTATTATTAATTTTTTTAAAATATTTTAAGGAATTTTTGTTTTAATTAAAATAAGTAATCAGCGTGATTGGTCTCCCAAACGCACCTTTGTAACCTGAACGGAAATATTTAACAATATCAGTAATAGCATCACATTGAGCAACGCAAAGGGAGATCCAGGTATGAATGGGTTATGAATGGGTTATGTTATGTAATGAATGAAGCCATCAGTATAATGGGTGATAGATACAAGTCCTCAAAGCATCTCTGCTGATAGGAGTACTAAAACATCATGTGGCTTTAAAAATCTCATCTGATCTTTAAGATATTCATTTTTATAACATATTTCAGAAAATCCACATTGAGTAAACATTGACCTAAACCAAGTACCATCAAGCATGATTTTTTTTGTTTTTGTTTTTCAATTTTTTCATCGTAATGGTTGACAGATTAAATTCAACCAAGGTGATATTAAATGGCATAACACCATTTATAAATGAATTTACAGGTTAAAAGGGAAAAGTGCAGAATTGAATTACATGTATAAATAATAATATTTTATTCAAGTCCTGACTAACAAGTTGTGAGTGGTTGAGGTAACCCGAGTTCTAGCTAACCATACTCAAGTCACTAGCAACATTCTCACACACATTTCATGGTGAGAAATTTGCCTATCGTGCCAAGCTTACGTCAAGTTGTGTTCATTAACCATTTTTCTTACCTTTGAAAGGTGGTCCTTCTCTTTCTTCTTGAGCTCTGCGAGCTTCTTGATCTGTTCTTCCTGTGCAGCCTTCTGCTTACTCTTCTGGGTCTTCTTGGAGGTCACCTCCTGAAACCCCTCGTTGCTCTCAAACAGAAACGCGGGATCGTCTATTGACACTTCTGGCTGGTCATCAATAACAACAACACCTGAAAAATAAACAAATAGCTATTACATTTTCTCTAAACATGATTATTAGACTCTAGAAATACTGATCATGTATGTCTATGTATATAGCTGAAAACATTGCCATTCAAAAAGGAGTTTATTTGACTACATGGACCATAAACGTCTGTCCACTGAATTTTCTTTATAAGGCGCTTCAGAACCATATAGGTAGAAAGGGCCCTATATCAAATTTCAATTATTACTAATTAGCATACATTTTGAAAATCAACTTGCCAAAGTATCTAGTTAAATGGAAACTGTACAATATACCTTTGAGCAATATATTATTTTGAAAAATAACACATCAATCATTTATAGTTATTGGTGAATTTAAGAGTTCGGCATGCCAACTCAATTATCTAAATTAAGATAGAAATATCTTTTCAATCATCAAGTTATCTACTTCAACTATAGCTTGCTCAGGAGAAATTGGTAATAATCATTTGTTTCATGGGATTGACAGATTATCTCTTAGCATCATCGCAAGCAGTCTGTGAATAAAACTTTTCCCTGAAGGACTTTCACATCCTAAAGACAGGCATCCAGTATGGTTGGGCAAAAGGTACTTACTTGCATAATTATTGATGTCTATATTGGCCAAAGCGTCAGCCTTTTTCTCCTTTTCACTTTTTAAGGGTTTAGAGACGTCAGTCAGATCAGACTTCTTAGTTTTCCTAAAATGATAAATTAGATAAAGTGTTAACCATATGGGTATCAATGGAAGATAAGCAATTGAACCATGCTGGAAAAGAAAAAAAAAAGGTGAAATGATGAAGTGACTAAGTGAAAATAGGGAAATTTACTCTCAATGTTACTCCTCTACCAGGTTTATTTATACCAGCCTACTCCAATGAAACCGTAATTCCATACCTGACAATATTATGTTCAACATTTGATAGGCTTCACAAAAGAATTCCTAAATCAGAGAATTGGAATAATAGTCTATTCAAATACTTCATGACCTAAGCTGTTGAAAGCACCATACTTTGAACCTCACCCAGGCATCTGCTTACTTATTGACAAGGCTGTTGAGGGCCCCATGGTATCTCTGGGTTCTTGCATTTAAACAAGATAATGAGGCTGTTTAGAGCATTTGAATGGCAATAAGCTCCCTAGATCTGTATTTATCTAAGATATTAGATTTTTAATACATCAAAAATACTCCAAGACTACTTACTTATTATTGAGACGGTTGCGAGCATTTGAATGGCCATGCGATCACAAGATCTGTATCTATTTAAGATATTAGCTTTTAAATGCATAGAACATAAAAATACTCCAAGACTTCTTACTTGTTATTGAGGCTGGTGACAGCTTTTTAAATGGCCGTGGGATCACTAGATCTACATCTAAGATTTTAGCTTTTTAATTCATCCAAAATACTCTAACAAAGACTACTTACTTGTTATTTAGGCTGTTGAGAGCATTTTGGATGGCGGTCGGATCACTGGGTTCGTATCCGTCCACTCTGTACACTAGATTCTCCTTCCTGTTGGAGCTGGACTTGTTGGTCCGGCTGTTCACTGAGCCCCCTCCCCCTCCTGAGCGCACACTGCCGTTAGCCCTGCCGGACGAGGGAGACTTCTCCTTACTCTTCCTCTCAGTGCTACTACTGTGGTGGTGTGCCTCACTCGAATTTGTACGCCTGTTTTGCCTATCATTCACAGGTCTCTGACTAGAAAAACTTTTCCGTGTGGGGGCGGCGTTGTTGGAGTCCTTTTTTGACTCCTTGTCCTTTAGATCGTTTTTTGACTCCTTGTCATGATTACGATCTTGCGTTAACACATCACTACTCTCAGAGGCCGTCTCCCACTCCTCGTTTGCGAGCTCGGATGAGTTCTGTTTGGTGAGCTGGGGTTTACGCCCACCTCTAGCACCAGGGGGCGCACTCCCACCCCTGCCTCCTCGCCCTCGACCACCACGTGACGACGCGCCACGTCCGTGGTCGGGGCCGCCACGGCCTCGTCCAGCACTTCCTCCACGCGCAAACCTGGGAGGTGGCGGCGCCCTCTCATAGCGCGATTCGTTTCTGGAAAATCAATGAAAATGAGCATGGATTAGATGATATCACAATTCGTTTCTGGAAAAATAAATGAAAATAAATATAGTTTAGTCATTAGGAAGCACTGGTGAATTTCTAGCTAGTGCATTAAGTCAAATACACTCACATCAAAGACTAACCTCACAGCAATATCAAATATAGCACTTAGTGTTCCGAAAAGGAGGTCTATAATTAATTGTCTCTAGGAGGTACCCAGAGGTAAGGTAGTCTACTAAATGAGTGTTTTCTTTCTCTCCTAAAACCAGTAGAATATAAATAAATGACAGGCCATCAGTAGACAGCGACAGTAGGTGGTCCTCAAAACATCTCTGTTGATAGGAAAACCAATTCATCATCTGGCCAACATGTCATCTCTCCTGTTCAACCCAGTAGGTCTTGAACTTGGGAGTTACATTTATCGAAAAGTTTATGCAATCTTGATTCCAAATCGGGTGATAATATTGAGGTAAGGAATGTCATGTTTAGTATGTTTTAGTGAAAGTGATCTCTCTTTCTCTCTCCCTCGGCAAAACTATAACTATATGTTTTTATTTTTCAAAGCATTTTTATTTCTGTTGCTCACAATGTCAAATCAAAGATTTGACCATCCTATATTACATATTCGATAACTATATGTTTATGCAGTCAAGCCAATTGACATTCTAATACCTTATTCTTATTATTTTTGTATGTGTATGCGTGTGTGTCAACCCTCATGTATTAATTATTAGTTCCATCTTCTATTTACATATATTTGCTTTTACATAATACCAATACCAACCCAGCATGAACTAGTTTAATAAGGCTAGCAGAGGCCATCAGTCTAATGGGTGATAGATACAAGTCCTCAAAGCATCTCTGCTGATAGGAGTACTAAAACATCATGTGGCCTTTCACTACTTTTCTTTAAGGTGCATTCTCTTCATTTTTGAGAGGTTTGGCAACAGCAAACCTTCACTTTATAGCACATCCGTGTTTTTTTTTTGAAAATTCAAAATGATAACTAGTCATATCTTCCAAGATAAGCAATGAATAGATTATCACAAAAACATGAAAGCCAAGTATTTAATTATAAATACGCCCCCCCCCCCCCCCCCCCCAATTATATAGTGGTATACATGGGAACGCCTGTTATATGTGTGTACACATGTGCAAAAATGTCTAAACTGATAGGTAATGAGACAAATACAGATAGAACAGAACTATTTCTGATGAGGTCATTCAAAAATGTCTTGTTTTTAAGGAGCTTGGGGGTAGTGCCTAATATTGCCATCAGTCGAATGGGTGATAGATATAGGTCCTCAAAGCATTTCTGCTGATAGGATAACTAAAGCATCATGTGGCAAGAATTCTGGTATATAATTTTCAAATTATCAATAATCGATGAAGTGAATTATTTCATTTTATTATACCTATTTGGAGACATGTAAAGTAGCTTTGGGTCTTATTTTCCTCTCTCTTTAATATTTTTTGAGAGGTTTTGCCAAAGCAATGCCTAACTATAAACTGAAATATGTTAAGTTCATTGTGAGGCAGAAAAATACTAAGTAGAATTGTATAGTGGTATATATGGGAATAGACATTATATTTGTGTACACATGTACAAAAATGTCTTAACTCATAGGTAATGAGACAAATACAGATAAAACCCAACTATTTGTGATGCGGCCATTCAAAAATGCCTTGTTTTAAGGGGCTTGAGTGGTACATTTTTATTTTTTCGAGTGCATGCATAATATTGCCATCAGTCTAATGGGTGATAGATATTAGTCCTCAAAGCATTTCTGCTGATAGGAGTACTAAAGCATCATGTGGCAATATTTCCCCAAAAAATCTGGTCTATAATTTCCAAACAATTGATAATCAAATCGGTGAATTATTTTATTTCAGTATACCTATTTCAAGACATGTTCAGTAGCTTTGGGTCTTACTTTTTTCTTTCTCAATATTATATTTAACTAAGAACAAAAGAATTTTAAGTTCAATGTGAGGCAGAAATATTAAGTAGAAGGAAAAAGAACAATTAAGACAGAATATTCAAATATCAATGAAGGTAAATTTCAGGATTTTTTTGATACTTTTTACACCATGGGCCTTGATTGTTGTCCATTACAAATATCATTCAACTGTAAGAAACCCGTTTTTAAAAGAACACTTTGTAATAAGGTTAAAACTCACTGAAACACCTTGTTCCAGTGAATTTCTACCTCTGACACAAATGTTATTTTTATTCAAAATGGCCATCAGTCTAATGGGTGATAGATACAAGTCCTCAAAGCATCTCTGCTGGTAGGAGTACTAAAACATCATGTGGCCATATTTCAGATTAAGTTCACTGAATATCAGTTTATTATAAACCAATTTACTTTGGATGTGAAGGTTTGGGACCCCTATTCTAAGCACGGTGGAGGTTGATATGGATATAAGGTCAGATTTGGTAGGAGGTATATGTATCAGAGTAATGGTTTCTTATACAACGACTTACTTTGGATGTGAAGGTTTGGGACCCCTATTCTAAGCACGGTGGAGGTTGATATGGATATAAGGTCAGATTTGGTAGGAGGTATATGTATCAGACTAATCAGAGTAATGGTTTCTTATACAACAACTTACTTTGGATGTGAAGGTTTGGGACCCCTATTCTAAGCACGGTGGAGGTTGATATGGATATAAGGTCAGATTTGGAAGGAGGTATATGTATCAGACTAATCAGAGTAATGGTTTCTTATACAACAACTTACTTTGGATGTGAAGGTTTGGGACCCCATTCTTTGGTTTCGTCCTTGAGCTCGTCACCAGACTTGGGGTCCCTTGGGGAGTTTTTTGAACCAGTTTTTCCATATCCTCCACGTCCACCCCTACTTGGGGGTTCAGAATAATATCTTCCACCTCTTCCTCTGCTAACACCACCACCACCTGTAATGCAAACGAACACCATATAAGAAAATAGTAATAAAAACAATAAAAATAATTATAATATTAATAATGATAAAAATATCAAAAAGAACAATAATAATAATAATAACAATAATAATAATAATAATGATATCAATAACAATATTAATAATAATAATATAATAATAATATCAATAATAACTATAATAATAACAATTATTTCAATGTTGGTGTAAGTTATATATATATGACAATAACTATCATGATGATGACAAAAACCAACAGCAACAACAATAAGGATGATGATGGTGATGATGATTTCTGTAATAGCAATATTTCATTCCAGAACTTAGGGTCAAAAAAGATACACATAAAGATGAGTGAATACTAGTTTGCTCAGGAGAAATTGGTATAATCATGTAGCTCATGGGATTGACAGATTATCTCTTTACATCACAGCAAACAGACAGAAGCAAACTTTGACAAACTCTGATCAAAGCCAAGAGGATTCGAATCCCTAAAAAAAATTCCTACATTTGGCAGACATTTTGTTTCAGGACTCTATAACTATACTTACGTCCTTCACCTCTGTAGGATGACCTTTGACCCTGCTGCTGCTCCTGTGGGGGGTATCCCTCGCTATTGTTCCTATTGTAGCGTGAGCTAGAGTTGGATCCCCGTCCACCACCACGTCCCCGAGACTCGCCTCGTTCTCCCCTTGTTGGGAAACCGCTGCTATTGCTCCTGGGCGCTGTGCTCTCCTTGGGGCTCCTTGGAGCTTTCTCCTCTTTCTTCCACGGAGCCTTCTCTTTACCCTCTCTATTGTCTCTATTGTATTTTTCCTTGCCGTCGCGATCTCGGTCTCCACGTTCGCGCCTCTCGCCACGCTTATCATCTCGGCGGGGTGGGCGGTCTTCTCGACTCGAGCTGGAGCTTTTTGGGTGTTTTTTACCCTCATTGTTCACAACAGCGTTTGCTTTCGCGCCGCCCTCATGGCCGCCTTCCCCAGCCTGACTACTGCTGGCCTCACTGGGCGTTGCGCTTCTCTCGCGCTCAGATCCCTCGCTCTCCTCGTCGTGATCTCGTCTACGAGGCTCACCGTAGTCCTCATGATCACTCCCCTCGTGGTGAGCAGCGTGATCGCTATCGTCCCCGTGAAAGTCATGTGACTTCCCACCACGGTCAGAGCCGCGTGTGAAGCGTGCAGGACGCTCGTAGCTACTCCCGCTACGATACTCCCCACGACCGCGTCCTCCACCTCCGCCGCGTGTAACGTACCCAGCACGTCCTCGTGAGCGCCCGCGTCCACGAGAAACGTAATCGGTACCTCGACCACCGCGGCCTCCACCTCGCGCGCTGTGAGAACGGTCGCGATCGTAGTAATCGTCACGCCTTCTCGGGGGACGATCGTCATCACGCATGCGTTTCGTAGGAGGGCGTTCGGCGTCCCTTTCTAGGTCCTGCATGGGTTCCTTGTTCTCATCATTTCGCCTGTGATCAAGCTTGGGGGGTTTCTCCTCCAGTTTCTCCTTGGGTCGTTCATCACTCTTCTGTTTTGAGTCGTGACGGGAATCCTCCTTCCCTCTCACCCTGCAAAGACAAAGAAATACATATATATATATATACATATATAGATATATTTAAAGACACTCCTACTTTATTCGTAAGACACATGTACAAAAATGTCTAACCTGATAGGTAATGAGACAAATACAGATAAAACAAACTATTTATAATGCAGTCGTTCAAAAATGTCTTGTTTTGAGGGGCTTGAGGTCACTTGAGGGGTAGTGATGAAGTATTTTCAAGAACATGCATAATATTGCCATCAGTCTAATGGGTGATAGATATTAGTCCTCAAAGCATCTCTGCTGATAGGATAACTAAAGCATCATGTGGCAATTTTCCCCAAGAAATCTAGTAAATAATTTTTTAATTGTTGATGATCGATGAAGTGAATTATTTCATTTTATTGTACTTATTTGGAGACTTGCAAAGTAGCTACTTTTTCTATCTCAATATTATTTTGGAGAGGTTTTGCCTAAGTCAAAATGAAGTTGAAGTTATACATAAAATTGTTGAAGCATAAAAACATTTGTCTCACATGATTGTCGCAAATAATACAAGGTAACATAAGCCAACAAATCCATTTATTGGGATCTCTCGAGAAAACAAACAGTATAAATTACTAAAATCAAATTCATAATCATAATATAATTAATGAAAGAAACAATGTTTCCATTGCATGAACCAGCTCTAATCTGCGTGAGACACTAGGCTGGGATTAAAAATGGATCTTCTATTTCACCTCCCTTGATTAGATTATTCCATTATGGCAAACCTTGAGGAAGCTAGGAGTCATGCCCGGGAGGTTATTTCATAGGAACATCTGAATAAACTCATTTTTTGTACTGTGAAACGCATTATTCATCTTCACATCTTTGATACAAATTACTAAGCATTGGGAGTAGGCGAGTATCATAAATGGATAAGTTGATAAGGCCTAAAAAAATTAATTGTTTGTTTCCTGTAACGGTGTGAAAAAAATAGGGTAGGTAGGTCGGTAATTTTTTTTTTTTTTTGCATTATTTTTTTGGTCAAAAATGTGGGTTTTGATTTGGAGTTGGGAGGGCGGAAAAAACTTAAGGGTAGGGATTTTTTGAATAAAAAATTGTTAGGGTAGGGTTACAGGAAACAAACAACTTTTCTTTAGGCCTAACATCGGCTAGTCAACTCACTTTTCATTCTCCTCTATCTTTTCCTCCAGAGGCTTTTCACTGACCCTGGATTCTCGACTCTGACTGCGAGACTCTTTTGAAGATTCATTCTGAAAAATACAGGTAAACATGGCATTAGAATCATAAATATCACATTTAATGTACAGGTATCTGCCAAATCATTGACATTTAATTGTAAAAGTATGGGTTCAAGTTCAATGTATCGATAATATGTTTATTTCTGGTCAATCGAAAATGTGTTCATTTTTGACAATACAGGTGAACTTGAATATGACAGAGTCAGTGGGACCAGGAAAATTGGTCCGTCATATGCAAAATCCATCGTATACATATGACGAATACTTGATATGCATTGGACTGGGACCAAGCATATAGTCCGTCATATGCAAAAATCCGTCTTACAGTGGTCCGTCATATCGAAGTTCTCCTGTAGTTAAGAAAATCATTCAATACAAAACAAATTAAGGATCAGAACTAAAATACAGAATGGTCTTAGTCCAAGTCGTATAACTCAACTATGACCTAAAATTTAACAAGTCATAAAACAATGTATCCACTGCATGAACCAGCTCTAATCTGCATGAGACACTAGGCTGGGATTAAAAATGGATCTTCTATTTCACCTCCCTTGATTAGATTATTCCATCATGGCAAACCTTGTGGAAGCTAGGAGTCATGCCCGGGAGGTAATTATAAACGTAACTAACACTTTATCTAATCTGTGGATGCTTACTGAATGATTAGTTTAGAAAAGTTTCTCTTAGTTCCTGCTTGGTAAGCAGCAGGGTCTTAGCCTGGACCCGTCTAGTCTGTATCTTGAACAGGCAATTTTATGAAAATCATCTTTTTGGACAGGCAAAAATTTCTGTGAAGAACTTCCAATTTTGGCTTCTAGTGGAATGAGAATTCAAAGCAGATTAGTCACTAAATCTCGACGGAAGAAAATTTTAAATTGCTGTTTTAAACAGGCACTTCTATAATCCTGGCTAAGAACCTGGCAATAACTGTAGGCAAATCTTAGCAGTGTCTTACCCTCATTGCACTTTTCTTATGCCAGACATTCTCTTTCTCGGCCGGCACGGTGACCTGCGGTTCCTTGGGTGACTCTGTCTTCCTGTCACTAGAGATCGCTGGGCTGCTGGAGATGTTGGACGCCGAGCGCTTGAGAGATGTATAGTTGCTGCGCGGTGGCAGGTTCTGCTGAGATTGCTGAGCTGGGATAGGGGGAGGATACGATGATGGCCAGTCTCCGCGGCCTCCTGAAAATACAGTGTAATATAACATAAATATTCATGTAATATAACAGTGTAATAATAAAACATAACTATAATATATGATGATGCAATATAACATAAATTAATAATATCATACAATCTAATAAGGAATGTGGTTTTACATCGCTTTCAACAGCTTAGGTCATATCACGGAGAGAGAGAAACCATCTCTTCACAAATAGTTCCAAGGGTCTTTCAGTTGCAGATGTGTCCACATCACCACACATTTATAACGCAACCAGGCCAACCCCTTATGGATCCAGCAGATACTCGAACCTGTGAACTCACACTTGGGAGCCAGGCATCATAACCACTAAGAATTTGATATAATATTCCTATAAACCACATAGATATATCTTAATTGGTTTCATACCAAAAGCCAGAAGTGAGCAAAATAGAAATGTGGTCAATGACTAGTATGTTTACAATGTATGTAATACACTAATGTATGCCTGGAACTTGTACAAAGCAGTAACAGAAAAAATATGATTAATAATAAGTGTGGGTGTGGGTAACTAGAAAGAAGATGATGAAGCAACTACTAGTATATGGAAAATATTACAGAAAGCTATGCTGAAAAAGAGTTTTGAGTCGGTAATTATACTGGAGATTCAATCAAATCAACAACTTACTATATTTCCCTTCACTAGAAAAAGGTCCTCTGAACTGGTTATTTTGTAGTGGACCACCCTCAATTATATAGAATATATTGCTGAAAGCTATGTTGAAAAAGAATTTTGAGTCAATAATCATACTGGATATATTCAATCAATTCAACAACTTACTATATTTCCCTTCACTAGGGAAGGGTCCTCTGAACTGGTTATTTTGTGGTGGACCATATCCTTGCTGAGGACCGTAATTGGACTGTCCGTGACTCCAATGTTTATCACCAGATGGCGCTTTGTCATCACGATCATGATCGCGTCCCGAGTCTCGACTTTCCCGTCCGCTGTCAGAATCAACTGAGCGATTGTCCTTCCTCTCCTTATCTTCTCTCCTAGAAGAATGTGAAAAATGCAGGTGAAATAATTATAATTATAACAACGCAGGTTGGCTTTCTATTCAAATTATTTTATTCCGAGATGACTCACTAGCAAGTATGAGAACTTAAATGGAAACTTAAGGCATTCTCTGCAGATTCTAAAGCAGACTTGAAGGTGATTTGTACTTCAAAAGTCATGGTTGCCTAATAGATGCTTTAAATTTGCATGGAAAACAGTTCTCCTTACTCTTCGATACAGTTCACCCATTCATGCCTGTAGCAGTCAAATCCAACTGATTATTGTACTGATAATTCTTGATCAAAAGCAATATTAGGAGAGTTGTTCATTAGAACTCTGTGTACAACTGTTAAGGAGATATTTTCAGTGACTATTCTTACCTCTTATCCCTGCGTTGGGGTTCTCTCTTATTCTCCCTGCCATCTCTGTCTCGGGGCTCCTCATCCCTCGCTTCTGACGGTGTATCGTCAAAGGGATCCCTCTGTACGATAGGCTTGCGTGGCTGAGACTCGTACTCCTTCCTGCCCTCCTCCTTCGAGGACCGCTCTTCCCGAGCCCTCTCTTCTCGCGGCGGCCGGTCCGCTTCTCGCGGCGCGCGATCCGCTTCGCTCGATTCCTCCTCTGGGTGTTCCTCGTAGGAATTGTAACGCTCGTACCTTCGACCCTCGTACTCCCTGCAATCAAGAGCAAATAAAAGACTTGTGAATACATTCTCTTACTTTTAAAGTAATTGACCCATTCTTGGCAAAAAAGGTCATCTTAAAACAAACTTGTTACTTTTGATGACTAGATTCAATAAGGATCAATTCACAAGACACTAAAGGAATACTGTTATCTGGATTTGATGAACATCCTTCAAAATTGTATGCATTACCTGCTCTAGTTGAACAGATTTTTGGGCGTCGAAATTTTTCAAGAGAAACCACAATATACTCTTGTTACAACCATAAACAAGTATTTAATTAGAGACATAATATTTGGGTGTCCCGAGAGATGATTTTTGAGGGTTTGGGTGTCGAAAATACACATAGACGGACTGCTGGCTAAGACTGTGGCTGGAGGCCTGAAAGCAACTTACCTCTTATTGTATTCATACTCTCCCCTCTCGTAGTCGGGGAACTGCTGCTGCTGCTGCTGGGGCTGAGGCTGGTGGGGCTGGGGCTGCTGCTGGGGTCTCCCATCAAAGTAATGCTGGTGTGGGGGCCCAGGCGGTCCGGGGGGACCTCGCCTCATCTCCTCCGGGAACATGCCTGAAATACAGCACCGCAAAATAAATAACACTGAAACACACAACAAACACACATCTGTATTTGAAATAACGCTTTTCGTCACTTTTTCTGCTATATTGTGGCTTATTTGTGACTCCTCACTTTTTCTGCCATATTGTGTCTTATTTGTGACTCCTCACTTTTTCTGCCATATTGCGGCTAATTTGTGACTAGCCAGTTGTAACTAGTGGAGAAAACAGGAGTACGCGGCGAAAACCAATGCCTAACCCCAAGTCACTGGCAACTTTCTCACATGCCCAGGGTGGGATTCCATCCCGGGCAGTGGTGAGAGACAGCCAACAGTCAGTGGCAATGCCTCAGACCACACAGCCATCAGGGCAGGCCCGTCGCACACATGTCTGTAGCAGTGAGGGTATGGAAGCATTGTACTGAGAGAGGGAATGGTTGGACATGCCACATAGTTCATCAATTTTCTCATTGAGAACTTTCAGACATCATAAACACCCTCTTTTAACCAATAGCAGGACAGGGTATCACTACATATCAAACACAAAGGATCCTTACAAAAAACTCTTAACCACAAGCATTTCCATGATTTCACCACAAACCTTAAGCAGATGTGGATCCTTACAGAAAATACCCTCATCTTTAACACTAGTATACCATGTATGTTAGGGCGCTGACCATTTCTTAAGAAATTGTAAACAATGTGTCCAAATTATGAGACATTGTAGTTGATACCCTCATTTCACCAAGCAAGTAAGTAGATTCATAATAAGAGCACAAGAAATGCAGTGCCCTAAAATCCCTCCAATGAAAACATTCCTTTCGAGTTCAAATGGTAAAACCTACAATAGATGATATCTCAAGGTAATTCATAAGTGATGAGCGTTAGATGTGCTAGATTAGTGTGACTAGGATATGGACTGAATTAGAACCTCCTTCACTCCAGTATAAGTTAGAGTCAGAGAGGAGGAGAGTGAGATGGAAATGTGACAAGGAAGTAGGGATGGGGATCGTTGAGAATTCTACGGTTCGGTTCGGTTCTCGGCTTTGCTTCTACGGTTCGGTTTTATCACGGTTTCCTAAACTGTTTATTAATGACATTTCTTGGATACGAAACTACGCAATGGAATGCGTGGCTGAACTTGCCTGAACTGGAAAGTTCCTATATACTAGCTCCCTGGCCACTTTCTCTACGCTCTGAAGGCTTCTGAGCATAGTGAAAGTGGGCAGGGTACCAGACTTGAGAGATTTTGAAATGGCTGATTGATCGTCGCGCTTGGCAGACATTGTGAGGCCAGTGAGGATGTAGGTGCTGACAGTTTTATCACGCCTCCAGGAACCCTGTGCATGCATAGAAAACCGAACCGTGTAGAGGGAGGTCCGGTTTTTGACTGGTTAACCGCAATGCTTAGGCCGGTATCACATATGAACCGGTCCCCGGTCCCCATCCCTACAAGGAAGTAATGTGTATGTGTGCCAAGTACCTTTATCCCACAGTGCCCCAATTTATTGTTACAATCTCTTTTGGGGATTTCTTTGTGATTTCTTTTTGCCCAATGCCAAAGATGTCCCAAGGTGTACACCAGAGTCTTAGCCAGGATTTAGAAACTGGGTGCCCAATATTGGCAATTGTAAAATATCTGTGCGTCCAACTATTTAAGGGGGACTACAATATACTCAGATTTCAACCATAAACATGTATAAATTTATCAAAATTAGGTACGATGTCCATATACAATGTCATGGGAATTATATGGAGGGGAGAAAATTCAATTATATGCTTGAGATTGACATTTTAAGAAAGTCCTCACAAAAGAATTTGGCTGTCCTGAGAGGTGCTTATTAAGTGTTTGGGTGTCAAAAAGACGCCATGGCGTCCTGCTGGCTAAGTCTATCGTGTCCACATCTATGTTTTTGCTGTATTTGTGACAACATGGAGTGTACTGCACAGGTATTTTCGTGGAATTGCACTATGAAGTATTAGTCCAATTACCTGGCGGGGGTGGTCCGTATGGGGGCCTGTCGCCCCAGCTCCCACGCTCGGCGTAGGGCGGCGGCATGTCCGGCGTCCTCCGCTCGCTATCATGGCTATCGCTACCACTGTCGGTGCGCATTCGGCGCAGCGGTGGAGGATGCATTGGAGGCATGCCTTGATTAAAGGATAGCACGACATGTGTTAGGTTAGCTGATGACAATTCTGCATGCACAGACCTTAGCTAGGAGTTTGAAACTGGGAGCTCAAAACTTGACAGTCTTCAAAAATATGGGAGATACATTTTGTCGGGAAAAAGCCTTTTGTCCAGACAACAATGTATGTATGACAAATCTGCTGGCATATGCAAACCTTTGCTAGGAGTTTGAAACTGGGAAGTCAAAATTTGACCCTAAAAATGGGAGATAAATTTTGTCGGGAAAGTGCATTTTGTTCAGACAATGCATGTAGCATCTTTGAGGAATGACGAAATGCCATAGAATTCACAATGGAGTGAATACCTAGACTTGTTTGGACGAATGAAATTTAATTTACTAACCAAAAAATATGGGTTGTTGTGGTTTTCTTTAAGGTGTGGGCATTAAAATGATGCCCTGACAGCTTGCTAAGGTCCTTTGTGCAGCAAGATTGACATTAACCCTTCCAATGCTGAGGCTATTTTCGTCCATAGTACAGGGACGCGAAGATCTTTGAAAACCATCTAAACCCTGTCATGTTGGTATTCATAGGAAAGGTCTCGCTAAGCACTCTCAGATGAGTACCCATGTGCCAGGGTTTCAGTCATTTTTCAGGTTTTTTTGCATCATTTTGTATTGGCCAAATTAGCCACCAGCAGCATAAGGGTTAAAATGACAGAGTTCAAAATGGATGTGTTAAAAGGAACCTGATCATCCTACTCAAAAAGGACTTCAATGAGCAACCACTCAAGCAAAGCAGATGGTAGCTTTTGAACGTAACTTTTCGAGATATCTTCTCCAATGAAAAAAATATCAATCACTCAATAGGATGAATTACAGGTTCGTATCAGAACTCTTCTTGGATCAGATTTTGTAATGTAATTCCTATATCAACATCCCCCTTGAATATGATTGATTATGGGGGAATATTTCTAAAATAAGGCACAGCTACATGGTGGCAAACTGGCATACCTCAGACAAAAGCTTTGATACAAATTCACTTCCGTTTATGCCAAAATACTCATGTGTTAGATTTCCAACAACTTTATATGAACCAATTTTTGTCTGATTTATGTAAGTTTGCCAAGGTTTTTCACTGATAAGGGTTATGATTATGTTATTGTTGAACACTGGGTTATACTCCACCAAGAAACAATACAGGAAATGGAAACATGCAAGGTTAGGACAGGTTTGGTTATTATTGAGAAAGGAAAAGTATTAAATACGTCTACATGTTACAGAGTGAAAAGAATGGTGCTCATTAGTCATGACTGTCCAAGGGTAAAATATACTTTTTTTTTCTTCGTAAGAACAGGTATTGACAGACAAAAATGAAAACTAAATATAATATCATTGCCCCTGTGTGAGGGGAAATTCTGAAGACCTAGGGCAAACACTGGTTAGCAACAGAAAATACTGCCAATACTCTACACACTTAAGAGAATAAAATAAACTTTCAACACAAAACTGCTAACAAAATTGCAAACAGTGAAAAGCTTTCAACACAAAACTGCTAACAAAATTGCAAACAGTGAAAAGCTTTCAACACAAAACTGCTAACAAAATTGCAAACAGTGAAAAGCTTTCAACACAAAACTGCTAACAAAATTGCAAACAGTGAAAAGCATAAATTTGCAAACAAGTCCGAACTCAAAAGAAAAGTAAATTGCCCTTTCCATCCAAGAAAAATGCTGAAACAAACCACATGAAGGAAGCCATGCAATAGGAGAGATAAGTTGTCGGGTCAGGATAGGTCACCCAACCATAGAATAGCTTCAATCATGTTCTCTTTTACAATAGGAAGTGAATGGGATTCGAAAATTGGCATAGGCCTAAAAAAATATTGTTTGTTTCTTTGTAACACCCCAAGAAAAAATAGGGTAGGTAGGTAGGAAAATGTTTATTTTGATAAATATTTTTAGTGATAAATGGTGAGGTCATCGTTGAGCTGTTCATGTTTTTCGTTCGGAATACCATGTTTTTGATTCAAAATGTCATAAAAATATTTTGGGTAGGGCCAAAAACATGAGTAGGTAGGGTAACAGGAAACAAAAATATATTTTTTTAATGCCTTATCAGAAGCTGAAGGTGGAGAAAATAAGACCACTCAGAAAAATCCATCAAATAAACCCATGCTACTTCCAACCAAAGAAAACTTACTTAACCCATTAATACTTAAAAGTTTGTTGAGGAAATGGCATCTGGATCTATGATACTTTTAGCAATACCTTTGGATTTGAAAATGCTTTTACAAAATATTTGAAGAGGAGTTATTAGTGATCTTCTGAATTACATTTCCCCTTTGAATACTCAACTATGACTTAGCCTGCAGGATTTTATCAAAATTGTCAGGTTAGGTCGCCGCGAGCATTAATGGGTTAAATGATAAATGCGAATACCATTACTTAATAAGTCATTATATTTTCAAACGTTTCAAACTATATCTTCATAATATCTTGCTAATGTGAATGTCTGATGTAACTGACATATTGGATCATAGATTTCGAAGACGGCAACAAGATAATTATGTAGATATTTATTAAAAAGAATAGAGGACTTTCAATACACTATAAGGGCTAATATTTCATGGATTAGGGTGCATAGAATCCGTTTTCCCATTCAAAGAATATACCAAACATTGGAAATGACGAGAAATGAAAAATTGAACTACTTAAGTCACTGGACTTATGATGACAGGCAATAATTGTACTACTTCAGTGGTTGAACTTATGATGATGACCAATCAAAATTGAATTACTTCAGTGGTTGGACATGATGACAGTAAATAGAAATTGAACTACTCCATTGGTGTGCCTTACCTCCCATTCCCATGAAGTGTGGTGGCATGCCGCCCCACTGCCGTGGATCAGCACCGTACGGACCGGCCCATGGAGGATGGGGTTGTCCCTGCCGCATACCCTGAGGGGGTCCTTGGGGTGGCTGAGCTTGCTGCTGCTGCTGCTGCTGAGGGGGCCCCTGCTGCGGGGGCTGCTGATGAGGGGGGCCCTGCTGAGGGGGCTGTTGTGGCGGCTGCTGCTGCTGCTGCTGCTGAGGAGGTGGTGGCCCTTGCGACTGCTGTTGTTGCTGCTGCTGGCGCATCATCTGCTCCTGTGCCTGCTTCATGAACCGCGGGGGAACGTTACGGGCGAACTGCTTGGAGAACTGGGGCGCACCACCACCGGTGCCGCCTCCTCCTCCTCCCCCTTCTCTACCCTGTCTCTCACCACCACCACCGCCGCCGCTGTACTTGGCAGCAGCTGGTTCTCTGTCTCCCGCTGCTGGAGGGCCACCGCCGCTATACTTAGGTTGTGGTTCTCTGTCTCCTCTCTCCCTACTAATGCGGTCCTTGTCAGTACTACTCTCACTGGCAGTGCGACTCCTATTATCCTTCTCCTCCCTCTCATCCTCCTTAAAAAGTAAAGAAAAATAGACGTGTAGAACTCCATTATTATGAAATACTTAATAATTACCTCAGAAATATTCCATTTAGGAGAGAAGTACATCAGTTTAACTGGAGTTTACCAGACCAAATACACTTGGTGTGTTACTGAAGGTAGACTTGTACAACTCCATTATTATGAAATACTTAATAATTACCTCAGAAATATTCCATTTAGGAGAGAAGTACATCAGTTTAACAGGAGTTTACCAGACCAAATACACTTAGTGTGTTACTGAAGGTAGACTTGTACAACTCCATTATTATGAAATACTTTACAATTAGAATCTTCTTCATTGAAAACTCTTCAGCACTTCACATTATAGAAGCTGCATTATCTGATTTATGAATGAAACATTGCAATAAAGTAAACAAGAATAGACTTGTAGAACTCCATTATTATGAAATACTTAATAAATTAGAATTTTCTTCACAAAAAAACTCTTCAGCACTTCACAGTATAGAAGCTGCGTTATCAGATTTACGAGTGAGACATTGCAATAAAGATGCAACACAAAAGAGATACCCCCATTTCTGCAGAAATGTTCCATTTAAGAGAGAAGTACATCAGTTAAACATGTTTTGAGTTAACCAACACTTACATGTAGGGTGTTACTGAAGGGTATATTTGAAAACTAGATATTTGTTCTACATGAATACACCATACAATCTCTTAGTGCAAATAATTCAGAGTTCACATTTGAATTGAGTTAATTGAAATAATCAAAAATTTCATTCATACATAAGTATTTCAAGTTACATAGAAGAAATAACCCCAATTAGAATTGCTCTTTTGAATGAACAAGATAGTTATGTATTTATCTGTATGTATTAAGCTGATCTGACCCATTTGATGTTATCTTTCTAGAGAAAACACCATTTTGGAAAAGTTCTCAAGAAATATTTATGAGACCCAGATCACTAGTATTTTGTGAAGTCACGGTCATGTCTGTATTCATTGTAAGAAGAAGTGCTTGAAGACATGGAAATTATCAAAGTAACTCTCAAGCATGTATTGGTTATAGCATCATAGTACAAGTGAAAATAACACCTGAGAGAAGTAAAATGAGTTGCATGAAACCATCCAATAAGAACAAAAGCCAATCCTGAAATAGCAGTATTAGTGAGAACTGGAATGATTTCAGGTATGATCATGTGAGATGCTGCTGTTATAGGTGGCGCCACTACTAGAATAGTAATGATGGTTAGTTCAGTATGATGCAGCAGGAACCAAGAGTGTGATGGCTGGGTGGTGGTAGTAATAGTAGTATAAACCCCAATATAATGATAAGTGTTTCACCCAAGCTGTATAGGCCATAGCAGATAGGAGAATATAATAAACCTAATATGGGTTCCTGACCCTCAACTTTCTTCCCTTTCCTGTATAGATGATGATACAATGGGAGGGAGGATCTGAGAGTCCTATAGAGAGCCCAATGGTGGTGTGTATTCATGGTGGGGAGAGAGGGGTGTGGTAAGAAACGAATAGTGTTGGACCAAGCATGGGTAATGAACCACCACCAGGACCAGGACTATTGGGGGTGTGTGTGTGGAGCGGAGCGGGGAAGAGGAATCTTACCGATTTGACATCCTTATCATCCTTCTTGTGCAGCTTCTCTTCTAAACGCTTCAACTTCTCGTGAGCTGCCGCCTTCCTCTCGGCCTCCATCTTCTTTTCCTCATCCTCGCGTCGCTGCCGAGCGCGCTCCACCGCAGCCGTCATCTCCTCGTTCTGTTGTCGGCGACGCTGGCGCCAAATCTCGTCATCGTCCGCCTCTGACGATTTTCTCTCCCTAGGTGGCGCTGCCGCTGCGGGTGCGGCGGCTGCAGGGACTGGCGCCATGGCGGGTGGCGTCTGCGAAGGAGCGGGTGGTGTACCCGGTGATGGAGGGGTTGGGTAGGGTCGCTGGTTCGGTTGAGGCGGACCCATTCTGAAGGATGGTGGTGGGTATGTCCCTGGGGGTGGTGGACCCCTATGATCAAATGGAACCCTCTGTTGCTGCTGCTGTTGCTGCTGCTGCTGCCACTGACGCTGCTGCAATGAACATAGTTATCTGTACAACTACTGTTCAAGCAGCACTAACAATACAATGTTCTCTAGCACCTATGCCACACCCCCCTTCCTACCCCCAGCATATAGGACTAACTAGAACTAAACCAGGGCATGCACAGATCGATCTCATTGCCAACGTACACAGAGACTACTAACTAACCAAAGGGGTGTTTTCTCACATGTATGATGGTTTCCACCACCAATTACTAGTGGCTAGTCAAGATTTTTATTTCAGCATTGATATGGCTCAAAATCTATGATAAATGAAATTCCAAATTCTCATAGTGATTCATCATTTGAGTGGAACTGCTCTATATTGGCCATCAGAGGGAAAAGTGGGACACTGCTGTGACCTCAAAGAGAGAGGTAAAAAATAAAGGACCACAATTTACGATGAATACTAGGCCTAATAATAGAAAATTTCTGATATAAACGAACCTATCATTTAAACTGGTAGCTATTCCAATACGTATTACTTTAATTTTAGTGCACAAGTACAATAGTGGCTGCTGAAACAACCCCTGATGGCTTGTTTTACATTTCATCTTCTAGAAAAAATAACCAAAAATTCAGTTGATTCAAAAAATAATTATGAAGTGATTTTTTAATGTAAATAATATAACTAAACTTATAGTTTAGGGCTTTCATAAGTAGATACTGATTTATGATTGTTATAGCAATACCCCATTACTATCCTCCGAAAATATGACATCCTATGTTTAATAATTTCCCTCTTTTGGAGACCCATTTCACAACTCCAGCTAAGGCCCAGAAATACAGGATGCAATAGATGATTACTTCTCACTTCAGGATACAGGTAACATCCTAATTTCCACTATAAACTGGCATGGTTCCCAACCCGACCCGTGCTTGAGAGAACATGTCATAGTATTGTTAGCCAACTGCAGCGTGGGAAACTACTATCACTCACTACACACGGTGTCACTCACTACTACGCACATGATTCACAAAGCAGCATGCTATCACCAGTCAGGCCAGCCACTCGGTGACAAGAATGGCTTCACAAACAGTGCTATGCTACAAACAGACCATCACTAAAGGTTCACGACCAAACAGTTGCACTGGTGGTGGGAGTATGACAACTTATTTGTGTATCAAATCTGAAATTAAGGCGATGAATTAGGACCTCTTTTTGGGGGGCTAGTTTAAGTTACCATTATGATAACTTATTTGTAAAATCATGCCAAGAGATAAAGCAATAAGTTAGGGCCTAAGTTTACACTAAAAGAAGAATTGATTTTGTGTTTCGACAATGAAAACATATCTATATGATTATCACTAATTTGTATATCAATTAATCCTGAGTTCATGGAGAAACACCTATTTATGGATCACACCTAAATTTTAGGAAATAAACTAGGACCCAACTGTTCAAGATGAAAGAATTGAATAGAAGTTAACCCGAGGCAAAATAACCTGATGTACAGTATTGCATGGACAGAATGTTGGATACTGGCATGCGAATGGCAAATCCTTAAAGCCAACTCGATTAATTCCACGATAAGATTCGCATTTTCTCAATAATAGAATACCTACTGCTTGGGAAACTTATACAAATGCAAGAAAACATCAAGGCTTTCCTTTATAAAAATAAACCCTTCCCGCGTCTTTATTGTTTTGTTAATCTTGGTGAGTATTCTTGAGGGCGAGTCCCCCCTCCATTTCCCTGTGGACGGTGCTGTCTATGAGAGGATGTTAATGGATAACACAATGATTGAATGGATTATGAGAGATGATCGTGAAGGGAGGTAACAACGTAATGCAACAAACGGTGTTAAAGCATCTCCTCAGGTCTCCTGAAGCCCCATCCGACAATGCCCAGCTCACTGTGTAAAGTGTGTATTGTATTGTACGTTTACTTTACTTTATTTTTATTTTCTTTGAAAGGTAGGATTTCTGGCGTATGTGTTCTGCATCACTGTAAGAGCTTTGCAGATACAGTTCTTTCATTAATTTCAAAAAAAACTTGAACAAAAGTTATTTTTCCTTTGATTAAATGAGTTAAATTAATGTAATCAATAAATTGTTGTCTCATATCTTATGTACTTAACAGATATGTGAGGAACAGACATTAAGAACTGGTATTTCACTAACTGATTTTATGGACAAAATTAGTTGATTCCTGTCATTTTTCAGCATTGCCTTTTCCCCGACTCAAAACGATTGACAAGTGATATTTCACAAAAACTTCTCTCCCATGAGAGTCATCTTAAGTATCATACGATTGAAAGGAGCAGAGCATTGCCGGTGGGGCTGTCAGTAGACCTGTATAGACAGTATAGAATAACGTACCTCGTCTACGGCTGGCGGTCCCCTGTTAAAGTGGGCGTGAGGAGGCTGACCAGGTACAGGACCTGGACCACCGGCGCCCCCTTTAGCCCATGCTTCACGCGACTGAGGCGGACCACGCTCACCCTGAAAACATACAGACAACTTCATCATCAACATGCACAGATATGAGTTCATGTATTTATATAACTTGCACAGATTCCGAAAATTCACAGACATCTTCACTATCACCATGCAGCGGTAGGAATTTACAATATTTTCATACTAGTTTATTTTACATCTTTGTATGAGTTTAAAGGTCCAAGTTTTCATTTGGTATCATGATGGTTATGATATTATTAACTTATTTACAACTATATAAGGCTATTTTTTATTTATGATTTATATCATTACACACCTTGGTGAGGAGACAGCTTTCACTAGTTATTATGACCATAAAGCAGTTTCTATATACTATGAACATGCACGGTTTAGATATTCATACAATTTTATTCCATTCCAGTGGTAATTTGTACTCTAAAGATGGATTTGCATCCTACTAACTGAGCTTCTGCATAAACCTCCTCAATAATCTTATTTCTAGCCTTTCCTTGTCGCATCTTCCTCTACTAGATTCACACATGTGTATATGAACAGTGCGATACTAACCCTTTGCCTCTCATAATCAGGCCTTTCTCTTTCCCTTTCGCTACTACTCTTTTCTCTGTCCTCACTGGAGCGGGAGCGGTTTGAGGGGGATTTGCTTTCCTCTTGGACATCTGAACGTTGAGAGGATTTCCTGCTGCAAACAAATGTTTACATATTTAAACGAACAGATATACAGAATGACTAAATACAAGTATAAGTTAAATCAAATATTACAAATGTTAATCCCCAAACTAGTATTTGTAGTCGCTAGAATCATCTTTATGTTTTATATAAAATAAAATTGTGAAATATTTGCTCAGGAGAAATATGCTATAATCATTAGTATCATGGGATTGACAGATTATCTCTTAACATCATAGCAAACATCACAATAATAATAATAATAATAATAATAATAATAATAACAATAATTATGATAATAATAATAATAACAATGATAATAGTGATAGTAAATATCATCATTATCCTAACAACTTCAGTACTATTCGGATTACTGTTAGTTATATCTCATGTGTATAAATGATAACTGCTTCTACCACTACCACAGCTTGTACTTCTGAACACTTCAAGATATTTTAGCACACAGTGGGGCAGTATGGACCAATCAGAAGCCAGAACACAGTGCGCTAATTCTGATGAAATACTGCAAGAGTAGATTCTGAGATTCCACAAATCCCCATTGTATTACTAAGAGAAGTCACAGTAATTAAACAGGGCAAAAACATTTGGTCAGGCTAGACCAATCAGAAGTCAAAATTGTAGTGGTCACCAAGTCTAAATGTGTTAGAGCACTCTCCTTTCAAACCAACTCGCTTGCGCTCATGGTATAAAAATCATCAAACACTCTTTACACGCTCTTTTAACCTCTAAATCCAACTTACTTGCGATCTTTCCCAGGTGTGTTTCCACCATCCTCCTCGTCACTGAAGACCAGTTTCTCACTGTAGTCTATCTCGCCCTGGGCTGCTGCCCATCCGCCGTCACTCATGTCATGACGGAGGATCTCGTCGAACTCGCGCAGCTCGCGGTCCTTGATGATCGCTGGCCGCTTGACCAGCTCATCACTCCCGTCCACCTTTCTCTGCGGCGCCTGCTGCTGCTGCTGCTGCTGTTGAGGTGGGATGGGGCCACGGAATCTAAATACAACAACACCAGAATGACATTACATGCCAAGTTCGTTATTCATTCATATTTCATATATATTCATAATATTTGTACGTGACTAGGTATTCATAATATCAGATCAGTTTATTTCTCTTGGTTTCCAGTTATGTTATATTATGTTCCATACAGCACGTTGTCTTCACTGTAATAATTGTCACTCCTTAATGGCACATCACTTGATTTGATACTCTGATATTTATAGTTAGATAATTGTACATAATCGGCGAGCAGGATAATAAAAGACTTTGAAAAATAAACAAATGAGAGAATTAACATCACCTCATATAAGTGATATTCTTAATAGATTTATGAACTTAAAACAAATCTTTCCATTTTTGATATTTATAAAACAAGTGAGAGAACTTCATACAAGTAATATTTCCTCATATATGTAGTTGCAAGAATCATCTCATTTCGAAGTTTTGTACAAAATCAAATTGTGAAATATTTGCTCAGGAGAAATATGCTATAATCATTTGTATCATGGGATTGACAGATTATCTCTTGACATCATAGCAAACATCACATTGGGAATAATATGAGATGAATGAACAAATAAATAAAACAATGTACAATATATCAATATGGCTTACCTTTGCTCAGGGTACATGTAAGGAGGTCTTGGCATGCCCGGATGATAGTTGGGTGGATAACCGGGGAAGTTTCCACGATACATGTATGGCGGCATCATCCCGCGGAACTGTGGAGGCATCATCGGACCACCTGGACCCATGGGAGCCATGTGCGGTCCCTGAGGGGGTCCCTGGTTGGAGCCTGGCCTGGGTGGTTGCTGCTGCTGTTGCTGCTGTTGTTGCTGAGTCTGGGATGATGATAAGGGGGCCTCAGGGCCCCCTGTTCCACCACCGGACGTCGGTGTTCCATTCTGTGGTTGATCCTGCTGTGGCGGTGTCTGCTGTTGTTGTTGCGGTTGTTGCATCGCACCACGCCCACCGCCTTCGCGCCAGCTCCCTACATCTGAAACACAACCACAGAACACAATTAATATAGGAACTTAATCTGAGGCGCTAATCAACCAAATTTGTGATATTGGATTTTTCATTCTGAAGAGCCAATATGTAAGGTTAATATTCTAATCAAAAGAATAATAGATATATAGATATATGTTTGAAGGAGGGGATATTCTGCTGTATACAATAATAAGTGTACATAGTTTTCTGGATGATCCATTAAATTAACAATCAGAGAAAATTTGTTAGTTGTCCTTCTAGCTTGGATCATCTGATTAGAAATATCAAATAAATACAATTCTGAAAACATTTGCTCAGGAGAAATTTATGATAATCATAGGTTTCATGGGATTGACAGATTATCTCTTTACATCATAGCAAACATATTTTCACCATTATCATAACTATTATTAATATAGTAGTAGAGGTAGTGGTGGTGGTGGTGGTAGTAGTAGTAGTAGTAGTAGTAGTAGTAGTAGTAGTAGTAGTAGTAGTAGAATAGAAGTAGTAGTTGTAGAATAGAAGTAGTAGTTGTAGTAGTAGTAGCAGCAGTGGTAGTAAAAGAAATAATATCACCATCATCATCACTATCATTAAAGGGGGCTTACTTTGGTAAATTCATCTAATTTGAAATATCAAATAAGTACAATTATGAAAACATTTGCTCAGGAGAAATATATTATAATCATATGTCTCATGGGATTGACAGATTATCTCCTTACATCATAGCAAACATATTTCACCATTATCATAACTATTATTAATATAGCAGTAGTAGAAGTAGGAGTAGAAGTAGTAGTAGTAGTAGTAGTAGTAGTAGTAGTAGTAGTAGTAGTAGTAGTAGTTGTAGTAGTAGAATAGAAGTAGTAGAAGTAGTAGAAGTAGTAGTTGTAGTAGTAGTGGTAGCAGCAGTGGTAGTAGAAGAAATAATAGTACTACTAATAGTACTAGAAGTAGTAGTAGTAGTAATAGCAGCATTATTTCCATCACCCTCATCATCACTATCATTAAAGTACAATTATGAAGACGTTTGCTCAGGAGAAATATATTATAATCATATGTCTCATGGGATTGACAGATTATCTCTTGACATCATAGCAAACAATTATCATTATAATTATCATTAATACTTAAGTTATGGTAGTAGTAGTAGTAGTAGTAGCAATAGTAGTAGTAGTAGTAGCAATAGTAGTAGTAGTAGCAATAGTAGTAGTAGTAGTAGTAGTAGTAGTAGTATTAGTAGTAGTAGTAGTAGTAGTAGTAGTAGTAGTAGTAGTAGTAGTAGTAGTAGTAGCAGCAGTAGTTGTAGTAGTGGTAGTAGTAGGAGTATTGGTAGTGGTAATAGTGGTTGTAGTAGTTGTGGTAGTAGTAGTAGGAGTATTGGTAGTGGTAGTAATAGTTGTAGTAGTAGTAGCGGTAACAGCAGTGGTAGTAGAAGAAATAGTAGTAGTAATAATAGTACTAGAAGTAGTAGTAGTAATAGCAGCATTATTTCCATCACCATCATCATCACTATCATTAAAGGGGGCTTACTTTGGTAAATTCATCTAATTTGAAATATCAAATAAGTACAATTATGAAAACGTTTGCTCAGGAGAAATATATTATAATCATATGTCTCATGGGATTGACAGATTATCTCTTTACTTCATAGCAAACAATTATCATTATAATTATCATTAATACTTTAGTTGTGGTAGAAGCAGTAGTAGCAGTAGTTGTAGAAGTGGTAGTTGTGGTAGTAGTACGAGTATTGGTAGTGGTGGTAGTAGTTGGAGTAGAAGTGGTAGTAGTAGTGGTGGTAGTAGTTGGGAGTAGAAGTGGTGGTAGTAGTAGTAGTAGTAGTAGTAGTAGTAGTAGTAGTAGTAGTAGTAGTAGTAGTGGTAGTAGTAGTAGTAGTAGTAGTAGTAGTATCATCATTATTTTCTACACCATCATCATCACCATTATCAAACTAAGGGCACTTACTTTGTGGTCTTAAACTTGGTCCTGGACCATACTGTGAGTCTTTTTTCTCTTCTTCTTTCTTTGCTATCTGTGGTTGTTGGATCTGCTGTGGCTGCTGCTGTTGCTGTGGTGGTGGTGGCTGTTGCGACTGCGGCGGCTGAGACTGAGGTGGTGGTGTGGATTTTTCTTCGGCACCAGAAGCCAGTTTGGGAAACTCCTCTTGGAAGAATGGTGACTCGTGACTTAAATAACGCCCTTGCCCACTGCCCCCCATTGTAACACTGCTCCATGACTTTGCCCCCACACTGTTGTTGCCCCCTGCTGTAGTAGTACCACTGCTGCTGCTGCTGCCCCCGCTGCTGCTGCTGGTAGTCGTACTGCTGCTGATGATGCCCCCTGGTGTTGGTTGCTGAAACAACAACAAATACATCAATATTTAGTCATTACATCTAGATTTTTGATGATGCCCCCTGGTGTTGGTTGCTGATACAACAAACACATAAATATTTAAAGTCATTACATCTCAGGGCTCGAAATTAAGATTTTATTCCAGGGAGCCCAATCCCATATTCAAAAGCTACTTTTAGGTGTGGCATATAGAAACCAGTACATCTTTGGGCTCTTTGCCGAAGGGAGCCGCAGGACAATTCAAAGGAGCTCTGGACTACCGGCACCCCTTAATTTCGAGCCCTACATCTAGATAACATGTTCATATGCTGTCACTGGAAATTTTACAATTGAGCAACATTTATAAATATTACATCAAAGCATCTAGAAAAGCGCAAGTCATTAAAATATTACTTCTATAATACCTCCAAATGCATGTCACAGAAATGTTTGAAAGAATTAGAACATAGTGTTCTACAAACCATCCACCATTATGTTTGAAAACCACATCTTAAGCATGTGGTACCTTCGAAATTATTGAAATTCAACAAAGATGCTGGATAGAATAATGGCCTTACTTTGAGTAAGGATACTGCTATCCAGAATCAACATAGGTTAATAATGCTGAACCTTCTGAGCTCAAGGACTTGTCTATAATCAGGGTGTTTAACAATAGAATGATTTCCACCCTAAGGCATCTGACCTGGCTGGCCTAAAAACAGACCTTGGGGCAAGTAGGCAGATGCATCCCCTAAGAGACCAGGTGCAGCGTGCAACATAATAAATTGCACCGCTGCAAGTGAATTGGGCAAAAAATGGCAACGAGGCAAGCAGAACAAGCCCCAAACTTTCACTGCCCAGAAAGTAATGTTTTTGGGCAGAGTTCTCACAATGCAACTCACTTTTGTTACACAGAGGGGCTGGGCAAGTGGAAGAGCAAGTGGGGCAAGTTAACTGTAGGGGCAGCTTCCCCCTGCTCAAAAAAGTAATGTTTTGGAACCTGTTGCTAACCTATGGTCTAATAAATATGCAAATAAGGCACCAATAAAATCAGCAGATAGTCAGATACCCCAGCAACTCTCCCCTTTTTTGAGAATGTAATGATTAGTGCTCGGACTTGGTTGGAAATTTTTCTTTTCAATATATCGTCCCAGATATTTTTGGGGTTTGCTATCAATAATCATGATGATTATCGATAGCACAACTATCGTGACGCAACGATCAATTCGGCGATTTTCCGATATATCGTCCGAGCACGAGTAATGATCATTGTGATTTCTGTCAAGGAAGTAGTTTATTCTACTCATATGTATGTCAGACTACCAGGTGTTGTTGAGGGGTCAGGTGGCAGCACTGGAGAGACAGGTCACATGTGTGACACAGGCTGTTACCACAAGTCTTGGGACCTCCACAGCAGATGTGACATACTAGCTGATGAAAAATGCACTCGCAGCATCTCCTGTCATGTTGTGACTGCCAGGCTGTCTTAAGATATACCGCTAATTAAATAGTTGGCGAGAACAAGAAACATGTTTCATTTCAGCATTTCCTTTATTATTGCTAACCTAATGGATTTCTTGTTAAGAAATGTGGTGCTGTGAGATCTAGTGAAAGTAATTCTTACATTCAGATCAGTGTCTTAGCCAGGATTTAGAAACTGGGTGCCTAAAATTGGCAGTTGTAAAATTTTTGGGCGTCCAAATTTTTAAGGGGGATCACAATATACTCATATTTCAACCATAAACATGTATAAATTCATCAAAATAAGGCATGATATCATTAAACAATGTCATGGGAATTATGAGGAGATGAAAACATTCAATTATAAGCTTGAGATTTTTAGAAATTCCACATTAAAAAATGTGGGTGTCCTGAGGGGTTCTTTCTGAGGGTTTGGGTGTCCAAAAAGGCAGCCAGACGCCCTGCTGGCTAAGACCATGATTCAGATCATTTAGTGAAGTATTAATAATACCAAACATCGCCCTAACAGATAGCAAATCACACCCACAATATAGGAGTTAATACATAGGTGTATTTACTTCAATATTGCAGGTGTTCCTTAAGATATCTCCAAGGAGTTCCTTGAAGTTTACATTTCAAGATATTACTCGCTAAAAAATGTGTGTGTCCTGAGGAGTGATTTCTGAGGACTTGGTTGTCCAAATGACACCCAGACCCCCTGCTGGCTACAAATGTTCCTAACACATGCTTTGTTTTGTGCCTTACTTTGAGTTGTTGTTGTGTTTGCCCCTGTTGCTGCTGCTGCTGCTGCTGCGATGGTGGAGTTGTAGCCGGCAGCTGCTGCGACGATTGCGGCTGACTTCCACCATCCGCTTTCTCCTTCTCCTTCGTGCCCCATCCTGAAAGCAGAGTGTGTACATGTAATACAGCAATAACAGCATGCAGATATTAAAACCAGAATTTCCTCCAATTTCAAGTGTTTTTGAACATTCTTTAAGGATAAGGTGGTACAAAAATGACAAATTTGAATTATAATTGGCCTTATAATTATTGTTATCCTTAAACAAGAGGATTTCCTCCAATTTCAAGAGTTTTTAAACATTCTTTTAGGATATGGTGGTACGCAAATGACAAATTACTATCATAATTGGTGTTAAATGATTGTTATTCTCATCATTTTATCACATTATCATTATCGTCATCATTATTACTGTTTCATAATTGTCATAATATGCTCTAATTATGTATTTGGACATGTTAAAATGACCTTTCATATTGAAAAATATAAGGTCAAATCAATCAAAACCTCTTTAAGTCCAGAACATTGCTTTGAACAGAAAACAAATCAAACCGATCATATTTGAGTTTAGTTTTGCTGTTGTAATATTCAATTTATCTATTTCTTTTATCTTTACATGTTAGTGAGTCTAGAAGAAAAAGAGGGGATAACATTCTATAGGCTGCGCTTGTCAGGCCATTATCTCTACTATGAAATTAGCTGAGGCTAGAGTCAGCAAAGGTATTAAAGGTACACACCTGATCCTCCCGTAGGTACAAGAGTGATATTCGGATCGTTCCCAAGATTCTCGCTCTTCAAACTAGGTAAATTAGCGGGTGGCGGCATGCGCCGAGCACTGACCACTTTACCCAAACTTTGTAGTCCATGTTGTCTAGTAACTGGAAGAAATGAAACAGATTCAAATGATATTCAATTTGACATTTACAGCTAATTCAAGCTAACAATGAGCGATAGTACAAGTTCAGGAGTATAGTCCATTCACTCTGCACAAAAGATTGATAGACCCGACAGGTGGACGTGTGACCTCTACATGTCCACTTGTAAAGTAGACAGATGGGTTTTGCCAGTAGACAAGTAGGTTTTCAGGGTCACAGAGTAGGGAGGCTCCCCAGGGGTATCATATCTCAAGAACCACAATCTCTACATCTTATTTTAGACTACTAGTGTCCCATATACCAATTGCCCCTTTAGCTCCCCGCATGTTCCACTTCACCACACTCAGAGACTGCTAACCACAAACTGACCCAGATTTCCAGAAGTGGACAGGTGGGTTTGGCCTGAACATCTATAGAAATCAAACCTGATCTTACAGGCACACAGTTGAAACTTACAAACCCATTCGCTTTGCTCATTGTTAGCTTGAATTAGCTATAATGGAGACACAGATTTTGAGAACATATGCTACATAACAGTATGATTGCTGACATTTCTATTTAGTTTTTTTAGCAAAAAAGAACTCATTGTCTATTCATATACCAGTGCTGAAAACAGTTTGCTAAGCCTTGGTGGTCAAACGATCCATCAAAATGAATAGTCTGATGGTCCACCAGAAAAATTAGGGGCCCATATCACTTTGATAACCAAAATGGTAGCCAACAGCCATTTCATAACTGAACATTCATGGTTAATTGTGCTAAATGTATGAATTGTGACAGTTATAATTTAATGTAAATGAAATGCGAAACTGGATTTGATGCTTACTAAATTAATGTGGTCAGAATAGTTAGCAGACTTTCTGGGCAAGTAAACATAAAATTTTATTAGCCCATTCAAATTTTGGTAGAAACGGACCAGTGGGCTACTGTCTATTTTCACCACCGATATACTTTTTTGCAAGTATAACTTAGAACATATATTTAGGTATATATATTAAAGGAATTTGAAAATCTTTCTCTTTAAACCATTTGATGTCATCTTAATGTAGGTCCAGACACTGAAAATGTGTAGGAGGTACAGTTGCTGGCCTAACTGAAAGATTTTTAATAAAACAATCAAGACTTATCAAACATGTTACCTTTAAATGCAACAAATTAAAATCAGTGTGACTGTCAAAATTTTTAATGAGTTGAATTCCTTAAACTTCGCAAATAATTAGCAGCAAAAACAAATCAAATATTTCATGCTTACCTGTAGACTTTTGAGTCTCTGCACTTTTCCCTTTGTATATGTTATTTATATTTATCGATGTGAACTTTCCCTTGCTTTTCTCCCCTTTACTGCCTAGCCCCGAGAGCGCGGACATTGTGCCGAGGAGATCATTGACTTTTCTGCTCGCTTACCCTATTGAACGGTCCGTTTAACTGAAGAAACAAGCAAAAACATGTTGAGTAAAAAGCTAGCACATCAATTGTCAATAAATCAATCAATAGCATATCAAAATGACAAATACATGTATTTATGAAATATCTCAAGTACGAAGAGCAGGGCCTTTAACATCAGGGTGTCAGCCTGTCAGGGTAAGTACTCACATTATGACACCCAAGCCCAAAACATATTCACACCAAGACACTCACTTTTTTTAAACGAATCACAAAAATTCAAGCTAATAAATTAATATTTTCATCAGAACAGGTCCAATGACATTGCATATATAATCAATACATATTTGTGGTTGCTAGATGTATTGTAGACTCCATGGTCTTAGCCAGCAGGGCGTCTGGCTGCCTTTTTGGACACCCTAACCCTCAAAAAGAACCCCTCAGGACACCCAAATCTTTTTGTGTGGAATTTCTAAAAATCTCAATCTCAAACTTATAATTGATTTTTTTCATCGGTCTCCTTATAATACCCATGACATTGTCACATGATATCATGCCTTATTTTGATGAATTTATACATGTTTATGGTTGAAATATTAGTACATTGAGATCCCCCTTCAAAATTTGGATGCCCAAAAATTTTACAACTGCCAATTTTAGGCACCCAGTTTCTAAATCCTGGCTAAGACACTGGTAGGCTCCCTTGAGCGATAGGTTGTCCAAAATATTACAAAAGCATGTATTAGGCACAATTCTAAATCCTAGCTAAGACCTTCCTCATTCAAAGCTCCCTTATTCATTGATATTATCCAATAAACTTAAGCAATATAGAGCAATAGGGCAACTTACTCACTTGCGAAAAGCCAACTTGAGTCATAACAAGCTTTAGAAAGGATTTGACGGTGTACGTTATTTAAAGCCCTGTTCGGGACTTAGTCAGGATCTGTCTTTTAGACTGGCAGTTTCCTAAAAAAAACTTCTTTTTGGACACTCACAGCAAAAATCTCTATGGAGAATATTCAATTCTGATTTTAGTGACCCAGTAAAAACCAAAAATTTTCCTGACAAACCATTCTCCATGACATGGCTCATGATGGCTGAAGTTTAAGTCGCCCTTTTTGGCACAAAAGGTTTTGAAATGTAGTTGGTATAAGGATTTGAAGTAACCGAGTAGTTGATTTTGAATGAGCAGACATTTAGGAATTGCTGTTTTATACAGGCATTTTAAAAATCATGCCTACAACGGTACAACCCACCTCTGTTCTTATGTAACCTATTAACCCATTTACACTCAGAGCAGCCAAAAGAGGCCTGACAATTTTTGCAATTTTAACTACAAAAGCAATTTGAACATATTGATATTTCGGGGTTTCTACTAATTTCCTAGGCATTGTATTACTCCTTCAGTCCTTCCGGCATAGAAGATACACTAGGAGAACATTATATTGGCCAACACTTTTTTCTAGGAAATAAATACCAAGTGCCTGGATTCTTGTATCTACAACCAGCTGCATAGGAAAACAATGCCAATAGACATACTGCCTTCTTCAGGACATTGAGTCTGTACCATACACAAACATACACATACAGGAAGAGTTATCGCCTACCAAAATAGCCAACTAATAATAATTCAAGCTTAGGAGTAGACCAGCCCAAAATAATGCTCCTCTTCTCAAGAGAAGAGTTACTGATACCCAACAACAAAACAAAGCTTTGTCAGGGCTCAAAATTAAGAGTTTACCCAATTGCATCTTCTAAAGCTACCTAGACAGGGTTCGAAATTAAGATTGTATCCAAGGAGCCCAATTGCATCATCTAAAGCTACCTAGAGATATTTTGTATAGAAACAAGTACATCTTAGGGCTCCCTGCAGAAATTTGAGGGAGCCCCAGGAGAATTCAAGGGAACCCCCAGCTCCCGACAACCCCTAATTTCGAGCCCTGCTTGTTCATTTTTAAGTCTCAATCAATTTGCACTTGGATTTTAAGGACAGTTCTGTCTGTCTAAGCAGTGACATCACATCCTGTTCAGGGAATCTGAAGTGCATTCTTTTCGTTGTTGTTGCATAATAGGATCTTGTAACCTGATGTTATCTTTACTTGCCTGTGAGCTATGCTGGCATTCTGCTCTCAGAAGCGTATGACCTGAAAACTGGGTCAGCTCAGAAATAAACACAAGAAGATCAGCACTACATCATGCAGCAGAGAGGGTTTCATGTTTCGTGTTACGCTCATGGCTTTGTCCTCAAATACTCCCATTAAGAGGATATACCCCACCTCAGGTCAGCTCTTACTCACAGCTTGTGTACAAAGAAGTACTGCTTGCTGTGGTTTCTCTAGCTCAAGATCAATGCAGCATGTAGCTAGGAATGTGGATATCTGTCTTCATATAAATCCATTTGTGTAATTGTACAAGACCTTTCCCAATCTAAATATATAATATAATGGGAACTATATTGAAGTGGAAAAACTTCAATCGTGTTTGAAATAGACACTTCAATAAATTACTCACAAAAATATTTGTGTGTCCTTAGGGGTGAATTTTGCAGGTTAGGGTGTCGAAATGACGCCCAGATGCCCTGCTGGCTAAGACTATGCCAGAAACCCTGCTGTTATGACAATATCTGAAGCACATATGTAAGTAACGAATTAATTATGCAACGAAGTAAACAGTGTACCTAGTACCCAATAACAATCGGTAATCAACCGGTGACACAGACAAAGGCTTTATTAGTACAAACAGCTTTGAAACAATGAAAGCACAACTAACTAGGGAGTTGGACAAATTACAGGCCAAATAATAGGACAAATGAGATTACCCTCTTGATTTGGCTTGTTTAACAGCACAAATCATCTAGATTGTTCACAGCCAATGACAAGCATGCATATTTGGTTGACTGATCACTTATATTAACAAGCAATATTGTTGTATAGGGCACAGAGTCTTTAACCTAGCAATCAAGTGTTCATGAATAACAGGGTCCTAACGAACAGGGGGTCATCATGTCATGATTTAGACGCCAAATCCTTAAAAGTCACAAATTTCAGAGTTTCTGAAAATTCTCAATTTCATGGGATTAATTCTTAATTCTCACTAGATATGACATTTCTAGAAAATTATAGGTATCTTATCAAAATACTAAATAAATGTTTATAGATGAATTACTAAATGTTAATGGTTGTAGGCTGAATGGTCTACATTGTAAAATAGGACTCGAAAGCCTAAAGCAGTGCAGTCTTCACCGCTAAGACTTATTATTGTTAGGCTGAAGACCACTCAGTTTAGTATGGCTCAGCTGGAAATAGCATCTTATTTCTGGAACCAACTGGGCTGTGTACTAACACTTCAAACTGTAAAATCCAACATTTGAATGTCAGTATTTGCCTGCAAATTATGTATTTCTTCTCCTCTGGGATAATGAAAAGCTAGGAACCAGTGTCTTAGCCACAATTTAGAAACTGAGTGGTCAAAATTGGCACTCGAAAGCATATTTTCTCGGACAAGCTTGGATGCCAGACCACAAAACTTGCAGACATTCTCGAAGTAAACATGAAATATGTACACTATACAGTACTTGCCCAGTGGGCAAGCAAGATACAGTTTTCACTTGCCCTTTTGCTACAAATTCTACTTGCCTAGGGCAAGCAATTATGTCGAGCCCTGTATTCTTCTGATGCTTGGAGGGAACACCACAACAATTCTGAGATGCTTGAGCTTACCTTCTTCAGCGGATATTAAGCCCTGAACTGACTTGACACTGGTGTGTTATGCTACTGATATTTGACTTGAGTGTGACCTCTTTGTTCAAGGCAGCTTCGGCTACCTTGCTTTGGTTTATTTTGAGCCTGAGACTGATAGTGCACAACAATGTGTGGCACAGGAAATGAAATGATAACAAAGATAAATACAGGAATGAATGACATCAAGTAAATATCTTATCTAGAACCTTTGGATGATAGCGCTTATAAGCCCCATGCAAATAGTCTATAACTATGTCCAGGACAGCCATCCCTCTCATTGGATTATAATTTTCATGTACATGTATAGAATTAAGACAAGGGCATGGAGGACTGGATTTTTATTTCATCTACTGATAATTAATTTTGATTTATATTATGGTGCGTCCTGTGAATACTGAATAGTTAACTTTTTTTTTTAATTTTCGCACACATTCTCCTTATTTCAAAATAATAGATGCTACTTTATATACGAAGAATTATAGCCCTTCTGTGGGATTGGCAGGAATTCAAGTACTTCACAATTCACACCCTCTTCTTGGGGCTTTAAAGTGGAGAGGACTGGCAACCAAAAAAAAATTGAAAGTAAACCTCTGACATGTAAAACACAAATATATGCATTATGCAAGCTCTTCTTCAAAGTTAACTAGCAGCTAGTTACTATGTAGATTGTGTTCAGTGGGGATCCATGATGGGAGCTGCCAGGTCATTAGCACACCATCTGTTTCCCCTAACACATTGCATCACCACCATAACACACTGCCTTTGTCTAGCACAGCAGACACAAAGGCTGGAGTTGACATCCCACAGCACAGCACCGTGTAATCAATAACAAAGAGAAGATGACAGCACATAAGCAAAATGTTTGCTTTACTGGTAAAATAGATACAAGCTGGAGATCTATCTGCTCTTACTGCATGAAATAGGAGACAAGACCAAAGATAATGAAACCTGGTTTTCTTTTTAAAATACATGTGTATCAGTTAAGACTCAGAGTGAAATGATTTTAGAGGAAAACTTATGACACACATCCTGATGATATAGGTTGACTATTTCCATAGCTTTCGTTTCGCCATCCCCAATTTTTCTACACCTACAGGCTTGTCCTGTGTATGGGTGTGGGTAATTACACAATAGTATATTTCATCATTTAGTGCTTATTGATTACTAATAAGGTTGAGTGATAAAACCACCCACATATATGATAAAGGAGCAGCCATAGTGTTATGTTGTAATAACGGTAGTGACTAAGGCGATACTATGTAGGTCATTCCCATTTCCCACACTAGATAACAACCTCTATTTGGAAACAAGGAAATGACAAATCAATGGTCCAGGGAAACACCACACCTTTATAGCAAAAGTTGATGTTCCTAATCCTTCAACTGTCCATACCAAAGAAATATAACTAATTAACTATACATTTTATAAACATTGGTGAGAATGGTGTTATACTAGTCTCCCTCCCAGCCTCAGAGAAAATTGGACACCAATGTTCATGGTTTCTAACTTTCGACATCCAAAACTTCTCTAATTCTGGCTTGGGACCAGTGGAGAAGTGTAAGACCAATTCTAAACACTAAAGCTAGCACCAAATGGCATTGAAACCAAGAGGTAGCGAGTGCAACTCACCCAGGATTGATTGACCTAGTATACAGCAGATGTCTACATAGGCGACGAAGGTTGATATTGATTGGGACAACAAAACAAACAAATATGTTAAACATACTGGCACAAAAAAATCACCCATGAACTAGTCACTAGTGCCAGATAAGTCTAGACTTGTAAGAAATGACCCTTGAGTATTGGCTTTCCTCTTCATGAGTCCATAATCCAAAATGTGAAGCCATAACAAGTGGACATATCAGTTGTTCTTCAAACCATCATAACATCATTTCAACCTTAAATCAGAGAGGTATATCCAAACAGATGTCATAAATATGAGGTAGAAGCCAATGGTATATATAAATATATATATATATATATATAAATAGGAAGTGGCTGCGTAGCCGGCTGACCGGCTATGCAGCCCCGGGGGCTGCGTAGCCGGCCAGCCGGCTATGCAGCCTATGCTTCAGCATTTGGCTGCATAGCCGGAATATTATCAATGTGTATAGTACCAGACATGGGGTAATAAGTAATAGGTAATAGAAAAGTAATAGGTAACAGACCGAATTTCAAAGTAGTAGCATGTAATAAGTAATAGACAGTCAAAATCTTTAAGTACAAGTAATTGTAATAGACTGATCCAAAAAGTAATTTTCTGTTATGTACATTTCTATTAATTAGCCAATTTATGACCAACAAATCATCTGTAAAAACAATCACTTTTCCATATTCATGACTGTTTATGACTAATTTTTGTCACTCCTTGTCTCAAATGGCTTGAATTTGAAGGATTGATAATAAGTCAGCGAAAAGGTTTTGTGAATCATCTGAAAGGCAGTAGAATTTTTTTCACTGCATCCCCTAAACTTAGAGTACTTAATGTTCTTACTGCCAATGTCTAGTACTTAAATCTAGGTCAGCTAGAGGCCAAGGAAAGTTAATTTAATTGCAATTTGGTAAAGATTACCATAACTGCCATCAGGTGTACCCATGAGAACAAGAAGGCACTCTGATTAGCTGCCCATCCTTATTCTCACTACCTTCCATAAGATGAGTATAGATGCCTTGCCCACAGGGTTTAGACAGCAGGGTGAAAAAATACATTTTCTTTATATACATACTACAGTATACATAAAGAAAAGAATATGTATTTCTTTATTGGTAATAGAAAGTTCATTGTTCAAACAAGTACAATATATTTTAAAAAGTGAGCCATATGTGCACTTTTTGAGTGATCGAGCTTTATGATGCTGGAGGCTAATTTGGTCATTAGCGATATTTTCTCATCTTTTATCGATGATTTTGTAATGAACAAATTAGTCACCAGCATCATACGGCATAATCACTCAGTTCAAACCACCAATGCCTATTTTGTGGCCCATTATTAGTCTTGAATACTAAAATCAACTACACCCTGCCACTCAGGCTCAACATGGCACTACCAAATCGCACTCCACCTTCTTTGCTCAATTTTCTTACAGGTTTGGTATTAAATGCACTATACACATTGATAATATTCCGGCTATGCAGCCAAATGCTGAAGGATAGGCTGCATAGCCGGCTGGCCGGCTACGCAGCCCCCGGGGCTGCATAGCCGGTCAGCCGGCTACGCAGCCACTTCCATATAAATATATATATACACACATGTAGTTTATCATTAGCGCACTGCTATGGTAACACATTGGCATAGGTTGAAAGTTCCCCCACAAAGTATGCGTGGTGCCAGAACAATTAAGTCCTAGTTTCTTAACCTTGATGGTACAAAAAAACATTGGACATTAATGAGTACACTACAGGTATACTGAAGCTGTAGCATTGATGCAAGAACTAAGCAAACAGTTGGAGGCTGTTTAAACATTACATCATAAAGGGAGGGGGAGTGGCACTCTTTGATCAGAACAGCAAAAGGTAAGCCATTATATAACTACGTTATCCTAACTTTTGGCAAAGCATGATACTTCTATGTTATTTAGTAGACTCCCTACAACATCAAGGATTTGGAAAATTACTATGAGATGCATTAAGTGACGGGTGAACTCAGTCAGTACACTCATAATAAATAACCCACGCCTGCTGTTGTGCTGCGCTTCCGGGGAACTCTCTAAGTGCAATGGGTACTTCCCTTCCTTCCCAAGTGCAATCGGCCTCATTCCATTCTAGTTTTATACACAAAGGCGTTGTTTTGAATTCCCTTGTGTACTATATTCGTCTTGACGGGAGATTGTTGGGTTGCTATGATATATAACTACGAGAGCTATTCTTTTCTGGTGTGCTACTAAATTATTTAGAAGCCGAAGCTAAAAACTGCATGCGCGTCAACTTGCCGGGGATAATGTTGAGAAAAAATGTTGCTATGCGTGCTATTCTTCCTAAGCAATCGGACACCACAATTCTAAACCATAACACCAATTATGTATAACTAAGATCCTGGTACCAATTCAATTAGTTTACTATTCTAAACAGTTGCTAAATGATTAGGAATATATATTTAGAAGACTAAATAATCGTATTCCACTGGCACTGCTTTTTATGATTGTGGACGATCCGAGATACGAGAAAACAACAAAACGGTACCATTTCACTCGATGCATAGGCTATTATTTACATAATTGGAAACTACATGTAACATTTATTTAATAAATTTACATTCACCGTTATATGCACAAAACTATTAGACCGGTTATTACTTAATCCTGTCCTTAGGCACTCTCTGTCAAGAGACGCGACTCGCTTAGTTACGTTTCTCCTAGACAGAAATAAAACCACTGCATATGAAGATCGAAATGAATATTTACAAAAATGCAGTCACTAATTTTCTAGAATTGATCGTTGTGAACAGTCCCAGCATGATTTCATTATCCCACACGCGCCGTAAATAAACCGTGACAGGTCATCAGAAGCCGACAATGTAGCGTCGGTGTTACGGAAAACCAAAGATCGTCATGACCCCCTCTCGGTTTAAAGCTCCAAATAAACACATCAGGATAGAAACTCGGTACTCACTTCGGTCCGTTCCTTTGGGTTATGTTCTTAGACCAATATAAATTGGTAAAATGTGTGTTTATAACACGGATGGCGACAGATCTTTCTCAGATGGTTCGATGGTTATGAACCAAAAGTTGGCTTCCAAAATGGCGAACAACGACAAACTTCTCGATCGTCTAATATGCAAATGACTCTTTAACCGAGTGATGTCATCACCCACAATGCATTGCGCGGCAAAGGTGCTCGTTCCCCATATCGCCAAAAGAGGGCGATAGCATTCAGTACCGAATGCCTGTTCAACGAAGCCACAACAACTTTTATCCCAGACTCATTTTTTTTTATCCAATCTTAGACACACCATCAGAAGTGAATTGGAATAGGGCATCTAAATGGCGTATTGAAATTTTGTGAATATTAGATGATTATGAGATCTTTTTACGTGTTGTGGGGTTAATTTCTTTGGTACAGTTTTTCCCCCAACCCTGTTTTTCTTTGGGAAATTCGCTTACACAAAATATATAGGTCTTCTGATGAGCAATGCATTGAGCACAAACATACCTCACAACAGGATGTACCATTTTAAAGCAAAAACACCGAGAAACAAATCTGTTGAAGGTTGATACCCAAAATTGCATGTTCGAAGTGACCATGTTTTAGTACGACGGACCTGAGAGAAGTAGACATGTATTTCTCTGGACGGACCAAGGGTGAAGGGCAAATAAAAAAACATTATTTTCACTATCCGTTTTTTGGGTAGAGAAAATGATTTTTTTTAAATATATTTTCACAACCTTTTTATGGGGGGGGGGGGGAGGAGAAAATGTGAAAACTTTATTTTCACGACCGTTTTTGATGAGAGAAAATAATAAAGCTTTTTATTTTCACGACCGTACTTTCAGCAGCGAAAATACTTTATTTTGTCCCGGCCACACTAGAGGAAGGGTGAATAAAACTCTTTTTTTCCCAACCGCAATGATCGGTTGCCGTTCTCACTTTCCTATAGGGCAGCTATCATTTTATCAAATAGCAAAATGTCGCTGGCTGCTGAGGAAGGTTGAACAAGTAAGAAAGTACAATTTTGACAATTCAGGCTATACAAAGTGTTAATTGCGTAAAAGATCTCAACATCATTGAAGTGTACTCACAGCAGGATATACGATTGTTTGAGTAAAAAACTTAAAGATATGCATCGTGTTTTGAAACGGAGCTCCTTTTATACTCACAATTATGGGTTTCAGGGACCTTCAAAAGAAGTCTAGATTGGACAAACCATCTATATATACTTGAGCCATTTCGAGCAATTCGAAATTGGTGGAAGGGACAAAAACATGTCCTGCTCGTGTGCCCGGGAGCTTCTATAATCAGGGGCGGATCTAGGATTTCATAAGAAAGGGGGGGGGGGGGGTGTAGGGGGGGCACATTTTAAATAAGTTCTGTCTTTTCAGTCACCAGAAAACGGTCGTGAAGATAAAGCTTTTTATTTTCTCTCCCCCCAAAAAGATGAAAACAAAAACCTTTTTTTATTTTCTACCGCCCCCCCCCCCCCCCCCCCACCAAAAAAAAAACGGTCTTGATAATAGAGTTTACAATCTACTCTCCCGGTGAAAAAAAATTCTCCCCCCCCCCCCCCCCCCACACGAAAAGGTCGTGAGAATAAAGTTTTTTATTTGTTCTTCCACGCTTGGTCCATCGAAGCATCGTATCGTACGGTATGGTTATTGACGGTAACTTATGAAATACAAAACAAAGAAATAAAGAAACAAAATAAAGAAACTGAACAAAACTAAGATTAGAAATTAAACATAGGCTATTCGAGGATTTACACTCTAAATAATATGATATTCTATATGATATACAAAAAATGTCATGATCAACAAAATAGAAATGACTAATGTATATTTAAGTGAGCTATTATGAAAATTGACTATGATTCATTATGTTTCCAAAGGTTTTGACTAGCCAGCTTGACAGCAGCCACACACACACATACACACACCCATATATGAATTGAATATATATATATATATATATATATATATATATATA
>OZ012695.1:24084831-24086374 GCA_963942565.1 Maea johnstoni | reverse complement strand
TAAACAGTATGATAAAAAGGAGAAAAGCAGCGTAGACAATTTAGAGTCGTGTTGATTTGGCGGACGAGGACTGCTTAATAATACGCTAATATCAATCGCAGGACACGACAGATCGGCGCTAGTATTGACATACATGTCGCGCTGCTTAAAAAATACATCCGGTTTCCATGACAACATCATTGAATCACATGACTTCCTGGTTGAGCGATGTAACCCAGAAAAACCTCATTTAGACTCGCATGATGATATACCAAAACTGTGTCACGCTCACACAGATGTATATACTAGTAGTTATAACGCCATTTCTAGAACGACTTGAAGGGGCTGCACTAGTGTTAGAATGGCGTTATTTGTCTGTGATATCCTTCTCATCTTCAGTTTTGCCAGTGAGTACTGGGTCGTCTCATACTATGCCGGAAAACAGGTGACCAAAAGGGGACTGTGGACACAATGTGATAGGGAGAAATGTGTCAGGAATACGTGGTCAGATCAGAGTGAGTATCAAGGGAGAAATAGCAACAAACTGCGATTGCTGTATACATGTATATATGTACAGTGCCGACATTTAATTCCTGCACTAAATGCGTGGGCCACCCGGGCATAATACACGACAACATGCCCGATTGCCACCCAGTTTCCTGGCCAAGGATGCATGAATGACCTCACAACTGTACGTGCTTTCAATCACGAGCTACGCGGGTCATTGTTGTGCTTTGCTTATTTTATTTGACATGTTATGCATGGGCGTTTGTACAACCAGGCACTTACCGTCGTCCGGTCGACTGGTGCAGGAATTAGATATCTGCACTGTAGTTTCCCTTCTCTCTTTGCCCTGCTGGTTACTGTAGTCTACAGTATGGAAGGCCAATGTGGACAAAAAGAGCATTTCTTAATATTAATAAATGATTTCTTGATATTAATAAATGATTTTCTAATATTGATAAATGATTTCTTAATATTAATAAATGGCATGATTTCTTAATATTAATAAATCATTTCTTAATATTAATAAATATTTATTAATATTATGAAATCATTTATTAATATTATGAAATCATTTATTAATATTATGAAATCATTTATTAATATTAGAAAATGCTCTTTTTGTCCATGTTGGCCTTCCATACTACAGTGTAGAGTTGGTCACTAACAATTTACTCGCATATCCCAGAACTACAGGTTTGTCCCGTTGGGTGAATGTGAAGATAGTCACTAGCAATGTATTCGCATATCCCAAACCACAGGTTTTGCCATTTTGGTTACTGTAAAGATAGGCACTAGCAATTTACTCGCATATCCCAAACCACAGGTTTTGCCATTTTGGTTACTGTAAAGATAGGCACTAGCAATTTACTCGCACATCCCAAACCACAGTCTTTGTTCTTTTGGTTACGATGGAGATAGTCACTAGCAACTTAATGTGTCTTGTGGGGTTAATTTGTGAATATAGGGTAATTTTGAGATTTTAACATGTTTTAGAGCTTACACCGGCATCCTCATAATCAAAGCAATTGTGACTGTTTGGACCATCACTTGGCAAACC
>OZ012695.1:23877331-24079831 GCA_963942565.1 Maea johnstoni | reverse complement strand
CAATTCTTTATAAAATCCAGATGGTGATGTTTAAGTATAATCTCAATAATTCTCAGCATTTCCACTTTGGTGAGAACAAATCTTTTTGTCCCTCATATTTTTATACAGTACATCATTACCCATTCTAATCATTCTTATGACATTTCAATTTGTTGAATGAAGATGTATTCTGTTTATAGCCTATCACTTTATCGAGTTACTGCATCAAACCAAAATCCCGTTGCTTCCCTGTATATGAATGCCAAAGCACAAATATATGGCAGAAGCTCAGTGTACATGGTAGATGAAAAAAAAAGACTGCTAGGACTGCTTTTTTAGCACATATCTTTTCGTTTTAGGTATTTTTCTTTGTAGTTCTGATTTTTTTCATTTTCGACGTTTTTCCAGTCTTGCAATATATATATATATATATATATATATATATATATATATATATATATATATATATATATATATATATATATATATATATATATATATATATATATATATATATATATATATATATATATTTCTTGGCATCGTTGCGAAGAGTGGGAATAAACAAATGAAGAGAAATATGTGGTGTATTTCCATTTCATTCGAATATTTGTATTGGATATTTGTATTGAATATCTGTATTGAAGGACAAGGCTTCGATCATGTTTGAATAAAGTTCCTTTTACCGATCTCTTCTTGAGTCTGGTTTTGACCAATGTTGCTGGTACATTTTGAGGTGATATGGTATTTCTCTCGTAGATGCCTAAATCAAGTTTATCATCAGTGCACATATATGCCCCAAAAATAGTCTTTGAATGTTACTCACGCCCTGCGTGCATTTAGAATATTGATCAACATCACTCAAAGTATATGTGTACCAAGTCTCGCGCTTTTTACACAAAGTGCACAATTTTTGTTTTTGCCGCGCCGCTAACATATATGCTGATAGTTGTAATAGACCAAGAAGCTGTTGGCACTGAAGGTGTCAGAATTTTCTTCACTGTTACTTTTTCAGCCATTTTTGTAATTGATAAAGCCAGTCACGTTCTATTCAACATTTTTCTTTAAACACTTACTATTTTTGTCCGAAAGATACTACCAAGGTTACAAAAGAGCATACGTGACAGGAAGATGAGAAAAAAATCCAACACTTTTTCATAAAATGTGCGAAAAGAAAATCATTTATTTTTCCATCACTATTTCGAAAACGCGTGAAAGTATTTGAATTCAACACTTTTCTGAAAAGTGTTGGAAAAAATATTTGATTTTTTTTTTTGCCTGTCACATATGCTTTTTCGTACATAACAGTCAGACCTTTTTGTTTTGGCCTGATATAGCAATAAGTGGGTTTAGTATCCAATCAATTTAATCAGACATATTAATTTACTGAGCCGACAGGAAATCCTTTGTCATTTAATCCTCACCATGCGACTGCCGGTGTAGCGTGGAAAAGTCACTCCTCAAATATATAATAACTAAGTTGCTAATGATGTAGCCTATTGAGCGGCGTAGAGCAACGATAAATGTATATTATTTTATGGGATTTTTATCGTTATCAACCGCTCACGTAGTTGATATTACGATGCGAATGTAACCGAGTGTGGGATATAATCTCCCATCTCTCTATGAACAGTCCTGAAAAGATATTTAAGTTTGTAATGGTACTGTAGTCAATCCGTTAAAACAACGTACGTTTTACATACCGATCAAGCGACGCATTCTGACGATTACCCGCAACAAAGATTCATTATCTTTACAGTCAGCATCTGCAATTCCAAATACATGTATATTTCATATTTCAAAACTGTGTTTACACTAAAAGAGCAAGTGTTCACAGTTGTTCTAACCTGGATATTACTGCAACTATTTCAATAATATTGAACCTTACTACATGGATCGGTATCTTATTGTGGATGTTCTGTGTTGCACATGTACTATACGGTGCAACTGCTCAAGACCTTAACCCATTCATTCATATACTAGTATTAAGAAAATCTTTCTGATAAAAGCACATCGTGTAAATTATTTGAGTTTGAAACGTTAGTCACAACATAATCTACTGTTCTCTAGTGAAAAATTGACTCAATAGTTCCAGAGCTGTTCTATGAAGTTTCTTGAATTTAAATAAACTCGTAGCATGAATGGTATCATGACGACAGCCACTTTCACAAAATTAAGATTATGTCCGAATCTTTGGACGCCTTTGTAGAATTGAGACCATTCATTGAGACAGACCAAGTATAGGATTAGAACAGGACGTTTTTGTAATATCAATATCATTCCATCTTGTTGAAAACATCTGATACAGTATAGTTAAATCTTATCCAATGATTACAGATTAAAGCAATTTTATATCAGTACAGCTATTCTCCATTTGTATTGGTGAAATGCTATCATAGTAGCCATATTTTCCCCACACTATTTAAAGCATCATCTAGTTCATCTCATCTTATGCCATACCCCCTGATGGACGGTTACATTTTACATCATTGTTTTGCACCTGCACTGTACCTTGGAAGACTGTACCTATGGGCTGACACGTACGGCATTGACTTGAAAACTAAGGAACAGTTTGAAAAAAAAAATCTGAGAGTTTTTGTTCATGTTATGTGCAAAAATACTATCTTGCAAATAGTGCAGTATGTGAGGAATACTATTGAAAGTTGTCAGACCATGTGTTCACTCCTGGTGCAAATTGGCCATGCTGAAATAGCAACACTAGGAACATACACTGAAATAATAGTTATAATGCCACCCACCAGGTGGCAGGGGAGTACAGTACTAATCTTTAGCACCTTAGCACCGTAGTTATAGTAGTAGTAGTAGTAGTAGTAGTAGTAGTAGTCGTAGTAATAGTAGTAGCAGTAGTAGCAGTGGTAGTAGTGGTAGAGGTAGTAGTAGTAGTAGTAGTAGTAGTAGTAGTAGTAGTACTGTAGTAGTAGTAGTAGTAGTAGTAGTAGTAGTAGTAGTAGTAGTAGTAGTAGTAGTAGTAGTAGTAGTAGTAGTAGTAGTAGTAGTAGTATGATTATTCTAGGTCATTTAGGGAAGTTTTTAGCACACTTAAAATTCAATGACAGTAACCCTATTCTTTTGTATATCGGTATTTATTTTCGTAGCAAAAATAGTTACCATGTTGTCACCTGGTGGCTGCAGTGTGCAACATCATTTAAACAAAAATTAGCATAACTGTAACATCCCTAATCTTGGCCATTTGTATGTGTGTGTGTATGTGTGTGTATATATATATATATATATATATATATATATATATATATATATATATATATATATATATATATATATATATATATATATATATATATATATATATATATATATATATATATATATATATCAGAAAATGAATGGCTTAAATTACAAACAAAACTACACTTGTGAACTGTGCATTATCACCCTGAGAGGGTTGTTTATTTGTTCATGATTCAAAACAGTGAAAAACTCCATAACTCAATGCACATATAATGGAATGTGTATTAACATAAAATCTCAAAAGAATACTCACATTCAGTTATCATATTGTCAAGGACAGTAGAACACATGTTCCTTACTAAACATGTTGAAATATCAATCAAAGTCATTGATTTATAGTGTACAAATAGGGAATGCGTTTTGATATACAGAAATAATTATATACAGTCACTTAATCACAGTTATTCAGGTATTCCAAATACCGGTATACAGTCAAACCTCTTTAGAGAGTAGAATTTTTGCACACATCATATCAAGTCATTCATAAATAAATTGTATCCAAATATACATATGTATCTGATGACATATTCAAAATTAAGGCACATTTTAGAGACAGGACGGACAGGACTGGACTGTTTCACTAATACATAGTATGACCATAGAAAAAGTGTGTACACTAGAAGGTGGTCATAAATGGACGGTGTTATATGATAACAGACAAGTACAATTTGGATCAGTCAGAAAGAAGGTATGCAGGAATCCACCGTCCTAAATTACCATCTCATCTTATCAAGCTCTGGTTTCGATTATCATTAAAATCAATCCAACTTTTTCAAAATTGGGGCAAAGATGAATAAAAATTCTAACAAGTATGAAATCTTTGTTCTAATACCAATACAGTGGGACTCCCTAAAGTGACCACCTATCTAAAGTGACCATATATTGACAGTTCCAAACTAACTTATTCCTATTAGTTCTAAAGTAAAGGGAACCCCTCCAAGTTGACCAGTAATGGCTGGTTCCATAGGTGGTCACTCTAGAGCAGTTCCACAATATTACTACAAACATGTCCATTTTATTCCGAATACAGAATATGATTCTTTTTGACCTTGACCAATTTTCATCAGGAGCACAAAGCTGGTTTAGCAAACATGTTTAAAGAAGGAACAACATCCTTAAGTCAAATATCTCTCAAACTATTTCTTGTTATCAGGCTATTTTGTTAAAATACAAAATAGTAAAAGTGAACATTTCTATGGCAGTGGAGTGGCAATCCAATCAAGAATAGTATGATACTGAATTATCTACCATCATATACCATTCAAGACAATATTGTCTTAATCTCATTAAAAAAATACTAGTGAATAATAACTTTTCTTTAGTCAACCGTAAAGGTTATTGAATTACATAGAGATTGAGGATGTTTTCTTTTCAAATACCAATCAAGACAATACTGTCTACATAAAAAATATCAGTGAATAAATATTTTTTTACTTTAGTCAACCTTTAAGGATATTGAACTACATGGAGATTAAGGATGTTTTCTTTTCATATACCAATCGAGACAATATTGTCTTAATCACAAATCAAAAATATCTGTGAATAAAGATTTACTTTAGTCAACCTTTAAGGTTATTGAATTACATGGAGATTGAGGATGTTTTCTTTTCATATACCAATTGAGACAGTATTGTCCTAATCTCAATTACAAAATATCAGTGAATTATGAATTTTCTTTGGTCAACCTTTAAGGTTATTAAATTACATTCAAATTGAGGATCAAAATCAAAGATATATCAGTGAATTAAAAAATACATTAGTCAACCTTTTAGGTTATTGAACTACATTGAGATTGAGAATATTCTCTTCATTCCCATAAGAAACAGAGAACAGTCAATCTAAAATGAAACATAAAATGACGCCCTGAAATCCTTATCCTTTTCAACATAAGGATACCACAAGATGTAGTTGGTATCCCAGATGTTGTTGTAGAAGTTGAAGGCGAACCCTGTGATGTCCGAAGCCAGGGGCTCCAGTGGCGCTGGGAAGGCAGTGGCGCCATCTATGTTTGTTACCGGACTGACCAAAGAGACAGCATCGGAGCTCATCCTTAGGCCGGAGCCTTCTGGACTCATATAGGCAACTCCCCCTGAGTCAACCACTGGAATGAAAAAATTACTTAATTATAAAGGTGGTATATGATATGGAGAAAGTTAAAAGTGAAATAAATTGGCATTTCATTCTACAAATTTGCTTAATGATTTTGCCAGATGCAATTGTGCAAATTTTAATGTAAAAATACAATGTGCAGATTGAAATCTCTTTCAATGTATATTTTGATAATTGTCAAATTTCCTCAAAAGAAATATTGATTATGATAAACTATTGCAATTTATCAATTTGGACTTACCAAATAAATGAGTAGGTAGGGCATGAGTTTCCTTTCCCTTGGGAGTAGATGTTTACAATATGTGAGGCAAATATTTAAATAATATTGCTTTTAATTCCAATCAAAAGTGAGTAATTTACATCTAGTCGCAACCAATATCTGTGATGTTGCATGGTCTCAGTTTACATACTGTATATGGCTTTAATTTGGAGTGCTAAAAAATTCGCTTTACAGCCCTGTTGGAAGGTATTTGTGCTACTTTAAATTTGCACATTCAAGCTAAGATACACAGGAGATACAAAGCAGGGTTTTATTTGAAGGATGGTGTTTTGGTGCTGTCATGGGGAGCGTGAAAATAGCGAAAATCAAATGCCTGTAAAAAATACCAGTTGTACAGTATCTTAGATAAATAAAAGAATGGATATGTAGCAAGAGGCCAATTACTATGTGCGCTATAGTGAAGGCCTGGTTATGCCAGTGGTCTGGAATCTGTCCTACGCGTGACATCACTAGGAGACAAAGGCCAATGAGGGCTCTCACATCGTTTACATTACAGAAAAACTTGCGCGCCAGCATGCGCAGAATACAAGTTTTGGGCTATTCACCGCAGCCACCCTGGTTTCATATCCACTTGTTTTTATTTATCTAAGACAGTATGTAATCCTACCGTGCTGGTGTTGGCTGCCATTGAGTATAACATTCGTAGGATCCACTTTCTGGCCGAGCTTCGAGAGAATCCATTTGTTACCCGGCTGAGGAACCGGCTCAAACTGGAACATGAGAGCTTCTGGCAGGCGAGTGGTTGTCTTGTCAAACCACTGGAATCCAATTTTCAGGGCTGAATAATACAGTAAAATACCTATGATAACCTTATTTAAGCAAACCCTTCTAATGCTGAGGCTACTTTCATCCAAAGCACGAGGATGCATAAACTTTTGATGACCATCTAAACCATGTCATGTTGGTATTCATTGAATAGCTATCGCTGAGTACTCTCAGATGAGTACCCATGTGCCAGGCTTTCAGTCTATTTTTCAGGGTTTATCTTTCAATTTGTATTGGCAAAATCAGCCTCCAGCAGCATAAGGGTTAAGAGTTTAATTTGGAAAGAGTTGTCTGGATATATGATAGTTTCTAAAAAATGAAAGACAAGAATTGGATCATCCAACAATTTTCCATCAATTACCTTTTGAAATATAGCTTAAGTTATTTTTTTTGAAAGTATGCACGCATCTAGACGAACATTTCAGATTAATGCACTAATGAACAAAATATTTCAAGATAATTATTGGCAGGGTTCTAAATGAAGTTTCTCCTTTAAAAACTATATTCAAATGTTCATAAGTGAAATATCTCCAAAGATTGTGTGTTTATTGTGGGTTGACGACTACTGTACTTACCATGTTGCTCACCGGGTGTCTCAGTGTACCGGACCCAGACATCGGCTGGGGCGCCATAGTAACTCACAGCAAGTTTATCGGCAAGCTGAAGATTTACAAATAGGTCACATTTGCCACCATCTGAAATGAAAAATCCAATTTAAAAAGATTGATATTCAGCGCAATAATGTGAAGGTCATACCCCATAGTTAAGAATGGTTTCTGATCTGCTTCTTTACTTCTTCTTTTTGTTTAACCTATTTATATCTTCTGAAACGTTCACATAAATTCATGAAATATTTGAAGGAGAGTCGTAGTTCAGTTCTAATGAACATTTGTCCCTCAAATATTTTTTCAAAAAATGTTTAAGTCAAAGAGCTATGACCTTATTAGCTAGGCAGTTTTTGGGCTCTAAAGATAAGAATGGGTGAAACTAAGATACACACTAATTAGGTACTCTATTGTGCATATATTTAGAAGGGGTGCTAGCATGCGAGGAACAAATCACACTGATAGAAGACTGGCAGGATAACAAATCCAAGGGGTGCTTTGTCAGTGTGAGAAATCACATACAGCAATTCTTAAAATATTCAGGTGAAATAATATTTTTTCTAGATTTGTATAGTTCAATCTGATAACAAAACATAACCCATTTGTTCAATATTGTAACAGTATACTACAATTAGTCAATTGCAGTTCCCATGCAAAGATGTAATGACTGTAATAAAACAAACTGTACAGTACTTACTGGCATTGGAGTAGATATTCTTTAGTATGGTGGGCCAGGTCCTACTTTCTGGATGAGCATTTTTCGTGACGTTATTTTTGTAAAATCCAGCACTGTGCCCATGGTAGTTATAGCGCTTCCCAAAGACATCAAAATCTGTTTGGTTGTATGTTATGTACAGGAATTTGCCGAGTTGGTTCTTGTCGGAGGCCCAATTTATCTTCAAGAGAAAGACACCAATAAGAAAAAACAAACTGACATGCCCTGCAGATGATTTTTTAAATGTATGTTTCATTACAAAATAGTTTAAGGATTAAGGATTGATTCAGAAAGATCTATATCAAGTGGATTAACCCATTTACACTCAGAACGGCCAAAAGAGGCCTGACAATTTTGGAAATATTTTCCTTACAAAAGCATTTTTTTTGAAACATTTGAGAGAGAAATGTTGATCAGAAGACAAACAAGAAATCTCCTACAAATATTTTGTGAAATTTCGCTTTATTTCCAAATTATTTTCAAAAGTATGAAAGCAGCAGACTATATTTGGAGAGGTACTCATGAGTGTGAATGAGTTAAATCTTCATGGTGACACTGCAGGACAAGATGAGACCTCCAGTGGCACAGAAAGAACATAGCCAGAAATCAGTTAAAACAGAGACATGTATACCTATATATGAGTTTTGTATGTCCCTGATTAAAATATTTTCTCCAAATAGTTTTTGAATTCATGCTTTATATTTAGCCTTATGATGCTGGTGGCTAATTTGGCCAATACAGAATGATGCAAAAAACCTGGACATTGACTGAAACCCTGGCACATGGGTACTCACCTGAGACTACTCAGCGAGAGCTTTCCAATGAATACCAACATGACAGGGTTTAGATGGTTTTCAAAAATCTTTGCGTTCTTGTGCTTTGGACGAAAGTAGCCTCAGCATTGGAAGGGTTAGATTGAAGTTTTTAGATTTATGCTTACCTTCGTTTTCTTGTCCATTAGAGTGGTTACAGCACCCTCTTTATTGAAACCCAGGTTAAATGTGGCACACTGGAAAACCTGAGCAGGGTCTGTCAACTTTTTGAAACCTTAAAAAATAACATTATAAGTTCAGCTATCGTCTCATATTAACCCATTGATACTTTAGGTGTTTCTCTAGGAATGTCATCAGGATCTTAAATACTTTTGACAATTATTTTGGAATTAAAAAGGTTTTACAAAGTATTTGAAAGTGAGTTGTTGGAAGTGTTCTAATTAATATTTCTCTTTCAAATATTTCCCAACGTAGCAATTATTTTTTAACAGTAGCAGGGCTCAACATTAAGAAAAAACTTCACAAGCCCAGCAGGGCTAGTTACCGAAACTTTTACTAGCCCTGAAATATTTTTGCTAGCCCTGATATTAATGACAACTCTTTTCAAATAGTGACCTCTGTTGATACCATAGCCTCTGTTGATAACAAGAAAAGAATTCAGTGTATTGTGGCAAATTGAGTTGAATTATCATCCAGGTATGCAGAGCCAAAGGTGGGCTTCATATTTTTTTAAGCGCTGATATTCTAATTCTATCTAGTCCCTCAGGGCTACTCACAGGTAGAATTTACTAGCCCTGACATTCAATAACTAGCCCGGGGCTACGGGGCTAGCCTTAACGTTGAGCCCTGAGTAGGGCTACTTTTGGCTAGAGTGTGCATTAATGGTTTGAAGCATATATTTAACTAAATAGAAGACTCTTACTGGTTCTATTATTGAGTACCCTTACACTTCACATCATATTTCAAAGATAAAAAATCAGAAGGCAATAGGCATTTGTAATATATACATTAACAGAACCAATCAAACAAGATAAGCAAAATTTCATAATTTTCATATTTCATATGTAATTTTTGAATAACAACATATTTCCTCTCTAAAAGCTCAAAAGTCTGATTGTGTATAAGGAAATTATATTCATCCAAATTTTAGCCAATCATAATCTAAATTTACTGCTGTAGTACAAATCTGCTGGTAATCCATTGTAAAAGATAGAGATCAGAAGCATATTCCTGAGATTACCTGTAAGATCTGGCATCTTAGCCTGAAGGCCTTGTAGCGCCCCCTGGATTTTGGCGACAACAGGATGATCGCCTAACGCCTCAAGGGCGATGTACGTCATATTCCGCTGTTCCGACCATGCTGATTCACATTTTGGGTAATAGCCACCTTATAAAAAGAAGATATATATATGTGTGGTTATATATATATATATGTATATATATATATATATATATATATATATATATATATATATATATATATATATATATATATATGTATATATATATATATATATATATATATATATATATACATATATATATATGTTTATATATATATATATATATATATGTTTATATATATATATATATATATATATATATATATATATATATATATATATATATATATATATATATATATATTTATATATATATATATATATATATATATATATATATATATATATATATATATATATATATATATATATATATATATATATATATATATATATATATATATATATATATATATATATATACATATATATATATATATATATATATATATATATCTGTCCATATTCGAAACTTAATCCAGTTGTGCCTGAAGGTCTTGACATGTGTTATCCGGACCTATAACACTTTTGAAAATAACTTTGGACTTTAAATTCTAAAAATATTTGATGAAAAATTGTAAGTTGAGTTGTGAATATCATTTTCCTCAATATATCTCAAAAAGATGATGTAGTGTGAGAGATGTAACCAACGTTTTCTATATGTTTTTGGTGCCACTTATTTTGCATACCTCAACATGCCCTAGAAGTAGCTCTATAAAAAATTTCAGTCGTTGCTTTTGATGTAATGGCATGATAAAAGCTTGTATGTTTGTTTTCTAGATTCTATTAAATTTTCGCTAAAAAGGGTATCTGGCTGAAATTACCACTCAACCCAAAGTCAATGACAATTTTCTCACATGCCCCGGCTGGCATGCTATTGAGTAGCTACTAGTTTATCAACTACTTTTTGAAAACTTTGCTAATATTGTTATTCATAAATACGTTATCTGCATTCACCTTCTGATATTTGTGAATATATTTGTATTTGCCACACAGAGTATTAGCGTGACCATTACCCATGCCACTACTGAAAAATAACTGCTTGAATGGATATGTAGAGAGGGACTAATTACTATATTCACTATAGTGAAGATTTGGCTATGCCAGGGGTCTCGAATCAGATCTAAGTGAGACATCACTAGGAGACAACGATCAATGAGTTCTCTCGTATCGTTTATATTAGAGAAACTTGTGCGCAAACATGCGCAGAACACAACTTATGTGCTATTCTCAGCAGCCAGCCTCTTCAGGTTGACCTGCTAGTTTCATATCCACTTGTTTTTATTCATCTAAGAAAATAATGAGAATTTCCTTTCATTACCTATTCTGGCCTTTTGGAATGCGGTATTGGTCCAGTTGATGTTGTCGGCCACACTGGGGAGGCCCCAGGTGTGCTCGCCGAGCTTCAGGAGAAATCTGCTCGCATTGTACACTCTCCCATCACTCATCCTGCAAACACCTACAACGACATAGATCATAGAAATACCGTATTTGTCCAATTAAGGTAGGTCCAGCACATAGGACATTAGCTAACATTATCTTCAGGAGAAATCTGCTCGCATTGTACACTCTCCCATCACTCATCCTGCAAACACCTACAACGACATAGATCATAGAAATACCGTATTTGTCCAATTAAGGTAGGTCCAGCACATAGGACATTAGCTAACATTATCTTCAGGAGAAATCTGCTAGCATTGTACACTCTCCCATCACTCATCCTGCAAACACCTACAACGACATAGATCATAGAAATACCGTATTTGTCCAATTAAGGTAGGTCCAGCACATAGGACATTAGCTAACGTTATCTTCAGGAGAAATCTGCTAGCATTGTACACTCTCCCATCACTCATCCTGCAAACACCTACAACGACATAGATCATAGAAATACCGTATTTGTCCAATTAAGGTAGGTCCAGCACATAGGACATTAGCTAACATTATCTTCAGGAGAAATCTGCTAGCATTGTACACTCTCCCATCACTCATCCTGCAAACACCTACAACGACATAGATCATAGAAATACCGTATTTGTCCAATTAAGGTAGGTCCAGCACATAGGACATTAGCTAACATTATCTTCTGAAGAAATCTGCTCGCATTGTACACTCTCCCATCACTCATCCTGCAAACACCTACAACGACATAGATCATAGAAATACCGTATTTGTCCAATTAAGGTAGGTCCAGCACATAGGACATTAGCTAACATTATCTTCAGAAGAAATCTGCTAGCATTGTACACTCTCCCATCACTCATCCTGCAAACACCTACAACGACATAGATCATAGAAATACCGTATTTGTCCAATTAAGGTAGGTCCAGCACATAGGACATTAGCTAACATTATCTTCAGAAGAAATCTGCTAGCATTGTACACTCTCCCATCACTCATCCTGCAAACACCTACAACGACATAGATCATAGAAATACCGTATTTGTCCAATTAAGGTAGGTCCAGCACATAGGACATTAGCTAACATTATCTTCAGAAGAAATCTGCTAGCATTGTACACTCTCCCATCACTCATCCTGCAAACACCTACAATGACAACAAAATCATGTGCATAGATTCTATAAAAAATAGGTCAAAGGCTACCATGTTGTCGTTACCCAACCCATTGAGGCTAAGTGCAGAAAGGTCACCTACAATGACAAAACCATGTACATAGATTATAGAAATAATAGGTCAAAGGCTACCATGATGGGTTACCCAACCCATTGAGGCTAAGTACAGAAAGGTCACCTACAATGACAAAACCATGTACATAGATTATAGAAATAATAGGTCAAAGGCTACCATGATGGGTTACCCAACCCATTGTGGCTAAGTACAGAAAGGTCAGCTACAATGACAAAACCATGTCTACTAGATACATTATATAAATAATAGGTCAAAGGCTACCATGATGGGTTACCCAACCCATTGTGGCTAAGTGCAGAAAGGTCACCTACAATGACAAAACCATGTACATAGATTATATAAATAATAGGTCAAAGGCTACCATGATGGGTTACCCAACCCATTGTCCAAGGATGTGATTTTGCTACAACATAGACTGGTTCCTATTAGCCAATCAGAAACCAATGCACACATTGCTAACACGAGTGAGCAGCCAATCAGATTGCAAGATAGATTCAACAATAGGTATGCTTGTAATGTCTTTGGAACCACTACGGCGAGTCACAGCGCATCAAAAGGAGCCATTTTGCACCTATTTAATGAATCAAGATGACTGACAAATGAGTGATGTCATGTTATAATAGAAATAGATCTTACCTGAGTGGTATCAATTGCATTACCCATCCTGAGTGGCCATCAAAGGGCTTGTCAATCCACTTCTCTTTGTCATTGGTGCTTGCCCCATTGCCCCGGGCAAGTAGAATTTGTAAATTATAGCTGTGGGGCAGGTGAAAACTGCATCTTGCTTGCCCCACTGGGAAAGTATGCTTTGTATATTTCAGGTTTACTTTTGAGAATGTGGGCAAGTTTCATGGTCTGGCATCCAAGCTTGTCCTAGAAAATATGCTTTTACATGCCAGAACCATGTTCTACTTGGTTTTAAATGAAATATTATCAAACATACAAGTTTTCAAGGGCAAGTGAAAGTTGGAGTAGGGCAAGTGAAAATTGAATCTCACTTACCCTATGGGGCAAGTCGCTGCAAAAGTTTACGTCATGCCCTGTTTGTGGTTTGACTACCACCTTTCGTTGGCCACCCATAATAGGTTACGTTACAAAATACGCTAAGCTAGCATCTAATCCTATGGCCACCGCAATAGAAATTCACTGATGGTGTTAAAATTTCACAATAAGCTTTTTCTGTTCTTATTTGAATATGTATTATTGCTTTTCCCATTTAAACTGAATGAGCCAATAAAGAAACCATACAATACAACATAGTGAACAACACTGTACTATAAAAAGATACCTGATTTTAGGCATGCATCCATTTGTGAAGATGCCACTTTCATTTCAGCAATTTTGCGTGGATCTGATGCTATCCCTTGTATCCAGGTATCACTTATCTCCTTGGTAACCACTGGTAACCGGTCTTTGATTGGCTGAAGCGCTTCCACATAATTTTCAAAAGTGGAGGCAAAAATCTTTGCACCTGGGAACTGGACTCTCAGGATCTCATAGTAGTTGATGATTTCCTGGAATGTAAACATCAATCTATACTACCCTAAATATAAAAAAATTGAAGAAAAAAGAAAATATTGATTTTATATATCTAACACCCTATTAATCAAAGGAAGGAAGGAAGGGTGGGTTTTTATGTAATTTCCAACAGCTACGGAAAATTCACTTCTCTTCATGATTAGTTCCAAGAGATCTTTAAGTTGCATAAGATCCACATAAATTTCTCCACAACACTGCACATTTATACAGCGACCAGGTCAACCTACTTATGAGGATCCAGCAGGGACTCAAACCTTCAAACTCATACTTGGAGCCAGGCATCATAACCACTAGACCACGATGAATCATCCCCCCCTCCAAATAAAATTTATTGCAAGGCTCAGGAGATGGAAAGATAACTACAGGTATATTGACAGCAAAATGTAACAATAAATTATCTAAGAACTACTCAAATGAAATTTTGTCTGGATACTTTGGTTTTTATACAATTATTTTGAACAATGGAACATTTTGGAAAAAAAATAAATGAAGTTGTTATCTGTCTTTTGTTAAACTATTATTTAAATATCACTTATAGCTTGTTTTCACTTATAGCTAGAGCATCCATTTAAAATCTACCTGTACTCCTAAGGGTGGCCCAGAATTGTCAGTTCTAAATGCGAAACAAAGAACTTCATCAAAGTCATCACGGTGCACACACTGGTCTGCAGAGAGACCTCCAGGCTGGGCGGGGAAGGGTCCAGGATTGTCAGGATAGCCACCTGGAATGAGAGATATAGAAAGTCATCGCGGTGCACACACTGGTCTGCAGAGAGACCTCCAGGCTGGGCCGGGAAGGGTCCAGGATTGTCAGGATAGCCACCTGGAATGAGAGATATAGAAAGTCATCAAGGTGCACACACTGGTCTGCAGAGAGACCTCCAGGCTGGGCGGGGAAGGGCCCAGGATTGTCAGGATAGCCACCTGGAATGAGAGATATAGAAAGTCATCTAGGCACACACACACACTGGTCTACAGAGAGACCTCCAGGCTGGGCCGGGAAGGGTCCAGGATTGTCAGGATAGCCACCTGGAATGAGAGATATAGAAAGTCATCAAGGTGCACACACTGGTCTACAGAGAGACCTCCAGGCTGGGCCGGGGAAGGGCCCAGGATTGTCAGGATAGCCACCTGGAATTAGAGAGATAGAAAAAAGAGAGATAATTTCTAGAGATTAAGCAGATCCTAGATTATCAGATAGAGCTTGGGGGAAACTATCTCTTGGAGACCCAGCTAAGAGGTCAAATAAATAAATAAATAGCTTCAATGGTAGACCTGTTTGAATACCTAATATCTTAACCCTTATGCTGCTGATTGCTAATTTGCCCAACACAAAATGATGCAAAAAAACTGGAAAATGGCTGGAACCCTGGCAAATGGGTACTAATATGAGAGTACTCACCAAGAGCTATCCAATGAATACCAACATGACAGGGTTAAGATGGTTTTCAAAAATCTTTACGTCATTGTACTTAGGACGAAAGTAGCCTCAGCATTGGAAGGGTTAAGGTTTGTATAAGGTTTCTCTTTTTGCGATAAAAGGTTCATATTACACCAAAGATGGCCACTCGCCCTCTGAGGGAGGACTGTATTTTATCTCACATGCATAAACTCAAAAATGTTCACAGAGATCAAAAGCAGCTTAACCTTTTGAATGAAATCTTTCAGACTATTCAGAACATTACCAACAATCCTACTTCAAACATTTTATAAAATCATTTTCAATTTCCAAACTATTTTCAAAAGTTTCAAAGATCAAGATGACAACTTATAGTGCAACTCTGGGTTAAACACTGTCTGCTCCCAGTCACTCACCACTAACAGAGGTTTGCGATTTCAATCTGATTCAGGCCATGTTAAGGAGTTACACATGAATTGAGGTTGCCCTTGGTATTTATTTACCAGTTATTCTTGTTTCCTTTATCATTAATAGCTGGCTTATAGGAATATGGTTGAAAAAGAGTCACCAAAGGAAATTCTAAAACCATATCTAAACATATCACAATATCCGTCATAACTTCTTTATTACTAATCATATTCCTATCTATATTCATCTGAACATTGTCAAGTTTGTAGGGATATCGTAATCATTGTACCATGGATTTGGATCACTGGAAGCTTGACAACATGGCCTATGGTGATTGGCCTGTGGCCACCAGTCCATGTGATCTCTATCTAAGATTTTACCTACCAGGCTCAATGGCACATTGGCAAGATTGCCCTGGCCATGGCGAGTAGGGGTTCGATTCCTCTACCCACCGAAAATCTTCATTTCTTACTCTTTATTGTCTGTCACCCAATTACAGGGAGAGATTACTTTGAAAAGTTTCATATTCATTACATATCATCATTCATGCTATCTTTGTCGTCTGCATAATACAAAAAGGCTCTCCTTCTTATATGTCTAAGCCACCCTTAAAAAAGTGGTGGCACTCCCTTTGTGGCAAACAAAAAAAGGGGAAAAAAGATTATACTTACCAGGGTGCCACATAGCGATGACCTCGCTGTTGCCATAGCGCCAGATGAAGGGAGTATCGTGAGGCACTGCAGGGGGGCTGGTCATGTCGTTCACACCGACCGATATCCCAGCAATTCCATTTTTGACCAGGTAAGGCAGCACAGCCTGAGTCATACCTATTCAAGAAAAATGCAACATAAAGAATACTTGAAATAACATCACTCAAACTAATCTACATTAGGAATGATTGATTGATGTTTATTGAGGTATAAAATACAACACAGGTAAAATACATGCAAAATACACGGAAATCTGCTGATACATTTTGCAAAGCGTCAACAGGAGAACACTATGCTATTGCACAAATTACCCTAGGAATTTATACCCAGGGATAGCACCAAAAAAAGGAATAATTCACTTATTTCCATGGTGGTCCCTTTAACAATACAATTCCCATTGGCAACACAAAGTATGAGTCATGTTTTAAATTGTTGATATATGAGTATTTAATTGGCACTTTTAGGAAAATTGCAACTGTTAATATATGAGTATTTAGTTGGCACTTTTGGAAATTAGCAATTTGTCAACACAGGAAGTCAAAATCATATTCCTAGTTATTATCATAAAATTGGTATAGTTTGGTACTGTTATTTAGGGTATGTGCACTTAATTGGAGGAATACAGTATTTTCATAAAAGGAGCATGAATAGGTCCATCTAAGTAATCGTTAGCATTGACAGATTTACTTTTGTGAGTTTCCCTTTCAATATGTTATTAGGAAGATGTTTAGTCCTGACTAGGGTTGCATACCGTTAACACGAAACGGTACGATACCGGTACCAGTACTGGCGAAACGGTACCAGTGGTATCGGTATCGTTAACAGTGAAATGGTACCTCTGATCTCCGAGGCCTGATCGGCTTTTTTATGACATTCATGTCGCTAACAAGTGTGGTTCTATTTCTCAATTCTATGACAACAATCAATAGTAGAATTGGGGAACAGAACCAATGATTGATACGGACATTGACAAAGTTAACCGAAGCAAATGATCGCCACAACGCACTGCGAACATGCGTGGGATGTTACATCGTATCATTTTTCCCGCCGAATGCTATTCCAGACAGCGTGTCTATAACTCTTTCGGCAGGAATCAGCACACAATGCGTCATCGCCGCATATGATTGGCAGTAACAAATTGTTTAATCTGTTGAAACGAAGCGGTACTCAAAAACGAAACGGTGCCTTTTAGTACCGGTTCTCAACGAAACGGGTAAATACCGGTTCTTTTCAAAACGAATATCGGTTCCTATCGGTACCCGAGTACCAGTATGCAACCCTAGTCCTGACCTAAACCAGATTAATGTTACCTGGAACATCTCTCTGGCTCAGTGTCCGGAATTTACGAGAAAATCCAAATGCTCTGTCGAGATCTTTACTGACGTTGAGACCAAATTCGAACAGCCAAGTATCGATAACTTCAGGCTGCATGTTCATTGGTCCAGCATGCCATGTGATGTCACCTCGAGTTACCGCCTTTGAAAATGATGAAAGCTCTGTCGCATTCGGACACTGAAACAGATGTATAACCAATATCATTATTTGCTCTTTTATTTGAACATCTCCAAAATTTGAACCTAGAACAAATAACAACAAGATAGACGCCAGTGGCGTCAAGAGGTTGATTCCTTGTATGTCTTTTTGTAGTTAATCATTTGCAATTTTTTGTTTTTTTAATATTTTGCTATTTTGAAATTTTTCTGATTTTTGTGTTTTTTCGTTAGTGGTTACAGACTGATACACACTTGTAATGCTGCTGATGATACTTACAGACTTTTTAATCAAAAACCAAGTTTGTGAATAGACATTAATATCAGTTTGGAGCACTATAAAACATTTTCCTTTTTTATGAAATTCTTTATCTTTTTATCATACCTAATAGTGCCAAAAAATACATCTGAAACACATATCTTTCAAATTTTTCATAAGATTTCTATCTAAAACCCTCCCTCAAATATTTTCCAAAACTATAACCCACTTCTAGCTATCCAGAAACTTTGACAAACTCACCACCCACCATCACCTATCCAGTAGATCACCAAACATGAACGGGAAAAGCCCACATCCTGCACTGCAAATGACAGTCAACAAAACCCCACCAATAGCATGCTTTTGCCACAACTTACTTAATGCTGCCTGAAGAACTTTAGTCCGTGACTTACCCTTACATGAAAATGGCCAAACACTGCCAGAATGCAAACATGCACAGGGATCAACCTTATGGTCCCTTAAAGGGCATATGCCCCTGAACCATGTGATTTTGCTACCAGATGATGAATTATAGGAGCCAAGTTTGTGAACGGACATTAAATATCAGCTTAAAGCATTTTAAAAACTTTTCCTTTTTTTGAAATTCTTTATCTTTTCATCATACCTAATAGTGCCAAAAAATACAGCTGAAACACAAACCTTTCAAACTTTTCCCTGGGAGCATGCCCCAAGATCCCCAAACCTGGACAATGCACCCCTGGCAAAACCATACCGTCGTGGTGGCCGCACAGGAATTTAATAGCCCCTAAACTTAAAATCCTGGGAGCCAAATCTGCTCCTGTCTGAAAATGTTAAAGTCAATCACTGATGCATGTAACAAACTGACTGGCTGCCTGCAAATAACACCACATCAAAATCAAACATGTTGCCAACAGCCAAAAATCCACTCCCCCTTAACAGAGGCTTGTGACTCTCCCCCACAACACAAAATGTTAACACATAAGCTAAGTATATACAACAAAGCCCATGCATTAAAATAAGTGCCGGCTCTCAAATATTAAAAAAGACCAACAGTTAAACAGCGAATAAAAAATTTCATCATAACCTAAAATTCAGCACGCATAAATAAAATGCAACTTTTGACAAACTAAACTAATCACTAAGCCTATCCGCCAAATATAAACATGAACATTTTAACACACATACTTCAGAAAAAGAGAGCGATGGGGGGCGGGGTTAAAAATTTGACATCTGACATATCATCAAAGTAACACAAAACATTTACATGAAGATGGCCAAACACTGCCTAAAAGCAAACATGAACAGGGATCAACCTTATGTACCCTTTAGGGGCATATGCCCCTGGTTCATGTGATATTGCAACCAGATGAAAAAATATACGAGCCAACTTTGTGAAAGGACATTAAATATATGTTTGGAGCATTTTAAAACATTTTCCTTTTTCCTTAAATTCTTTATCTTTCTATCATACCTAATAGTGCCAAAAAATACATCTGAAACACATATCCTACAATTTTTTCATAAGAATTCTATCTAAAACCCTCCCCCAAATATTTCCCAAAATTATAACCCACTTCTAGCTATCCAAGAAACTATGACAAACCCACCATCACTCATCCAGTAGATCACCAAACATGAATGGGAAAAGCCCACATCCTGCACTGCAAATGAGAGTCAACAAAACCCCACCAATAGCATTCTTGCCACAACTTACCTGCTGCTGCCTGAAGAACATTAGTCCGTGACTTACCTTTACATGAAAATGACCAAACACTGCCTGAGTGCAAACATGCACAAGGATCAACCTTATGGTCCCTTAAGGGGCATATGTTCCTGGATTATGTGATTTTGCTACCTGATGATGAACTATAAGAGCCAAGCTTGTGAATGGACATTAAATATCAGCTTAGAACATTTTAAAAAAAATTCAACTTTCTTGAACTTCTTTATCTTTTTATCATACCTAATAGTGCCAAAAAATACATCAGAAACACAAACTATTCAATTTTTTCCCTGGAAAAATGCTCCAAAACCCCCAAACCTGGACAGTTAAAACATTTCCCTTCCACTGAAATTCTTTATCTTTTTATCATACCTAATAGTGCCAAAAAATACAACTGAAACACATATCCCTCAATTTTTTCAAAAGAATTCTATCTAAAACCCTCCCTCAAATATTTTCGAAAACTATAACCCACTCCTAGCTATCCAAGAAACTATGGCAAACTCACCACCACTAATCCAGTAGATCACCAAACATGAATGGGAAAAGCCTACAACCAGCACTGCAAATGACAGCCAACAAAACCCCACCAGCAGCATGCTTGCCACAACTAACATGCTGCTGCCTGAAGAACTTTAGTCCGTGACTTACCTTTACATGAAAATGGCCAAACACTGCCTGAATGCAAACATGCACAAATATCAACCATATGGCCCCTTAAGGGACATATGCCCCTGGCCATGATCTTCCGCCACTAAAGCAGGTCCAGCACTACCAGAAACCCAATATGCATGCAATAACTTTGTACTTAAACCTAAAATAGACTGATACACACTTGTAATGCTGCTGATGATCTTTACAGACTTTTTAATCAAAAACCAAGTTTGTGAATAGACATTAATATCAGTTTGGAGCAATTTAAAACAATTTCCTTTTATTTGAACTTCTTTATCTTTTTATCACACCTAATAGTGCCAAAAAATACATCTGAAACACATATCTTCCAAACTTTTCATAAGATTTCTATCTAAATCCGCACTTAAAAAAACTTCCCTATTTTTGAATTTCTTTATCTTTTTATCACACCTAATAGTGCCAAGAAATACAACTATAAGAGCCAGTTTGTGAATGTACATTAAATATCAGTCTAGAACAATTTCAAAAAAAATTCCCATTCTTTGAACTTCTTTATCTTTCTATCATACCTAATAGTGTTAAAAAATACATCAGAAACACAAACTTTGTAATTTTCCCTTTATTTTGATCAGTATTTTCGTTTGTTTTGCATCTTGGGCGATACAAATGCAGGGAGATGCTGCCTGGGCCCGAGCACTGGGTTGAAGGGGTATGGGACCGGCATCGGCATCATAGGGTAGAAGCCTGCATACTTCAGGTCTGCTACTTCACTCATGTTGAGAAGAGTTTCTAGGGACAGAACTGCAGGCAGCACTAAACATCAGGTAGACTGAAGGTACATCAGAGAAATTCAATACACCATGCAACCTGAAAAAATAATCATACATACCATCAAAGCAACACAAAAATATCAACACAAAACATATCTCACCAAATGCAATCTTATATTATCACACCGACACAATATCTTCTTTAAACAGTAATTGTTTTGTTTGAGGGACAGTGAAGATTTGCATGGTTTCTATATTTTGTGGATGTGTTTTTATAAAATTGTATATTGAGTGATAGTTTTGTATTGATACTTTTGTATTTATTTCAATTTAATGTATGCTTACTATTTTGGGTTGTCAGGTGAATCAAGTTCCTATGATGCTCTTTGGTGTAGATGCAGTATGATGTCGAAGCCAGTTTCTATGAGTGCTGCCTGCAGTTATGTCCCTTGACACCCTTCTCACCATGAGTGAAAATGCAATCCTGAAGTATGCAGACCATTAACCCTGCCATCCCATGCATTCGCATTACATGCTCTTTGGGCTTATAAGTTTGTGACCAATAAATTATAACAGTACACACTTTTCCTGTCACCCAAAACAATTAAAATCATATCTTTATCTAAAATACAACAACAGTGAGAACGGAAGGGATGGCAGGGTTAAAGGTCTGCTAACTTCAGGACTGCATACTACACTCATGGTGAGAAGGGTATATATACTGACTGCTGAAATCGCGATAAAAATATTTACTACTTCCGTTTTTTTCAAAGTTGTTTTCTTACGATTGTGGGGATCAAAAAAAATCCACAAATGGGCAGGATGGATTATTTAGAGTCTGTTTTCTTGAAGTTGAAACTTTTTTTCCGGTTTTAGTGGCGAAATTAATAAGTAAATTTAGAATTTCGCCAGGGTTCCTAAATCAACATTCCAAAAAGCCGTTTTTGCCGTTTTTTTCCGAAGTCGCCATTTTTTTTCAAAAATTACAAATATAACCAACAAGTTATGATAATAGGATAAAAGCCCTATTTGTTGCGAACACTTTGATGGGCCATTTGTAAATTTTGACCCAGAAACGGCGACGTGACAATTTATTGAAAAAAGTATGTTTTTTGTGTGAAATGCACACAATGCATATCAATGCCCTAATCTCGCTAATGTCAAAAAAATCAACTTCCGGTTGTAGCGAAAAGCTATTTTTTCGCTTCCAACCTGAAGTTGAATTAAAAAAATGATTGAATCAGATAGATGAGGATCTCATCTATCCAGGTAGGTAGTCATATTGTGATCGGGGGGTGATAGCTTGATGAAATTGACAGGAATCGGCGAGGTACCATTGAGAATGTACTCATCGCCATGGTCAACACGCCACCATCGATGCGTGTTGACAAATATCTCAAAATATTTTCGATTTTCCGAAACCAAAAGAATTAATCTTAATAATATAGATACTTGGCTTGTTAATTCTTTTGGTTTCAGAATTTTAGAGTTAGAGATGGCCACAAACGAAAGCTTTGAAATCGGGGTGCAAATTTCGTCAAACCCGATATTCAAAATGGCGGACCGTAACTCGCCAATGTAAAAAATACGTGAATGAACACGTAAGTAAAATAGTACAAAGAGGGATACAAATAGCCGCTCATTGGTTAATAAACCGCGGGAAAGAGTACCACGTGGTGTGACGGTGAGGCAGTGAGACCGCTCATTGGATAATTCACCAGAGACAAACCACGTGGTGCTGCTCGCTAATGTCAAAAAAATCAACTTCCGGTTGTAGCGAAAAGCTATTTATTTCGCTTCCAACCTGAAGTTGAATTAAAAAAATGATTGAATCAGATAGATGAGGATCTCATCTATCCAGGTAGGTAGTCATATTGTGATCGGGGGGTGATAGCTTGATGAAATTGACAGGAATCGGCGAGGTACCATTGAGAATGTACTCATCGCCATGTTCAACACGCCACCATCGATGCGTGTTGACAAATATCTCAAAATATTTTCGATTTTCCGAAACCAAAAGAATTAATCTTAATAATATAGATACTTGGCTTGTTAATTCTTTTGGTTTCAGAATTTTAGAGTTAGAGATGGCCACAAACGAAAGCTTTGAAATCGGGGTGCAAATTTCGTCAAACCCGATATTCAAAATGGCGGACCGTAACCTCGCCAATGTAAAAAATACGTGAATGAACACGTAAGTAAAATAGTACAAAGAGGGATACAAATAGCCGCTCATTGGTTAATAAACCGCGGGAAAGAGTACCACGTGGTGTGACGGTGAGGCAGTGAGACCGCTCATTGGATAATTCACCAGAGACAAACCACGTGGTGCTGGGAAACCCCAACACGCACCGTCACGTGATTAGCCGATCGCATTAAATATGCAGAAAACCCACGCATGCGCATCCAACGGCCGCCCCACCAGACGCGCTACAGAAGCGTATTAGAGTGAAGAAAACATAAAGTATAAACACGTAAAAATCCACCAAAAAAAAACTAGGCAACCCACAGAAAAAATGAAACAAACATTATAAACTACACACTCAACTCTAACAGAAACAATAAACAAAACGACCCCACCACACCCCACTCTCCAGATCATGTGGCTAGAATTTTCCAAAACAGCCATGTAAGACAACATAGGGAAAATGCATCAACCAGCTCCCAGGACCCCCCCGGGAATGTAAGACAACAAAAGCGAACTGAATAAAGGTTGTTGTACAACAACCTCTAAAAAGCGGACCCCAATTGAATCCTCTTTTAGTTATTAGGCTATTGGCCAAATCTTAAAAGAGCCTTATTTAGCGAGTTTAATTACCCCCCCATGTAGATGGAATTTTTTACTTTAGGTGGATAGGGGAGTATATGGGGCCTACCAAAATGCCGTGCCCCCACTTTGGGACATGGTCAGATTTGCGTTAGGCCTGGTCAAACTGACCACCTTCAAATCAGGGAATCGGCCACCTGAAGCACACATATATTGAGGAATAATGGGGTGGGGGTAAAGAAATTGACCATAAAAATGCTCACAGTTCATTGAATACCACAAGTTTGGTATCAAAATGTTGGTTTGGAGGAGACGTATCCTTTAAAATACTAAACACATAACAAACTCTATTCCATGATGTAATAGAGGTCATTCAAGGTCAAAATGGCTGCCAAATCAAGAATCTGGGATTTTCCCATAATCTATAGTTTTGGTTTATAAACTTCTCAGTTTTTTTGAAGGGATGTATTTCATTTCTGTAGCCACTTTTTCAGAAGGAATGCTTTTTAGTGGAGTTGTTCAACATTTTAGAAAGTTCATTGATTAGAATGTTAAGTCTAATTTTGAGATTTAAGGCACAAAGTAGGGTACCAGGCCCACCTAGTGACCCCAAAAAATGCCGAAAATGGTAAAAAATTGAAAACCAAAATGCCTGTATCTTAAGTTTTACAAGTTGGAAGGGAGCAGATGATGCACCAAAATATCAGGTTCAATTTTCTCTTCAATCTGGAAGATGATGGTATAAAATCCTAAAATTAAGGGGTCATTGAAGGTCAAATAAAGGTCAAAATGTCAATTTTTTCTTTAAAAAATTCAAATTTTGATGAAGATATTTTGATAAAGTAGTTTTGTTTGGGATTTAATTACTCCCCCCCATGTAGATGGAATTTTATACCTCAGATGGATAGGGGAGTGTCTGGGGCTTACAAAAATGATGTGCCCCCACTTTGGGACATGGTCAGATTTGCGTTAGGCCTGATCAAACTGACCACCCACAAATCAGGGAATCGGCCACCTAAAGCACACATATATTGAGGAATGATGGTATGGGGGGTAAAGGAATTGACCATAAGATTGCTCACGGTTCATTAAATGCCACAACTTTGGTATCAGAATGTTGGTCTGGAAGAGACTTATCTTTTAAAATACTAAACACGTGACAAACTCTATTCCATGATGTAATAAAGGTCATTCAAGGTCAAAATGGCTGCCAAATCAAGAATCTGGTATTTTCCCATAATATCTAGTTTCCTTTTATGAACTTCGCAGTTTTTTTGAAGGGATGTTTTTCTTTTATGTGGCCACTTTTTCTGAGGGAATGCTTTCTAGTGGAGTTGTTAAACATTTTAGAGAGTTCATTGATTAGAATGTTAAATCTAGTTTTGAGATTTAAGGTACAAAGTAGAGTAACAGGCCCACCTAGAGACCCCAAAAAGTGCCTAAAATGGTACAAATTTGAAAACCAAAATGACTGTTTCTTTATTTCTACAAGTCGGACTGAAGCAGATGATGCATCTAAGTATCAGGTTTAATTTTCTCTTCAATCTGGAAGATGATGGTAAAAAAACCTAAAATTAAGCGGTCATTGAATGTCAAATAAAGGTCAAAATGTCAGATTTTCTCTAAAAATTCAAATTTTGATGAAGAGGTTTTGATAAAGCAGTTACGATTTGTCATAGTATAAGGTCCAAATCAAGTTACCACAATAACTGACAGATATATTACCTGAAGTATGGTCCACTCTTATATTTTTGACCATATATCGGTAAAAATGAAGTAGTTTTAAGTCAATATGGAGGTGTGGATTATGGCATATAGCAATTCCATGCTCATAATAAGTGCTTACAGACGGTTGGTGAGGAAGTGCTAGTATGGCACCACTGTTTAGGTCATAGAAGTTGTGAAAACCAAATATCATAGGCATTGTTTGGTATCGAAATGCTTGTTGTAGGACATTTCTTTTTTATTCAATTCAACCAATCTAGGGTAAAGTATATTGCTCTAATATTAGAGGTCATTCACGGTCAAACTTACCCCAATTTCATTCTTTAAGGTATTTTGTCTTTGAATTGTCCATTTAGCAGCTTATTGAATTCTCCTGGAATACATTTTCTTATCCTGGAATTAATTTTAGGTGAGAAATATCTTTATAAAGGATCCTCAGACACTTTTTTAGTCACGTCAAGACAAGGTCTGGGCCAATCTTGAATATTTACGGACCAAAATGGCCACATGCCTGAATATGGGTGCACCCAAATATCTAAGTGAAGCAACAGAATGTTGACATAATAGAGTTATATCTTATTGTATGTCAGCTTTCATTTTCAATGAGGAGAACAAGGTTTTAAACTTGCCCATTGTCTTTAAGTGGCGTTGTTGAACATTTTAGAAAGCTCATTGACCAAAAGTTCCATTTCAAGCTTTAAGGTACAAAATAGGGTACTTAGTCCACCTGGCGACTCCAACAAGTGCCTAAAATGGTACAAATCAGTACACCAAAATGACTGTTTCTTAAGTTTTGCAGGTTGGAAGGGAGCAGTTGATGCACCAAAATATCAGGTATAATTTTCTCTTCTAACTGGAAGATTATGGAAAAGTATTACTAAAATTAAAGGGTCATTGGAGGTCAAATTAAGGTCAAAATGTCAATTTTATTTGAAAATTCATACTTTGATGAAGAGAGCTTTGATGAAGTAGTTGTGTTATGACATTTTACAATTTCCAATTCAAGTTATCACAATAAATGACAGATAAATTACCCCAAAATAGGATCTGAGAATGTATTTTGAACCATTTACTGATGAAAATTAGGTAGTTTTAAGTCAATGTGGAGGTGTGGAATAAGACGTTTGGCAATTTCAGGTTTCTAATAAGGAGAGTTTGTGAGAAAGTGCTAGTATGTGACAACTGTTTAGGTCATCTAAAGTGAGTGCACCAAACAATATAAGCATTGTTTGGTATCAAAGTACTTGTTGTAAGACAATCTTCCCATTTTATGCAACCAACCTAGACTAGGGTGTTCTGTTGTCATATTAGAGGCCATTCAAGGTCAAACTACCTCCTCTTTTATGATTTAAGGCATTTTGACTCTAAATTATATTATTAGTATCATTTTTCCATCATTTTCCAGATTGAACAGAAAGTTAAACCTAATATTTTGATGCATCATTTAATCCCTTCCAAACCAGTGAAACTTAAAAGAGTCATTTTGGTTTTCAGATTTGTAACATTTAAGGTACTTTTTGGGGTCGCCAGGTGTACTTGTACCCTTTTTTGTACCTTAAACCTTAAAATAGAACTTGAAATTCAAGTCAATGAGCTTTCTAAAATGTTCAACAACTCCAATAAAAGACATTCATTCAGAAAAAGTGGCTAGAAAAAAATACATCACTTCAAAATATGTTTAGTAAACATATCTAAGGTATTTTGTTAGCCAATTATTGTGGTAACTTGGTCAGAAAATTAAGTGATGACAAAACACACCTTCCATCAAAATCTCTTCATCTAAATTTGAATTTCCTAGAGAAAAAGGATGTTTTGACCTATATTTTACCCTCTTTTTATTCCTCAAATCTCTTAAGCATCTTACATGACAAACACAATAGGCAAGTTCCAAAGCTTTAAAGCTGACATACCATAAGATTCAACTCTGCTATGTCAACTTTCTGCTGCTTCACTTAAATATCTGGGTGCACCCATAATCAGTCATTTTGTCATTTTGGTCCCTGAATATTCAGAATTGGCCCAGACTTTGTTTTGAAATGACTCAAAATATCTGAGAATCCTTTATAAAGATATTTCTCAACTAAAACTATTTCCAGGACAAAAGATGTATTCCAGAAATATTTAATAAGCTGCTAAATGGACAATTCAAAGACGATATACCTTAAATCATGAAATTGGGGTTAGTTTGACATTAAATGACCTCACTATACCCTACCCTCGGTGGAGTGAATGAAATGAAAAGATTGTCCTACAGCAAACATTTTGATACCAAACAATGCCTATGATGTTTTGTTTTCACAACTTCTATGACCTAAACAGTGGTGTCATACTAGCACTCCCCCACCAACCGTCTATAAACACTTATCATGAGCATGGATTTGCTAAATGCTATATTCCACACCTCCATATTGACTTAATATATGGTATATATATGGTCCAAAATAAAAGGGTGGACCATATTTCAGGTAATATATCTTTCAGTTATTGGGGTAACCTGTTTTGGACATTATACAATGACAAAACAAAACTACTTTATCAAAATCCCTCATCAAGATTTGAATTTTTAGAGAAAATCTGACATTTTGGCCTCTATTTGACCTTTATTTGACCTTCAATGACTGCTTAATTTTACTGTTTTTTACCATCATCTTCCGGATTAAAGAGAAAATTAAACCTGATATGTTGGTGCATCATCTGCTCCATTACGACTTGTGGAACTAAAGAATCAGTCATTTTTGTTTTCAAATTTGTACCATTTTAGGCACTCTTTGGGATCTCTAGGTGAGCCTGGTACCCTAAATTGTACCTTATATCTCAAAAGTAGATTTGAAATTTCAATCAATGAACTTTCTAAAATGTTTAACAACTCCACTAGAAAGCATTCCCTCAGAAAAAGTGGCCACATAAAAGAAAAACATCCCTTCAAAAAAACTGAGAAGTTCATAAAAGGAAACTAGATATTATGGGAAAATACCAGATTCTTGATTTGGCAGCCATTTTGACCTTGAATGACCTTTATTACATCATGGAATAGAGTTAGTCATGTGTTTAGTATTTTAAAAGATAAGTCTCTTCCAGACCAACATTCTGATACCAAAGTTGTGGCATTTAATGAACTGTGAGCAATCTCATGGTCAATTCCTTTACCCCCCCCCCCCCCCCATACCATCATTCCTCAATACATGTGTGCTTTAGGTGGCCGATTCCCTGATTTGTGGGTGGTCAGTTTGACCAGGCCTAATGCAAATCTGACCATGTCCCAAAGTGGGGGTACGTCATTTTTGTAAGCCCCAGGCACTCCCCTATCCATTTGAGGTATAAAATTCCATCTACATGAGGGGAGTTATTAAAACCCAAACAAAACACAACTACTTTATCAAAATATCTTCATCAAAATTTGAATTTTTTAGAGAAAAATTGACATTTTGACCTTTATTTGACCTTCAATGACCTCTTAATTTTAGGATATTTTACCATCATCTTCCAGATTGAAGAGAAAATTGAACCTGATATTTTGGTGCATCATCTGCTCCCTTCCAACTTGTAAAACTTAAGATACAGGCATTTTGGTTTTCAATTTTTTACCATTTTTGGCACTTTTTGGGGTCACTAGGTGGGCCTGGTACCCTACTTTGTGCCTTAAATCTCAAAATTAGACTTAACATTCTAATCAATGAACTTTCTAAAATGTTGAACACCTCCACTAAAAAGCATTCCTTCTGAAAAAGTGGCTACAGAAATGAAATACATCCCTTCAAAAAAACTGAGAAGTTTATAAGCCGAAACTATAGATTATGGGAAAATCCCAGATTCTTGATTTAGCAGCCATTTTGACCTTGAATGACCTCTATTACATCATGGAATAGAGTTTGTTATGTGTTTAGTATATTAAAGGATGAGTCTCCTCCAGACCATCATTTTGATACCAAACTTGTGGTATTCAATGAACCTTGAGCATTTTTATGGTCAATTTCTTTACCCCCCATCCCATTATTCCTCAATATATATGTACTTCATGCGTCCAATTCCCTGATTTGTGGGTGGTCAGTTTGACCAGGACTAACGCAAATCTGACCATGTCCCAAAGTGGGGGCACGTCATTTTTGTAAGCCCCAGACACTCCCCTATCCATCTAAAGTAAAAAATTCCATCTACATGGGGGGAGTAATTAAAACCCAAACAAAACACAACTACTTTGTCAAAATATTTTCATCAAAATTTGAATTTTTTAGAGAAAAATTGACTTTTTGACCTTCATTTGACCTTCAATGACCCCTTAATTTCAGGATTTTTTACCATAATCTTCCAGATTGAAGAGAAAATTGAACCTGATATTTTGGTGCATCATCTGCTCCCTTCCGACTTGTAAAACCTTAGATACAGGCATTTTGGTTTTCAATTTTTTACCATTTTCGGCACTTTTTGGGGTCACTAGGTGGGCCTGGTACACTACTTTGTGCCTTAAATCTCGAAATTAGACTTAACATTCTAATTAATGAACTTTTTAAAATGTTGAACAACTCCACTAAAAAGCATTCCTTCTGAAAAAGTGGCTACAGAAATGAAATACATCCCTTCAAAAAAACTGAGAAGTTTATAAACCGAAACTATAGATTATGGGAAAATCCTGGATTCTTGATTTGGCAGCCATTTTGACCTTGAATGACCTCTATTACATCATGGAATAGAGTTTGTTATGTGTTTAGTATTTTAAAGGATACGTCTCCTCCAGACCAACATTTTGATACCAAACTTGTGGTATTCAATGAACCTTGAGCATTTTTATGGTCAGTTTCTTTACCCCCCATCCCATTATTCCTCAATATATGTGTGCTTCAGGTGGCCGATTACCTGATTTGTGGGTGGTCAGTTTGACCAGGCCTAATGCAAATCTGACCATGTCCCAAAGTGGGGGCACGGCATTTTGGTAGGCCCCATATACTCCCCTATCCATCTACAGTAAAAAATTCCATCTACATGGGGGGGTAATTAAAATCCATAATTTGGGTCCCTGGCCGATAGCCTATATGCTGCAAAGGCTTCCATTTTATTCACATGAGTGGATATAATCTAATTCAGAAAACTACGGGAACAGGATGTTTACCAAAATAATTAATGACCGAAAATTAAATAGTAATTACATTTTGTATGAAACTTTTTATTTGAAATAAACATAGAGATCAAAAAGAAATAATCATAGAGATTAAAAAGAGTTCTGGAATCTTTTAGTTAGGGGAAATAGGATTTCTCTTTTGATAAGAAGTGTGAGGCTTACCTTAAGTTTTACTCCACTAAGTACAAGGTTAGGTGGACAGTCTGTGTAGAGACTGACCAGCCAGGGGTGGGTTGTGTATATGAAGGTCTCCTGATATCCCATGGTTCGCAAGGCCTCTGCGAGGGCAACTGCCCTGGGAAAGTACTGTGTGAAGTAGGTGTTGAGAACATTGTTAATGTACCCAGTGGCTGGAATACCATCATACCCAACATCTTTTAAATGAAAAAAACAAAATATTTTGTTAGGCAAATCAACATGAAATGGACATTGCAGAACACTATTGGTTGACTGGTTCATGCTTAGCATAAACAAAAGAAAATATGGGTTGGGCTCTAGTATTTTTGATATAATTTTGGAATGAAATGCAAATTTGAATGAAATAAAAAGAACAGTTATTGCTGCTATTCTAATTAATATTTCCTCTTATACAAAATGAATACATGCCTTTAAGAGTTCTGGCAACCAGATGCCATGATTCGTTTGAAAATAACTTGCTAAATAATTGGAATAAAGTCATCTCTTGGTATCAGATTAACATTTTCCTTCATATATTTCCCAAGAAAAATCTTCAGAAAGATTAATTCAAAAAGGTTGGGTGGTTTTGGGGTGCTACAGACATAAATGGGTTAATGCATCATCCATGTGCTGACAGGTATCATGTGACGGCCTTGTGACACCATTTTAGAACCTCAAACAACCTTTTGCCCTCGTGACTGCATTAGATCATACTATTTATGACAGATAATGCTAAATGGACAATTACAGTCAGGCTACCTTTAATAAATAATACTAAATGGAAAAGTATAATGATTCTATTTTTCATAGATAATACTAAATGGAAAACTATTATTACTGGTAAAATTGCCTGATGTTAAGTGTAGGAAAAATTGAAATGTTTGAAAAATATTTCATTATCATGATTCTTAAGAAAACTGCATGAAGATATTTTTACAAGAATTTTAAATCCAGATAGCTATTCAAGACCTCTTTCCAATAATAGCCTGACATGGCTTCACAATCTCAAATGTAATAAATATATAAATGTAGTAAATAAATACTTTGTGTATGATACCTACCAAGATGGTTCATGTAGATCACATGTACCTTTGACACATCCACTTTCTGTGGCTTAAACTTTAATGTATCACATGAAGACTGGTGAACCTGGAAATGAGAAATCAAAACACTTTGATATCAAGTGTGCTTTGCCAATTCATGCTAGGACTGCCAGGCCTCAACGCTTACTCAAAATGTTTCTGGCCCTGTAGCACCAGTAACACTGATGATCTACTGGTCCTACAACTTTTTCTTTAACATATTAAAAAGGAAAAAATTGCATATCATTCACCGACATTTATTTTATCTACATTTATTTCAAAAACATTTGGGACATTCTTGAAGGAAACTGTTTAAAGGCCCTGTAGGACCAGTTGAGGTCTTCTTTTACTGGCCCGAAGCCATTTTTGGGAATTTTTTACTGGCCTGGGGCCAGCAGAACACTGTTAGTATCGAGCCCTGACTGTCCAGTGACAGCCTGGTTAACTTAGAAATATCTTCCTAAAATAATGCCATATTTTAGAAATGAATTTAAGGAGAATCCCATTGCAATAGATCTACTGCTCTTCTTGATACATTTTGTGATTTTCAGCTTTATTCTGATGTTAAATCCATATGATGAGAACTTTGAGCATGGAATGAGTAGCTTGCCTTCATAATCATTACTTTCCTTTTTCTTCTTCATCATTACCGTACTAATTGTTATATAATCCTCCTCATATTTTGATAAATACTCTGTAACAAATAACCTTTGCATTGAATTGTGGAACCAACAATGAAAACAGAACTAGTAAAATAAAAGAGGCAATAACTAAAGAGTAATAGATTATTAGTGCTACCAACCATTTAAAATAGGCAGTCTACACCATATATCAGATCTATTTACGCACAAAGACACAGCATTGGGGTATCATTGGGAATGACTAGTGGTATATATGTTTGAACAGAGTAAATATCAGATTAAAATCAACAAGATAGCAAGTCTGGCCAAGATTAATGTGTCAACACTTTCTGCGACCAGTTTATTCATGAAGAAAAGTGAAATACTGTAGAACACACAATGTTAGCGTCTGTTTATATATAGCGTACATAATGTGTGGTTCCACTTCGCTATATATAAAAACGCTGTACTTTTTTCTTACTGTACTGGCGCTGTCAGCGGCGGCTACCGTCGCTAACGTAAAGATACGCTATGATGCGAAAATTCCCCAATTCGCTATATTTGGGACACGCGTCATATATGTGTTCTACAGTATATAAATTGTAACCAATCAGCAAATCATTCATCTAATGGGACTGACGGAAAGGATATCACAAAATAGAGGGTACTCTATCTAATGTCACTTATAATTCTAAAACATAGACATGTAGTTTGTAGTCTTCCACCTCCTTATCTTAATGTCTAGGGGGTGTGTTTTGATGTGTAAATAGGAGAACTAACCTAGCACTCACCCGAGAAAGATTTCTTCCGGTTCGAAATGAATAAAATCGGCTAGCATGAAAAGCACTGACAGAAATGTGAATTTTACTGTCAAATACTAGTATTGGGATTTTTTGTTAATTAAGTTTAATCAAGCCTTGACCTGTGTGCGCCAATTCTTTGATCATTTCGCGAGCCTGCTCGCGGGCCCAGCTATTTCTTCTGCACCTACCTATATCATGCATTTGAAAGTTAGCAGAATATGCTAACTATCAAACTACCATGTGTTTTTTTCACAGTTAAAATCATTCTATCATTATCGTCTGTCAGTAAAATGATGTATCATTGGCTTTGCCAGTGTCGAAGCGTAGGGGTTAGAACGTCGGCTCAACGCGCATTAGGTCCTGGGTTCGAAACCCGGTGGAATCTAGATCTCTAAGTGTTGTTGACAATCATTTTCTTTTTACTCGTTTTGGTTTCATTTGAATGTTCTTTCGATAAAAACGTGGGTGGGTGGGGGGATCACCTTTTGTCTCTAGAGTTTAGTGAGATTGATTTATTTCCTCTCCATCTGACATGCGGTCGCAGGTGCCCTGTCTACGCACAACTGAGAGTGTCCTACCAAAACATTACACCCTCAATCCTAGATTTCACCTCTTGAATGGAGTCTCTCTGGATTTACAGTAGACCGAATTCGAAATATCTGACTCTCCAACAGCCATGTAGATTATTAACCACCGGCGGATCCACACAGGTGATTCCAGTGACAAGTCACCGCTCAATTCAAAAACTGGATGTTTGGCACCGGTCAAATCCGCGAGATGATCCCTGCCTTTTCACACCACCACTTAGACAGGCAGTTAAAGGGCATGACGCCCCAGATAGATTCCCTTAAAAAACTGGGACCGGTGGATTAAAGAAGAGGAAGATAGTCAATTCAGGTCGGACACATTGTTTGCGCTGATGGCCTGCCGTCTGACAACATCAGTCTCCCTGGGGAATTGATAAGGATGGGAGACCGCCAGACAAAGCAGCTTGTGTATATACTCGCCTAGGAGCGCTGGAGTGTCGCGAGAGATGCCACAGCTAGACAACTGAAATCATCTCTTCACTTTTAAGTGGAAGATGACTTTGAGAACTTGGTATACAAGTATAAACATTCAAGCATAAGATGTTACAGGAAATAATGAACAATACTAGTAGGTAATATTGTAACATTAATGGTGAATTATACTGGTAGCCCATTGCTCTTTTGCCAGTTCCGGATAAAGTGTATTAAGGATTACCATGTAAATGCACCAGTTAACCCTTTATCACTCAATGACGCAATAACTCGCTACATGAGTGCAGCTGCACTTCCTCAGTAGCGAGTTATTGCGTCATTGTATTTGTGCACTTATTCCTACGAAGCGAGTTTTGGCGTATTTTGGGTACCACGATCTTAGATCGCTGGTACACAAATGAATGTTAAATAAAGATACAAAATTATTGCCCTTACCTTTTAATCGTAATCTATGGTTATTCAATGCTTATTTTCGGACTCGAAGTCCGTGATTTTCGGCGGGAAAACTACGGGAAAACCCCCTCCAAATATGGAAGTCATGGGGAATTCCCGCCAGTGACGTTGTCGTGTTGTGGCGTCCTTAGCAACACACAAAACCATTGATATTCTCCCGTGTTTTTTCGTTGTTTCTGCCATCAAATGGCTAGTTTAAAGGACAATTACACCTTCAGGCTATTATATGCTGAGAACATACTTTGATATGTGTACTTTACTGTCCCTGTTCACCTGAATACTGTTTGGCTTCCCTACCTGTGAAATTTCACTTAATTACCACCCCCAACCAGCCATCCCAGCTGAACACCATGGGCGCCATTTAGTTCAGTTCAATTTGAAGCGCACGCCCTATTACTGAGGGCCTCTTTTACATTTGAATATCACAATCAATTACTACATTAACTTCTATTGCTATTAACTATAACTACATTAACTACTATTGCTATTAACGCTATTAACTATAACTACGTCAACACGCATGCACAAGACTCCTTGCCGCGACTGCTCGCAACTAGGCGCCATCTACTGGTGGACGATACAACTACTGAAATTACATATATCTATCAATTACTATTCTAAATCAATTACTATTCTATATTTACAACGAACGTGCATGTACACACTTGCCCAGGACACCTAGCTGCAACTTCTCGCAACCAGACGCCATTGTATCCCACAATGCTCTGCCAGAATCCATCTGACAGCCAGTTCATGATGTCACAATCGCTCTACTTCCTGTATGCAGAGCTGCCAGAGCCTGTCTAGTGTACACATGAGACAACAGACAATGTTGTGAAAATTGTGACTTGTGCTGCTTATATGGATGCTATAACAGATCTGACAAGGGGAAAGGAAAGGGAATTTCCTTCTTCTCCTTTCCTAACCCAAGTATTTAACCAGAAAAGAAGGATTTAGCAGCTATGGCTATTCAACATTGGGACAGGATGGACAGTGAAGAACTATTCCTTATTTGATTATGCCAAAAGATTTGTCATGAACATTTTGAGGAATATTGTTTTGAGAGTGAACTACAAGAAAGACTTGGATTTAGGATCCGTAAACACCTGAAACCTGATGCAGTGCCTACAATATTTAGTTTTAAACCCACACAGAGCCATGGTCAACAAGAGAGAAAAGATAGGGCCCAGAAGCGCACAAAAACAAATGTAAGATCTGTTACATCCAGTTGTTGGACATGGAAGACATTTCTTTATTTAGAGGGTACAATTAAATGTCTAACAAAGGGAGAGAGATAAAAGTACATTCTACATTTGTTTTGGATTTGTTTGCTTCTGCTAGACCCCCAAATTTGTGTATTATTTATTCTATACCACTAACATCAGAGTCATATTACTCTTCATTTTGGTTGTTTGTATGACAGCTGAAAAGGGTCAGTATCAAATGACTCCCCTTGATAATTCCAAAATTCCAAAACTAGACTTACAAACCTAAGGTGTTCCTTAGATTGACAGTACTAGCCAGGTCAATTGCATTACCTGAGTGATTGATTGTTAGTTCCTAAGATTCACTTCCTGCAATGGTAATAGCAATCCACATAATGGTGTTGAAGTTTCCTGAGTACCTGAAGTCCCATGGGGTGTTTTCGTTCAGGGAAGTGCTTGGAATTGTTGATATCTACCCAACTTACTATTTCCTGCCAATTCACAACTACCATGTATTTCAATACAAACAAACAATAATTTAAATCTAATCTAAATGTGGGAAGGTGAGGATTTTACTCAAAGGTGACATCTTAAACTTGCAGAATCTAGTTTGTCTATGTAAACTCAATAAAGATGTCATTTGATCTCTGTCAAGTTTCATCTTAGATGAGCAACCACTAATTCAAGGTTTCATCTACCAGAGGAAACAGGAAACAATGTATTTGGTCCATCTCACTAAACTGTTTAACATAGGAATTTCACACTCATTTGAACATCAGTTAACAAAATTTATCAAACCACTAAATTGCTAGGGACACAGAATGGCTGTGCATATTATAATCACATTTTAAATTATCATTACTATTGGTATTATCATCTAAAGTAGTAGTTATAGATGAATTGCTATCATCATTAACATTATTAACATCACCTCAATGATAAAAAGAGGAAGTTAATTGTCTGCAATTGACAAGTGAATATAAACAGGCGGATGTCACACTTGGAGTGTAATTGTCATACTTTGCATGATTGCTACTCTAAATAGCAAATGAAATATTCTTATTTTTTACACAGATTATCAACAATTTACAATTCCAAGTGAATGAGGTGTGAGCCTTGAATTGGGCCATTATGTAGATGGTGAATCCACACACATATACACACACATATAAGCTGTGAAGAAGCCACACTCCCAGCAGCTAGTACTGGCTGCTGATGACAGCTGCCTATCTAGTGCAACTATTCTCTTATCTTCTGGTTTCAAAATGGCCGCCCCCAGAGACCCACTTCCTGTTTGAAAATCATGACATTAAACACCAATAAACTTCTTATATGAAGGTGGGTAGTTGTGGGGTCTTGGATTTGAGTACAGTATACCCTAAGACACCATTTGAGCCCATGTTTTATTCATGGTGGAATTGTCCTTTAAACCAGGATAATTCCGATCAAGAGTGGAAGAGAATCGACTATCGTCCCCTTCACGATCCATGGGAATCAGACGATGATATCCCACTCATTTAACCACTCAACGAAGACAAACTTGCCGAGGTGCGTGATTGACAGTGCGTCAAGCGCAAAATCAGAAAAAAATCAACTTTTAAGTTGATATATTGTAAACACAAATAATATCATATTTAACGAAATGAAAGATACAAATAAAAAATTGAAATTACTCGTTTAACTTGTTTAAAGCACTGCTCCCTATGCACTGCAGTGCACTACGCACTGCGCAACAATGTCTCTGAGGAGTAACCCCTCATGCAGTGCAGGGGACATGGCAACATTGTTGCGTTGAGTGATAAAGGGTTAATTGAATCCCTGGAAGGGGGAGGGGGGCAAGGATAGTGGTCTGTCCTTCTGCCTTTTTTTGCATAGTCCAAACCCCTAGGGCACATTTTTTGTCAGTTATCCCCACCCCTTGGGCACATTTTGTGAACCATACTTTCTAGCCAAGTGGGCATTAAAAAATGAATTTGAAAATAAACTTTTATTGCGTTGATTTGCACAATGACAAGAACATATTTCATGTGTTTGCCTTTTGTTTGATGGCCAAAAGTGGGATATTTTTAAAGAGGATTTTGGAGGTATACACTATACCGCCCAGTGCCCTGGCCTATCAGCCTCATTCTACTTATCAAATGTTAATGAATGTCCCGAACCCCAGGGCAGAGTTTTGGTGTACTAAACTGGATAAGCCCTACCTTGCCCAGCCATTTCCCTCCCCCCTACCGCTTCAGGGGATTCAATTGACAGGTGCATTAGTGGTAATCTAGATCTGCCTCAGGGAATTTTTGGAAGTGTACAGGCATATACTTCTAGTATAAGTGTATACTCTAGTAAACTCTAGTTTTTATTGAGACCTGCAGTTGTTTCACCAGGATGTATGATAGAACGTAGCAAGTGTTAAATGATGTTAAGTTTTAAAACCATTCTAGTCAAACTATACTATTTTACATAAAGTCGGCTGACTTTTTTTTAAATTTGATTTGGGATAGTGTGGTAAGGAGTGAGAAACCTTTATGTATCTGACCCACTATATAAGCCTTCAAGTGTGGACAGATTCTACATTGTATGACTTTTTATGATGACTATTGATTTAAGTTGTATGATATCATTGTACTTATGAATTTTTGATTGTCCATTATAAGCCTCTATGGCTGGCCAGATTTTTTAATCATGTGTCTTAATTATTACTATTATCATTTTGCTCACCAGAATGAATCTAGTGTAAAATCAGTTAAAGGGTAGTCAGTGGTCAGGTTATTTCCTAGTTATCCCGCCAGGCAGTGTTAGCGCCAGGAGTAAAATAGACTGCAGCCCTTAATATTCTTATCTCTAAAAATTGTGAGTCCCAGCGGTGTGCGCGCAACGCGCGCGCACGACGAGCGCCGCAGGCGTGAAGTCCATGCTAGGGGGGTCTGGGGTCATGCCCCCCCAGGAAATTTTTGAATTCTAGATGCTCTGTGGTGCATTCTGGTGCATTCTGAGCATGAAATACTTAAAATATTTAGATGAAAAAATTGCCATTTTTTAGCTGCATTTCTGAAAGAAAATGGTTAGAAAGTGTGACTCACCCCTTTATCCTGTTTTTGTCTTGCATTCAATTTCAGGTACGGACATGTGCAACAAATTTATCATGATTCATGATATATTTGTGCACTTGTCTATTCTGAATCTTTTCTAGTCAAAAATTTTGGAGTTTTAGGTGCTCTTTGGTGCATCCTGGAGCATTTTTAGGTTTGATTTTGACAACCAAAAATTGTTTTTACAGAGAATTGCCAAAAAAAAATCACTTTTTTTGAACAGAGGGAAAAACATCATTTATATTGAACAAAGGCTCAGCGAGGAACTTGCTTAATTAAATGTGTGGTTGATAGACAACAAACTTTCACTCCACCTGGAAAAGACTACTCAAATAGGAAGTTAAAACAACATAAATTTCTAAGAATCTCATGTAATGGTATCAAAGTGGGAGGGAAAGAGGTTGTATTGTTTGTTTGCTGTTGCACTTACCTGCTTGTCTAGCACCAATGTTGTCATATTGCAAACTTCTGCCAAACATCTTACCTGCTTGTCTTGCTGCACTGGTTATGTAATAACATACTTCCACCAACCTAAACACAGAATTTGCAGAGCTCTGCAACGGTTGAAACAATGTTCAAATTCTGGCATAATGAGTCAGGAATTATCATCCTTAACAATACCACTAAATTCCAAGGATGATCATTTCTGCCCCCTCTGAATCCCCAGCATGGGTTGAAATTAACACATGCTGTATTTCTTGGGTATGGATGACGGCTTGTAACATAGCCTGAGAATAATGGTAGTCTAGTGGCTTTATTTCTTATTGTGGCTTAGCTTTTAGAACCTTTCTTTTCTCTGGTGTGGTACTAAAACTATACCTTATTGCACCCCCCCCCCCCCCTAAACTTATTATCATCATCATCATCTGCATGGATGCCACTGTTATTTACCATGGGATTCACTAGTCAGCATTGCTGAGGGGTCCGTCTCTGTCAGTAAGGGTATACATCAGAAGCAATAAAAAGATGGTGATATGATGGAAATAGTTGTATTTATTTCAGCATATGTATTATTCTTTGTAGCAACATCAACAGCAACATCAACAGCAACATCAACGTTTAAATACCACTGATTATCATGATATGCATGTTTGACTAGGAATAGGGATGGGGACCGCGGACCAGTTCATATGTGATACCGGCCTGAGCATTGTGGTTAACCAGTCAAAAGCCGGACCTCCCTCTACACGGTTCGGTTTTCTATGAATGCACAGGGTTCCTGGAGGCGTAATAAAACTGTCAGCACCTACCTCCTCGCTGGCCTCACAATGTCTGCCAAGCGCGACGATCAAACAGCCATTTCAAAATCTCTCAAGTCTGGTACCCTGCCCACTTTCACTATGCTCAGAAGCCTTCTGAGCGTAGAGAAAGTGGCCAGGGAGCTAGTATATAGGAACTTTCCAGAACTTTCCAGTTCAGGCAAGTTCAGCCATGTATTCCATTGCGTAGTTTCATATCCAAGAAATGTCATTAATAAACCGTTTAGGAAACCGTGATAAAACCAAACCGTAGAAGCAAAACCGAGAAGCGACTGTTAATAAGATCAAATATGCATGAATAAAAAATATCACATAGCATGACACGTAGGTATTTCAAAGTATTTAGCAAACTGGACAATCTTGTTAACTACACATATTCATAGTTCATTAAGCAGAATATAGATATGTTGGTAATTATTGATAGTGTTAGCAATGTCTGTTGCATTTCATGACTCAAGGTCTTAATCATCCATTTGACCCTACATCCAGCTAATCATGAACTTCAGAGCATTCCATAGTTTCCCACAAATTCTTAAAATATATCTATTTTTTTGACAATGTACATGTGTACTCTTTGTCTAGACACCTTCATCCTGTCTGCAGAGGAATTTATAGATCGACATTAACCTACGCACAGGTTCGGAGCAGCACACAAAATAGACTATACCAAATTGGAACAGGACTTAGTATTGTAAACCAGTTATATACACCATTTAATGTTTGTCCTCATCTTAAGGTGGACCCTGACATGCACGAATGTATCGCTATGTATGTAATAAAATAACGTATATGACTAGATACACATTTTGAATACAAAATAGAATGATTATTATTAGCGAATCGGACCAACTCCCTAAAATTACTTCCATGTTAATATTTGGAAATCCCATCTTAAGGTGGACCCTAACATGCACGAATGTATGTACCTATAGATATCAACTAACCATGTGTAATTGTGACTAGATACGCATTGGTACTCCCTAAAATTACATCCATGTTAATGTTTGGAAATTTAGAGTATCTACTTTCGACGATTCCGTACTGCACGGAAGTTCCGTGCAGCATCGGTATAATCGAAGTTAGCCATGTGCGGCCCATTGATTGAGATTCTCATAAGCTGCTCCAGGCGTTGCTCTGTCAGCCGATTCCGAGTTTTGGTTTTAGTTAAGTTTTGCGCACTAAACCCTCTTTCGCAGCTGGCAGAATTTAGCGGTATGGCTGACAGATACTCGGCCATCAGCGCAAAGTCTGGATACATGTCATGATGATGCTCACAAAGATACACAACGAATTCAGCAAAGGTGTACTCAGCTGGGCTACTTCTGGCGTGGTTTTTAAACATTAGAAAGTCCTGCTGTGCACGTTGTCTGTTAAAATCAACAGGGGGTTGGGCGCTCTCGAGCTTGTCAGCAACTGCTTTAAGTTCATCTAGACCATGCGCAACTAGGTCAGCTACGTCCACATGTCTAAGTGTAGTTGGGTTGAGGATAGAATACATTTGGTTAAGAAGAGCCATCCCATCATCGGGAAATCGCCGCTCCAGGTTGGCCAGGAGGTCGTTCACTAGCAAGTTTTTTTTATCTTCGCAGCGCGTCAGCATGGTCTCAGTGCGCTTTAGAGTAACCCCCTCAAAAGTTATTTTATCCTCTTCTGTTGATGGCAGGTTGTAGAGATCAGAATAGGTCGGTAGTGCCAGTCTGTTATCCAGCATGCCTTGCAGAGTAGCTCGTACACTTGCAAGAGTGGTCGTGCACTTCTCCATATTTAAGTCGGAGGCCTGAAACACTTTGCTCAAGGTAGAGAAGACTGGAAGAAGATCATACAAAATGCAGGTGTATGCAACGAAATTGTAGGTTTCAATTTTCTTGACTAGCCCATCAGCAGCTGGGTTTCCGTTCACGGCCTCCTCCCCTAAAGTCGCTACGAGGGCAGACCAGCTTGTGTGCATTGCCTGTACAGCTTGGTCAAGCGAGAGCCAGCGTACAGAGTGGGGCTCTTTCAAAGTCACAGGCGTTTCCAAGACGTCTTGGATGGCACGGAGCTTGTTATACCTGGAAAATACAATAAAGAGAAGAACCTGAGATAAAATTTCCAAAGTTCTTAGAAAATTATGTTTATGTAAGCAATTTAACTTCCGGTAATATCATTAAAATAGAAACATTATGTATACCAACTTAATTGTTACAAAAATGTACCAATATTTGAATTAGCATTTAGTCCAAAATTCAGAAACAGTACCAAAAACATAGTTTTCATTGGTCTTTAAGAACTGGTATATAGATAATGTACTTACAGTCATTTTAGATTGATAGAAAAATATGATGATACCATTTGCAAATCAAAGATGATAAAATTCATCATAGAATTAGGTCAAAGGAATGGGTTTAAATTTAAATGAAATCTATTTGAAATTGCTTCATTTGACATAAAAGAAATCAGTAAATAAACATATTTTTACTGGAAGTAATAAGAAAAAGCTAAGTCATTTTTCATGTTACACAAGTATTACCATCTCTGTGTTTAAGTTTAGCTTACCTAATAGCTGAATTTTCAAAGTGGTAGTAGATGTTTCGGGTGGTAACTTGGTAGGCAGCTAGTTCAGGAATACCCTTGGCACTCTGTGACACTGCCAATGCCAGGCGATGAGCAACACAATGAACGTGTATAAGCAGAGGACTCTCCCTCCCTAACTTGACTCCAACACCATTGTGCTTGCCAGTCATAACTGCTGCACCATCTGTGCCCAACCCAACAACCTTAGCGAGTGGCACATCATTTTCTGTCAAGAAATCCTGCAATGAATTGAAAAAAGGGGAATGTAGTACACCTGTTAACAATAATAATAATAATAATAACAACAATAATAATAATAGTAATAACAATAATAATCTTTATTTGAGGAGGGTAAATCAGTCCAATAGTAAGGATCTTCCCTGATGCTCTATTTTGACAAATATTTAACCAAAAGAAACATTAAAATCATAAAAACATGAACAGGGAACCACATTCAAAAATTCTAATATTAACCCCTTCCAATGCTGAGGCTACGCTCACCAAAGCACAAGGACGCAAAGTTTTTTGAAAAACATTTGAACTGGTATTCATTGGATAGTTCTTGCCAAATATTCTCAGATGAGTACCCATGTGTCAGGGTTTCAGTCATTTTTCAGGTTTTTTGTATCATTTTGTATTGGCCACATTAAACTTAAAAGTCTACTTTGACGCAAACAAGGATGTTATGGATGGCTGTGCAGATATGACATTGTCAATGTGAATTTTTTTTAAAAGCATAAAAAAACAAAAAAACAACACTATATATTCTCACCTTTAAGGCTGTCATGATGGTGTCTGCGCAGCCATCCATAACATCCTTGTTTGCGGCGAAGTAGACCTTTACTCTGCCTTTGATGACAACCTGGATGTATATAACCAGCTTCTTGAAGACAGCGATGTCTACGCTTTCATCTATTAAAATTCCAACAAATTTTGACTGCGAAACTGCCTGCTGAATTTCTCGTGAAAGGGTGTCAGAAATAGCCTCCACCATTTATTCCACTTGCTGATGGTGGGTATATGGGTTAGAGATATTGGCACCATTTATTTGCTGTAATTCTATAAGCTTCTTGTATTTGACTAAAGGCAAACTTTCCTCTGCCAAAAACTTCACCGTCCGAAGTTGTGGAATGAGCGTGTCGTAATTTTTTTGCTCTGCAGTTTTTTCACACTTTTTCCAAGCTGTAGCATGTGCTTTAGCTTGCTCAGAGGACCTGTGGACATTGCTTAGTGCATGCCTTTCAATACTGGATTTCTGTAAGTCTGTGCAGCCAGTTACATATGTATTTTTCTTGTTGTGCTTAATGCACAAGTCACAGAACATAGCCCCCTTTTCACCGTCATACCTGAGCCATGACCATGACTCTTCCTTTAGCCATTCTTTTTTGAATTTTCTTATCTTTTTTTTGCTTGAAGTGGGTGGAGCTTTTTCAGAAGGCCTTTTTTCTGCCATTTTCAAGGTGACCAAGCCCTGAATAGCTTTATGATTTTAGTAAATTGATTAAGTATAAAAAACAATTATTTTCAGGAGAGAATTGATAATAAAATTTGAATTATATCATAAGTTTTTTTGTTTTTAGCCTTTGAAGTCCTATATTATGTTTTTTTTCCTTATATTTCATTAGAAAACAATATTTTTGCTGTATTACCATATAAGGAAGAGGCTTGCATTTAAGTTGTCTTACAAACATGACATTTTCTATATAAAAGCAGAGGATAACACAAAAGAAAAGCAGAACTGTAAAAAATGTTTATTTCGTTTTTCAAAAGTAATCCACTTTTTTTTCAAAGTGTACCTTAAAATGAATGTTATGTACTTTATTTTGCCTGAGGCATAATAAATGTCCGTATGCGGTGTCAATCACCTACGATCGCTACCGCATTTGATTGGATTAAAATGGTGACGCACGATCACCACACACCCCAAATTACGTGATTGACAGGTGCACATCGTCATACATCTCGCAAAGTAACGTTGGAAAACACGCGAGATCAAAACAAAAGATGGCCGCCGCCATGTTGATGCAAGCCAGTTCAAGTATCCCTTCTGAACTGGCTCGCACTCGCTGAATTACGTCCTGTCAAGATCGTAAGGTAAGTGATTATTATAGAGCTTGAGATCGTGAAAAAAGTGCGTCCCTTTTGGACGCATTGGTTCAAAATTTTCGCGTCCTTTGCGAAAATACTGCGTCATTTGTATGTCCTGACGCCGTCCTCGCGATCTCTGCCGCCAGGTGATTAAAAGTGACTAGGGTTAGGATTTTAAAGCATACAGCGTAAATATTTTACCCATAAATTAGCCTTTTATTATGAAATCCATTGCAAATATCAGGAGTGGGTAATGGGTGGTTCAGTACATAAGAAATACTAGAAAAGTAAGTCATTAAAATTGATAATTTTAAGTGCCAGGAATGGCTGAGAATGCATATCAGAGCATCGAACACCCTTGGGCTTCCGGAGGGGGCTCAAGGCCCCCAGACCCTCGATGCTGGTGCTGAGCACCGTGCCAGCCATTTCCTGCCCATTTTCAGTTTTGGCACCAGTCAAATTTAGGGCTGGATCCGCCCCTGTTAACTATGCTTATTTATCTATTTATGGACGTTTATTGGTTATGTTAGGATCTCTACTGCTGTTGTGGAGTCCACAACAGCAGTAGAGATCATAACCTAACCAATAAACGTCCATGAATAGATAAATAAGCATAGAAAATAATCTAAATGGCTGTTGGAGAGTCAGATATTTCGGTCTAGATTTACAGATAAACTTAAAGAGTGAAAATGACATATCTTCCTTGATAATTCATACACGACCAATTCCTACATCATTTCTTACAAAAGGCGTGATTCTTTATATCTTACAATACACAAGGAAATCACTCACCAGCGTGCAGATCGAAAGCAATAACAATAACAGACTTGACAGACGCATCCCGGAAGCTGACATTTTGTCCAGCTGTGGCATATCACATGACTCCTAAGCCCGGTGACGCATTCAATTAATATTCCCGGATATATATTCGTTTTCAGCCGATTCATTGGGGAGGGGGGGGGGGGGGGACAAAAACAAACACAAAAACTAAAAAAACAAACACACGAAAACAAACATAAAAAAAGAAAAAGGAAAAAAAAAAAGGAAAATAACGAGGTGAGTTTGTATGGAGTTTCAACACGATAGCACCATATTTTAGCAAGTGAATGATAATAACTGAGAGGTAAATATCAATAACTTGTAGTGCCTTGTGGGACAATTTTATCCAATTGAACAATCATTTATTAAAATGTGACTAAATTTCTTGACATATCCCAATTGTTATTCTAAGCTTGATATACAAATGAACAGTTCTGTAATTAAAAATATAAAGTTATGTGATGTAAAAATTAGAGGGAGGAGGGGCCTATCTAATATGGATTTAACATGGGCTTAGAAGAAACAAACCATGCCATATTTGGCTCACCTCCATCAGATCTTGCGGGATATTGGTCACAGCAGGGGAACAACTGATATACCCTGCTTCCAACCTATATGCACAGGAGATATGCAAGAGACTGGCTGTTAATGACCTAAATGCTGCGCTGATTACACTGCAGGCACGATAGGGTACACATGTATGCATCCACTACACACTGGGGGCCTAACCCTGAGCACCAAGTGGTATAAAATGTTGCTGCCTGGGTTCAAATTCCTGGTGGGGTATGTGAGAATGTTGCCTGTGACTTTGAGTTAGGTGGTTGATTTCACTAGGTAGTCTAGTTTCATACACCACTTACAAATGGCTAGTCATGACCTAGCTGCAATAAGGCAGAAAAAAGTGACAAAAAATAAAGTTCCAATTCCATATTCCACTTCACACTGGTGAATAGGATTGATTTATGACAATTGGACCCTCCCTGCATCTCACTTGTTATCTGTTATCTATCTGATTTGGGAATTTTATAAATAGCTGCTTCTTTATACTGGGTTTGTCAAAGACAAACTAATGAACGAGTAGGAAAGGATTTCATTTTCATGAAATATTTTGATGAATTAAAATTTTGTCTTACTGAGATGGTCATTTAAACTTGCACATTAAAAATCAAAGATTTCAATTGCAATAATAAGATATAGATAACCTCAATACTTATGAATAAAGTTTCTAAAAAATATTTCTTTAAAAATATTTAACTGATGTGCATTTGTATCAATTGTATTTTCATCATCAACTGATAACCACCTTCAGGGGAGTACCGCTGATTCTGCATATAGAATTTCAATCAAGTGACAGTGAGCTGAGCATACCAGCCTACATCGGCTGAGAATTTGATCATCTGTTATCTGAATTGAACTCAACATACAGCTTGGTCACGTGCTTTGTCCAAGCTGGTCAGATGTCAACATGATCGCCTTAGGTAAACAACCATCCTGGCGCTGGCACTGCACTTTACTAGGGGTTTTGTGTTACACTTATTTGGTGAGTCATGCGAAAGATTGTGTTATTCTTCTGTAGTGATTGTCTGAGTGGTAGGATATGCGAAAGTTCTGATGACATGTTGCGGACGCTTCCAGATACTGAGATAGTCTAACTTCTCAAAGAGCGCCAAGGGGGCGGATCAAGGCCTGTGCAGTTGCATCGGTCACATAGATACTGACAATGTTGTCAACAGAGTCTTTGACATCAAAAGAGAGAGACTAGTTACTTTAATTGCTAAAGACTAGGTTCTATCATTGGTCAATAACTATAAGACATCTTCATTTCAGAAACTTATTATTACCAAAGAAGTATTTTTTGGTATTGACAAAAAAAACAAAAAAAAAAGAAAAACAAAAAAAAAATAAAGAAAAAAGATGACTTATGGCTCCCATTTCAAGAGTTTGTGCTCTTATTAAACAAAAAAGTAACACTCGTTTAGAATTATATTTTAGATATATATTTCTACAGTATTTGAACTGCATCTATTGTGTCATCTGATTATTGTGGGTGATTATTAATGAAAATATGGAATCTTAGATTTTTCTGTTGTGTCAGGCTGGTCCCTTAATTGAAATAGCCCAATCGACCCCTTTTTTCCACCACACCAACTCAATACAAATTGCTTAGTGTTCTTCCACAAAAAGATGGGGAAGTACACATTTGAGGGACAGTGAGAAAAAATCTTTCATTCTCTCTCCCTTCTCTCAAAACCTCTGCAGAACTTGAAAAAGTTTGAATTGTTGTATTTGCTCAAATCAATTTTCCATTGCCATAAAAGGAAGACAGAAAATTCTGAATTAAAAATGTACTTGGTTTAATATGAGCATTATCCACAATAACAATGGTTAAAATGCCAGCTTATTATAAATATGGCCCATGTTTGAGGGTATGCCCCCATGGCTAAATGGTCTAGTCAGTTGAACATTGCAGACTGTGTCACCACTGCACACTGGCATGGGAGAAAGCTGCCAGTGAGGAAGGGCTAGTCTACTAGTTTCACTGTGAGTCAGGGTCTTAGCCATCAGCGTATCTGGACATCTTTTGACTTTGACTAGGACTTTTTCACACCTATATGTAATCCCCAAGACATTGCAAAAGGATATTATGCCCTTTGTCAATAGATATGTAAATACAAGACTTACAAGTCTATTCTATGTTTGTTATCTGAATACATTGTGCTCTCCTTAGAAAAATAAAATGCCCAGAAATTTTACAATGGCTAACTTTTGGCAATCGCTTTTGGAATAAGGGTTTAAGTCCTGACATTAATGGTTTAAAAATGATGAAGATAATAATTTCCTCCTTCCTTCCCATCTCTAAGTTAAATTGTTCATTTCCAGGTCCCGCTGTCGTCATGTGGTACTCTGAAGTTTCACTCACAGGAAGTGGGCGTGTCAAAGGTGCATGTGATCTACATGAACCATCTTGGTAAGGTTTAAAAGACTGAAATGTATACACATGATTGTATTTAACTCATTCATGGCTATGGCAAGCTAAAAGACATGAATATTTTCTTGCGATCTCTTTTACAGAGGCAGAAAAGAAAATGTATGTACATTAATTTTGAAAGTATCTTAGATCTATATAAAAACTTAAGGGGAATCGAAGCATGTAGGAGTTAAATTGACATGATTTGGAATGTCATTTTTTGTCACTTTTTCTGCCATATTGCGTCTAAGTCATGACTAGCCAGGTGTAACCAGTGGAGGAATTTTATTACCTGGTGAAAACTACTACAGCCTAAACCCAAGTTACTGGAAACTGACATATAGAAGTACTAGCTTTAGAGCTAAATTATGTATGCAGTGCTATGCAAACACATACACAAACACTGTGTGTATATTTCTTTAAATAGTTTGTTCATTTGTAAATTTTACAACTTGTCTCTATATATAACTTTAGATAGCGTACGTATAACCTTTTTAGAAACATGCTTTTGTATGTTTTCTAAAGACTATTTTGCCCACTGCTGTATTTTAATTTTATTCATTTCATTTTATTTCATATATTACTTTATTTTCATTTCAGATGTTGGTTTTGATGGTATTCCAGGTAATGGGCTTGTCAACAATGTTCTGAACAGATATTTTACAAAGTATTTCCCTCAAGCAGTGAACCTTACAGATCAACTGAGAACCATGGGCTATGAGGAAAGCTTTATATATACCACCCACCCCTGGTTGGTCAGTCTCTACACAGACTGTCCACCTAACCTTGTACTTAGTGGGGTACAGTTAAAGGTAGGTTGATTATCAGGAGTTCTTTATATACACAACCCACCCCTGGCTGGTCAGTCTTTATACAGACTGTCCACCTAACCTAGTTCTCAGTGGCATAAAATTAAAGGTAAGCTGTCCACTACTTAACCCTTATGCTGCTGGACTGCTGGTGGCTAATTTGGCCAATATAAAATATTGCAAAATATATTGATATATCTAATTGCAGTTAACATGGAAGGGGTCCTCTTCTCACTGTAAGGTCTAAAAAAGTTGTTTGTTTCCTGTGACCTGACCCATACACATTTTTACCCAAAAAATCCATACCCTGAAGTTTTTTCTCTCTTCCAACTCTCAATCAACAAAGAAACTCGCACTTCTTTGAAAAAGATAATGAAAATTATTTATTTATTATTTTAATATTGATACAGGTGACCATTAATGAGATGCTTTATTTTCTTCCCTTTCAGTGTTCAAACTCGACAGAGCTTGCGGCGTTCAAGAGGACTGTTGCTAGCGGTAACATCACGTGGCATGCTGGACCAATGAACATGCAGGCTGAGGTCATGGACACGTGGTTGTATGAGTTCGGTCTCAATATCAGTAAAGATCTCGATAAAAAGTTTGGCTTATCACGCACATTCAGAACCTTGAGCCAAAGGGATGTACCAGGTAATTGGTGGACCCATTTGTTTTAAGAAAATGCTGATACAGTAGAAAATAATAATAATAATAATGATAATAATAATAATGATAATAATATAATGATAATGATAATGATAAAAATAATGATAATGATAATAAAAATGATAGAAATAATAATATTAAGGCCTAAAAAAAATAATTGTTTGTTTCCTGTAACGCCCCGAAAAAAAATAGGGTAGGTAGGTCGGTAAAAAGATTTTTTTTTTTGCATTATTTTTTTGGTCAAAAATGTGTGTTTTATGCATGTTTTACGTTGATTGGGAGTTGGGAGGGCGATAAAAACTTTAGGGTAGGGATTTTATTGAATAAAAACTTGTTAGGGTAGGGTTACAGGAAACAAACAACTTTTTTTTAGGCCTAATGCTAATAATAATGCTAATAATGATAATAATAATGATGATAATAATAATGATAATAATAATAATAATAATAATAATAATAATAATAACAATGATAATAATTATAATGATATTGATAATGATAATAATGATGATAATATTAATGATAATAATAATGATAATAATAATAATAATAATGATAATAATAATAATAACAATAATGATATGGATAATAATGATAATAATGATAATAATAATAATAATAATGATAATAATAATAATAATAATAATAATAATAATAATAATAATAATAATAATAATAATAATAATAACAATAATGATAAGGATATTGTATGTTCACTAGGTTTAACACAGGCTGTGCTGCCCTACTTGGTAAAAAATGGAATAGCTGGAATATCAGTGGGCGTCAATACAATGACCAGCCCCCCTGCTGTGCCCCATAACACCCCCTTCATCTGGCGCTATGGCAACAGCGAGGTCATCGCTATGTGGCACCCTGGTAAGTATGCACTGTTTTTGAAATATTGTATAATTTCTTTTATCAGATTTGAACAAATTAATATCAGTTTCTTTGTATATGATGAAATGAATAGTTATGCTACTTAATATGTAGTCTTGGATGGGTAACAGTATTTTGAGATATGTTTAAAGACTAGATAACTACCTTACATGCACTATAACCAGGGTTTAAGCCATGATTTGGAAACAGCAGAAATTTGCAATTGTAAAAGTTTTGGCCAGCCTGTTTTTTAAGGATAACCACAACATTTTAAGGTAAAAGCCATAAACATGTATGTATATAGTGAAAAGGTCTAGCTATGTATGCTTGAGCAATGCCATGGGAATTGTTTAGAGGGGAAAACTAACAATTACTAGACGGCCCCTGTGCACAGCACAGATTTAGTGCAAAATCACATTCTTCTCCCCTCATCCACATTGTCATGCACACCAATGTTGCGGACTCCTGAAAATAGATGGCGCCACCAGACCTGTGAAACACAATCTTCAAGAAATACACTGGAAATGCACCAATTCGAAAAAATAAAAAAAAACTTCTCGCCAATCTTAAGACCAGGGTGGAGCATCCCTGAGTGGTAGCAGAACTCAATATTTGTCAGGAGCTCTGGAATCTGTGACCAAAGGTCTGAAAAACCTGGTATTGATGTATAGATTTACTTGAAATTGACATCTTTAAAAATATCTCACCGAAATGCTGTTGTCCTGATGGTGACGCCCAGACTAAGACACTTTCTCTGACTCACCCTCAGCCTATCAACTGCTCCACTCACTGGCATTCACCACTGCCAAAGGGCCTGGGTTCATAACAGTCTCAAGTCATGTAAGAACGTTTCCAATGATTTCTCCAGCATATCTGGTTTCCTATACCACTAACCACTCATTTTCAAAATGAGATACATGTAATTGATTACAATGAGTATTTTTCTGCTGTGAAAAATACCTATCAAATCAAGCATACATACCTATCAAACCAGGTATTAACATACCTTTTGTAAAATACCTATCACATCAGGCATACATACCTATTAGAATTACCTTTCAAACCAGGTATTAACATACCTTTTGTAAAATACCTATCAAATCAGGCATACATACCTATTAGAATTACCTTTCAAACAAGGTATTAACATACCTTTTGTAAAATACCTATCAAATCAGGCATACATACCTATTAGAATTACCTTTCAAACCAGGTATTAACATACCTTTTGTAAAATACCTATCAAATCAGGCATACATACCTATTAGAATTACCTTTCAAACCTGGTATTAACATACCTTTTGTAAAATACCTATCAAATCAGGCATACATACCTATTAGAATTACCTTTCAAACCAGGTATTAACATACCTTTTGTAAAATACCTATCAAATCAGGCATACATACCTATTAAAATTACCTTTCAAACCAGGTATTAACATACCTTTTGTAAAATACCTATCAAACCAGGTTTAAATTACCTATTAAAATACCTATCAAACATACTTGTCATTCAGTGAAATACTGAGTACACCTCCTTTCATAAACCCCTAGTTTTTCATGGTCAAATTTTCTGTACATACCTTTCATGTTTTTATTTTAGGTGGCTATCCAGACAATCCCGGTCCATACCCTGCCAAGCCGGGCGGGTTGTCAGCTCAAGACTGCGTCCGACTGGTGGGCTTTGATGAAGTTATGTGCTTTGCCTTTAGAACAGATAATTCTGGACCACCTGAGAATGTACAGGTAAATTTTGGGCAGGCCGGTGTTGTGGTGCCTATAAAGTGCTTTTTATGTAAGTAGAACTTTTACCTACCAGGGTTATGTTAGAAATGCATGCTTTGCTCACTGCTAGGTTTCTATGTACCCATGTATCCTAAGTTATTTGTTAAAGCCTACAAAAGTATATACCCATGTGTCTGTCTACTTATTTAGGTTAATTTATATCCATACTCTTAAGTATCGTTCACGAACTCTTGTCTTATCAAACCCCCTCAGACAGATAGCATAGCCCTTAAACAGCTATGTTACATGCTCATGGTCTCATTGCTTAGAACCAGGAAGTATAGACTTAAAATTAAATTATATAGTTCCTGTTAGAACATACTTCATCAAAAAGAGTTAGAAATGAAAAGTATACATAAAATATTAATCCATTTGGAAAGTCATGAGCTTTTAAGCAACTGTCCAAACAGAATAATCATTGGTTCTGATTTTTGGTGTCTACAAGTCAAAGACTACCTAAAAATGATTTTAAAAATGAGACAAACTTTTCCCAAAGTTTATCATTTAAATTTAAATTTCTTTTCCAGGAAGTACTGAAGTATTATGATATTCTGAGTCCAATTCCCTGGTGCCAAGATTTTCCCAAACTTTTTCTTCTAAAATTTTAATTTCTTTCCAGGAAATACTGAAGTACTATGAGATTCTGAGAGTCCAGTTTCCGGGTGCCAAGATTTTCCCAAATTTTATCCTCTAAAAATTTGAAATTATTTTCCAGGAAATACTGAAGTACTATGAGATTCTGAGAGTCCAGTTCCCGGGTGCCAAGATTTTCGCCTCAACTTTTGAAAATTTTGTGGCTGCCCTTCAACCATTCAAAGATCGTTTGCCCGTTGTCACCAAGGAGATAAGTGACACTTGGTTACAGGGAGCTGGGTCAGACCCCCGCAAAACGGCCGAGATGAAGACAGTGTCTGCACACATGAGTGCTTGCTTACGGTCAGGTACTGTATCTATACCCAGACCTTAACACATTCCTTGGTGCAGCAAAGAACTACTTGCATGTTTTGTGTATTTTGAAAAAAACATTAGCAGGAGAGATGTTCATCAGAAACCAACCAAGGACTCTCTTTCATATGCTGTAAACTCTCTCTCTCTCTCTCTCTCTCTCTCTCTCTCTCTCTCTCTCTCTTTCTCTCTCTCTCTCTCTCTCTCTCTCTCTCTCTCTCTCTCTCCCCCCTCTCTGTCTCTCCCCCTCTCTGTCTGTCACTCTGTCTCTCTCTGTCTGTCTCTCTGTCTCTCTCTCTCTCTCTCTCTCTCTCTCTCTCTCTCTCTCTCTCTCTCTCTCTCTCTCTCTCTCTCTCTCTCTCTGTCTCTGTCTGTCTGTCTGTCTGTCTGTCTGTCTGTCTGTCTGTCTGTCTGTCTGTCTGTCTGTCTCTCTCTCTCTCTCACTCTCTCTCTCTTTCATTCTCAAGGAGGTGATAATGATGATCATGATTACAGCGACAGTGATATTCATGATTGTATTAATAGTGCTTTGATTTAAGAATATTCTATCTATGTCATTTTTACAGAATTGTTTTTTCACACTGCAAATATCCTATCTCAGTTTCCATTAGACAATATTTTGATGAATGAAACTTCATTTTAGAAGTACAACTATTCAGCATCTTAAAATGTTAATGCAATTCTAATGTAAATTCAACAAAGGAATTCACATAACACCCTTCTCATTCCAGGTGCCTGTAGTATGGAGGACAAGAGAGTCTATTACGCTAGTAGATTTTTTGTCAAGCATGGCGAGCACACATGGGGTCTTGTTGCTGTTAATGATAATGTTAACTGGACAAACGCTGCCTTTCAGAAGGCCAAGGCAGGTATGGTTTGACAATAATAATGATAATAATGATGACGATAATAATGATAATAATGATAATGATAATGATAATGGTGATGATAATAATAATGATAATAATAATAATAACAATACTAATAATAATAGTAATGACAATAATAATAATACAGGAACTCGGCTACCACGGACCAATATCACTGCGCACACGATGCTATTTACGATGTAAGTAGCATTGTGTATGCCGGACAAACACGTGTCTAGCAGTCGGCTTATTCCGGCCGAGACTAAGACGTGCTGAGTTACGTTCGGCCAGGCATGCAGCACTCAGTTTGCACCGTCTGGTAGTTCTCGTAGCAGACAAATACATGTATAACAAAAGTCCAGCAAGGCATATTCTTTCCCTCTTTTGACTTTTATACCTATCAAATGAGGTCCCCAATGCAATAGCATACACACTTGCATATGACGGACTGAGGCCGTCATATGCATACATCTACGACGGATTTTGTGTATGACGGTCCAATTTTCCTGGTCCCACTGGGTCCGTCATATCCGAGTTCACCTGTAGTATTAATAATAATAATAATAATGATAATAATAATAATAATAATAATAATAATAATAATAATAATAATAATAATAATAATAGTAATAATAATAATGATAATAATTATTTATCCTAACTGCTGTAATTTTTATGCCAGTTATACATTGATGGTGTTTTTGTTCTTGATCAGGTGGTCAGTACCCTGTGTGTATCTCCTCCTGGGTGGAGCAGAGAAACTTCACCTCCCTGGCTCTGCAGACCCTGGCGGATCACCCCATAGTGCCTCAGATACATGCGGCTTTAAAGGACATTCAACCGAGGGTACCCAATGTGAAAGGTATGCTATTGCTTATGCAGAGGGATTTCAATGAGTTAGAAGAACCCCCCCTCCCCCCTAACCTGGGTGGAGCAGAGAAACTTAATTCACCTCCCTGGCCCTCCAGACCCTGGCGGATCACCCCATAGTGCCTCAGATATATAGGCGGCTTTGAGGGACATTCAACCGAGGGTACCCAATGTGAAAGATATGCTATTGCTTATGCAGAGGGGTTTCAATGAGTTAGAAGAACCCACCCCCCCCTCCCCCCTAACCTGGGTGGAGCAGAGAAACTTAATTCACCTCCCTGGCCCTCCAGACCCTGGCCAATCACCCCATAGTGCCTCAGATACAGGCGTCTTTAAAGGACATTCAACCAAGGGTACCTGATGTGAAAGGTATACTATTACTAATACAGAGGGGTTTCAAGGGGTTAGAAGAACCCCGCCACACATTATAATTCAAAAACATTTTTAAAGGGTTTGTCACTCCTTATTTTGGTATATGCAGATAACACATAGCATGAACAAGATATGAAATGAATATAAAGACTCTTCAAAGAAATCTCTCCCTATAATTGGCGACAGACAATTAAGAGTAGAGGTGGCTTTATAGTGCATTCAGTCTGGGGTACCTGATGTGAAAGGTATGCTATGGCTAATACGGAGGGGTTTCAAGGGGTTAAAAAACCCTCCCTTCCCCCCACACATTTTAATTGAAAATCTTGTTTTTCTTGGTAAGAAACGTCACTTATCTTTAGCTTAGATGAAAACAATGAGGTAAATATAGCTCTGTTAAATCAAACCTTTTTTTGTACAGAACGAACCCCCAGCACTGAAATCCTGCATCGGTGCATCCACCCCTTGGATGAACATTTCAGTGTTATCGGGCCAGAAAATCATCACATTGGATCAGGAAAATTAACACTATAATTGTATCTATTCTATCACAATAGGATAAAACTTGGATAAATAAAGTGATAAAGTGATGATATTTAAACAACATTTGGAAGGGAATTGTTAAATCTAATAGAAATTACAATTTTTGATCATTTTATTTCTTTCCAAATATTATTTTGTTATCAATGGATTTCTCTCTGTTAGACCATGTGTTTACTCCAGAGAGCGATGAAATCTCCTAATACTTTTTTGTTGATAGGTTACAAGAAGTTAGCCAGCCCAGATCAAGTCTTGAAATGCTCGAGGTTTACTTTGGGTTTTGATAAAGAGGGCGCTGTGACAACTCTCATAGACCACAAAACTAAGGTAAAACAGGCTATTTTTGTCAGTTTCAATTTTGTAAAACATATGAAAATATGAGGAGAACCTTATATACCAATATATCTAATTGCAGTTAAGAAACAGATATGACCGAAAATATGACTGGAATTTTTGTAACATTGTATATATACATTTTCACTCATGCTCTGTATAATTTTACTTTTGAAGATTCTAAGGTAGCAACAAAATGTGTTTGATGTTTTCAAGTGTGGGATAATGAACAAAGTCTTTGACCAGGGAACTATCAAATAATTTCTTAAATATTAAGTGATATTCAAATGATGAATTCATTCCTCAAAAAGCCTTACTGATAAAAGTAAAAGAGGTTTTTAAATATTCAATATTCTGTTTAAGTCTGTTAAGCAAATTAGCTCTTTATATCTGTATTCTTCCCCTGATTGCCCTCAAAAAGCCTTACCGTGGTACTAATAAAAGTATAATTTTAAAGATATTTGGATGTTTTCAATTGTTTTTCAATGTGTACTTCATATCTTTCGTCAAAATATCACAGGCTCTGAGCTTGTAGGTGGTATTTTAAGAAGGCAAATATTGAGTTAACTAACAGACATGTTATTTCATACCAAAATAAGACAGTGATATGTAGGGTTAGATACCGTTAATAACGAAACGGTACGCTATCGGTATTAGTGCCGTTGAAATGGTATGGTGTTTTAACGCTACTGTTAATTGTACTTAATTGCTTTATTACTTTAAGAACCTTGCGGTAAATAGTCATGTATAGGATCTTCAAAAATCCCTAATAAATGATAACTTTACAGTGGTTAGTATTGGGTACCTTCAAGGAATAAAACGGTACAATAGGGTACTTTTGAAAAGATACTGGTTCCAGTACTGTTACCCCTTAACGCTATCCAACCCTAGTGATAAGCTCAATCAGGACACTGTATTTTCAGATCAACTGGGCCTCCAACAAGAATCAGCTGGGAAAATTCCTGTACGTAACTTACAACCAGACAGATTTTGACAATCTGGATAAGCTTTATAACTACAATGGCCACAGTGCGGGTTATTACAAAGTGAACGCCACCATGTACGCCCACCCTGAGAGCAAGACCTGGCCAACCGTTCTCAAGAATGTCTTTTACAAAATTGGTAAGTCCAGCCATATAAACATATGATCACTTACATATGATTACTTATCAAGGCCCAGGTATTGGATTTTTTTCCTTTGAATGTGAAATTGGCACCTTTTATCTATTGCATTATTTAAGAGACAATACTTCATTACATTATTTAAGAGACAATTTATATCCCTGTGGCATTGAGTGTGGTGTGATAGACATTATTATCATCTTTTTTATTAATAATCTTTGTAACTATCATTATTAATATTTCCTATATTATCTCTAATCATTTTTAACAAATAAAATGCGCTATATCAAATATCAATTAATAATAATAATAGTAATGATAAACATTGATTTTATACAATATTTGAATGTGGGGATATTATTTCCAGATGGTGATGGATGTGACATATATGTAAATACTCAGCTGGAGGATCAGCATGCAGTTAGTTACTATGGCGCTCCGGCTGATGTCTGGGTCCGGTACAGAGAATCTCCAGGCAGGAAAAATGGTAGCTATACATGTCCCTTTAATAATGGGAATTAAAGCAAGGCCAAATGATTACTGTTCTGTTTGTGGTTACTTGAAAACAATATGTATGCTAAGACCATGTGTTTTCTAGCTCTCATAAGTTTTAGTATTGTTCATCATTTTTTAAACAGTAAGTATACGCTGAGAAGTATAACAGGGGTGTCCAAGTGTAAAAGTCCTGGAGCACAAACTATCAATCATGGAGCACATATTTTTAGATTAACAAATGTTTCAAAAAAACTTTCATCAGTTGGCACAATAATATTCTTCTTCTATCCATTTTGGAGACCTCTATTAGATTATGGAGAACGCCATTGAAATGATATAGTTAAATATTTTAAAGAAATATGTATGCATAAAATGATAATTTGAGAATATAAAAGGCTCTATAGTACTGGCCATTCTGTCCGAGAATTTGCAGAGTTAAAGAGTGCTTGATGGATTTGGCTGGTCGCACGATTTGAAGTCTCTGTCGCACACGTGTGCGACAATGCGACAGGTGGACACCCCTGGTGTAAGGCATTGAAAAGGGCTGAACACTGCTTTTCACAACATCCCTGGTTTAAATCTGACACAATGCAGGTATGAAAGTTGTCATTGACTGACTTGGGTTTAGGCAACAGTTTTCCCTGGGTACTCTGGTTTCCTCCTCCAAGAACAAATGGTTCAGTTAGTCATGATTGGAGAGATTTCAAAATAGATTACTTTTGAATGCAATAGGCATGAATGGTTTAAACTCATTGTGTTTTGAGACAATGCTTTTGTCATTTCATTTGCAGACCTTAAGATTGAGTTTCAGTGGTTTGACAAGACACCCACTCGGCTCGCTGAGGCTCTCATGTTCCAGTTTGAACCGGTTCCTCAGCCGGGTAACAAGTGGATTCTCTCGAAGCTCGGCCAGAAAGTGGATCCTACGAATGTTATACTCAATGGCAGTCAGCACCAACACGGTAGGATTACATACTGTATAACTTTTCTTTTAAAGGCATTCAATTTTTCCCTAATTTTGCACTCCCCATGATAGCGCCAAATTGCATCCTTCAAATAATATCCTGCTTTGTGTCTTCTTTGTGTTTCTGCTTACAAGCACAAATATAAAGCAGCACAAATACCCTCCAAGAGAGCTGTAAAGCGAATTTTTTAGCACTCAAAATTAAATTTATATACAGTATGTAAACTGAGACCAACATCGCAGATATGTAGTGAATCCCCTTAAAGTGACTACCCCTCTAAATTGACCACATTTTGCCAGACCCTACCTAGCTTTTTCCTATCAGTTTCATAGTATAATAAATGGGGACTGTGCAATGTACAAGTGTGCAATGTACGCATTAATAAAACAGCTGCAATACTAACGCAGTATACAGTAATCACTGTTCACTGTTTTCAGTGGTGGACTCAGTGGAAGGAATCACATATCACAACGCGGGTGGTTCAGGTCTGAGGCTGCGGTCGGACACGGCTTACCTGGTTAGCCCTGTCACCCCTACAGAGGGCGCCACAGTCTTCCCAGCCCCGCTACAGCCCCTCACGGACATCACAGGCTTCGCATACAGCTTCTACAACAACATCTGGGACGTCAATTTCATATTCTGGTATCCTTACTTGGACGAGGACAAGGATTATAAGTCCAATTTCTATCTTTCCTTTGAGTGAAAGATTAACCCTCTAATCCCAAATCTATATGGTGTTCTGAAAAATAAAAAAAAGGAAAAAAAATAAAAAGATATATATATGAAAAATATAAAAAGAAAAAAAAGAAAAAAAAAAGTCAAATCACATTGAGGGGGAAAAGTTGAAAATTCATTGTTGGTTAGATGACCCAATTAGAAACTATTGATTCTTCAGACTGGCCAAAATTTTAATCCAGTCATGGTAAAGAATTCACTAAATTGATAATTCAAGTTTATTATTCTGGTCCTGAATGCGTGCTTAAATTTGTTTTCATTGGGTAAGTACATTACAATCTATATCTGACCCACTGGAAGCACTCCCCTTATTTTGAATAAGATGTTTTCAACCACTATAAGGCAGAATACCCATTGAAAATGAAACACTCCTAATGGGTGATAAGATCTATTTATGGGAAGCGTGATCATATTTGGATCACCAGATAATTTGGTTGCATGCATAAGGCACACAAAGCTAAATGTTGCTTTCCACAACTTGGTAAAATTAGGTCAGCTGGCTGACAGGTAAATTTGATTGTGGATCATCAAAAGAGAAATTTAAGTTCATGGTACATTACTGTTCATTATAACCATAAATCGGTCACATAACATGGGTATTATCATGCAAACATTTATTGTTAATTATCTGATTATAGAATAAAAATGTTTATTATTTGTCCTGGTAGCTGTGATAAGGTTATGAGTGCAAGGATCAAATATTTGTTTTGTTATTTTCTTTTATAATTATCTTTATCTAAGTAGTAGATGTAGGTTCCTCAACTAGTGAGGTGGAGGGATGACATTTCTGATATGCAGTGAGTCATTTTCGGCCTTTGGAACTAGCCAAGATTTGTTCCCAATGTTGACAATGCTACATGTCATGGCAGTAATTTCTTTACTCTGCATACCTCTTTGGGGAACATCTATTCCTTACATTTTCTTAATTTTAAAGAGATATTCTGAGTGATTTTTATCTATATTCTTATAAAAGCAATTAATTGGAAGTGTTAACAAGTTGGGCTGGTGGATTGAGCCAGAATATCCTCGATTCTTGACCTTACTAACATGTGTATTGACATGAATACTTTATGTATGACTGTGCCAAACTACTTGCTGCATGCTTCTGAGTGAAAAGTTTGATTATCTATTTTCAAAGATAGAGTTAATAATTTACCTGTCCATGTCATGGGTGCGATTTGAAATTTCATTTATTGTCACTTTCTTCCATGTTAGGGCAAAATTGTGGAAATCCAGTTATAAATGATGTAGCGAAACTGGTGTACCTAGTGAAAAACACCACCTAACCTCAAGTGACTGGCAACTTTTTAATGTGTGTAGGGCTAGACTCAAACACCAGGAAGTGGTAAGAGACTGCAAGCAATTATTGGCATAAAATACTCACTTATAGAGACAGACCCGTTGAAAGATAACAATAGTGATATGTATTTACATGTCTGAGGCATTTGGTACAAAGTTGCTCATCTCTGACTTGCTTACTCAGATTTTCTCCGACCTCACCCCAAACTTTTAGTGCCAGTTTACTCTCCTTAACCCTTCCACTGCTAAGACTAATTTCACCCAAAGGCACAAGGACAAGCTTTTTGAAAACCCTGTCATGTTGATATTTATTGGATAGCTCTCACTGAGTGCTCTCAGATGAGTACCCATGTGCCAGGTTTTCAGTATTTTTTTCAGATTATTTACCTTTTTGTATTAGTCTAATTAGTTACCAGCAGCCTAAGGGTTAAAAACCTTTTATATGCCAACTGTAGGCATCACCTAACTTGGGAGAAAATTTAGGGTTTATATTTATTCTCAGAGTTATGCATCTGTGATATATATTGGTGTGTAAAATATATTTATCTACCTGACTATTTCATAGGATGAAGGAGCTCCAAACCGTTGGTGAAGGTGAATTTTTAATTAGCATCATGTACTGGCATGAGCAGTAATTATGATTATTCACCTGTATATTCCATTATATGAGATTGGTACTAAATATCTAGATGTATTGGGTATGATATTGTTAATTATTTAATTGTTTATAGTATGGTGTCTAATTGTTGATATTCTACTTGTACATGTCATTCCTGTTATGTATCTTCCTATTTATGTCTTTATATAAAATTGTTGATCATGCACCTGTTTATGATGGGTCAAAATTGGTAATTATGTACAGCAGTTAGTATTCTATTTTTCTATCACAAAAGATGAAATTGTTGATTATCTTTTGTGCGAGGGATAACATTTGGTTATATACATGCATGTGACAGGAAATGAATTTGTTCATTGTCAACATGTAGATATCATGAGATATGATCATTATGGATCATAAGAGAGAATCTTCAATTCTCTGCCTGTATATGTCATGAGCTGAAATTCTTAAAAATCAACCTGTTTATATCACTGGATGATATTTTTGGTTATATACCTGTATATGATGAGATAAGAAATTGATGTATATGTAGATCTTTTACAAAGATCCTTATTGGTGATTAAAATCAAACACTATCATTAAACAAATTGTTCTTTTCATCTTCTTTTAAATAAAAATAGTATAATATTTATGTTTATCAGGTGCTTAACCAGGTTTAGAAACGAGTTCCCAAAACTGGCAATTATAAAACTTTTGGTATGCTATTTTCAAGGTAGACCACAATATACTGCATTCAAATAACCACCATAAACATGTATTTACCCAATGTGTAAGAAACGTAATGATCTCCTAATGAATTGTAAGGAGAATAATATTGAGGTTAAATGATCAACTAAATCTGCTAGAAATTGTCATTTTAACAAAATCCTCACGTTTTTGAGGGGGTATTTTGATGTAACACCTTTGTGGGTTTGGGTGTCCAAATGATGCCAAGACACCTTGCTTGCTTTTTTTTTTTAAAGGTTTGTCACCCTTTTTTGTAAGGGTGGCTCAGACATGTAAGAAGGAGCACTTTTTTGTATATGCAGACGACACAGATAGCATGAACGATGAAATGAAATGAATATGAAACTCTTCAAAGTAATCTCTCCCAATAATTGGGCGACAGACAATAAAGAGTAATAAATGAAGGTTTTTGGTGGTTGCCCCAGTTTATAGAGGAATCGAACCCCTACTTGCCCCGGCCTGGGATTGAACTGTGGACCCCATGCCTCCCAGCACTCAGGCTGGCAATGTTGCCACTGTACCATTGAGTCTGGTCTGTACCATTGAGTCATAAGATAGTATTGGTCAACATGTATTGCTATAGGATATGACCTACTGTGATGGGTTGTCTAACCCATCATGGTGAAGTGCAGAGAGGTCTAAAAATGCACCAAGAGCCGACGATTAACCCATTTCTATTGAAATTTATCTTGCACAGTGAAGAGCCAGTTAACAAAAACTTGTAGCAAGTCTATGGGTTTACCAGTGCTGGGCCTGTAGGGGAAGGTTTGGCAACTTATTCACATACCTCACACCCAAATCGAACCCTTGTAGTAGTGGTAACAGTAACACCACCTTAGACCACTCAGCCATCAGGGCAGGCCCCGTTCTTTTCACATTTTTGTGATTTTAGGGGCACAGCGGGGAACCACGAAAGTCTGGACACTTCTCTGAACTAATTCCTTTTGTTTTAATTTGCACAGAACCTGCAACAGCTCTAAGTGGACTAGTTTCTTGTTAACCCTTCCAATGCTGAGGCTATTTGCGTCAAAAGCACAAGGGCAAATAGATTTTTGAAAACCATCTAAATCCTGGATGGCTCTCCCTGTGTACTCTTAACCCTTTCATCCCTAAAGATCTCTTTGACAGATGTCGTTTGGACTTTTGATACTTTTGAAGATAACTTTGAAATCAATCAATATTTGAAGGAGATTTATAGGTTGGGTTCTGATGAACATTACTCCTTCAAATATTTTACAAAAAGTGCTCTAGTCACAAAGATATAAGCCTATGCTGAGGCTACTTTCATCCAGAAGACAAGGATGCAAAGGTTTTTAAAAAAACATCTAAATCCTGTCATATCGGTATTCATTGGATAGCTCTAGCTGAGTACTCTCAGATGAGTACCTATGTGCCAGGGTTTCAGTAAAAATATTTTTTAGTTTTTTTCCATCATTTTGTATTGGCCAAATTAGCCACCAGCAGCATAAGGGTTAAATGAGTACCCATGTGTCCTGGTTTCTGTAATTTTCTTAAAGGTTTTTTGCGTCATTTTGTATTGTCCAAATAAACCACTGGCTGAATAAGGGTTAAGCAGTGAAGGCCTGCTGATATTTGTTTAGGTTAACTATTTTCTGATCAACTCATTCCAATGGTAATTGTTTTCTCTTTCTCCATACACACATCACTAGTGTAGTAACAAGGGGCTGGGAATAAAGAACAAGAAGAGCAAGTAGGTCAAATTATGTGGGCAAGACATTTATTTTTCAACAATTTTATGGTATAACATCCTACAAAGAAGATAATGTATGTCCATGCCTCAACCCTCAAGCATTGTTCAGAACTGCAATGACCGGTATAACAATAACTTCATATTCTGATTGTTTTGGCCTGGTGCCATTGAGTTTTTGGCTCAATGCAAGTATAAACATGACAATATCCTCATGTTTCCATCGGCAGCCATATATGAGACTACACCTACAAATTACTGCAGCCCTTTTGCATGCTCAATTAAGAAATACATTTTTTTTACTAAAAAGAGCTCCATCAGTTTTTTAGACTTTTATCGAAAACAAAGGACGCAAAGATTTTTGAAAATCATCAAAACCCTGTCCTGTTGGTATTCATTAGAAAGCTCTCGCTGAGCACTCTCAGATGAGTACCCATGTTTCAGGGTTTCAGTCATTTTTCAGGTTGTTTTTGCATCTTTTTGTATTGATAAAATTAGTTACCAGCAGCATAAGGGTTAAGATCCTGGGAGCTTAAGAAACTCCCAGGTAAATACTCTACCCTTCAGCAATACAGAGTGAATAATAATGAATCAAATTAGAAAAAAAATTAGACAAGATCCTAACACCCAAGTTTAGTTTCATCGACTGTGCCGGAATCTTTGGTCTGGTAGTACATTACGTTATTTTCTCGTTCCAACCATTCCTTAGAATCAATTGGACAAAGTTAATATTTCATCACCATCTAAAAAATATTTTGAAATAAATTTAATTGAGACATTCCTCGCATTAATCAGTTAGTAATTTAAACACAATCTTTATTGGTAATACTTTATTGACACCAATTGAATTCCTTTCATCAATCCACCTCTTTACCAGCTTATAGAATACATTCCATCTGCTCCCTTATAATGATATAAACACACAGACTCCAGCTACGCAATCACTTTATACAATATCACAATGTGATATCACACATATGGATACCATGTTGTGATATAGCATACGCCAATATCGCATGGTGCAATATTACATAGTGATATCAAATGTGATATCACACATATGGATACCATGTGATAAAGCATACGCCAATATTGCATGGTGTAATATTACATAAAGTGATATCGAATGTGATATCATAACACTTGATACCAAATGAAGCAGTATTTTTTTTAAGCCGTGATACATTGTGATATCATATTTGATATGGCACAATATCACATGCTGACATGATATCACATGGAACACGATATGATATCAGTCGTATCACGTAGGAATATCTCATGCAATGTCACATGTGATCCCATAAGTGATATATATATACAAACACACCTCCAGCAATACAAGAAATGTACATCTCTATGGAAATTTCATCCTTTACACATACCATATCGAAAGGCCTCGCAAAATATGTACAGTTCTCCATACCCATGTATCTATCCACATGCATCAAATCCTAGTATTTCAAGAGCCAATATTTCAAGAATTAGTTTGTGATGGTAGGTAAAATTCACTTAGAATCTTTATGCATATTTGCAACATTTAGGGATTACCTATGAATTTTCTCTTCTAACTCTCATCCTCACTAGACAGCAAGCCCCTGAATGCTTAAGTAACAAAAATCCAAATTCTATAAAAAGAAAGGTTTTTTTTTTAGTATTTTGCAAGGTTATCCTTTATTCTCAAGTTATTTCTGAAAGTACCCCTGTTTCAGAAGACACTCGTCAAGGAAAATGCTATGCTTGAAAATTCATGTGTCAACCTACCCAAAAGACCACCTTCATAAGTAGTACTATATGGAGTAAAGTCTGAATGAAGCTCGCCTTTAAAAACTTGTATGGAAACTTGTCTTTTCTGAGCATGTCCCTAGTAATCAAACAGTCTTTATTTCCCACGTTATGTTATCTAAGAAACATACAAGACAATAAGAATGGCCAGAATTGATAGAAATAATATACTCGAAAGCTTTTGTTGGATACCATTGTGTGTCAATATATATAAATGCATATATATATATATATATATATATATATATATATATATATATATATATATATATATATATATATATATATATATATATATATATATATATATATATATAAATATATATATATATATATATATATATATATATATATATATATATATATATATATATATATATATATATATATATATATATATAAATGCATATATATATATATATATATATATATATATATATATATATATATACATATATATATACATTTGTATATATATTTATATAAACACACTCTTCTATACTTTATTGACTCTGGAACAACATCTGTATGTAAAACAAAACTGGAACACACAAAATAAACAACATTCATTGTGTTTGATTATAATCTTTAACACAAAATAAATATAACCACTTAAAACACAACAATATATATATAAAGTAAATATAAGATAAGTTATTCTAACTATCCAATTTTCTAACTTAAGAGCCTGCCCTGGTCAAACAAAGAGATATTTCTTGTAAATATATTGTGTGCTTACTTCCTTACTCTCTCCACCTATTGTAGAGATTAATAATAATAATAATAATAATAGTTATAATTGATATTTGATATAGCGCCCTTTCCACCTATAATGTTCAAAAGCGCTTTAAAGAATAGTCAGTGGACAGATGTTTATAGTCCATATAGTCATATAAAAGATTAGACATGAGAAATAATGTCATACACAGTCAAAACTGATATGAAAGACCCACTTAAGGGATAACACGAAAGAGGTCTTTTAAGGCAGATGCTATATACTGACAGGTAAGAAAGAATGAATCTTTTCACCCAGAAAGGGGTCTCATGACAAGTGATATTTATTAATAGGTTAAAACAAAGAACCTTTTCTCCCAATAAGTAGTCTTTTATGACAGGTGATATTTACTAACAGGTTAAAAAGAATGTACTTTTTCAATCACAAAGTGGTCTTTTATGATGGGGGATATTTATCAATAGGTTATAACAAATTTCTTTTCACTCAAAAAAGGTCTTTAATTAATTTTCAGAGCAAATGATTTTCAGAATGGCATCATATTCATATACATATTGGTACTGATAGGACTAAGTCTGTGTAAAATGGGTGATTTTCAATAAGGTTTTTCTAATAACGAGAGCTTCAGGGTCTTCACATTCAAGAGGTACTGCATCAGAAAAAATCACTTTATTATGCATACTTCATTCATTCTTTAGCTGAACCAGTTTTCTTGAAGGGTCATTTTGTAGATCAGCATCTTTTACTAGAATATTGTCATCCATCTTCGATTAACTTGCTAAGCACCACCATATTCGTTCTAAGTAGTTCATTAGTTACATGTAGTTTTATACCATAAATAAGACTTCAGTAATAATAGTATGATACACAGAATAGTATTAAATATAATCTATGGTGCCCGTGTTATCATTTTGGATATGCTCTTCTCTGGCCATACTTCATCCTACTGGCTCCCCCTCCTGGCGTTTGCTGGAACTGATTTTGTTGTTGTGAGAACGCGGCTGGGTTGAACATCATGGGTGCTGTCATTGGTGGAGGCTGCGTTGCCATCGGAGGCTCGGAACTCTTCTGCTCCTGAGGCTGGAAAGAGAGAGGGAGATATTATAGGATGGGTATAGAAAAAGAGCTTTTCGGAGACATGACTTAAATAATAACATCAGTTTTGTGATAATTAGCAGATCAAAATATTGTATAGGTAAAAAGGGTTTGATGCAACAGAAAAGTTGAAATATTCATAACGACAGGTTTATTTAGATGAAAAATCTTTAAAATGAAATCATTCAAGTGAAAAATGTTCAGTGAAGCAAAACAAACAATAAATAAGTAATAAGCTATGACAAAAGACTGAGGGCAGAAAAAAGATTCAGGCAAACAAAAGTATAGTACTGAATTCTACTGATTAAGCACTGTAATGTAAAGCAAAGAGGCACAAACCCCAAATTGGGTATAAATTTTCCATCCTAACCTATGACAAAACCCTTAACATAGAAAAAGCAAGATTTGAAAAATTGTAATTGATGTCAATATGCATTCATATTCGTTGTTCAAACATTGGTCAGCACCATAAATAAAAGAGATTCGTAATTTTGACTGAGCAACCTTAGTGACATCTATTGGGGAGAGTTTGAAACACCAATACATAATATTGTGTCTTAACATTAGAATCTAGCAAAACTAAATAAACTAATGAAATTCAAAAAGCGAAACTGGTGAAAAATTGAATCTACAAATCAATAAAAATCAAACTGCGATCAGGATTAAATTATTGTATAAAAATGGCAATCATTGCATAATATGTATATATATATATATATATATATATATATATATATATATATATATATATATAAACATATATCAGCTATTTTAGTTTTAAATGGTATTAGATGAAGTGATTGACAGGAAAGCTTTTCTATCTATTCTACACACCCCACCCATTCATGCAGCAACGTCTATGTTACAGATACGCCCCTAGCTAAACAGACTAGCCTTAACTACTAGCATGCAGTTAGAACATTCATGCCAAAAGGAACCTGATAGTCTCACAACTTGTGGAATATCCCTTCAAAATGCAGGGCCTCGAATTATTTGAAGATCATTCCTCAAAAGATGTTACACTAACGTTCATTAATAAACTGTTCATCAAATAACTTTTCCTATATTCATTTTGCTGATTTGGACAGTTTTAGAAACAATCAGAATTTATAACATTGCCAAAAGGTTCATATTTAGGTTCAGAAACACACATATAGGAAAGAAGATGGAATGAGATTAGCAAATATCTCAAGTGCCACAATATACAAGTTTGTAAAACAGCAAATTTTATGATTTATATGATTAGGTATTTTATGACTATTCACTGTTGTTTTAGGGGTACACATACACCCATTTACCAATGCATGCCTTGAGGGCCCCATACCATCCTAACATGCGTGACTATTGTATTATTTTTTCGAAAAATAGCATATTTTGAGAAATATTCAAAAGAAAAAAAACATTAATCAGTTCCAAATTAATATCTCTCATCCAAGTACTGAGCAAGTCTATGCTATTTTCAAAAGTATCATAGATCCTGATAACATTTTTCAAGAAGAAAGGAAATGAATGACACGAAACATCAGTATAACATCACGATGATGTAGTGGACAGGGTGGGTGTGAGCCACACTCCTATCATGATTTCCTAAACTTTAACCTTTCAGTGCTTAAGGCTACTTTCGTCCAAAGCACAAGGATGCAAAGATTTTTGAAGACCCTCTAAACCTTGTCATGTTGGTATTCATTAGAAAGCTCTCACTGAGTACTCTCAGTAAGTACCAAATTTGCCAGGGTTTCAATAATATTTTGCATCATTTTGTATTGGCCAAATTGGCAACCAGCAGCATAAGGGTTAAGGCAACCTGCATGCTTCGAGCATGATGAGGGCTGCTGATGTCATACAAAAAACTCCTCCGGTCAAATCAGAGGTCAGAGGTCAGATCACACCACGCACAGCAGTTCTAGACAGTAGAATCACATGCTGAATTCCAGAATGAAACACACACACACGGGAAACACATCAATCAGATCGAATGGCCCAGTATCAGCACATGTAAATAAGGCCAGAGGAAGAGCTCAGTCCTGGACAGACGAAACAGTGACCCGAAGGAAACTAGGTATAAAGGTATGAGATGGGAATATTGGATTCCCATCTTAATATTGAGAACTTTTGACCATCTAAACATATCATGCTTGTTCCTTTTTTTTTAATACAGAGGCAGATTTCAGCAGGATTGGTTGGAGGAGGGAGGAGTTCAGGGGGGGGGGGGGGGAGCGAGTGAGCGTCGAGGATAATAATAATGATAGTAATAATTGATATTTGATATAACCCCCTTTCAGGATGTCTAAATTAACCCCCTACATGTATTAATGAGTAAAGAATTTTGTGATTATCACCTTTTCTGCCATATTAAGCCATTTATCACAACTAGCCATTTGTTAGTGATGGAGGAAATTTGCTATTGGTAGAGGAAACTCAAGGAAAACAACTGACTAACCTCGAGTCACTAGCAACTTTCCCTCATGCCATAAGCTAGATATGAACCTAGGACCTCTGGCAGTTGTGTAAATTTAAACAGTTAGTGCACAATATCTTGGTCTAATCTAATATCAGGCATCCCCTGTCATCGGATATACATTTAACCCATTCACACTCAGATTTCACCAGGAAAGTATCGTCTGCTATTTTCATACTTTTGAAAATAACTTTTAAATTAAGCAAATTCTCACAAAATATTTGAAGGAGAGTTGTTGGTAATATTCTGATAAACATTTCTCCTTCAAATATTTTTGATAAAAACGCTTTTGTGAGGAAAATATCAACAAAATAGTCAGGCATGTTTTGGCTGCTCTGAGTGCCAATGGTTTAATTCTAAAAATAACATTTACAGTCAAGATGGCATGTTTTGATATTTCATTTTGATTGAAAACCGCCCCTTTCCAACCTAATCCTGGTATCCGCCTCTGGATTATTGGTTTCACTTACAAGGTATACCTCAAATATTCAGACAGCGTGAGAGGTCTGTGCATGAACGAGCTTTCCGCTGTATGTACGTACGAGAGATATTAGTTTTCGTGGTTTTAGTTAATCTTTCCAATGCTGAGGCTACTTTCATCCAAAGCACAAGGATGCAAAGTTTTTTGAAAACAATTCAAACCCTGTCATGTTGGTATTCATTGGATAGCTCTCATGGAGTACTCTCCGATGAGTACCCATGTGCCAGGGTTTCAGTCATTTTCATGTTATTTGCATCATTTTGTATTGGCCAAATTAGCCACCAGCAACAGTAGGGTTAAGTTAGTAGTGCAAGTCAACTCAAGCTCTGATGCCCCTCTAGCTTCATCTGAGCCAGATAAAATCAAACGGTGAGCGAAAAAAATAACAACAACTGAGGGCCTTACGAAACGTAGCGCCTACGAAGTGCCACCTGGTGTCAGCGGCTAGAACTAAGAGCGAAGGCCAAGCATGCAAAATCACTACACTCTTATCACATACTCCTAGGCAGGAACAGTCTGGGGTGCTTTTGTTTTCACTTATAAAAAAATGTTTTTTATGATACATTTCTTTTAGGACTAACTTGACCCATTCACCTTTGAAGCATACAAATGGTCTGATAATTATGGAAATATTCTGATGATAAAGCCATATTCTGAGAAATATTTGACAGAAAGTTTTTTTTACCTGGTAAGTTTAACCCTCATGCTGCTGGTGGCTAATTTAGTCAATACAAAATGATGCAAAAGACCTGATTGAAACCTTGGCAAACTGGTACTTATCTGAAAGTACTCAGCGAGAGCTTTCCAATGAATACCAACATGACAGGTTTTAAACGGATTTTAAAAATCTTTGCATGATTGTACTTTGGACGAAAGTAGCCTTAGCATTGGACGGGTTAATAATTACTCTTCATTTGATATTTGTATGATATTCTATTTGATGACTTATGCTCTGAGTTGTCTGTGCCAGTCACTTGGGGTGAGGCGGTTGTTTTCACCGGGTACTCCGATTTCCTTAAACACCTACAACTGTTTAGTGACATAAGCTTAAATATAGCAAATAAGTCATGATAATCGATATCAAAATTCACATTCGAAGTTGTCGGACCATATGTGTGCATTTCAGATGCAAATGGGTTAATATTAGCACTCCAGAAAGGTCACATGTCATTCTGTTGATCTGATAACATTGTACATATTCCTATAAACTTGTTCAGTTTGGGAACCCGTTATTCCAATCCTGCCTAGGTTCCTGCTCTGTTAACCCCTGCAGTATACACATGGTCAGACACAAACGCTTCAAACGCTTACATTCTCTCAGCTTTTCCGATTTTAACTCACCGTCATACACTTCATACTGGTAGGCACTTCTCAGCATTTAACTAACTATTAAGTTATGAAATTTGCATATAAATGCACCATTACTTAACCTGACCAACAATATAGCACACCCCTGTATAAAAACTCTTCGCCTACATAAGATGTACATCTTGTTCTTGAATTGTACACTAATTTCCTTGTTTTTTTCTAATCAAGCTGAATGAATCTCATACAAATTGTTCGACCATTGGTTACTTCTGGGATGAAAGGGTTAAGAGCTAGAAGCTGACCGAATTTCACCTAATAAGCACACCCTCAAAGAGTTAACGGACACATCAGACTGAACAGAAGGGGAGGAGGACATCGAGTATATATGGGCAAAATGGTAGATGAGTTTGTGATAAAAATCTTCAAAATTCAAATTGAAAATGAAATATCACAAAAAATACTTAAAATATGAAAAATTGATAGTATATATAGATATCAGAACAATGGCTTAGAGGTTTCAGAATGGAACTTTAACCCAGAGTGAAGTAAGAGTTGGATGAGAATTTGACCTTAAAGTATCCAAGTTTGACCTTGAAAGGTCAGAGTTGAAAAAGGATTTGACCTCCAGCTGTAACAGATAGCAAGTAGGATTTGACCTCAAGATTGTGACTGGGAAATGGTTTGAAGTAATGAGATGAGGGTTAGAGATTGCTTTCATCTTCCAATGTCAGTCACTGGGAGGAGTTTGACCTTCTTTGAGGTCACAGGTCACAGCTTCCAGAGAGGTGCACTTATTAGGGTGAATACAGTAGTTAACAGTAGGAAAAACAACAGAGCGTTTTCAATGACCCGACCGGAAATTGTGACGAATAACTATATGATTGAACTGCTCATTTTAGCAATTAACAACTGATAAGCCCAAACCCTTTCATGCCTTAAGTTCACCTGGAAACTAGGTGTTACGATGCAATGGTATTTCGAAAAATGATTTGTATTGTATTATATTGTAAAATGCATTGTAGAGGAAGCATTAATATGCATACCATACCAGTTGTAGATTTAGATCTGATGAACATAGCTCCATCAATGTTTTTCCAAATATTTTTTTTAGTTACAGTAAAATTGGCAAAATAGTAGGACTATTATGGGGCGCTACATGCATGAATGGGTCAGGGTTTCCAGAGGGGTCACTGAAAGGTCGCGTAGGAGGGGTTAGAAGGGGGCGTGGCTTAAGGCAGCCAATGAGTGTGAGTGTTGTGCTGCGTAAGCCGGTTACCTGCTCAGTCAACTGTTGGACTTCACGCGACAGCGAGCTCATGGAACTCGAGTGAGAGAGCTGAAAATAGGCCAAAGCTCGCCATGAGAATGACGCCGCTAGTTCCGCCAACGGCCACAGGGGGCGCCACTGCACAATACAACACGCTTCAGGGGTGTCCAAATATTTTAGACCCGGAGCACAGTCAGTAACTCCTGGTGCACAGCAATGTTTGATGACTGTGGTTCGATAATAGCTATGAATATTGTCACCTGGTGGCACTACTGTAGTAGCCCTTATTGCAATAATTAAGACCAAAGACCGATCAATATAAAGTATTACTTAATGGAGTTCACTGGTTTCTAAATGCAATTTGTATCAAAAATGATTCAAGTGAAATATCTGATAAGCTCAATTGGTCATGATTTGTGGAAATTTCCCCAGTTGAACAGTGCTTCAATAACATTTTGGTTTGTCGCACATTTTGAAGACCACGTCGCACCAGCTGGTGTGACATTGTGACAATTGGACACCCCTGCGCTAACATAGGACAGGCCCATCATGAGACAGCCCAGGCTAGGTAAAGGTGGACACTGACAGCAGAACGGATACTGTGCAACTGGTTTGTGTCTATAATGAGGAGCTTCTTTTAAGCCAAATCCTCAAAATCAGAGAAAAGTAGAAACTTAACACAGTAGAAACAATGATTTTTCCAGTTTAATAAGCAAAGGGGTTATCAAAATATCAAAAGTGCTTGAATTCACTTAAAGCCAAAAGTGGTTTTCAATTTAAGTCTCAAAAGTGAGGCGAATGGAGTTGTCAAAAGGGAGAAAATTCATTTAAGCCAAAATGTCAATTAAGTGGTATTTTGCATTTAAAAAAAGCTGTTTTGAATGTGCATCTGAGATTTGCTTGAATCAGGTATAATACATAATAAGTTCAAAGCCAAAATCATGGAAAAGTTTTTTTTCCTAAATTTATTTTGTGAGAGCAGAGGGGTCAACCAGTGCAGTATCCGCACTTGCAGTAGTAACCACAAGATTGACATCCTCACTAGAGCACTGTGAGAAAGATGTTCTATCTAAAAATGCTAGCAATATAACCATGTCAAGAAACAAAATAAAAATATATGGCCTATTGTTTAAAAATAAAACCATGGTGTAAAACAATGTGGTGAAACTGAACGGTGCCTCAAAATAACAATGGAGAAAAAGGACAATACAAGGTAACAATGGGTTTTTTGCCGAATGCTGGATACAAAGTTGCTATTCCATATGAATAGACCACATGGTGGCAATGATCTAAATACATGTATAGAAAATACAGAGCTTCGAAAAAGTGATTGAAATAATGGGCTATGATGTATTGGAACCTAGGAAGTTTTGATGATGTATTTGATTTTGTCACATGTACTATTACAGCAAAACAAACATACTACTACTATTACAACTGCTACTATTTCAAAACTGACAGTGGTTCAGAAAGGGAAGTTTTTAGGCACTTTTGTAAAATCTCCAAATGACACTGCACACTAGAGTATTTTAAGTACTTCTTGTTCTAGATTACTTTTCAACTCTCCAGAGAGATCTTAGAAAGTTTCCTTCTCAATGGCAGATTGGGATTCTTACGTTATATGACTGGGAATCATGTAGTATATAACATACAGGTGTAGATCTCAGGTATACCCCAGAACAAATCAAATCATTTTCAATCTTAACCAACTGAATCTTCGTTGGCTTCATTATTTCATTTTTGAAGATAACACAACAAATGCTAATTCTGAATTATTCTATATCATGACAAAGAAAATGATAAAAAAATTTAAGCCATTCATTATAATTTCATTATTGATAGTGTATCCAACAATGGAAAGCATCCCATTGTTCGCTTGTATAGTTGCAAGTTCCCCATTGTTTCAGTACAGCACATCTCAACAATGAATCAGCTTATCCCATTTGTCACCCCAAAAATACCCTTTCCCCACAAAATTTAAATACAAATCCCCAATGTACTCATTGAGATAAAATTGAACAATGGAACTGTTTTCAAAAAATACACTGCACACATAAAACAATAGCATTGATCACAAAAAACAATATCCTTTTCATGAAAATACAGCAATGCTTGGCCACGGGCAAATTACAAAAAAGTTTTTAGCAATATTTCAATAGCAATATAATCAAAAGTGAAAGCAAATCTGGGAGAAAATCAAGAGCAAAAAATCTCTGCAAAATTGCTGTCCATACTACTACTAGTCACTCACATAATGGTTTTGGAGATAGCATCTTAGGATACAGAATTTAAGACCACCCTAAGAATTTGGGCCACTATTATCATTGCGCAAAATAATTTAAGGACAATCTGGGCCACCCTTGATCTGTCGCTGGTCGTCACTAAGGGAATTCTGTGCCACTAATACTCTGCTTTGTCTGTATTTTCAGAAAACATGGGCCACCCTCAACCCATAAATATTGTCATTGTTAAAGTGTCCAAAATTAATGAGAATTTACGGTATTGCAAATGCATATGAGATACAGTACATGTAGTTATTTTGCTGGTGGTTTTGATTTCAAATTGGAGAGCAAAATTTCAAGTTATAAAACCATTTGATTTTTCTTCTTTTTTTTGAGGGGGGCGGGGGGGTTGGGAGGGGGGATTATCTGTTGTATAGCACTTATCCTAATGGTTGAAGAACTTTCCATATCAATAACAGAGAGGCAAAGCTGAGGATAACGGGATGGAGAATACTGTGCAACAATGCAAGCCAACAATGGAACCTTTATAAACATTAGTTTAATGAATAAATAATTTGTTGAAAAAAAATATTAACCAAAGGTTCCAACTGCTGCCTTGTAAAGTTGCATATCATTGCATATCATCAATCAAAGTCAAACTCTTATTCATGTTTGTTGTTTTGCATTGTTGCATGTGGAAATAATAATAGAAGCAACAAAATTGTGTAGATTGCACAGCATATATGAAATTATCTTCATCATGTGTTTTTAGGGGGAGGGGGGAGAGAAGGAGAATGGGAGGTGAGAGTGATTACGCAAAGGTGGATGAATCGTGTGATATGCTTAAGATGATGATGAATACAGGTTACTGCACAGTTAGCTCATCTGAGATCCCTAGACAGGGCAATCCTGTTAGACTGCAGTGAAATCTGTATCAACTATACTGCTTAATGCTGTACTTACACAAATATTAAACTCGTTGTAGTTTTAAAACAATTTATGCCTGTAGCATCCAGAAACTCTGGTCAATTTTGGTAATATCATTATTATTACAGGATCTTTTTTTTTTTTTTGAGAAAATATCTAAAAGGGAAATGTTAATTACGATACAACCCATAACTCTTCCTTAAATATTTTGTGATTTATGTTGAATTTCAAGGTTAGGTCCAGACAGAACTTATCAGAGAGGTATCTAGACTAGGCATGAAATGGTTGATAGTAATACTCATATCGCAAAATAAAGATTTCAATGGCGCTACAAAAGGTGTTTAATGTGAGGGGGGTGAGGGAAGGGGATGTTTACCAATTCTGATCCATAGCATACACAAAGGCCGATTGTTGAGAAAATACCTTGACAACAAAGAGATAATTTGAGGTATAACTGACTGAAAATTGTTTCAGCTGGTTTTAACACTCCCCCATCAAATATCTTTCAACCCTTGCCTTGATTGAGGAGTTATGTTCAGATTGCCAGACCATGCATGCACTTAGGCAGCAAATGGGTTAACTTGGTGACCTCTGACCTTAACAAATTAACCCATTCACGCCTGCGGTACCTTAACCCTTGCAAGTTGCAATGCTAGGCTACTTTCGTCCAAAGCACAAGGACGCAAAGATTATTGAAAACCATCTAAACCCTGTCATGTTGGCATTCATGGGATAGCTCTCCCTGAGTAGAATGAGTTGAGTACCAATCTGCCAAAATTTCAGTCATTTTAAAGTTTTTTTAAAAATCACATTTTCTATTGGCCAAATTAGCCAACAGCAGTATAAGGGTTAAAAGGCAAAACTATTTGGCTGCTTTTTCTCCAGCAAAGTCCTATTTTGAAAGATATTTAAGGGGGAAATGTTCATCAGAAATATACACACAACGAACTCTGCTTGACATTTTGTGAATTCCTGCTTAACCCATTTACACTCAGAGCAGCCAAAACAGGCCTTACAATTATGGAGATATTTTTCTAACAAAAGCATTTTTTGGAAAATAATTGAAACAGAAACGTTAAAGAGAGATCAAACAACAACTCTCTTTCAAATATTTTGTAAACTTTTGCTTTATTCCCAAGTTATTTTGAAAAGTATGGGAGTAGCAGACGATACTTTCTAGGGGATCTCTGAGTGTGAATGGGTTAAATCCAATGTTATTTTCACAAGAGCTCTGGGTATGAATGAGGTCAATTGATTCATTCATGACTACTTTGGTGATATCTCTCTCACAAAAGTAGACTTTGGAATAAATTTCAAGAAAAAAAAGGAAATCCTAACACCAGATACGATTCTCCTTCATAAGTTTCAGAATCTAGCTTCAGTACAAGGTTATTTTTAAAGAAGCTACGATCCAGACGATACTATTTCAGAGGGAACTCTAAGCAAGAATGGGTTAATCAAGAACCAGGTAGTGACCGTCACTAAAACAAAATAATAATCAGAAAAAACAGAATTTCAACTGACCTTATCTGATTGATCTTCAGGTTCTGCTGATAGGGTCTGCTGCGGCTGCGGCTGCGGCTGCTGCTGCTGCTGCTGCTGCGGCCAGCCATTATTGCTAGACTGCTGTGGGTTGTAAAACTGCAAATAGCAAAAAGAGGCACTCTTAACCCTAATGTTGCTGGTGGCTTATTTGGCCAAATCAAAATGATACAAAAAACCTGAAAAATGACTGAAACCCTGGCAAATGGGTACTCATCTGAGAGTATGAAGCAGGAGCTATCAAATGAATACCAACATGACATGGTTTAGATGGTTTTCGAAACTCTTCAGATCCTTGTGCTTTGAACGATAGTAGCATCAGCATTGGAATGATTAATGTGTGGACTAGTATTCAACCGATTATGAAAATAATATATGATAATAATATATGATGATTAATATAATCATTCAATTCATAACTCTATATATTGGTTAAACCATAGTATCTTTAATTGATTTCTATAGCCAGATCACGAAAATTCTGCCAACATATTTAAGAATGAGGTTTTCTGTAAGGCACTTTTACTGATACATTGCATGCATCCTATTACTAGGAATTTTGTTTGTTACTTTTTTTTGACAATATCACAGCTAAATAGTGAATTAACAAGCTGCCCACACATTTAGTGCAGGAATTAAATGGCAGCACTTTACATATGATGACATATGTATCACAGAGGAAAATATCACCATGGAAGACTTCAAACAATCAGCCAAGTTACGGCTACTTACCTGTTGCTGGATGTTGCCACTAGGGGGAGCACCAGTGGCAGGGGAGGATTGTGATTGGTCAGCTTCAGGCGTGGTTGGCTGAGAGTCGGGATTGGCGACATGTGAGGAAGTTTGATCCCCACCTCCACCACCAGACTGACTGTCATCTGCAAAGAAATATGGAAATAAATGGTCAACATTTATTGTAAACGTGGAATTCATAATTCAAGCTTTTTTTTTATAAATTTTGATTTTGATCATAAATGTGCAAATTCAGCTTTCTTGCTATGAAACTAAGCTTTAAAAACACTTCAAAACAAAGTTAAGGTAGGTGCGAATAGCAAGTAATTGTCATAGTCTATCACTTATTATTAGGCTATAGACCCAATAACTGCAAAAGTGTGAAGAACTGATTATGATCGATAATCGATCGGTTGGCTGCAACTGATTATTGATCATGAAATTGTAACCGATTCCCAACCCTAATATATTTATATATATATATATATATATATATATATATATATATATATATATATATATATATATATATATATATATATATATATATATATATATATATATATATCACCAGTATATCCAGTTGGTTTTGGGCATGAATGGGTGAAAGAAAACTATCCAGAAAACTCCAGGAGACCACTAAAAATCAAACTATAGTCGAGGACTGAGAAGTAGAACTACAATTGCATCCTTTTTAGTTTTTGTACAGGAGTTTTTCTTTTAGCATAGAAACACTTACTTGACTGAGGAATGAAGAAATTTGCAGGAGCGGCCGTCGTCGTAGGCATGACATTGAATAAACTAGAGGGCGCTGTCGCCACCGTCTTCAGGCCACCGGGGTTCAGTACGTCAACATACTGATTACGAGCCCCTCGGCCCTTTGGTCGGGAAAATCTGTTTGCCCCAGGTGGGGGAGGCCCTCCGCCTCCTGGAATAGCCGCTGTTACACCTGGCGGAGCACTCCCAGCTGTAATAATAAAAAGATAGAAAATGTATTGATTAATATTGAGAATTATAAAACAAATCCAGCATAAATTGGCATAAAATAATATCATAAATGAGACAAGGGCTATTTGAAGTCATTAAACTTCCATTCAAAACTCCCTTTTGATAATGACCACCCCCACTGAGTACTCTCAGATGAGTACCCAGTTGCCAGGGGTTCAGACATTCTTTCACATTTTCTGCTTCATTTTGTAATGGCAAAATTAGCCACTACCAGCATAAGGGATAATAGTAGGTAGACTGTCCGTGTACGTACCTGGTATTTCTGTTAGAAATAGTAGGGAGAAAGTAAGAGTATGTACCTGGTACTTCAGTTAGTAATAGTAGGGAGACAGTCAAAGTACGTACCTGGTATTTCTGAGTCTTTAGGTGGAGGAGCAGCATTCAGTGTATCCTCATCCTCTGTACCATCTGTGTTCACCCAACGTTTCTTATCACTGTCCCACACAATCTGTGGAAGAAAATCAGCATCATCATCAGTATCATCATCATCATCATCTTCATCATTATCATCATTAGTATCATCACTGATGATACTAATGATGCTGATGATCAGCATCACAATTGTCATCATCATGATGGTCATTGTCATCATCATCAGCATCATCATTGTTATCATCATTATTATGAGCATCATCATTGTTATCATCATTATCATCATTTTCATCATCATCATCATCATCATTATCATCATCATCATTATCATCAGCATAATTTTTTTCTCCATCAAAATCATCATTGTCAACATCATCATCAGTATCATCATTGTCATCATCATTATCAGCATCAACTTTGTCACCATCAAAATCATTATTGTCAACATCATCATCAACATCATCATCATTATCACCATTATTATCATTGTCATCATCACAATCACGAACATGGTGGTGGTGGTCTTGAAATAGAGGATCCTCTTAAATCTTCTAAGCCAACTCAAATGACCAACTATTCATATGATCAAATAAGTTGAAATCCCACTTGTGTTAATCACGCAAATTCAGATTTCATAAATATTTTTAATTTCTTAGCAGGTGAAATTATTCTGTGGTTGTTTTGACTGTTGTTTGACTTCTTTTAATTATCCATTAGTTCTAGTCTGGTAGGGGCACAAAGTTTTAAAATTGCACCAAGATGATAGTCCCATTTTCACAACTTAAAGGGCAAATGCACCATCAGAATGGTTTAGGTTCAAAATGAGCTTATACATGTCACCTTTCAAATAAGACCTCCCTATTACTGCTATCTCTTAAGCACTGGTGACAGTCAGCTGGTGCTTAAAAGATGCCAAAAACAGAGTGCATCATGGGATACATGGACGCCCCCCATATGGCTGTCTCAGGCCTGTTACTTGGTCACTCCTGTAAGCTATAACTGAGTAGTGCTGAAGAGGACAAGTTCGGGGGGAGGTCTTATTTGAAAGGTGACATTATAAGCTCATTTTGTGCCTAAATCATTCTGATGGTGCATTTGCCCTTTAAATAGCCTGGGACTGGTGGAGTTGTGCCTATGGGCACTGTTTGATCGAAAACTGTATTGAACTATTTCACATCTATCATGTTTTTTTTTGATTTTTAAAAAAAAATTCCTACTTAGAATATTTAATGCTATATTCTAAATGTCATCATTAATGATATTTTTTATGACTCAAAATTGACTCACACATGTTTTTCAGGTATTATCATTTAATTCATTTTCCAAGCACATACGTATCTTTTACAATTATGTTTATCTTCTATTCTAATTGGTATAAGTGATTTGTTGAATTTCTACTTACACTGGGGTTTTTGTCGTCAGGTAATATCATCTCATTTTTGCCTCTGAAGGTAAACTTTTTTATGATACCTCCAAAGAATCCGCCTCCCTGCTGCTGGGGCGGCTGTAAACAAACATCAACACACATTTATCAATTAATACAGAACACTAAGGAAGGTCCTCACACTTAATGAGTTATACATGATAATTTAATGTAAGAGGATACTGTTTTATTTCATTTTTACAGGCCTCAACGCTAACTCAAAAGATTACTAGCCCTGTAGGACCAGTAACACCTAGGATCACCTGGTCCTGCAGAATTTGTACTGGTCCTAGCATATTGTCTTTAACATAACAAGTAAAAACATTGCATAAAATTCACCGATAACATTTATCTTTATTCATGTTATCTTGATTTATTTCAAGAACATTTTGGGACATCCTATAGGGGAAACTTCATCAAAATATTTATCATAATATTCAAAAGGGGAACTATCGTTTGAATTCTGATCAACTTTTCTCCTTCAATATTAAAAAAAATTAAAAAAGAAATCTGAGAGATATCATGAAAACAATTGGGCCTCTTGCTGGCTCTGCTATTATGATTAGGTTAACCCATTCACACCCCGAGTTCCCCAGAAAAGTATCGTCTGCTATTTTTATACTTTTGAAAATAACTTGGAAATAAAGCAAATTCTCACAAAATACTTGAAGGAGAGTTGTTGGCAATATTCTGATAAACATTTCTCTTTTAAATATTTTTGATAAAAAGGCTTTTGTGAGGAAAATATCAACAAAATAGTCAGGCCTGTTTTGGCCGCTCTGAGTGCCAATGGGTTAACCCAGTCTCCGTACCTTTTTGTCTTGTTTCTTGCCGGCGTCCTTGTCTCCCGCGGCCCGAGGAGAGGCGGGCGGAGTATCCTCGCCGGGCCACTTCTGCTTCTTCTTGGGCTGCTCGGGCGCCGTGAACTGACTGCCCGCTGACGACCCCTGCAGAGATCACATGATCACAAGGTCAAAAGGGTCAAAAGGTCACAGGTATGAAGGTCAAGAGGTCAACTCAAGAAAGTAATGGTTCAAGAAGTGGAACAAGGAAAACTTAGGTATGATATCTAAGTCAATTCACTGGATGGCCAAAACTAGTAACAAATATGTTATTTTCATTTATATCGAATAGGACATCAATAATGGTTCAGTATTACCCAAAGAACCACATCCATTCTAATACACACTAGAGGTTTCTTCACAAAATATTTTGTAAATACATGCATCGAAGGAACAAAAAGGACATCTTTTTCGATTTGTTTTTGTGAAATTCCTCAATAAGTGCAAGCTTTAAAACCTAACAATGAACAACATGTATGGCTTCATTTATATTCTTTTCATAATCTAAATAGGTGGGTAGCTCTTAAAAGTGAACACTACAGAGCAGATGCTTCATTGTCTGTGTTGGTTGTGACATATGCCAGCTTGAAATGTTCAATGAAGTGTTCATGAAATATTCCTTAAGTGTTCATGAAATATTCCTTAAGTGTTCATGAAGTGTTCACATAGTGTTTATGAAGTGTTCATGAAGTGTTCACATAGTGTTCATGAAGTGTTCACATAGTGTTCATGAAGTGTTCTCATAGTGTTCATGAATGGTTCAATGAAGCATTTGTCTATGGCCCAAACTGTTAACTATGATGCAGAAATGCTGCATAGTGTTCATAAAGTGTTCATGTAGTGTTCAATGAAGCATTTGTCTATGGCCCAAACTGTTAACTATGATGCAGAAATGCTGCACAGTGTTCATGAAGTGTTCAATGAAGCATTTGTCCATGGCCCAAACTGTTTACTCTTCTAATGCTAAGGCTACTTTCGTCCAAATCACAAGGACGCAAAGAGTTTTGATTACCATCTAAACCCTGTCATATTGGTATTCATTAGATAGCTCTCACTGAGTACACTAAGATGAGTACGCATTTGACAGGGTTTCAGTTAGTATTCAGCTTTTTTGCATCATCTTGTATTGGCAAAATTGGCCACCAGCAGCATAAGGGTTAACTATGATGCAGAAATGCTGCAAGTGTTGACCTATCTCTTTACTTAGCACAACATAAGGGTAATGTGTCAAGATATAATGAACACAAAGCTTGAGATCAAGACATATCCGATTGTCTGAGGCACATGAGTACCACTTGTAAATGTACACAAAAGTAAATGAAAATATATACTAATCCAATACACAAACAAGTACATTTTAACAGGGACACTCCAATGAAGGGATTAGTTACTCCCAAGCTCCCCATTGGTTTACTATGGGGACCCAGCCAATCACGGCACTCACGGCAATTCTCGAGATTTTCGCGCGAGATTTGAGACGCCATTTTGAAAGGCAGCGTGGGAGTTATTTCACTTCAGGAACAGTGTTTTCACTGTTAAAACATTTTACAATGGATTTTACGTATACTAACGGCAGTAAAGAGTGTCACTCGCGGAGATAAAGGTGAGTACTGTTTGAATGTCATATTCCATTCAACTGACGATAATTGCAATTAACGCACGTTTTCTGTGGAGAATACCTACTCTACACATGTAGAGTGCAGTTAACTCCTGACTGTCAATGGACGCCAGGACAGTAGTAAATTCGCTCCTCATGTGTAATGAGTGTATTAGATTTCAAACAATTCTTTGTTGGTATAAACCAGAAAATCTGAAAATTAAGAAATAGATCTAAGAGGCTGGCCTATTTTAAGGTATTGTATCAATTCATAGTTGTATATTCTTGTCACGTTTTTCAAGAGCCTATTTTTGTAACAATGGGATTGTAGGTTTAGCCATTTTGTTTTCTGAATTATGCAATTGGTACTCTAAAACATCTTTTTTTTTTATTAGATTTCAGTTCTCATTTCTCTACGAAATTTACCCAGCCAGATAGAGTTATGTTTTCCCTATTCATTGATTGTTGTATTTTAATTTTTTGTCCAAACTTGCTAATCCTACAGATGTTCATAGCCTAAAGTTAGGGAAGTAGTCCTCACATCTGACACTGTCACTGATGGCCGCTGATGGTGATAAGTGCTATCAAGGCCTAGTTGAAAGCCCCACCTCAGAATGTACCTCAGAGCAGTATAATCCTATATCAAGTTGTATCTCCAGATTCCTAAGTGTAATCAGGCCAGCAGGCAGAGAATGTCATAGACAACCGTCCTTTGTTTATTCATATTCCATTTCATTTCAATCTACTACTAAGGCAGGTGATTGTCACTACAGGCTTATACTATAGGGATATCATTGACTAGGTAAATCCTAGTATAATTTCTATCTGCCTGACACAATTGTCATCAGCCCTGCAAAAAGGTGTGATGGAATGAGCATGAAAGTGACTTTTCTGTATTACTATATATGTGTATCAATTAACTGTTTTCATGCTACAATTTCATTTGTACAACTGTTGAAAATATATTGGATTTCCCTTGCATTATAGGATTTCTGAATTTACATGGTGAAATCTTAACTGCACTATGAAGGGCAGGCACAATAAGATTCTTACCTCCAGCGATTTTGAAAAGTTTTACCTGCCAGGGGCAGCAGGGCAGTTCTTAATATAATGTCAAGCCCCTGTATAATTTTGACATACACCTTCAGCAACCACACTGTGGATGAGTAGTGAATAGAAATGATAGTTCACTTGGAATCTTAGCAGTGTGAGGTTACTGAGTTTTTATTTTCACATACAATTCACTTTGACAGTACCATGGTTGGACTTGGTTTGTTTTCTTTTTTTTTTAGATTTTTTGATAATTGGCCTTGGAATTTACTTGGATTCTTAGCTATGTAAGGGCATTGAGCCAAGGCTTACAGTTCACAATAATAATACAATGCCTTGTTTTGAATTTCATTTTCTGTCACTTTCTCTGCCACACTGTGGCTGAGTCGTGACTAGGAAATGGTAATAATAGTTTCATTTTCTGTCACTTTTTCTGCCACACTGTGGCTGAGTCGTGACTAGGAAATGATAGTTCACTTGGAATCTTAGCAGATACTGAGCTTTTATTTTCACATACAATTCACTTTGACAGTACCATGGTTGAACTTGGTTTGTTTTTTGTTTTTTGTTTTTTTAGATTTTTTGATAATTGGCTTTGGAATTTACTTGGTTTCTTAGCTATGTAAGGGCACTGAGCCACTGTTTACAGTTCACAATAATAATACAATGCCTTATTTTGAATTTCATTTTCTGTCACTTTCTCTGCCACACTGTGGCTGATTCGTGACTAGGAAATGGTATTAATAATTTCATTTTCTGTCACTTTTTCTGCCACACTGGGGCTGAGTCATGACTAGGAAATGATAGTTCACTTGGAATCTTAGCAGTGTGAGGTTACTGAGTTTTTATTTTCACATACAATTCACTTTGACAGTACCATGGTTGAACTTGGTTTGTTTTCTTTTTTATTTTAATGCCTGTGGATTGATAAGTCCACACACCAGGGCTGGCAGTGACAGCTGGCAGTGATAAGATGTAGGTCATCGCACATGCTCAGTTGTGTGGATGTGTACAGGTAAGAGCTCATTTGCATAACAATAGGGCCAGGCTGCTGCAGAGGCTGCCAGAGCATAGTGTCATCTCCCTATTAATAGATTCTCTCTGATTTTAATGAGCATGAATTTCCACAACAGCTTTTCCCAATAAAATAAACATGCTATATATAGTTATATTATACATGTTTTTTTCAATATTTACTGTTCTACATTCAATTTTTGGCAATAGTGATGCCGGTCCTTTCTATTTCTACTGTATAATCTCTATCATTCTTTTTTGTATGTAAAATGAGACAAGACATTTCATGAATGTCTGTTTTGATTTTTGAAATAAAAAATAAACAAAAAAATAATCAAAAAAATAATCCACTCTCCTTTTTAAAATGAAAAACCAACTAAAAGTAAAACAAATAATAAATATTTCAAAAACACTTGTCAAGGAGACGTGTGGATCTATATTCAGATACTGTATACTGTGTTACTATTGTGGTAGTTTAATTAATGCGTCCTTTGCTCAGTATTGGAGTCTGCATTTATTAACCCATTAATGCTCATGACGGCCAAAACAGCCTGACACATTCGGTAAAATCTTTTAGGCAAAAGCTTAGTTAGGAAAATATTTGAAGGGGAAATGTTATTCAGAACATTTCCAACAACTCTCCTTCAAATCTTTTCATGCGTCCTTTGCTCAGTATTGGAGTCTGCATTTATTAACCCATTAATGCTCATGACGGCCAAAACAGCCTGACACATTCGGTAAAATCTTTTAGGCAAAAGCTTAGTTAGGAAAATATTTGAAGGGGAAATGTTATTCAGAACATTTCCAACAACCCTCCTTCAAATCTTTTATAAAAACGATTCTTAATTTCCAAGATGTCAAAAGTATCATAGATCCAGACGACAATTTCAAGAGAAACTCCTAAGCATTAATGGGTTAAACTGCATGCCATCATTTTCGCATCTGATCCTTCTGCTAGTATAATTCAACATGCTAACATAATAGCTTGTCATTCAACAATGAATGAATGATTGCTTAACCCATTAACACTTAAGAGTTCCTCAAGCAAAAGACGTCTGGATCTATATTACTTTAGAGAATAACTTTGGAATTGTGGAGGATTTTACAAAATATTTCAAGAAAAGTTGTTGTAAATGTTCTGATTAACATTTCTCCATCAAATGTTTTCCTATTTATGCTTTTGCCTGCAAGATTTCATCCGAATTGTCAGGCTGCTTTTGGCCGCTGTGAGCATTAAAGGGTTAAAAGCACATCGCACACAAAGGCCATTTAGCGCCCGAAAATCTATGCAAAATAATGGTACTTCGTTATCGTTGAAAACAATGTCATTCAACAACCACAGAACTAACACAGTATACAGTATCAAGCTGTGTCTTATGATTGATAAGGCCTAAAAAAGTTGTTTGTTTCCTGTAACCCTACCCTAACAAGTTTTTATTCAAAAAAAGCCCTACCCTGAAGTTTTTTCTGCCCATCCAACTCCCAATCAACGTAAAACATGCATAAAACACACCTTTTTGACCAAAAATATTATGCAAAAGTTTTTTTTTTACCGACCTACCTACCCTAATTTTTTTTCGACCGTTACAGGAAACAAACAATATTTTTTTCTAGACCTAAGGTGGTAGTTGATGGGGGGGGGGGGGGGGGGGGCATGAGGGTGTGAGGGGGGGAGGGGGGATAACGTGTTGGGTGGGGAGGGGTCTGGGATTAGAAGCTGAAAGAGAAGCAGATTGTTACTGGGTTAATTAGTGAAGCGGGTGAGGAATGCAATCTACTGGAAGAGAGAATGAGAGAACAGACAAGTTACTGGTTTTAACATAGAGGTTTCTCTGGAATGAGAAAGCTAATCAATTACATAGGAATTTTTAACCCTTCCAATGCTGGGGCCATTTTCGTCTAAAGCACAAGAATGTTAAGTTTTTTGAAAACTATCTAAACCTTGTCATGTCGGTATTCATTGGATAGCTCTTGCTGAGTACTCTCCGATGAGTATCTATGTGCCAGGGTTTTAGTGATTTTTCAGGATTTCTGCATTATTTTGCATTGATCAAATTAGCCACCAGCAGCATAAGGGTTACGCCTTATGCTGGTGGTGGCTAATTTGGCCAATACAAAATAATGCAAAAGTCTTTGCATGCTTGTGCTTTGGACAAAAGAAGCCTCAGCATTGGAAGGATTAACAGAGAGGTTTGTCTGGAATGTGAAAGCTTGTCAATCACTTAAGTATTTTTCAAGGTTGGGTAACATAAATATAAGTGATAAAAGAGAGAGAAAGAAACTGTCTTGTCTTGATTTTTTGACTATCAACCCTATTTAAACCATGCCTCACAATAAGGACGGAATAAAGATATAATTAAATCAAATCTAGTCAAAAACATACAAATTTCCTCACTCAATCAACCATAATCTAACTGAATGAACTACATGTTCCAAAGCAAGGCAAATAAATCAGTACTGAACAAAAATGTTAAACCATTCATGCTTGAGTTTCTATTGCAAACTCTACTCTGAATCAATGAGTCTTTTGTGTATAACTTTGGAATTAAGCATAAATTCCAAAATATTTTTAAGTTATCACCCTTGATTAACATTTTTCCTTCAATTTTACTACTTTCAAAAAATACTTTCTTGAGAAAGATATTGTCAAAATGGTTGGGCCTATTTTGGGCCTGTGAACATAAATGAGTTTCCTCATTCATGCTTACAAGTCCCATGCAGATATGCTGTCTGTATATAAGTTAATTCTAACAATATCCAAAGTGTAGTGCATGAATCCACCTAAAATAGTCAGCATTTTTTGACTGCTTCAGGCATGAATAAATAAACCATTATTATTCACAGCAGCCAAATTTGCCTGATAATTTATGCAAAATCTTCAATGCAAAAGTATAGTTAGGAATATGTTTGCAGGAGACATATGAGTCAAAATTCTACTCAAGAATCTTCTTCAAATAAATTGTTAAGTACACAGGAATTTCCATGTAAAATTGCCAAAAACATCATCAATCCAGATAATAGTTTATAGAAATGCTCCTTAGCATGAATGTGTTATAAACAAAATAAACAAAAAAATTAAGAATAGCTGTTGAGCTGCTAGCATGCATTCTAAAACACAGCACTTCTATGTTAGGCAAAAAGTGAGCACAGGTTCTGAAAACAAAATAAGATTATTGATTGTAAATAAAAAGAATGGTTTAGGGATGAAATAGGTAAAGTTGAGCAAAATGAAAATACACGAAAAAGCTGAAACACAACCAAATTCCCTGCAACCATGAAGAAGCACTGTGCTTAAGGATTCGCACCTTTAAAATGTTCGATACTATACAATATCAACATAACTTCATGATACCATGTCTTCAACATTTTCTTCATCATAATAAATCTTCTCAATATTTTCAATGAAACCTTCGGATTTTCAGGCAACCTACCGTATTCGCCAAATAAGCGCACAGACCAACAAAAAACGCATCCCCCTTTCTTTTAAAAAGTATTGGAAGGGGCAAGCCAACGGACATCATTTCCTGGCCCTATAAATGGAATTTTGTGAATACCCTTTCTAGCTAATTTTGTCATAACTTACTACCCTCATGTGCGCTTATTCGGACAGATATGGTAATTTTGATAAATTGAGGCTAGTACATCATAACCTGCCTTTTGTGTGGAGCAGTTAACCCTTATGCTGCTGATGGCTACTTTGGCCAAAACAAAATGATGCAAAAATCCTCAAAATGTTCAAAACACTATCACTATCTCATTCGAGAGTGCTCAGTGAGAGCTTTCCAATGAATAGCAACATGACAGGGTTCAGATGCTTTTCAAGAAATATTTGCATCTTTGGATGAAAGTAGCCTTAGCACTGGAAGGGTTAAGGCAGCAAGTATGTCAAAATCATGCTGCAAAACCAAATCCGGAGTTAAATGATATGGAACTTCTCTCTAATCAATATTGGTATTTGATATTGTACTGAGTACCGGTGCTAACCCCTAGCTGTGTTGTAATAAGCTACAAGAAAAAGGAGAAGAGATGGAGGTGATTGAACCTGTGGATTGAGAAGCGATCTTCCTATATGAGAAGCATGAGCAAGTGTGATGAGAGGGTTGACAGAGACAGACATTGAGTTAGCCCATTCACGCAAAGAGTGCTCCTTGAAAAGTGTCGTCTGAGGCTTATGATCTTTTCCAAAGAACTTCAAAATGAAGGACTAAGACACATAATATTTAAGGAAGGGGGGGGGGGGGGGGGGTTATAGCCTGGTTCTGATTAAACCTCAAGCTGATTTTTGGTGGTTGACATTATTTTAACCCTTATGCTGCTGGTGGCTAATTTGGCCAATACAATATAATGCAAAAAAACCCTGATAAATGACTGAAACCCTGGCATATCGGTACTCATTTTAGAGTACTCAGCGAGAGCATTCCAATGAATACCAACAGGAAGGGGTTTAGATGGTTTCAAAAATATTTGCATCCTTTGGACGAAAGTAGCCTCAGCATTAGAAGGGTTAATACTTTCCCTTGAAATATTTTTTGAAAAATGCTTTTGTAAGAGATATGAACAAATTCTCCTTCAAATATTTTATGATTCTGTGCTTGTTCCAATGTTATTTTCAAAAGATGGATCTCTTGAATGGATGAATCTAAATTGACAACCTTGTTATTATCTTTCGGACCACAGCATTTTTAGATAAAATTAAAATATGTTCTAAATCCTGATCTTTTACTTCCAAGTACTTCCAAGTAAGCAGAAACTCTAGGCATGAATGGGTTAAATTGAAAACATTACTACAACCTAGCCACCTGGTAAGAGAGAGAAGAAATAGAGAGAAATGTGGTTGAACAAAGCCGCTTGGAATGATATGCTTGAGATGGGTGTTGGCACTGGATGAAGCTTGGCACCACGATCTTAGCCAGGATTTGAAAAATGCCTGTCCAAAACAGCAATTCTAAAATTTATGCACGTCCAAATTAAGCTACTCATCAACACCAAATCCTTATACCAACTACATTTTACAGCCTATTGTGTCGAAAAGGGCACTTTACATTTTGCCATGTCCTAGGAAATTGTTTGTTAGGAAATTATCATTTTTGTACCCCTTATAAGTCAAAATTAAAAATTCTTCATAGAAATTTTTGCCTGTACAAAAAGGAGGTTTTCAGGGAACTGCCTGTCCCGCTGGATGGGTCCTGGCTAAGAATAAATGAATTAATGGTAGCTTAAAGGCACATTGGCACACAAAGGCCATTTAGTGCCATAAAATATGCATAAAAGTCCTGGCTAAGTCCCTGCTTGGTACTAATAAACTAGGAGTGGTGGTGGCGGTGGTGGTGGTAGAGGTTGTAATGGTGGTGGTGATGGGGTGCATCTGAAACTAGAATAAAAACAGCGCACCCTGAACGGTGAGGGGAAGGTGAATGCCGAGCCGCTGGACGGCATGCCACCGGGGGCGCCACCTATACCCCGAGGGGACAGGGTGACGGTCGAGCTGGAGGAATGACGTGAGCGTGAAGCGGCGGCGGCATTGGCGATGGCGGAGTGGGCGGCGGCGGCGGGAGAACCGGGTGGTGATTGGCTGGCGAAGCTGCCACCGCTCTGCTTGCGTTCCTTGAGGCTGGCCAGGCTGGAATTGCTCGAGTTCCGCTCCCAGATGATGCTGCCGCTACTTTTTTGGCGGTTTAGTGGGAAGGGAAAGCGATTGGCCTACAAATGAGTAGCACGAACGATTGGTGAAATATGCATGGTGAAATATGAATCCGGGGCCGGCTGCACAAAGAATCTTAAGTCGAAAACTTACTTGATTGCTATTGTTGTAATTATTGACGTAACATTTTTCGTTTGTTGAAGACAAACAATTACGGTAGTTAAGATTTGACTTAAGATTCTTTGTCCGATGATAAATGGCAGAGAAGTGGATCATTCTTGATTCTTCAAACCTACTTTGACTCATTCCCATCTGCAGAACAAACACAATCAGGTAACTTTGAACATAAATCATCAACAGTAGTTATATAGCAAAACTATTGGAAAAGGTATTGTTAACTAAACAGGGACTAAAAATTTCTTCAATAAATTTCTTAACCCTTATGCTGCTAGTGGTTAATGTGCCGATTAAAAAATGATGCAAAAATCCTTGAAAATGACTGAAACCCTGGCACATGGGTACTCATCTCAGAGTACTTGGCATGAGCTTTCAAATGAATACCCACATGACAGTGTTTCAATGGTTTTCAAAAATCTTTTTCGTCTTTGTGCTTTGGACAAAAGTAGCCTCAGCATTAGAAGGGTTGAATTACTGCTTTGCTATCGAGATATGTTCGAATGTGTCAGATCATTTTCTTTTTATTCCATAACTTTTTTTGTTTATTTATGTGTCAGATCATGTGTGTACTTCAGTAAATGGATTCAAGTAAAGATCATTGAGGTACAACTCAGTTCGATAAATCAAGAAAGCCCTGTAATTGGTGCAATGGAAGCAAAATGAGGTATGACATCAAAGACAGTATCATAGGACAGATCAATTGAAAAGTATTAATATTTGCAGTAAGTAACCTAATGTACAAACAGAAAGTGCATATTGCTTTGGTTATCAAACTACCTAAAACAATGCAGGATAGATGACGACATATTCCCATATATGTTCAAAAAAAAAATGAAAACTCCATTTTAAGAATAACTGTCACTTGACCATATATGGCAAATATATTGAATGTATACTATCTCACAACTGCCATATATGGTCTGACAATTCACAAAACCATATATAGCAACTATGATGAAGGTTAGGTTGGGTATATAAGTTCTTTCATACAAAAAGAAATCTGTAAGTAAATAAATTGTTAGTGGACTACAGTCAATGTTAGGAACGACAGACAAACATGTATAGAAATAAAAGTATCAGTTATGGTATGGTGTGCGAAGTAAAATAATGATATATAATCTCAAAACTCAGTTGTCTTATAGAAATTTATGACCCTCATGTTAGAAAAAAAATAAAAAAAATTGAATGTAATGTATAAAACTATAATGTTTATGCATGTATGTATGTATGTATGTATGTATGTTTACGTACGTACATACATACATACATACATACATATATAAACATTATAGTTTGATACATTCCCTTTTCAAGCATTTAGTTTTCCACGGACTGGTGTAAAAAATGCATATGCAACAAGCAATATGAAGTTATACAGGTAAAACCACAGACACAGAGGGTCCAACAACAAAAAAATAAACTTATAAAACATTTCCTATTCATAAAGGCCACAATAAGTTTAATCTTTGAACTCGTAACTAATTTGCATATCCGGGTCAAAAAACTTGAGTGGTACAGGGTCTTACAACAGCAATAGCCCAACTACCAAACCCCTATTTGGTGCTAGGTAGCGAGAGATAAGACCACCAATGGCATGTTTTGAGAGCAACTTGCATGAGCAGTATATACATATACATATACATATGAATATATATATATATATATATATATATATATATATATATATATATATATATATATATATATATATATATATATATATATATATATATATATACATATATATACACACATGTATGTATATATATATATATATATATATATATATATATATATATATATATATATATATATATATATATATATATATATATATATATATATATATATATATATGTTTTAAGAGCTAAATTGTCTTTTTGGTCATTTAAGGTAGGGCTAGTAGGCGTCTGAGTAGGTTGAGTACTTTAGATCTACTGGGTATGTGGGACTATTTGATTGTCAGACCCTGTGATAGCAAATAGCACTCCTTGAGCATATCAACCATAGGGAGAGAGATATATGTTTATATTCCAACAGACAAGAATAGTAGTCAACTATATCTTTATTTTTCATCTAAATATGTAAGTCTTCTACATACAATATATACTGTATAGCATACAGTAAATGGATTTGTGTATATGAAGGCTTTTCCCTCTACCTAATTGATGCATGTTGCATTCATACTCTTAGCCAGCAGGGAATCTGGGCGTCATTTGGATGCCCAAACACTCAAAAATCAGCCTTCAGGACACCCAATTTTTTTGTGAAGAATTTTGAAAATGTCAATTTCAAGCATATAGTTTTTACCTCAATATAATTCCTATGATATTGTACATGGATTACGCCTCATTTCAACATGTAAATACATATTTATGGTTCTAATCTGAGTCTTTTGTGTTCTCCCTTGAAAAAGAGGATGCCCAAGAATTTTACATACTGTAGAACACATATATGAGGCGTGTCCCAAATATAGCGAATTGGGTAGTATTCGCATCATAGCGTATCTTTATGTTAGCGACGGTAGCCGCCACTGACAGCGCCAGTACAGTAAGAAAAAAGTACAGCGTTTTTATATATAACGAAGCGGAACCACACGCTATGTACGCTATATATAAACAGACGCATACATTGTGTGTTCTACAGTATGCTAATTTTGGACACCCAGATCCTAAATCCGGGCTAAGACTGTGGTTACATTTATCCCCTTATTCCACCATTCACCAAATAAGGCTTGCACATATGGGTGATACTTTTTTCAAAATTAGGTATATTTCAAAAAATATTTGAAGGAAAAATATTGACCATACCGTAAAAAATAAACAAAACATGTCTATAAGTATTACAGAAATTTTAGCAAAATCAGAAGAAATCCCTTAAAACAACATGTGGGGCTTATTAAGGACAAATTTTGCTAAGGGCTAGGCTAGGTTATCAGTTTCATTTTGTCAAGATTTAATATTCGCTAAAATGTAAAATAACTGGTCAATTGCTGCTCAATATATCATTTATTGTGAGAAAACGACCACTAAACACTGCCTAGCTTATTCTCTTAAGGATATAGTATGTTACTGTATAATCTACACTAAAACAGCTTCCCTAAAATATATCTATCCTTTTCAATGCATCGTCTATTTTCAGGCAGTGGTCCTATAGGCTCATCAAGAGGATACGTCCTACTGAAAGGTTTCTCTATTCTACACTTAATATTCATGTCGGTGAAATCTTTCGTTTCTACACCATCGTCCCATATGGGCTCATCCACCTGGTAGGTTCTTACGCTCCCTTCTCCTTGGGTTTGTCTCAATAACGCATAGGTTCTCTGCGTGATACTCTGAGCCTCTTTTAGAGTTTCTGCAAGATCGGTTCCCTGCTTCAATTCACTATCACTGATTGGCTCGTCCACTGGATAGGTGTCAGGGTAGGAGTGGTTCTCTGTACCAAGTGAAGCTGAGTAACCATATTGGTACTGGTGGACCTACACACAAATGGGAAATTAACAATGCATCAGAAAATAAAATATGCATACTTTCAAAAAAATAAATATTATTAATGAAAATGAAAAAAAAAAAAAAAAAAAAAAAAAAGCATTATTACATTGTAAGTGTTATTTTTTTCATTCATCATTTTACAAGGGACATTCCGGTCTTCATCATCACATTATGAGCCTAAATAACTAGCTCTTAATAACTAAAATAGTAGCATTCGCATGGTCTCTATAGTGTAGGATTACAAAATGATATCTATTTAGGTTTAACTTAAGAACATAGGAAAGAAAGATCAAGAAATAGGGCAGTAAGCAGCTATTAAAACAAGAGTCAGCATCTTTCCTAAGGCTTAGCATTTTTTCCATAGGACTTAGTCCCACATAAATAGTCACGTAATGAGATTTTTTGAGGTGGAGGGGTTGTGTGAAACAAAATCTAACAAAGACCCTTCATACCCTACGGTTCCCACATTCCCCAAATATAAAATGTGGTACAAGTTAAAGTTTATGAACTTCTTTTTTGGGGGGTGGGGGTTGGGGAGGGGGGACGAGGTAGCATTAAATGAAGAAAACTAAAAAGAACCTTTTGTTCCATATGGTTTGACCCTCTTCATTCTTGCCTATAAAAGAACCTGTTTAACCCATTAGTACTCATGAGTTCTTCCAGAAATTTTCGTCTGGATCTATGATACTTTTCACAATAACTTTGATATTGAGAATGACTTTACAAAATATTTGAAGGAGAGTTGTGGGTAATGTTCTGATTGACATTTCCTCATCAAATATTTTCCTGACTTTGCTTTTGCCTGCAAAATATCATCAAAATTGAGAGGCTGCTTTTGGGCGCTGTGAGTATTAATGGTTTAATTTGTACAGGACATGGTACCAGTACTCAATATGGTACCAAATATCAATACTGAATAGCTAAAAAAAAGTATCTTATCGTTCAGTATCTGCTACCTGGACATCTCCACACAAAGGCAGTTTGTTGGTAATGAGCGAAAATTTGAAGTTGACAATAATCTAACAAATTCAGTCTCTGGGAGGCATGGAGTATCGTTAAAAATATTGTAAAGATATCCTGTAGTTAAGGAAATATCGATATTGTGTTTTGTCCAGAAAGTTTTAAAGGTGCAAATTCCTCAACTTGTATGCAGTGACGTAGCTTTTGTATCTTTATTTGTTTATTTTTAGGGGGTGGGGGAGGGGATAGATAGATACCCCTAGCTACAGATGTCAAATCCTTAACGTATGCAGTAACCTAGCTTTTGTATCTTTATCTGTTATTTTTAGGGGTGGGGGAGGGGATAGAAAGAAACCCCTAGCTACAGATGTCAAATCCTTAACGTATGCAGTAACCTAGCTTTTGTATCTTTATTTGTTTATTTTTAGGGGTGGGGGAGGGGATAGAAAGGCTGCCCTAGCTACAGAATGCTGACCCTTGAGTAGAACAGAAATGAGGTACACACCTACTGTATACGGTGACTGGGGGGAGGGGCTAGCCGCCTGATCGTCCAATCAAATCCCTAGCAGCAGCAGCAGCAGCAGCGAGGCTTGCACTCAACGACCTCCAGAAACTAGACAGCCACGCTATGCACACGATGCAGGAGTCAAAATGTCTTCCAAACAAAATAAGTCGCGGGACTTCAACTAAAATCTCTTCCCTCAAAAAAGGTTTCTTAAGCATGCGTGTGTATTTCTAATCACATTGAATATAACCTGCTACTAGTGCAGGGTGGACTAAATATATCAACGTTACAAATGCAGTCAAACCCAACCAAACCAGTAAGTTTTTGTAAAATTCCATCAGTATCTGTGATACTGATGGAAATAACTTCATAGATAAGCATGAATCAACAAATACAACGACCGAAGGAGATTAGTAAGTTGGTATCTAATGAATGCTACACCATAAACTACTATCCATTAAATGCTTTAGTGTAAGGAAAAACTCATCAAAGTCTTATCTATCAGACACATTTATTGGCTATAAGCCTATAACCGACACAAATGGGTTGGTTGAGAAAGACCACAGCCTTTGACGAAAGGCTTTGACGCGGCTGTCACTTAGAGGTGTATAAATATTTTTTAGGGAATTTTCTGACCAGTCTATATATATAAACAGGTATATATATATATATATATATATAATCTATGTATATGTATATGATATATGTATCAACCAATGCATGCCTAGTAGGCATAAATTGGTTAAACAGCATGAAAAATCATAGCACCATTCATGACTAGTGCACTGGTATGCAATTTCGCCTGTAAAAACTACTTCAATAAAATGTTATGGCTCTCCTTACATAATGAAACAAAAGCATGCATCAATATGTAATCTGCACATTGTCAGAAAATATATAGTTAGGGGTACCTTATCTATATAACTACAATACTCCATACAGCATCATAAATCATATAAGTCATTCATGTATAAATTCACCAAAAAACAGCAGACAGCATGAACACTAACAGTGATATTGGCACACACCGTATAATAGGGTTTTTGGGTAAGGGCAGCTTGGGCTTTTCATAGCTTCCAACATCTTGAGGGTCATTTCATTATTACAGGTAGGAGAATGAGAATCAGGAAGGAAGAAAGAGGAGAAATGGAGTAAAATGCAGCACACAAAAGCAGGATAGTAGACACTACAGCCGAAGCATAAGTTGAGAAACGCATTCACACCTGAAACATACACATAGTCTGACACATAGAAATAGCTTAATAGCCATCAGTATTTTGAAATTTTTTGACTCTATTTTTTCTGTTTATTTATAGCCAAATGCTTTGTAAATTTGAAAAGTTTTTTGTTCATTGCATATTTCAAACAAACATACAACATCACCTCTCATTTTACACACGCAATTGAATGAGAGAGTGTAAATAAAGTATAATATAAAAGACATAGTTGTTGACCGTGTTGTGTTTAATAATACGTCTTCAAAATTTCCTTCTTTTTACTGAGTTATGTACACGAGTTGGTGATATGTTCTATTAAAGTCAGGACAATTCTGGATGCTGCTACAGGCATGAATTGTTTGAAACAATAATAATGAAGTAAAAAGAGAAAAAATGAAAATAGTACCTACTGCTGTGTGTGGTGGTGGCTATAAGAAGAACATACCTTAGCAAGGGGTGTATCCGTGTCCGTGGGGGGTGCTTGCTTATTATCAGGTGAGCTGGGGGGTGGTGGCGGCCTGGCATGCACCGACTTCTCCTGCTTGGGGGGTGGGGGCTGAGATTTACTTTGGGGAGGGGGAGGGGGAGGGGCAGGTTTTTGCGCCTAAATGGGAGGGAAGAAGAAAAGGCAGAAGAGCATAGTTATTGACCAAGCCCACAAAGTTAGTAAGCAAGATGTATTACACAGGTACTAATTTACACATTATTGTCTCTGATAGATGTACTGTAGCTAGATACTTTTGAAAATGACTTGGGAATAATGCACCAATGAATGAAATATTCCGCTGGAGAATTCATTAACTTTCCAAAATATACTTTTGTAGGAAACAAGCCACTGAAATAGTCAGACCAATCTATGCCTGTAATGCCTTAGAAATATATATATATATATTATATATATATATATATATATATATATGTATATATATATATATATGTTATATATATATGCATATGTATATATATATATATGTATATGTGTGTATATATATATATATATATATATATATATATATATATATATATATATAAATATATATATATATATATATATATATATATATATATATATATATATATGTATATGTGTGTGTATATATATATATATATATATATATATATATATATATATATATATATATATATATATATATATATATATATATATATATATATATATATATATATATGTATATAAAGCATTGTTTTCACAAGGGAAAAGGTCCATACATCAATTGTCAGAACATCTTCAGATACGAATAGACTTCAGCAATACCAATATAAATGATAATAAACTCTTTAAGGCAAAACTGAAGATTTTTAGAGTGATATTCCTGTGCAATATGTTAGTAAGCGTGGCTCAAACCAATCTCCCCTAAGTGAGTATGAATAGTGAGACAGCCAGCCAATGCAGTAGTACCACAACAACATAGAGCAGAACCTTTAAGCCCCCAGCCTCACAAAACATGACATAAAGCAGTGAGGATAAGACCAATGATAGTAATGGCAGTGATAGATGATGATGATGATGATGATGATGATGATGATTATGAATATGACGACAAAAACGACGATAATGATGACGATGATGATGAAAATGACGACAACAAAGATGATGATGATGACAAAAATGACGACAACAACGATGATGATGATGCAAATGACGACAACAATGATGATGATGATGATGATAATGATGACGACGAAAATGACAACAACGATGATGATGATGATGACGAAAATGACAACAACAACAATGATGATGATGATGACGAAAATGACAACAGCAGTGATGATGATGATGACGAAAATGACAACAACGATGATGATGATGATGATGACAAAAGCAATTATAATGACAGCTCTGATATTGGGGCTGATGATGAAAACGACAATGATGATGACAACAATGGTGATGATGATGATATTTGATTTAGATGATAATGATGACTACAACAATGATGTCAAATGATCACATTGATATTTGGGTTGGTATCGATAATATCATTGGCTATGATAAGGGACAAGGACGGTGAAAAGGTTGATGAGAGAAATGATGAAGACGATGAAAATGCTGGTGACGCAACTGAGATGACAATGTTGATGTTTCGGTGAGTGGCAACGAATATAAGACTGACTTTATCACCAGTCACAGGCGTTGAGAATGGCCTAACAATAAGTTTCTACTAAGGGCACCGCTCACCAAAAATGTTGCATCATCAAACCCAGAAATATAATACATTATAGAAAAAATAATTTTCATTGGGAAAATGTCACTTCTACCTACCGATAAAGTACAACAAAGGGCACAGATTTTGAAAATGTAGCATCATCAAAACCAAAAACAAAATACAACGTAAAACCATAAAAAGGATAATTTTCATTTGGAAAATGTCTCATGGCCTACCTGCTGTGCAGAGGCTGCCCAGTAATCAAAGTTCTGCGAGTCCCCGAGAGAATCGTTTTCGGTTTCCTCGGAAGTTGCCGTGGTGGCGGTGTAGTTGCTGTCCATGCTGGCACCGAGATTGACAGGGGGCGCTTTCTGGCTGCCGAAGGGTCGGTAGTCCTCCTGGGGGGCCGGGGCGTTGGCAGGGGCGTTCAGGGGTGGCTGGGTACTGGTCTCTTCGGGTTGCTGCAGAGCTTCCTGTGCATTCTGATTCTGATCAATCATGCCACCTGGTGGAGAAATTAAACATTAATAACAATAATAATAATAATAATAATAATAATAATAATTATGATAATAATAATTATGATAGTAATAATAATAACAATAATGATAATAATAATAGTAATAGTAGTATTGAGTAGAAGTAGTAGTAGCGGCAGTAGTAGTAGCATTTAACAGCAGCTGCACCAGTAGTAGTAGTAGTAGCAGTAGTAGAAATAGTAGTAGTAGTAGTAGTAGTAGTAGTAGCGGTAGTGGTAGTAGTAGTAGTAGTAGTAGTAGTAGTAGTAGTAGTAGTAGTAGTAGTAGTAGTAGTAGTAGTAGTAGTAGTAGTAGTAGTAGTGGTAGTGGTTGACTATGACTCAAACTATGACAATGTGCAGCGCTTTTGAACATTTTATGAATGGAAATGGCGCTATATAAATTCCAATTATTATTATCATTATATTATGATTATTATTATTATCATTATTATTATTATTAGTAGTAGTAGTAGTAGCAGTAGTGGTAGTAGGAGGAGTAGTAGTAGTAGTAGTAGTAGTAGTAGTAGTAGTAGTAGTAGTAGTAGTAGTAGTAGTAGTAATAAAATAGTAGTAGATTAGTGGCATAAATGAACCATCAACAAATGTACAAGCCAGATAGATACCTGTTGTCTGTTGTCCATCACTATGCTGCTGTGGCTGCTCTTGCTGCTGCTGCTGCTGCTGATCCTGCTGCTGCTGCTGCTCCCCGTACTGCTGGAACTCATACCCCGTCTGCGCTCCGTACTGCCCAGACTGATCCCACTGTTGCTGCTGCTGTGCCTGCTGCAGTTGCTGCTGACCATTCCAGCCTTGCTGCTGCTGGTTCCACTGCTGCTGCTGCTGCTGCTGCTGCTGGTAGCCCGCGTAGCCCTGGTACTGCTGAGAGGGGTCAAACTGCCCCGTCTGTTGCTGGATGTACTGGCTGGTGTCCTGGAGGCCGTACTGTTGCTGGTACTGTGTGTTGTCCACCTCGCTGCTGGCAGCAGTAGAACCATTGTGGCCCATAGGCGTTGATGTGCCAGGGATAACCTGAATCGTTCCATCCTAGAAATAAAACACAAACATTATTTTATTTTAAGTTTTCTATTTCATTCGCCATAGGCGTTGATGTGCCAGGGATAACTTGAATTGTTCCATCCTAGAAATGAAACAGACATGTATAGAAAGGAAATGGTAATCTTATACATACAAACTGTTATTAGATAAAGGATATTGAAATCATCAATCATGAAAACCATAACCATACACTTTTTATTGAATAAAGGCACACAGAATCATGAATATTATGAATAAGGGAGATAGAAATCATTATCATATACTTTGTATTAACCCTTCGAATCATTTTGTATTGGTCAAATTAGTTACCGTAATTTCGCGTGTATAAGACGCACCCGTATATAAAACGCACCCCTTGTCCAGGCCTTTAAAATGATGTATAGACCTTAGCTTTGTGTATAGTGCGCACCCCCTTTTGGGAATTATTGTAGGATATCAACTCCTCATGAATAACGCTAGAAACCCAGTAAAATGCATATTGAGATGAGTGAAATGTGACATCACCATGACATCAATGCGTATCACCCTGTGTCGGTACTCACTACCCATTGTCCTAGGCATGTCACATGGATTGTAATCAGTAAATTCTAGCGAAGAGTGGTTCGGTAATTACAATTCATCAATGACTAGGCAAACATCGATGGGCATTGTCTTGGCCGCCACATTATAATTGTAATTGGCGATCTCCGAGTGGCCTGGTAACTCAATGTAAAACACCCTAGATTTCTAGCTTTGTGTATAAGACGCACCCCCTATTTGAGTGTAAAATTTAGTGTAAAAAAGTGCGTCTTATACACGCGAAATTAGTTACCAGCAGCATAAGGAATAATAAAGGCTATGGGGATCATTAATGCTCTATCTACATGTGGTCATACCTCGAGTCCTTGACATATATTCCTGAGGTGCGGTATCCATTGAGGCTCCGTGGCGGCTCCAACCAGCATCTGAGGGTCGTAATACATGAGCCGACTGCCAAGCTGAAACACACACCATCAACAAAATATTAAACTCTTATTACATTAATTCCTTATTACATTCTTAAATTCTAAATGTTCATTTGTTGGTAATCATTGCAATATGTTTCCATCTAAAAAAAAAAAATTCTTGAATATAACAAACATGATTAAAGAATTTCATCTTGCTAAAAAGAAATTAAAAAAAAAATTGAAAATCTTTTTTTTTTTTAATCTAAAAATTAATTAATCATTGAAATTTTTTTTAGAAAATAAAGAAAATTGAAAAACACATTTGTTCCTCCTTTCTTAGTCTAATTATGTTGAATAAGATGTCTTCCTACCTCGATGACCTGTCTGACGAGTGTTGTGTTATAGAGTCCCGGGTACTGGAAGATGGCGGTCGCGATGACCTCGCAGTATCTCAAGGCCTCCTGGGCGAGACCATTCTCCGCCAGCACTGTCGCGTAGAAGAACTTAAACGCCTGGAAGTTATGCATGCAGGTATTTGGGTTCTGAATCATCTGGGCGTATTCGTAGACCTGCGTGCATTGTATAGCTTCCAGGCAGGCAAACTCCTCAAACGGCAAACTGAAAGTGACAATAAGTTCAATACATGTCCTAAATAGATTCAGGTGTTTAAATCATGATTATTAACTGTGTGCATTTTAATAACTTCCAGATAGGAAAATTTCTAAAATGGCAAGCAGAAAGTAAAACAAATGCTTTAAGCATCTTAAAAACAGCCATACAGTTTGGAAGACATCTTTAAGGTTACAGCATATTTGAAAAATTATTAGAAGCGGAAACTTGAATCAGAATATTTAATACAAATACATATCCATTAATACTTTGAAAAATAAATGTTAATTTCCTGTTAATCGTCACGAGTATCATCGAGCCAGACAACAATCTCAAGAGGAAATCTTAGGCAGGAATGGGTCAGTTCTATACAGCCTCTATCTATATTGGTGTTTATTAATTGAGGTTTAATTTATAAGTATCAACTTATCAATTCAAAATGTATTGTCAAAAATAAACTAAAAGGGAATTGTTTCTAAAGGAGCATTGTTAGTTATTTTCTGATTAACACTTCTCCATCAAATTCTTTTGTTAAAAAGATATCCTCATAAAAGTCAGGATGTTTTGGTCTGCTACAGGAATTAGTGGGTTAATGTTCTGCCACGTAACATGTATAAATAATAACACTGACCTGTGTCTGGCCCTGATTGAGGACAAGCTTTATAATGGGTTATATCGTAATTGATCTCTGGAGGTCAATCCATGTTCTATTAATCTAAAGGCCCAGTCACACTAGGGTCCGACTATCGCACGATTTAAAAATTGTGCGATAGTCGGGCTCTAGTGTGACTGTGGCATATACGATCTTAACCCAATACCGACTTTTTAGACGGAGCCCATAGGTGAAAAAATTGGGTCCGACCTGCCGATTTTAAAATCGTGCGATAGTCAGACCCTAGTGTGACTGGGCCTTAAGGGAATGACTAACACTGAAATATAATCATATGGAGTCCCGTAACATGTATAGATAACACTGACCTGCAGGGTTGGGCTCGATAGGCACGACATCGAGTGATCGGCAAAGTCGTAAGATCGATGTTCAACATGAGAGGACATCGATTGCCGAACTTGATACGGCCCCCCCTACCTCCATTGTTTTCCCTACCCCCAAAATACAAAAGAGCCTACCCTATTCTTTAAAGAGACCGCGGCGCTGAGCCGGCCACAGCGGGCCGCCACTGAAACTGCACTACGATAGATACTATCGCGCGCGGTAGTACTTGGAAAAGTGTGGAGAGGGCCGCGCAATGTATTTTATATGGTGCTGGTCCGGCCCCCACCACACTTTTCCAAGCAGTACCACGCGCGACAGAATCGAATCGAGAAAATCGACATCGAGAAAAATTAGGCAATTAATCGGATCGCAAAAAAATGGCTGATAAGCACAGCCCTACTGACCTGTGGCTGGCTCCGATGAGGACGAGCTTGGAAGACTTGTTGCTGAAGAGACCGAAGTGATGGTTGGCCATCAGGTAACAGAAGTGGCTGGCGTGCAGGCAGCCTCTGGAGGCTACAAGGGAAGACAGGGGACAGACATGTTACTACAGGAACCACAAAACACCGCAATGTGAAGCTTATAAAAACAGAAACCAGCATTGTATCATATCACGTGCAGGCAGCCTCTGGAGGCTACAAGGGAAGACAGGGGACAGACATGTTACTACAGGAACCACAAAACACCGCAATGTGAAGCTTATAAAAACAGAAACCAGCATTGTATCATATCGCGTGCAGGCAGCCTCTGGAGGCTACAAGGGAAGACAGGGGACAGACATGTTACTACAGGAACCACAAAACACCGCAATGTGAAGCTTATAAAAACAGAAACCAGCATTGTATCATATCGCGTGCAGGCAGCCTCTGGAGGCTACAAGAGAAGACAGGGGACAGACATGTTACTACAGGAACCACAAAACACCGCAATGTGAAGCTCATAAAAACAGAAACCAGCATTGTATCATATCGCGTGCAGGCAGCCTCTGGAGGCTACAAGGGAAGACAAGGGAGAGACATGTTACTACAGGAACCAAGAACTAAACTAGGATTCCAAAATGTGGAGCTCATAAAAACAGAAACCAGCATTGTATCATATCGCGTGCAGGCAGCCTCTGGAGGCTACAAGGGAAGACAGGGGAGAGATATGTTACAAAAGGAACCAAGAACTAAACTAGGATTCCAAAATGTGGAGCTCATAAAAACAGAAACCAGCATTGTATCATATCGCGTGCAGGCAGCCTCTGGAGGCTACAAGGGAAGACAGGGAAGAGACATGTTACAAAAGGAACCAAGAACTAAACTAGGATTCCGAAATGTGGAGCTCATAAAAACAGAAACCAGCATTGTATCATATCGCGTACAGGCAGCCTCTGGAGGCTACAAGGGAAGACAAGGGAGAGACATGTTAGTACAGGAACCAAGAACTGAACTGGGATTCCAAAATGTGGAGCTCATAAAAACAGAAACCAGCATTGTATCATATCGCGTGCAGGCAGCCTCTGGAGGCTACAAGGGAAGACAAGGGAGAGACATGTTACTACAGGAACCAAGAACTAAACTAGGATTCCAAAATGTGGAGCTCATAAAAACAGAAACCAGCATTGTATCATATCGCGTGCAGGCAGCCTCTGGAGGCTACAAGGGAAGACAGGGGAAGGACATGTTACTACAGGAACCAAGAACTAAACTAGGATTCCAAAATGTGGAGCTCATAAAAACAGAAACCAGCATTGTATCATATCTTGTGCAGGCAGCCTCTGGAGGCTACAAGGGAAGACAGGGAGAGACATGTTAGTACAGGAACCAAGAACTGAACTGGGATTCCAAAATGTGGAGCTCATAAAAACAGAAACCAGCATTGTATCATATCGCGTGCAGGCAGCCTCTGGAGGCTACAAGGGAAGACAAGGGAGAGACATGTTACTACAGGAACCAAGAACTAAACTAGGATTCCAAAATGTGGAGCTCATAAAAACAGAAACCAGCATTGTATCATATCGCGTGCAGGCAGCCTCTGGAGGCTACAAGGGAAGACAGGGGAGAGACATGTTACTACAGGAACCAAGAACTAAACTAGGATTCCAAAATGTGGAGCTCATAAAAACAGAAACCAGCATTGTATCATATCGCGTCCAGGCAGCCTCTGGAGGCTACAAGGGAAGACAGGGGAAGGACATGTTACTACAGGAACCAAGAACTAAACTAGGATTCCAAAATGTGGAGCTCATAAAAACAGAAACCAGCATTGTATTATATGGTGTGCAGGTAACCTCTGGAGGCTACAAGGGAAGACAAGGGAGAGACATGTTACTACAGGAACCAAGAACTGAACTAGGATTCCAAAATGTGGAGCTCATAAAAACAGAAACCAGCATTGTATCATATCGCGTGCAGGCAGCCTCTGGAGGCTACAAGGGAAGACAGGGGAGAGATATGTTACAAAAGGAACCAAGAACTAAACTAGGATTCCAAAATGTGGAGCTCATAAAAACAGAAACCAGCATTGTATCATATGGCGTGCAGGCAGCCTCTGGAGGCTACAAGGGAAGACAGGGGAAGGACATGTTACTACAGGAACCAAGAACTAAACTAGGATTCCAAAATGTGGAGCTCATAAAAACAGAAACCAGCATTGTATCATATCTTGTGCAGGCAGCCTCTGGAGGCTACAAGGGAAGACAGGGAAGAGACATGTTACTACAGGAACCAAGAACTGAACTAGGATTCCAAAATGTGGAGCTCATAAAAACAGAAACCAGCATTGTATCATATCGCGTGCAGGCAGCCTCTGGAGGCTACAAGGGAAGACAGGGGAAGGACATGTTACTACAGGAACCAAGAACTAAACTAGGATTCCAAAATGTGGAGCTCATAAAAACAGAAACCAGCATTGTATCATATCTTGTGCAGGCAGCCTCTGGAGGCTACAAGGGAAGACAGGGAAGAGACATGTTACTACAGGAACCAAGAACTGAACTAGGATTCCAAAATGTGGAGCTCATAAAAACAGAAACCAGCATTGTATCATATCGCGTGCAGGCAGCCTCTGGAGGCTACAAGGGAAGACAGGGGAAGGACATGTTACTACAGGAACCAAGAACTAAACTAGGATTCCAAAATGTGGAGCTCATAAAAACAGAAACCAGCATTGTATCATATCGCGTGCAGGCAGCCTCTGGAGGCTACAAGGGAAGACAGGGAAGAGACATGTTACTACAGGAACCAAGAACTAAACTAGGATTCCAAAATGTGGAGCTCATAAAAACAGAAACCAGCATTGTATCATATCGCGTGCAGGCAGCCTCTGGAGGCTACAAGTTAAAACAGGGGACAGAAATGTTACTACAGGAACCAAGAACTAAACTAGGATTCCAAAATGTGGAGCTCATGAAAACAGAAACCGGTATTCAATACAATACCAAATACCGAAATCAAATGGGAAGAGGTCTTGTATCGAAAAAGTTAAATATTGTATCATATCGTTCAGATTCAAAATATTTTTAAAATTGACTTAATTGCTACATAGATGCCTCCACACAAAGCACATCTGCAAACTTTTAATGAAATTTCCAAAGTTAACAGAGCTGAATTTAACCAAATTTGGTCTCCGGGAGCCAGGCAGTATCATCAAAAATATGGTTAAGGTATTGTATCACTAAGAAAATATTGACATTTCATTGTATTGCGAGGTGCCAATCCCTACTTAAAAAGCAATCATCAAACGGGTGTTTGATTTTGTGAAGTAGACTGCAAAATATCCAGTTAAAAAATTTCTCTTTCAAATCATTTCCAAATGTAAGACATGGAAAGGTTAACCTACTTACCTAGTGTATCGCCTAGAGTTATAATACATTTATTATCCAGCTCTGGTTTTGCCGTCTGATTGGAAAGGATCATAGCTAGATGAGGCCGCCAGTCTCCCCACCGCTCACTGGACAAACACTGAAAGACAACACACACAGGTCAGAATTAGGAACCGGCAATACTAACAAATACAGGCAGTGCTGTGTCAGTCTACATACTGTATTCTAGGGCTAGGCAGGGTCTTAGCCAGGAATAAGAGACTGGGTGCTTAAAATTGGCCATTGTAAAATGTTTGGGCGTCCAGATTTTTAAGGAGGACCACAATAAACTCAGATTTCAACCATAAACATGTATATATTTATCAAAGTAAGGCATGATATCCTTATGTAAGGTCATGGGAATTATATGATGATGAACAAATTCAATAATATGCTTGAGATTGACATTTCAAGAAATTCCTCTCAAAAGAATTTGGGTGTCCTGATGGGTGCTTTTTAAGGGTTTGGGTGTCCAAAAAGACACCCAGGTGCCCTGCTGGCTAAGACCATGGGGCTAGGAATCGGTGGCAATTTCATGAACGATAATCAGTTGCAGTCAACTAACTGATAACCGATCAAAATCAGTTCTTCACACTTTTTCGGTAATTTGGTACTAGAGCGCAAAATTATGTGAAAGTCTATGACAATTGCTTGTTTATAAGCCCCCACTCTAACTTTGTTTTGAAGTGAGTTTGGAGCTCAGTTTCTTAGCAGGGGAGGGGGTGTGTTTACTTACAGTAACAGCAGCAGGTGGATGGCCAGACATGAGCTGATATAAGGTCTGTAGAGGGTCATTCATCTTCATAGAGCTATTAGCAAACCTGGAAGAGATAATAATATAATATAATGATTGGAATTTACATAGCGCCATTTCCATTCATAAAATGTTCAAAAGCGCTGCACATTGTCATAGTTTGAGTAGTCAACAACGCCTCAATGGGCGAGCCTGAAAAGGTGTGTTTTGAGACACTTTTTGAAGGCCTGACACGATGTAGAATCCTTCAGGTGTTGTGGAAGTGCATTCCATAAGCTCGGTGCAGTAATAGAGAAAGCACAATCTCCAAATTTGAGTCTAGTCCTAGGCTAATCCAGAAGGCCCTTTGCTTCTGATCGTAGATGGCGTCTGTTTCTTATATATGTATATATATATATATACATACATATATATATATATATATATATATATATATATATATATATATATATATATATATATATATATATATATATATATATATATATATATATTTAAGAAACAGTGATCATGCAGTATTACATGGGTGAATTTCTATTGTCCTAACCATATTGTTTTCATCTTCAGAGAACTAATAACAAATCTGTAGGAAAAAAGTATGCATTAAAACATGACTGAATTTCTATTGGTCAAACCATATTATTTCCATCTTTAGAGAACTACTAGCAAGCCTACAAGATATAAGGAACAAATGTAGATCAGAACATGACAGAATTTCTTTTTTAAACCACATCATCATTCACCTTCATAGAACTATTAGCAAACCTTAAAAGGGGCCTGCCATGTGGTCCATGGTCTTAGCCAGGATTTAGAAACTGGGTGCCTAAAATATGCAATTGTAAAATTGTTGGCATCTAAGTTTTCAAGGGAAATCATAATATCCTCATATTACAACTATTAACACGTATTTAGGTATTCAAATAAGGTATAATATCCATATACAATGCCATGGGAAGTATATTGAGGTGAAAATAAGCAAATTATATGCTTTAAATTGACATTTCAAGAAATTCATCACAAAAGATTGGGGTGTCCTGTAGGGTGTGGTTTTTGAGGGTTTGGGTGTCCAAAATGACATCATAGTCTAGGCCCTGCTGGCCTAGACTATGATGTGCACTCCAGATATGAAGGATAAATTACCCCATTCACACTCAGAATTCCACTAGAAAGAATCGTCTGCTACTCTCATACTTTTGAAAATAACTTGGGAATAAAGCAAAAGTTCGCGAAATAATTGAAGGAGAGTTGTTGTTTGGCTTCTGAGTAACACCTCTCCTTGAAATATTTCCCCAAAATGCTTTCGTTAAAAAATATCATCAAAATTATCAGGCTTGTTTTGGCCGCTCTAAGTGTGAATGGGTTAACAGATAAGGAAGCCTTACCTAATCATGACATTAGCATGTGTCCTGGTATCCATCTTGTAAGACAGAAAGAGGGCATGACCCCATAGTTTATTTTTCATTGCCCATTCCAGGGCGTCTTTCTTCCGACCATACAAAGAGAGATGTCGGAATCGATCCGTTATGCTCTCTACAGTCAACTCGGGGTTTCTATTCATGAAGCTCCTATCCGTAGTTACATTGAGTTCCGAATCGTTTCCGGCACTGCCAAGATCACTGGCGACACTTTGAGATATCGGGAGACCCAATTGGCTATATTCCTGTGTGGTCGGCTCATGGCCTTCGAGGAGTAATTCGGCTACGTCAGTTCCAACGATAATTCCGTTTTGTTTGATAAGTAGTTCAAGATATCTCCACAGTAACATGGCGGATTCTCGGTCGACCATTTCGATACTATCCCTGCACTCCCGCGCTTTATGGGAACAGAAGGCCAGGACGTCGTTTTTGTGGGTTTCCCCTTTAATCAGTGGTCCGGGGAAAGCACGTAGCTCCTCAGCCTCTTTCTGGCAGGTGTCACTCTCGAGCGGGGATGTGTCGTGGATCTCGATAATGGCTGGCTGGCCATCAGCCGGCCGATTGGGTAAGATTTTCACCATCTGTCCTCCAGGGCCAAATACTGCCTTTACGTGGGCGTAGGTGAACTTTACAGGGGTGCGCCGCGCTGGAGGTGTATCTACAAAGACAAGAAGTGAAAGAAGTGTATCTATGTATATTTATTGACTATGACAATACATGAAAGATACGATACATCAAACAATAATAAACGGAAAAATAAATATTACATAGAACTGATAAGCTAGATTAAGTCTAGTGGGAAACCATACAAAACATCGGATATAAACTATAAATTGTGATGTGAATTGGTCGGTATCATAGGCAGAGGTCTGTGTCTGAAATGATGCTACAAAAAATGAAGTTCAACATTAAATTTTCAAGAGTTCATTTTAGGTTGCAACCAGTTGCATTGAAAAACTTCCATGCGCTTAATCTTGGAACCATCATTTTCCTAACCTATTCATGCCAAAAGGTCCTGATTATTTTGGTGATATATTTCTAACCAATCAGAAAATATTCAGAATATTTGAATAAAATCTAGTATGTAAATTTCTGCTTTTTAGTTGAGTTTATTTTCATGGATCTTTTCAAAAGTATTTGAGAGCTCTATGCACAAATAGGGTGAACTATCAAACTAGATGCAATAAGGGCCCTAGCCAGGATTTTTAAAATGCCAGTCCAAAATTTCTGCCCATCCATTTTTAATTACTCAGCTACTTCAAATCCTTATACCAACTAGATTGAACTCTTTAACTACCGGAGCGATCTGCTGGCTAGGCCCTCTGACCTAGTTTGGCACTTACGCCCCGGGGGGTTTGCAACAATTGTTGCAAAATCGGTAGCACCATGCCTTTACGTATAGTCCAGTAGCCAGATCAAGAAAAGGGCTCTATTTTAGAAGTTAGGTTAACCCGAGAGCTAGAAAATTTCCGTCGGTATCATGTTTTAGGCCCACACTTGGGGCATACCGCCAGGGTGGATGTAGACTTCAGAAGTGGTGCACATCTTTTTTATGGGGTCATGTCTTAGACACCCCAATATATGTAAAAAGGCCCCAAAATGGACAAAATAATAGGTATAGGGGTAGGAAAGGCACCCTAAAACACTCATAACTCCGCTTAAACCAAACATAGGGATGAGTGTTTGGTATCAAAATGTTGGTATGAAAGAGAAGTATCTTTTGAAATAGTAAACACATAACTAACTCAATCCCATGATGAAATAAAGGTCATTCAAGGTCAAAATGGCTGCCAAATCAAGAATCTGGGATTTTCCCATATTCTATAGTTTCCGTTTATAAACTTCTCAGTTTTTTTGAAGGCATGTATTTCTTTTTTGTAGCCACTTTTTCTAAAGGAATGTCTTTTAATGGAATTGTTGAACATTTTAGAAAGTTCATTGACTAGAGTTTTAAGTCCAATTTTGAGCTGTAAGGTACAAAGTAGGGTACCAAGCCCACCTGGAGATCCCAAAAAGTGCCTAAAATGGTAAAAATTTGAAAACTAAAATGATTGTATCTTAAGTTTTATAAGTAGGAAGGGAGCAGATGATGCACCAAAACATCAGGTTTAATTTTCTCCTCAATCTGGAAGGCAATGGAAAAATAATATTGAAATTAAGGGGTCGTTGAAGGTCAAATAAAGGTCAAAATATCATTTTTTCCCTAAAAAATTCAAATTTTGATCAAGAGATTTTGATGAAGTACTTGTGTTTCATCATTATATAATTTCCAAACCAAGTTACCACAATAATTGACAGATGAATGATCTCAACTATGGTCCAACAAATCATTTTCTACAATTTTAACGGTGAAAATGAAGTAGTTTTAAGTCGATATGGAGGTGTGGAATGTGGCATTTGGCTATTCAATGCTTATGATAAGTGTTTACAGACGGGTTATGAGAAAGTGCTAGTATGGAACCACTGTTTAGGTCATAAAAGTTGTGAGCACCAAACATTATAGGCATTGTTTGGTATCAAAATGTTTGTTGTAAGACAGTCTTTCCATTCCATGCAACCAGCCTAGGGTAGGGTCTATTGTTGTGAAACTAGAGGTCATTCAAGGTCAAACTAACCCCAATTTCATGATTTAAGGCATTTTGTCTTTGCATTTTCCATTTAGCCGCTTATAAAATTATCCTGGAATACATATTTTATCCTGGAAATATTTCTTGGTGAGTAATAATTTTCAAAAAGGCTTCTGAGACATTTCTAGGTCATTTCAAGAGAAAGTTTGGACCAATCTGGAATATTTAGGGACCAAAATGACAAAATGACTGATTACGGGTGCACTCAAATATTTAAGTGAGGCAGCAGAAAGTCGACATAACAGATCGAGTCATATCTTATGGTATGTCAGCTTTCATTTTTAATGGGGAGAATAAGGCCCGTATGCGCGGGTCACACTTTGCTAAGCGGGCGCTTAGCGTGAACCTAATGCTTAGCAAAATGTGGCTAAGGCGCCCGCTAAGCAAAGTGTGACCAAGGCGGCTGCTTAGCAAAAACTGGCTTGGTATGCAGAGGAGTTACTCAAGCCCAACTCTGCTAAGCAACTACTCGCCCACCAAATCATGGTAACTGGGTCAGCCCCAGGTGTGCTGCAGCACTGGTCACTGGTCAGTGCACAAACCAAACACACACATCTCTTCACTCATTAACAATCTTTGAGGATTTGGAAGGGGATAAAACAGACTGATAGAGCCTAACTTAACTTGGAGTATTTCAAAAGAAACTGTAATTATTTCAGTATAATTATATACAATGTCTGCAAGAGAAGGAGCGTTTTATTTAGCAATATTTTTGTTTAATTTTCTTCATGATTTCTATCTAAATTTTAATAACATTAATAATGCCTTAATGATAAATCTGGATCCATCTTACGTGTGAAGATAATTTTTGAATGCAGTATCTATTCAGTAATTATTTAAAGTAGGGTTGTTGGCTGTGTTATGCTTATTATATTCCTTCCTTCAAATATTTGCCTAAAATGCTCTGGTCTATAAGTTGTCACTGAAATGGTAGGCCTGTTTTTTGCAGTTACCAGCATAAACGGGTTAATGCACTTAGCTATGACAAACAAACTGTGCATTTATTTACTACTTAATGTTTACTGAGATCTATCCATGGGAGAAGGTCATTTTTTGTTAACCAAAATTTGTTTCTCATACCCGTTTTGGATTAAAAACTTGTTTCTTGAATTCCTTGATAGTGTCCCATAATTCCTATATATACCATGGCACCATAGCAGTATTTCCAAGCAGTGACAGTTTCTCTGCGGGGATAAGTTTAGCAAAGACAGAAACCAGTTTTGGAGAATGAGATTTTCATAACTTAGATTGCAATATTCTTTCAAAAATCTGTGAAAGGTAAATTTGCCCATGAATAAAAGTTATTTGAAGATCAATGAGTTTTGTTCTCTACTCTAGCTAAGTTTCAGGAACATTAAACCTGAAATTTCTAAAAGTTTTGTACAACCTTAAGCAATTATTGTCTTCAGCATCATAAATGGCTGTATAATTTTGGTTATATCTAGCCCAATTAAAAGCATCTTAACGAAATATTGGATGCTTATTCCTCAATTTCATGCTTTTTCTTCAGTTAAATTAACATAGGTGTTTCAGCTCCAAATATCATTTTTCAAGGTAAAAGTTTAAACAGAAATAGACCAAAATATATTTTCACAATAAATGGACTTATAATCAGGCATGTTGAAAATTCTATTTCTATTTCAAATAGATTATATCATCTTATTTCATCTCACATAATTATAGAATTGCTTGTTGTAAGCCATTACAGAAATGCTGCATAGTAATCATTGCTTCATCCATATCTGCTGCAGCTAGAATTTTAGTCCAGACAAAATAAAACCTGTAATAGGTGTAATTTGCATTGAGAATAGAAGATATTTCTTGTAAACTGTGACTTCTAGCATTGGTTTTTGTAGGCCACCCTTCATCTTTATTCTCAAAATGATCACCTAGTAGTGTTTGATTTGTTTTTAGTGCTTTTACTTTTTGTTTTGAAGACTTTTTTTCTCGAAAGTGCAACTTTAGCTTACCCCAATCACTACTCAACCTCCGCTAAGCATTCTATTGTTATCAGCGGCTGCTTAGGAACTCCTCACAGTGCTGCATACTGAAAGTAGCACTTTCATAAGAAAACAACGCTAAGCGGTCACTTAGTAACTACTCACGGGAGTAGTTACTAATGCACCAGTCAATTGAATCCCTGGGAGGGGGGGGCCTGGACATGCGGGGATACTGCTCAGGAAAAAATCAATAAATAGCACTCATCCCCACTGGCAGGGACCAATTCTGTGGCAGTATGCCCCACCCCTGGGGCATGCTCAACAAGATTTCAACTTTTTATTTTGTGAAAATAAACCACAAAAATCTTAGCAGTTACATCACAAATAACAAAACCTTCAGCAGTTATAAAAATAAAATTTTAGACTTGGAGAAGACACCCTTCACATTACTTTTATTAAACACCTGACGTCCATTATTAAACACCTGCAGCACCATGTGACTGTGAAAATTCTGCTTTTGTGTACTCTTTCTCCCGCGCCGGGAAGTCCCCCGGGTGAAGGTCCGTAGTTGGTCAACACAGTGGCCGGGCACAGTGGACCTAGCACAGGCCGGGTGCGCCCGGCTGATAGGCCTACTGCAATCGTGGCAGCAAAATATGACGTCACTATTCAAATCCCCGCCTATCATGCACCGCCACGACGGACAGCAATAAATCACAGTAATCCCGGTACACCGGGCAGCTATTTTAAGCAGTATTTAGCAGAAGCACCGTGTTTCCCGGCCAAGTCCCGCCCCCCCCCCCCCTCCCAGGGATTCAATTGACTGGTACATAAGCGACCGCTTAGTAACTACTCTCATGAGTAGTTACTCTCATGAGTATTTACTAAGCGACCGCTAAGCATTGCTGGTGCATACCCAAAGTAGCACTTTGCCTTGAGTAATTGCTAAGCAGGAGCCGCGCATACGGGCCTAAGTCTTTTAACTTGCGGCATTACTTGATTATTGTGTTTGTCATGTAAGATTAAAAAGGCAGTGTAAAATTTCATTGAGATTTAAGGAAAAAATGAAGGTCAAATAAAGGTCAAACCGTCATTTTTTCTCTAAAAAGTTCAAATTTTGATGGAGAATTTTTGATGAGGTACTTCTGTTTTGTCATTACATAATTTCCTAACCACATTACCACAATAATTGACAGACAAGATACCTTAAATATATTTTACTAACAATGTTTTACCCTTTACCTGTGAATATGAAGTACTAGTTTTAAGGTAATATGCAGATGTGGAATGTGCTATTGGACAACTCATGCCTAAATTAAGTGTTTTAAATCGAGTTGTTAGAAATTGCTAGTAACATATGGGACCACTGTTTAGGTCATAAAAGTTGTGAGCACCAAACATTATAGGCATTGTTTGGTATCAAAATGCTTGTTGTAAGACAATCTTTCCATTTCATGCAACCAGCCTAGGGTAGGGCATTTTGCTGTGATATAAGAGGTCATTCAAGGTCAAACTACCCCCAATTTCATGACTTAAGGCATTTTGTCTTTGATTTGCTAGTATCTAGTGTCTCTTCAATTGCTCCTAGAATACATATTTAATGATATTTTTTCCTGAAAAATATTATTTTTAGGTGAGAAATATCTTTTTAAAGAGAAACTCATGCCTTTTAAGGTTATTTCAAGACAAAGTCTGTGCTAATTGTGAATATTAAGGCATCAAAATAACAAAATGCCTGATTTGGGGGGCACCCAAATGTTAATTTAGCAGATGAAAGTTGACACAACATTTTTATCATATGGTATGTCAGCTTTCATTTTCAATTGGGCATATATGCCTTTTAACTTGCCAATTTGTGTTTACCATGTAAGGTTAAAGACAGCGTTAAATATTATTGAGATTTAAGGGAAAATGGAATGTCAAACCAAGGTCAAAAGGTCAAAATGAGCATTTTCAACTTTGAAGCAAAGATCGGTATACTGCAGTTTTATTTTGGTCAAACGAGTAATGCTCATTCGCTTGAAAGGAATAATTGGTAATCTTGAAATTAATTGAATAGTTAGTATGCAATAATAAGAATAAGTTGCTTTGTATCTATTTCAAGGTCAAAGACTGAGACTACCAAGGTTTTACCTAAGTGCGATTTCTGATTCAAATTCAGTAGTAACATAATCAAAGGTCAAACATGGGAATAATTCAATTATTTATGAAATTGAAGTAGATTTTTTAGTCTTCCTACTGTAGTTTACTTGTCAATGAAATTTATTACCAATCTCTGTACAGAAAATTGGGAAGTCATTCAGTTCAAGGATAGCTTATTGATACTATTGACCTGTACAAACTTTAGTATTTTTGTGAATTTGGAGGTCAGCTAGATTAATTAGCTCATTTCAAACCTAGGATAATTTCCACAACTCATGCAGTAAAGCCAACTTAAGCCATAATTATCTTAGGATTCTTTGATGCATAGAAACAGAACTTTGGGGGTAGAATTGTTAACATAATGCTAGCTTCTCCTTATGATCTCTAAATTTTATGTACAATTTCTTGTGTGACAGTCCCTGTTGTGGTTTAGAGGTCATTGAAGGTCAAGATGAGCTCTGGTATAGGTTTTTGAATCTTTCACTTCAGAAGATGTCCGCGTTTTTACAAATTCCTTTGATGTGCATATATTGTCAATGATTAATGTCTTAGATAAGTCAAATCTCTCCCAGAGGTTATAGGAATTGCTATTTAAACAATTCTTTAATCAGTTTATTTAGCTGTTTATTGAAAAAAATCCAAAAGGCTACCACTATTTATGAATGCACATACAATAGTCACAGATAGCATGACCGTCAGCACAAAATGGATTGGATCCTAAATGGGGATTTTTAAATTGACCAAGTCAGATAGTGGAGTGTGTAAATAACTAAATAGGCTTGTTTTCCAAAATAGATTAAGGTATGTACACATATTTTATGTACTCTAGGTCGCACATGCTGGAGGTCAAATAAAGGTTAGAAATCTAACAATCAGAGAGGTTGGTACTGAGCTAGGAATTAATGTTATGGATAATAAAAGATGTATACACCAAAATTAGGTAAAATCATTTTAGATAATGCTGAACTATTCAAAATTACAGTTATGGTTTCCAATTAACGAATGGAACCACTGACAGATACATACCTAGTTTATTATATGAAATTCATGATACTTATTTCTTTAATTTGATTCATGATCTTCTGCCTAGCTTTCATCAAACAACTTCGAAAGCTTTAAAAAGAGACATTTGTCACCTAAAGGCTTACAATGTACTCAATGTTTGGTGCAGACATATGTAAGGCCAGCATGTGGAGTTAGTTATTTTAGCCAAATACAATCAAAAGCAACTTATTTCATCTGGTAATGTTAATATGTAGTTGTAACCTACCTCAGTTCTTCCACTTCATGATTGGAAAATATTCCTTTCAGGTGAACTAAGACCCTGGCTTTTTTTTTTACCAAAGTGTAACTACTGCATTGAGATATTTGCTTCAAAGTCACAAATACTCTTTTTGACCTTAGTTTGACCTTAAACTTTTACACTATCTATATTTTACACTGGCTTTAATCTTTTAATGTAACATGATTTTTATACTATTAAACCTATAAAGTTTGGTATGTTGAACATGAATGACACTAAAAGTCAATATTGGTCTTGTTTTTTTTTTAGAACAATTCAGAAGTTGCTTCTAGGTAAAATCCTAGCAGTCTCAGTCTTTGACCTCCAAATAGATAGAAAGCAGCTTGTTCTTATCTAAAAATGTTATTTAAGTTGTAAACTAATCGTTTCTTTAGTTCATGATTGTCAAATATTCCTTCCAGGTGAATAAAAATTACTCATTTGAACAAGATGCAACTGCAATATTACAGATATTTTCTCCAGAGTCATGGATACTCTATTTGACCTTTTGACCTTGGTTTGACCTACATTTTTTCCTTAAATCTCAGTAATATTTTACAGTCTTTACTTGTTTGTGAAAAACACAAACGGCAAGTTAAAAAGCTTATTTCCCCCAGTGAAAATGAAAGGATGTACCATAAGATATGAATCTATTATGTCAACTTTCTGCAGCTTCACTAACTATTGGGTGCGCAATCAGACATTTCGTCATTTTGACCCCTAAATATTCAAGATTGACCCAGACTTTGTCTTGAAGTAACTGCAAAAATGTCTGAGAATTCTTATTAAAGATACTTCTCACCTGAAATATTTGCAGGAGAAAATATGCATTCCAGGAGAATTTAATAAGCGGCTAAATGGAAAATGCAAAGACAAAATACCTTAAATCATGAAATTGTGGTTAGTTTGACCTTGAATGACCTCTAATATCACAACAGAATACCCCTTCCTAGGCTAGTTGCATGAAATGGAAAGATTGTCTTACAACAAGCATTTTGATACCAAACAATGCCTATAATGTTTGGTGCTCACATTTTCTATGACCTAAACAGTGGTCCCATACTAGCACTTTCTCACAGCTCAATCTTAAAGAATTAATTTAGGCATGAATTGTCCAATAGCACATTCCACATCTGCATATTACCTTAAAACTACTTCATTTTCACAGGTAAAGGGTAAAAATGTTTTGGTAAAACATATTTAAGGTATCTTGTCTGTCAATTATTGTGGTAATGTGGTTAGGAAATTATGTAATAACAAAACACAACTACTCCATCAAAATTTCTTCATCCAAATTTGAATCTTTAAGAGAAAAAATGATGTTTTGACCTTTATTTGACCTTCATTTTTTCCTTAAAACTGTGATATTTTACACTGCCTTCATAATCTTACATGACAAACACAATAGGCAAGTAATGCTGCAAGTTAAAAGGCTTATTCTCCCTATTGAAAATGAAAGCTGACATACCATAAGATATGACTCGATCTGTTATGTCAACTTTCTGCTGCCTCACTTAAATATTTAAGTGCACCCATAATTAGTCATTTTGTTATTTTGGTCCCTAAATATTCCAGATTGGTCCAGACTTTCTCTTGAAATGACCTAGAAATGTCTCAGAATCCTTTTTAAAAATTATTTCTCACCTAAAAATATTTCCAGGATAAATTATGTATTCTAGGAGAATTTGATAAGCTGCTTAATGGAAAATTCAAAGACAAAATGCCCTAAATCATGAAATTGGGGTTAGTTTGACCTTGAATGACCTCTAGTATCACAACAATAGACCCTACCCTAGGCTGGTTGCATGGAATGGAAAGACTGTCTTACAACAAACATTTTGATACCAAACAATGCCTATAATGTTTTGTGCTCATAACTTTTATGACCTAAACAGTGGTCCCATATTAGCACTTTCTCATAACCCGTCTGTAAACACTTATCATAAGCATTGAATAGCCAAATGCCACATTCCACACCTCCATATTGACTTAAAACTACTTCATTTTCACCGGTAAATGGTAGAAAATGATTTGTTGGACCATAGTTGAGATTATTTATCTGTCAATTATTGTGGTAACTTGGTTTGGCAATTATATAATGACGAAACACAAGTACTTCATCAAAATCTCTTGATCAAAATTTGAATTTTTTAGGGAAAAAATGATATTTTGACCTTTATTTGACCTTCAAAGACCCCTTAATTTCAATATTATTTTTCCATTACCTTCCAGATTGAGGAGAAAATTAAACCTGATGTTTTGGTGCATCATCTGCTCCCTTCCTACTTATAAAACTTAAGATACAATCATTTTAGTTTTCAAATTTTTACCATTTTAGGCACTTTTTGGGGTCTCCAGGTGGGCTTGGTACCCTACTTTGTACCTTACAGCTCATAATTGGACTTAAAACTCTAGTCAATGAACTTTCTAAAATGTTCAACAATTCCATTAAAAGACATTCCTTTAGAAAAAGTGGCTACAAAAAAGAAATACATGCCTTCAAAAAAACTGAGAAGTTTATAAACGGAAACTATAGAATATGGGAAAATCCCAGATTCTTGATTTGGCAGCCATTTTGACCTTGAATGACCTTTATAACATCATGGGATTGAGTTAGTTATGTGTTTACTATTTCAAAAGATACTTCTCTTTCATACCAACATTTTGATACCAAACACTCATCCCTATGTTTGGTTTAAGCTGAGTTATGAGTGTTTTAGGGTGCCTTTCCTACCCCTATACCTATTATTTTGACCATTTTGCGGCCTTTTTACATATATTGGGGTGTATAAGACATGACCCCATAAAAAAGATGTGCACCACTTCTGAAGTCTACATCCACCCTAGCGGTATGCCCCAAGTGTGGGCCTAAAACATGATATCAACGGAAATTTTCTAGCTCTCGGGTTAACCTGAATCCCAAAAATGGGTGGCTGGCTACTGTACTAGTAAGGGCAATTGGGCGAGCGCTATTGGGCGATCCAGAGGACAGGCACATCTGCCGGGTGAGCATCATTAGGCGCTTCGTGGGATAGGCAGGTGCACATGTGGAGCAACAAAAAAACGCTTCGTGTGGCAAAGGAGTTAATACCCTATTGTGTCAAAAAGGGCATTTTACACTTCAGCCATGTCCTAGAAGATGGTTTGCTAGGAAAAGATTTGGTTATTACCCCCCCCCCCACCCCAAACATTTTTTTTGCCAGTCCCAAAAGGAGGTTTTCAGGAAATTGCCAAGACAGGCAGGACGGATCCTGGTTCAGTCCCTGGTTGAAATTGAAATACATACCAATAGATGGCGCTTGATAGGAGCCGTCCCAGTAATCGTATCCAGATTGTGAGTCGTAGCTGCCGTAGTGGGAGCCGCCTGCAGGGTAGATGGGTGACGGCTCGTAGCCTTGACGACTGCTGGGGCGGCTACCGGGCCTGGAGCCCGCCTGGGAGCCCGGCTGAGAGTTATTATACAGATCCTGGCTGAACTGTTCACTATAATAAATACATTCATAAATAATTATGCCACGGTCTATACAGAATAAAAATAGAGTATTCCTAAAGCACTCTTATGAAAGTGCTACTTTTAAAGATCTTAAAAGTTCAAAGGATGCACTCATCTCATATTTGAATCGATATCAAATACAGGCAAAAATGTGTAGCATTTTACAAATGAGAATAAAACTGATTTAATTATAAGAAAGGTGTATCATATGAGTTACTGGAGATTCAACACCTTTACTCACTTAATGAATAGAAAATTAAACGAAATTAAAGAAATTAGTGAATTCTAAGCAAAAAATGCCAAGCTAAATTGTTTAATCCATTCATACCTGAAGAACACAGAAACGTTATGAATATTTTGGATACATCTTTTCACACAGGGTAAATTTCCAAAAAAGAACCAGAAATGTTGCTGAACACCAGAACAACAGGTCTCTTACAATTTCTTTGTGAAATTATGCTTACTTCATAGAATATTTTCAAGTCTCATAAGTACAGACAACACTTCACAAGATCTCCAGGCATGAGCAGTTTACTAATGAGCGGTAAAGCTACACTCTTATACATAACTTATCAAAAGAAATGATTATTTGGGTGATAACTTTTATTCAAAAGACTTTAGCTTAGTAAATCATCAGAGTGAGCTAAATCTATAATCTCAATTATGTTTTAATCACAAATGGATTTATTGCTTTTCTTAACTAAGCACAATTATGCATATATGACTACTGCTTCATTAAGTAGCTTGAGGTTTAGTGGGAAAGTTATTTTCTTATTAAGAGTATTTCTCTTAACACATGAAAAATGCCACCAAAAGAAAAGAGATGAGGTTTCTTAGTAAAAGAAATGGCGATCTATCATCTTTCAGATATAGTCAATACATATTAAGTGCAGAATATTCTGGAGTTTTTGACAGAAACATACAGTTTTACAATCAATGGTTTCAACAGGAATCTATAACCCAATACCACTCATTGCAACATACAACATTCCTCATAGCACTATGCACAGGCATGATGCTGATGCACAAATAACCATAGAAACAGGGTTGCTAGGCAACCATGACCTTCCCAGCGTACATGACAAGAGTCTGAAGAAAAGGTTAGTAGAGGGGTCGGACGTATATTTCAACCTCGGATTGCAGAAGGAGATAAAACAGCAAACCGTTCTTTTCAAAACAAACACAGGAGAAGGTATAACTGAATTTGTTTTTAAACCATTCATGCTAAGAAAGTTGCCAGTGACTTCGGGCTAGGTGGTGGTTTTCGCCGGGTACTCCGGTCTCCTCCACCAGTTACAACTGGCTAGTCACGACAAAGCCGTAATATGGCAGAAAAAGTGATGATAAACCGAAATTCCAAATTCATGCTAAGAGCTCCATTGAGTCATAAATCATCATCTGCTATGCTATTTTTGAAAATATCTCCGAAATGCATAATCAATTAATCAATCAATAACTACTGATTGATATTCAATATTTAAGAATTAACATAACTTTGGCATATACTTGAAGAAGAGTTGTTGGCCAAGATCTGAAAACACTTCTCCTTGAAATATATTCAAATATATATTTTTTATTAAGAAAGATATATCGCCATACTGAAAGCCTTTAGTGCATGAATGGGTCATCAATAAAATTCTGAATTTTTGTAAATAAGTTGCATGTCCTTTATCATGTACCTCAGCATTAAGAGGTTGAAATAACTAACAACTCACATCCTCACAAGTCTACCTTGGTCTGAATGATACATATACATATATACATGTATACATATATATATATATATATATATATATATATATATATATATATATATATATATATATATATATATATATATATATATATATATATATATATATATAGCTTAATTTAAGAAATGGTTGTAAAATCAAGAGGGCTTAATATTCACCAAATGCTCGCATATAATGCATAGTCGTCAAAGGAATTATAAAATAAGCATGATTAAAATATGCATTTCAATAAAGAAATATATACATGTAATCAAAGTATAAATAAGGATGATATCAATCAATTCTATAGTGGAATAGAATTATGTTTATTCTTAGAGGTATAATAACATTGTGAAATGACAGTATCACGAAAATGACATTTCTTATATTTGCATAGCAGTCAGACAAAGGGAATAATGTGTGGGAGGATTTCCGAGCTGTAGGGCAATGTTGTAATTGACACCTGGAGTGAACACATGGCTTACATATGAAATATACATCATGATCTCTGAGGGATAAATTTTGAGAAATATTTGACAGCAAGTTGTTGTCCCTAATGTGGTTAACCCATTAATGCTCACAGCAGCCAAAAGCAGCCTTACAATTTTGGTTAAATCTCATAAGCAGATTCAGATGTGGGAAAGGATTTTACAGAGAAATGGTCCTTAGAAGTTAGAACACTTCCAACAACTCTTCTACAAATATTTTGTACAACTATTGTTACTTTCTAAATTATTGTCAAAAGTGTCAAAGGTCTAAATTTAAATTTCTTAAAGAAAATTTGAGCACTAATGGGTTGATGATCCTTTTCAAAATATTTTCTAAAGATTACTCCGTTTGATGAGTTAACCCATTAATGCTCACAGCGGCCAAAAGCAGCCTGACAATTTTGATGAAATCTTGCAGGCAAACACACACGTAGAAAGATATTTGAAGGAGAAATGTTAATCAGAACATTATCAACAACTCTCCTTCAAATATTTTGTAAGATCATTCTTAATTCTGAAGTTATTGTAAAAAGTATCCTAGATCCAGACAACAATTGCTGGAGGTACTCCTAAGCATTAATGGGTTAAATTCAAATTATCAGACATGTGTGCACTACAGTTGAATAGGGTTAAACACCACCTATGGGAGAATGGGGTTCTGAAACAAGACGAGTGTTAGTAAAAATATCATCGCTCAAAATGCACAACAATTCACTATACTGTCCAAAGGTAAACATCATCACATCCTCCCTATGCACTGGTTCCTTGAGAAATTACCATAAATAAATCCATTCATGCCTCTTAAACAAAATCATCTTTCAGAAAATATTTGAAGAAGAAATTTTTGTCAAATATCTTAAGAAATATTTAGGGAAGAGAGAAATTGAATATGAAGCAAATCCCTAATTTTCAAGTGACCAAATGACCTTTAAATTAGGGAACAGACCGTATAAAAGGTATTAGGATGGAATATTGTGAGGGTTGAAAATGGCACAGCATGAGAGAAATCTAACTCATCCATGCCTGGATGCTGAATATTTTTGAAAATAACTAAGGCATTCATTTGCAAGATATATGTAGGAGAGTTCTCATAAACATTTATCCTTCAAATATTTTCCAAGTTATGCCTTTGATGAAAAGATATCCCTAGAATAATCAGGCCCTTTTTGGCTGCTGGAGGCATGAATTTAAGGTGGATAGCATCAACTTCAAGATGCACCGATATAACTCTTTTTCTGTATACATTTATAAATGCATATATAAGTGTATATATGTCGTGTACCAGAAGTCGATCCGTACCAATCGACGATTGGTACAGCTATGCTGTACCAGAAGTCGATCGACTTCTGGTACAGGTATTACCTGTACCAAAAGTCGATCGACTTCTGGTACAGCTATTACCTGTACCAAAAGTCGATCGACTTCTGGTACAGCATTAAGCTGTACCAAAAGTCGATCGACTTCTGGTACAGCATAGCTGTACCAATCGTCGATTCGGACAACCATTTATTTATGAGGGTCATGTACGAAAACTCGATCTGTACCAAAACTCGATTGTGAAAGTGGCTGTCAATTCAGTGGACTGTATTAACCATGGATGTTTCACTAACTGATTTTTTATAATGAACCCATTACTTAACAATGTTTTATTTTTGTCTATTAAATAGAATTTAGTTCAAGGCCATTTCAAGGCAATTTAAGGCCACCAATTCCCCTTTTTTACTCAAATTCATTTTCTCCTTTTTTCTATTTTTTTCCTTTTTGGAGGGGGAAGTTTGACAGACTTTTTTGTGATAAACTAAAGTCCTATTTTCTATGTCTTTGATTAAAGAAAAAATGAAAGGGATGAGATAGCATCCCTTATGAAATAATGATGACCATCTTCCTGTGCTAATGATCGGAGTAATTCAGGCGTTCACCTATACATTTTTGTTTAAAACCTTTAAGGCAATATGTCCAATAGCCCAGGTTAACTCTTTGACTTTGATTTAATTGCTTTCATTGATAGTGGAGTAAATATGTTTTTAATTTAAACCTCTAGTATGCGTTATATATCACCCCATGATTATTTGCACAATGTTCATCTTAATACAATACACTGAATATATTTTTAGAAACTGGTGAAAATGTGTATTGAATAGTTGAAGAGAGGTATTATGACTTAAAATATTTTGCTTCTATCATTAAAACATCAGCCCCTCCCTATCTATCTGTATTGAATATAGGGAAGTCAATACAGTTATAAATACACTGATATTAAGTCTGAATATAATCATTTTGATGAAATTAAAGACAAAGTGATGTTAAAAAACAATAGACTTATTATCAAAACCGAGGATTCAGATCTGAAAATAAGCCTGTACCAATCGTCGATTGGTACAGGCTTAAAGCCTGTCCCAAAAGTCGATCGAGTTTTGGTACAATTAATGCTGTCCCAAAAGTCGATCGACTTCTGGTACAGTTAGTGCTGTACCAGAAGTCGATCAACTTTTGGTATAAGTAGTAGCTGTACCAGAAGTCGATCGACTTCTGGTACAGCATTGCTGTACCAATCGTCGATTGGTACGGATCGACTTCTGGTACACGACATATATATATATATATATGTATATATAAGTGTATATATATATATGTATATATAAGTGTATATATATACTGTAAAACCCATTATTATCGCGCTCCTTTTAATTTCACTTATTTCGCGCCAGCTGATGATAACGCGTATATTACTGGCGCTGATATACGTTCAAAATAGCATAACAATGCCCCATCTAGTGATGATACAGTTGATGCGTGTAATTAAATGGCCACGATCGCATTCACACGGCAGTTGCGTGAATAAAAAGGGGCGTGGTTTTAAAGGGTTTTACAGTATATATATATATATATATATATATATATATATATATATATATATATATATATATATATACACATATATATATATATATATATATATATATATATATATATATATATATATATATATATATATATATATATATATATATATATATATATATATAATAAATATATACACACACACACATATATATATATATATATATATATATATATATATATATATATATATATATATATATATATATATATATATATATATATATATATACATTTATATATATATAAAGACGCAAGAGAAAGTTTAAGCGCTGCAAATACACAAAGCTGGGTCAATGAGGAAAATTTTCATGATGGAACGCAGGATAGAGTGAACACAAAATGCATTCAAAGCTTTAAGTTATAAATGCAGAGATAAAGTCTATTCCATTTCCCTATCAGACTGTTTTAAGTGTAAGTCATCTGAATGATGCTCTTTCCTTGGGGAACTGATTTAATTTAAGCTAAATCTAGGTCTAAGTCTATAAGAAGTAAACCACAACTGTCTTCATTGTGATTCACACAACTTACTATTATAATTCAAAAGTTGTTCTGATACAAATCAACAGGCTTTGAGTATCACTACAAAATATATCAATCTGTGATTTCCAAAAATACTTTTAAGTGTGTTATAAAGATATTGCAACTAATAAAAATTATAATATTATAATGATAATTAATTCTAACTTTTCAAAAACCCTCATGTAACAAGTGTGAAAATAGGTTAGCTAATTTCTTTTCCTTGCTTAAAAAAGGAATCATAAATAAACAGAACTTATCTTAAAAGAGATAAACCAATGTAAACTACCATTAAAAACCTACAGGCGGCTTTATCTACATCTTGCTTACAGGTTATTTTGGTTTACTAAAGCAAATTATGAATGGTGCAATTTAAGATTTGTTTAAATTAAATGTGAGTATCATAGATATATTTTTACTAAATCTATTTTTCTTTAATAAAATGATGTTAGGTTAGGTTAGATTAAATCTATTTTGTCATATATTAATGCATACATTCATATATATGTATATATATATATATATATATATATATATATATATATATATATATATATATATATATATAACTATCTTTATAGTGTATCATTAGTGCCTTAAATAATTGATAAGATGGAGAGCGTATAATAAAGTTTTATTTATAGGAGAAAGTTTTCTTTTTTCATTTATTGATCATAAATGATAACAGAGCAAAGCAGTTCAAGTAGGGACATAAAGATGAAGAAAGTAAGATAAGGGTATCAGACCACAAAACCAAAAAAGGGGGTTTCTGGGTCAGAACTCGGGTTCCAACACCCTAGAAAAAGGGGTCCCAAGCCGTTATTAGATAGGTACACGCTAGTGGTATGCAAATATGCAAATAAGCATCTAAGCAGGCCAGTACCTGCCGGGGTATGCAAAGAAGCCATCATAACCATCGGAAACGCTACTACGGCGCGAACCGGCACGCGAACTCGGACGCGAGTTTGGTCGAGAGCTATGGCGAGAACCAGGGTTTGAACCATAGTAATCCTGAGCAAATTGCTCCCTAGAAAAGTGGATTTTATCAACAAAAATATAGATTAGTATCACATCACAACTTGTTTTAGTTAGAGGAATGGCACTTATGGTGATTAGGGTGAACTGGTATTCTGAAAATCAAATCATAAAAAATATTGAATAAAATTTCCAAAAAGATTATTTTGGGAAAGTTTTATATCTATATTCTCTAACACCAAAAAAAAATAATAATATGAATATCAAATATTACGAGTATAACCCATCAAGGCATATACTTTGAATTTAAAAGAATTTCGAGAGAAAAAATTCACGATGATAATTTCAGAAAATTTCTCTAAGTGCACTTGTTAGTTTTAGGAGGGACAAACAACTAGTCACTAGACAAGTCAAAGCGGTGCTAAACAACTATTTCATGCTATGGAACTGGAACTTCTTCAAAACAAACAAATGCAGTTCAATAGAAAAGGGCCTTAAAATACCTTCCACTTTTAGATTTAGCTTGCACTTTGCTTTTTTTCCTAGTCATAAACAATATTCAAATGAAACAGGATACGCAAATGATAGTAAAAGCATGGACAAAACAATAGAAAACATAAACAATTGAGAAAATAAACAAATCCTTTTATCCAAAGGTGAAAGCAGTTTGGTACCTAAGACTCTCCACCGGCACAGAAGACAGAGCTGATCATTGTTCATCAGTGTATGTGATCTGTCATACTAGGTAAATATCTTTTTTAAATTGCTTGAAATCTAGTGTGGTTCTAAATGTCTTTTGATGTAAGTGACATTTTGTATTGGAATAGATGAACACATACATACCACTGAAAACATATGCCATAGAATACATATTTCACATGATATTTATTTTTAAAGAAAAGATAATATATATATATATATATTATATATATATATATATATATATATATATATATATATATATATATATATATATATATATATATATATATATATATATATATACATATAATACATATATGTATATATATTTATGTAATATATATATATATATATATATATATATATATATATATATATATATATATATATATATATATATATATATATATATATATATATATATATATATATACACATGTATGTATTCAATTCATACAACATATTAACTTCTCTCAATTAGAGTATTCTTCCACCAATCAATAATTTCAGGGGTTTCAGGTCACATAACTACTCGGAGTATGAAAAGGTAAAAGTATGGCACACTGCCAATATTGACAGGAGACTACACTTATCATACCTGCTACCATTATAAACAGACACAGTCAACTTAGAAGCTAATATCCATATATGATGTTATCTATGCCTTACCCCTGTGATATCTGTCTGCCGTAGGCGTCCATAGATGGCGTGTTACTGCGTGAGTGCTGAGACTGCCGATCGTACTCCTCCTGGCTGTACTGACGCGCATAGTAATCAGCGTACCTACAAACAGTCAATTGAGAAATTGTCACTTAATACTGTATACCAAAGTCTTAGCCAGCAGGGAGTCTGGGTGTCATTTGAACACCCAAACCCTCAAAAATCAACCTTCAGAACAACCAAATTTTTCAGTTATTAATTTCTTAAAATGTCAATTTCAAGCATGTAATTGGATTTTTTCCACCTCAATACATTTCTCATGACATAGGATATTATACCTTATTTCAATAGGTAAATACATGTTTATGGTTGTAATCTAGAGTTTATTGTGATCTCCCTTGAAAATAGGACACCCAAAAATGTTATAATTTGCCAATTGGTATAGTAATCATGGTACCTACAACCAGTCAATTGAGAATTTGTCAATTATAGGGTTGGATAATGGATACTGGTTCTGGTGCTGGTATTGTTTCAAAAAGTACCGTTTCATTCCTTAAAGGTACTTTTTAACAATACTAACAACTGTGAAGTTTTCATTTGTTAGGAATTGATCAGAATCTTATTCTTTTTATCAAAACAAGTGGTCTAAAACAGGATTTCTAGTTATCATACATTACATTTAAGGCCCCTAGTCTGAAAAATCTATGAGCCCACATCAAAATATAGGGGCACATGCCCCTGGGCAGGTCAAACCCTGCTCTTACCTTAAATATTTCAACAAAGCAGCATCTGGCCACTGTGTGCATTAATGTTTTGATTAACTTACCGTTGGTCATATGCTGGCTGCTCCCCATAATAGGACTTCATTTCATCATAGTAGCCTCTGTTGTAGCGCTCTCTGTAGTATTGGTCGTAGTAAGGATCCTGCCGGTCATAGTAATCCCGGCGCTGATAATAGTCATAATCACTAGCATAGCGACCTGAGAATCAAAATAATAACAAAATAAAAATATAAGGATAGAAAACAAGTAAATCTGATTTGAACTATTTCTCCTCATCATAAGAACTATTTTTTCTACTATATAAACATTTATGATAGATACATTTAATGAACACATTTATAAATATAGCATCTCAAAACAACCAATTTGGTGGAAATATTCCTGATAAAAGCACATTTTTCAAAAGACATTTCAAACCTAACAAACAGATCTCTTTCAAGTAATTTGTGAATTTCAGCTTTTTTCTAAAGAGATTCTAAAAAGTATACCATACTCAGACAGCACTTTTTCGAGTATTACTTTGTGTATGAAAAAGTCATGTGATTTTTGTGTTTGGTCGTAAAAGATTCCGATCTGCTTACTTCCTTTCAAAGTTCGACACATAGTTTTTCCCAATTGATTTGGAATTAAGATTAACGTCACTTTTTCTGCCACATTTAAGCTAAATCATGACTAGCCAGTAGTAAGTTGGAAAAGGAAACCAGAGTACTCAGAAAATAACACCATGTAACCCCTTGGTCACTGGCCACTTACTGACAAGCCTTGGCCAGGATATGAACCTGAGCAGTGATGAGAGACAACTGACCACACCAATTTGTATATGACATCAATGTCATTAATATCTGACCACTTACTACCCATTACAAATGGCATGAGATTAAATGGTTAGCCTTTTTAAGGAAGGGGGTTTACAGTAATCATGAAACAATAAAAATATGATATTGAAATATGGTATTAAAAGCATATTATTAATATATGAAACTAATAACGCTTATGCTGCTGGAAGCTAACTGATGCAAAAAAATGATTGAAACCCTGGCACATGGGTACTCATCTGAGAGTGCTCGTGAGAGCTACCCATTGAATACCAACATGACAGGGTTTAGGTGGTTTTCAAAAATCTTTGCGTTCTTGAACTTTGGACGAAAAAAACCTTAGCAATGAAAGAGTTAAAAGAAACATTAACACCTACCTCTGTTATAATAGTCATCATAATAACTTCGCTGACGATCGTAGTAGTCCTGTCTGTAATCCTGGCCGTTATCGTAGCTTTGACTCCTGGACAGGTCTGGTTGACCTGTAAGAAAATCGTTACAACATCATTTGAAATTCAATAAAATAACCTGTTCATTAGGTGATAAAGAATTGATTATATATCACTTGTAAACATTTTTTTCAAGCGTTTATCACACATGATACATTTGCAAGCTTCAAACCCTCACATACTTTGTGGAAGGATGGCTTATCTATAATACTAATTACAATAAGTTTTAAAACCTATTCATGCCAGAATCAGTATAAGTAATTTTTGAAATACTTTTCTAAGGAAATCAAAGTTGGGAAGTATTCAAGAGTGAAACATTTATAAGAACAAACAAACTTTACTTTAGATAACTTGGGAATTAATATCTTATTCTCTATAAACATATTCCCAGGTTATTTTCAAAAGGATCCTAGATCCAGGTAACATTTGTCAAAGGTTAGACAAATTTAAAAGAATGAGAGATATTATACACAAAACAAGTCTTGCACAGAATTCTGCTCCATGTATACAATAAAACTGGAACAAAAGGAATATTACTTGCTCTTCCCTACCCTATCTTTATGATGTATAACAAAGACTAAGGAATAAAAAGAAATAATGTTCTCTTACCTTGTCTAGAACGAGGTCTCTCATATCTTTCTTCGCTTTCTCCCTGTCTTGACTTTGGCCTTTCTGGATTACCTTGCCTTGACCTTGGCCTATCAAGAGGCTGACCTTGACCCTGTCTCGAGCTAGGTCTCTCTGGTTGGCGTGATTGCTGATCGTAACCCTGTCTAGAATGGGGTCGTTCAGGCTGGCCATACCCCTGACGAGAACTCGGTCGCTCCGGTTGGCCCTGACTCTGACGAGAACTTGGTCGTTCAGGCTGGCCATAGCCCTGACGGGAACTCGGTCGCTCCGGTTGGCCGTAACCCTGACGCGAGCTTGGTCGTTGTGGTTGATCATAGCCTTGCCTAGAGTGGGGGCGCTCATATTGAGAGCCTTGTCGAGAACTCGGGCGCTCCGGCTGACCATACCGGTCATACCCTTGCCTCGAACTTGGGCGATCATATCTACCGTCTTGAGGCGGATACCCGTGCCTGGGATCATTAGCATAACGAGGGTCTCGGTTCCTATCGACGTCGTCTGGATACCTGGATGGCGTACGCGGTCTATCTCGGCCATCGTTTCTCCGGTCTGGGTTCGTGGATGCCGGTTGCTGAGGTTTTTGGTCAGGTGGTGTAGGCACAACAAATGGTGAATGGTCCGCACTGCCAGGCTGGACCGGTCTGAAGCCAGACCTGGGGGCCTCCTGTGGGTGACCCTGTGGAGGGTTTTGTGGAGCAGGAACACCCTGCTGTGCCTCTCCTGGTGGTGGCTGAGGGTTGCCTTGAGGGTGAGGGTTGTCCTGCAGGGGCTGGCTCTGAGGGGGCTGGCTCTGAGGGGGCTGATTATGATCTCTCTGCTCTGCTGGGGGCTGAACCTGGCCCTGTGGCTGCTGCTGCTGCTGCTGCTGGGGATACTGCTGAGACTGCTGCGGAGGATACTGCTGTGACTGCTGACGGGCATACTGCTGAGGCTGTTGCTGTGGAGTCTGCTCAAAATACTGCTGCTGCTGTGGCTGCTGCTGCGGCAACTGCTGCATTTGCTGCTGCCCATGCTGCTGGGGCTGTTGATGAGTTGACTGCTGTGGCTGCTGCTGCATTGGCTGCTGTGGCTGCTGCTGCCCATGCTGCTGCGGCTGCTGCTGCATTGACTGCTGCAGACCCTGCTGTTGAGGATGCTGCTGTGGATTCTGTTGTCCAGTACTGCTCTGAGCACCAGCCTGTTGTTTGGAAGGTGGAGACTGCAATGACTGCTGCGCCGACTGTGGGACCTGTGGCTGCTGATAGTGCACCTGGGGTCCTTGTCCCTGCGTTGTGGGTGGCGGTGGTTGGAACAGGGACTGGCTCTGGCCGTGAGGAGTAGATTGAGGAGCTGGGTGCTGCAGAGAGGAGGAGGATGAGGAGTCAAGCTGGTCTCGGGATCCACTCTGCTGCGGACCTGGCTGAGCAGGTGCTCCTGGGTACTGCCCTGCCTGCCCATGCTGTGGTGGCGCCACCTGCTGGATACCCGCTGAACTAGGGGGATGTGTGGGATCTTGCTGTGGTGCTCCTTGCTGACTTTGCCCGTGCGGCGGCTGCTGCTGAGGCGGTCCCTGTGGGGCCCCATGGGGGTTCCATTGCGGCGGATGAGAGGCAGCGAAGGGAGACTGGGGGCTTGTCGGCTGGGCCGGTAGGTTGGCCTCAGCTGTGATGTTTGCTGTGGGGGCACCATGAGGGTTTTGCGCCATTTGAGGCAGCTCCGGCGGCTTCTGTTGTTGCTGGACCGAGGCGTGAGCGGCTTGATAGTTCCCTTGTGGCGCCCCTATGGGGTGTCCACCAGCAGTGCTCTGTCCCTGTAATGACACGTTGGCACTGTTACCGGTCTGGTCATTTGCAACTCCATCAGCAAAATAATTTCCTAACCCACCACCAGGGGGTGCTGTGCTTGAAACATTCGGACCATGTGCTGGAGACAGAGGGGAGCTTACTGTGCCTGGGGTCTGATCAGGCCTTCCGAAGTGACTAGTCGGCGAGGAAATTGCTGGACTAGGGGGCGCTGCTGGTGCCAGACGCACGTTACGAACAGTCGGTTCTGGGTTCTCCCATAGCGTGGTCGCTGGTGAAGGATTTTGTAGATCTCTCTGCCGCTGTTGATAGAGAGCAGCTTGGCGCCGTGGCGTCAACCGGTCGTCTTTTGGCGTAATTTTCCCACTGCCCGGTCGCGGCGGGTGTACGCCATGTCCCTGTTGTTGGGTTTGGCTAGATACTATATTTGGCATCCCAGCGTGGACTCCCTGCACAGTCGCTGAGGCCTGCGCATGAATATGAGCTACTTCCTGATCCTCTGCGTGATGTATAGCTTCGCCACCAGGGGGCAGTGCGGCTGCAGCAACCTGTTGAATTGGAGGTACAGAAGACTGATTAGCTTCAGAGTTGTTGTTAGAAGTCACAGGATTCCCGTCACCATGCCTAAAAAGGGGGTTACCACTAGGGGGTGCACCAGGCGGAGAAGAGAGAGAGTCCTGGGTTTTGTTAGGAGGCTGGAAAGGGCTATTCTGCCGGTGATCGATAGGTGTAGAATAGATGTTCAGCTCGTGAGCTGGCAATGAAGAGAGAGGGTCAGTAGAAGCGGAAGGCTCACTAACCTGGCTAGGTGGTGCCACCTGCTCTACTTGTGGCGAATGACTCCCTTGTGGCTGACTTTCTTGTATCGGGAAAGACTGCTGAGGTGAAAACTCCTGATGAATGACTCCTGGAGGAGGTGGAGGATTGTTACTAGGGTGAGAAATGTCACCACCAAAATTTTGCATGGGTGAAATTCCTTGTGCAGGATCTGGTGGCAATCCTGGACTCACGCTTTCATTCTGATTCCTGCCACCAGGGGGCAGATGGGGTGCAGAGAACGCAGCAGGGGAGAACATCTGCACTGGTGGGGCGTGTCCACTCGCCTCGCTGTGCGCGCTCAGTGTTGATGGTGGGCGCTGGTCACTAGGGGGCGCTGCAGAGGGTTGGGGTGGCAGAGAGGGTGGAGAATTTGTGCTCAAGCCTTGCGGGGGCTGAGCTGTGTTGATGTTCTCATGTGGTCCACTCTGAAAGCTGCGGTGGCCGTGTTCAGAACTGTGGCGACTGTGATCAGACTGAACAGATGGGGACCGATCTTGTCCATCAAAACCTCGAGGACTTTTAGTAAAATCACCTCCATGTGAACTATGATTTGACGGCGTAGAAGGCTGTCTTTGTAGGTGAGGGATACCTTGATCGGAACCTGGGTAACTCTGATTCGAATGAGCGGAAGTAGGTCGCTGCTGGCTAGGCGTTCCGCGCAGATTCTGCTGATGTTCGGGTCCAGGATAACTTTGGTTTGATTGAGTCGACGGTGGTCTTTGTTGGTTTGGATTGCCACCCATATGATGCAGATTCTCTGATCCAGGGAAACTCTGATTGGACTGCGCGGAGGGTGGCCGAATAAGATTCGGTGTCCCCCGCTGAGGTTCCGAACCGTGGAGGCTGTGATTTGACTGAGCGGAGGGAGGTCTCTGGTTGGGTAGATGACCTTGTGGATGATGACCTTGCGAGTCGGAGCGATGATAACTCCTGTTTGACTGTGCAGATGGAGGTCTTTGCGAGCCGGGTGGGGAGGGGGCCATCCCGAATGGAGGCTGCTGTTCAGATCCTGGGAAACTTTGGTTAGAATGCACAGAAGGCGGACGCTGGTCATTTTGCACACTAGGTGGCGCTGCGAGAGGCTGCTGTTCGTACCCATTATTCCCATGCATGCTCTGATTGGCTGGTGCTGTAGGGGACCATGATGGCGTCGCGACGGCAGAGGGCGCTGTGATTGGCTGCTGTTGTGTCGGGGGAGGAGCCTGGCTCTCGGTGAGACTCGGCCACTCTTGTTGATACGTAGCTGCATCTGACGGCAACATCGCAGCATTCTGCATTCCACCATTGTTAAATGGTTGAGTGCTGCCATCCATTGGCTGCTGTTGCGAGGGTGGCCCACCAAAATGTTGATCCCAACCACTGTGGGCTTGATTCGGGAGCATACCGGAAACAGGTGGAGGAGGATGTGTGGTGCCATCTTGCGGATCAGGCTGTGTGCTGCCACCTGGTGGAGGCTGAGTGCTGCCACCTACTGGTGGTGGATGTAAACCGCTCCCTTGTGCTGACTCCGGAGTGCCATTAGCACCAGCTGGCTGATTAGGTTCTTGAACCGGAGCACCGAAGAAATTTTGTGTGGTGGCAGAAGGAGAAGCGCTCCTGCTATGATGAGCACTATGTGCGGCTGAGCTGGGCTCCGATCCGATGGTAAACTTGGGCCTGAGCTCATTGTCACTATCATTTCCTACTGTATCGTTACCCCCAACTATACTGTCAAACGGAGACGGCTGATGGTCAAAATGGTGGGCACTTCCGAAAGGACTGTGACCGTAAAACTGAGGTTGCTCTTCGCCGCTTTTCTGCGTGGAACCATTATTATCATCCAATGAAATATCTCTAAACTGCTCTGCAACCTGCTGAACTTGTTGGTTGTTAGGCGTCGTTAAGGAATTTGACGCAGGAGGAGAGAGACTGTTCTCATGACTTCCACCACCGTAAAAAACTGACAGTCCCGGGCTATCGTGGGTTACGTGTGCACTGTTATTTTGGCCGGAGGAGGCCCCTGAACTGTCATGTGAGACCTCCTGAGCAACCACACCACCTTGTGAGAGATCGTGAGAACCTTGCTGTGAGAACCCCTGTGAGTCGTGATTCTGCGAGAAGCTCTGCTGCTCGTAGCCATACTGATAATTTTGATCTTGGCCCTGCTGGTAATTTTGTGCTTGATAATCCCCGCCGAAGTTTTGCTGGTGGCCATCTTGGTTCACATTGTTGACCTGTTGCCCATTGTTGCCCCATTGTTGTTGTTCCGGCCACTTGGGGTCGTACCCTTGGCTCCATTGTTGCTGTTGGGGTGCTTGTTGGGTGTTATCACCACCCGAACCCTGATACCCCCATTGTTGGGCGTCCGGGTTCTGGTCGTACCCATACTGCTGCTGGCCGCCCCATTGATTACTGTACTGCTCCTGCGCGGCGAACTCCCCGTTTTGAGCAGCTCCCTCTGGTGGGGTGGCAGGGGTATTACCGGAGGTGTCGGGCTGCTGGATCACGGGGTGCTGCTGGGGTTGGTTGAACTGAGCGGGGTTGAAGAACGGGACGGGTGCTTGTTTGCCGGAGTTGAAGTCGTTTTGTTGCCATTGGGCTTGGTTACTCATCTTTGGACTGAAATAGATAAAAATAATGATTTAGGAAATCATAGAAGTTGTATGCGAGAGTCTACACTTATGAAAAGCAATCAAATAAACAAACCGTATAAAATATATTGAAATATACAAATCTTAGGCAAAAAGTCCCCAAAGTCATCGAATAAGGAAATATTAGCAAATCAACAACAAAATTCTTCAAAACAAATCCTGTTATTTTTTTTGCATATATCTATTACAGATCATGAAATTCACATATGACGCGTGTCCCAAATATAGCGAATTGGGGAGTTTTCGCATCATAGCGTATCTTTATGTTTGCGACGGTAGCCGCCGCTGACAACGCCAAAGTACAGAAAAAAAGTACAGCGTTTTTATATATAGCGAAGCGGAACCACACGCTATATATGAACAGACGCGTACATTGTGTGTTCTACAGTATGTGAAATATTTTCGACTCCAAAAGTGCTCAGAAATGTGAAATATTTTCGACTCCAAAAATCCTCCTCGTTAACAACCTTGTATTGTTATGTTACCCCATTGATTATAATGTCCTTGCAATATAGCATGAGTGTAGGTCCGTGCCCTCGCCAAGATTACAAGCACACAAGGCCTCAGGAGCAAAGTCAAGCAGTAAAGAAAAGATAAGCTGAAGTAGATCATGGCTAATCAACCCATTCTCGCCCAAAGCTCTAGAAAAAGGCCTCACAAAACATCTTTCAGAAAATATTTGGACAACATTTGGAAAATATTTGGACAATCATTGGTTGTTCATAAGAACACAACTAATTATCTCATCCAACACTAACTCAAAATGTTACTGGCCCCATAGGTTCTACTGGTCCTGCAAATTTTTACCGGTCCTACGAAAATTTCTTAAATGCAGCAAGAGAAAATATTGCATAAAATGACAACATTAATTTTTATTCATTTTATCTTTATTCATTTCAAAAACATTGGGGACATTCGTGGGGGAAGTTTGATAAAATGTTAACTGCCTTTTAGACCGACCAGCCCGAAGCCATTTTAGGAATGTTTTACTGGCCTTGGACCAGTGGCTTACTGTTAGCGTCAGGCCCTGAATATTTTTGAAAGATATTTCCATGTTTATATGCTCCAGCTGTTAATGGTATGGTTGAATTTATTACCTTCGCCTTTTGCAATAGAAACTCATAACCAGTAAAACAAGCTTGGTGTCAGAAGGTCAGATCAATAATAATGAATGTATAGATCAAGAGATTGCTATGGTTGGTAGTTTTTGAAAATGGCTTTTCTGGAGTTTGCATTTTCTATGAATATCATTCTATATAGCCCTATAAATGAATAGAACAGATTCAGAGCTTCTAACCATTGGTTGTACAAATCAGTGTGCATTCAAAATCCAGACTACAACCATTCATAAAGATCTTTAGTGGTCAAAAATGGCATGACAACTCTGGTGATATATTTAAAAAAAAAAGCAGGATTATAAAAGTTTTGATGAAGAAAGCTTTATCAGAATACTACTATCAACCCTCCTTAAATAACTTCATAAAATCTTTTCTTTATTCCTAAACTATTGTCATAAGGATTATAGATCTAGACAACAATTTCTGGAGTTACTCCTTAAAAGCATTTGTTGGTTAACCCTTATCCTGCTGTGAAACCTATGAGCACTACTGAACACCACAACAATTGTTGTGGTTAGCAGGATAAGGGTTAACCTAAATAAGCCCATTGCCACTATTGGAATTACTGCTATCATTGTAGATTACAGAAACAGTAAAATTTAAGTCTGCATTTGATTTAAAAAAAATTACAAATGAATATTTTCCCCTAATACATGTTTTTGAAACAGCTCCAAGAATTTAATCATATTAATACTAGTAAAAGAATATTTGTTATTGTACCAATGTGCCTGGCTGTCGTGGCCGATTGAGCATTCAAGGCATGAATGGATTAAGATAAGGACTGTGGAGCCCATCCTGTTATAAGTTTAGGTAAGGTCACCAGGAAAAGGGGACAAGTTGATAAGCCACCATGTTTTTTCCAACTCATTCACGCCTATTTCCAAAAAAAAGTCCTAGATTGCTAACATTTTTTCACTTGAACATTTCTGAAAAATACTGATCGGGGCCTTTACAAAATGACACAGGAACTGGATTTAGAATTTATATTAACATCTCAGAAAATACCAACTGTCCTTTCCAAACAGTAAATACTAGTAATCACATGCAAATGGCCCTCTATCCATTGCTGATTTGATAAAGATATGGCAAACTCTAGGCATGAATGGGTTAAGCCAGAAATGAGCCTATCGCACAAAACATGTAACTGACGACAAAAAACAAGTGCAAGATGGATCACATGGTTCCCGAGACTGCTCTTACGGCAACTCACCATGGCAACGATCGCTAAGGAGGAGATAGCAGCAATGCAGCCATATTCCTGACAAGGTTGGAAGTGGTCAAATCAATTCTCTTTTCTGTGAGTGATAACAGTTCCAAGGATTATTTGTGTCTACTTTTTTCTAGGCAATCCTACAACTGTCACTGAATCCATATAACCACTAGATTAGGTTCCAGTGTCACACAAACAACTGGGAGCCTGTCGGGTTACAGGGGTGGCAGCTCTGTTGTGGCTGACAGTTGCGGTTTGAGAGAAACCACACTCATACCGCATGATATTGTTTTTACAGAGAGATATAGCTAGGACTGTCATTGATATGACAAGTATCGATCGATCGAAATAATTTTTCCAATTAATCGAAAAAAATATTATGTCAATTGTTATATGTCAATTAAACGAAACCCATTTTTTCAGCCTTTTATGCCATTTTTAGCCAACGCTGATAAGAATTTTGAAGAGAAACTCAAGTATTCAATCAAAAAGTGTTGAGAAAACCTTCATTGTCTTTGCATTGTGAGAAGCTTAGGATCCTAGCCACAAAAATAGTGTGGAACATGTAAAAATATTATATTAGTGCAGTTCTTCAAAATCGCATCGAAATAATCGGAATCGAAAAATAAAATATCAATGATCAAATCGAAAAAAATGGATGTCAATGACAGTCCTAGATATAGCCAAGTCGTTTTAGGGTGCTACAGGCATCCTTGTAGAGGGTGCTGATTCCAATTGAGGTATAACAAAAAACAAAACCTGACATTTCTGGCTATGAGCCTATGACCATATATATTTGTTATGCCTTCATTTCATAAATAAGAGATGGCATAAGTTTTCTTCCAATTGTTATAGCTGCACATTTCACTTTGAAATAACTTTTAATTTTAATTTTGCCAAATAAATTTAGTTCACCCATCAATTTTTAATTAATCTCCCTCAACAAAGCTTTACAGCTTAGTATTGTTATTTAGTTTAACCATACCTGCATGCATTTATAGGAAAGCATGGAGAGATATAGAGATAAATATGCCATGGTCAAGCAAAAAAGACAAAAGCAAGGATCATGATCTGAAATAGAACTATATTCAAAGGTTTTGCTGCAATAGAAGGAAACAGTGGTTAGGTGCCTAAGTTGTTTTTATGTCACAGTGTACACTTACAAATATAAATAATAAGTAACAGTTAATCAACTTATCTATTCCTTTAATTATAATGATGACAGTGAAATTGATAGATGCTTTATTAGGTGGAGATGAATTAAATGAATACATGTGTTTAATTATCTACAATATTAATAATATTCTAAGGTAGTCTACAACTGTATATGAGCTTAATTGCTAACTTTTTAATAGCTATTACTCTGAGATACCAAACTAGACTATTTCAATACCCAATATTCCTAGATACTTATATTAATGGTTTCATATACATTAGAAATAGACAGAGTACTAACTATTCAGATATCAATTACCCTCTGAGGCTCTGATCACTATAGTATAAATAATATCATATCATGGATTAGATTTGAATACAATACTGACTACTAGTACTTATCAGGATATCAATAATCCTATTAAAGATACCTAGGATAGTAAAATGAACTGTATAAATGGCCAATCATTCTCAGAAAAGGACACAGAGAAAATGACCTCATCCCTAGGGACTGAGCATAACCACTGCATTGAATAAGAAAAAAGTGTCCATATGATACAGACAGTATTAAAATATTAGCTATAAGTCCCATGAATCACAGATGGTCATTCCATTTATGTGTTTAAGTTACAGCACTTGTTTTTAGATGTCAACTTTTCTCAAGATCTTACAATCAGGTACAGAGTATCTCTTAAGTCCCAGAGGGAATAAAAATGATCAAACTTTTTTGTTTCAATAAATGACTCGCATTGCTCACAGGTTCTGATTTCCCCTTTCTGTAGTGTGAACAGATTTACTTTTTGAAGTATGAGATCAATTTCAATGTCTTTAAGCTAGCAGAATTATAGCAGAATCTTTAGCTGAGTAATTTTAGTTGGACCCAACCCCCCCCCCCCCCCCTCTCTCCGCCCTGCCAGCCTTTCCTTCATGTACTTCCACCAATCAAAACTAAATAGGTCAGAGGTCAGTTTCAGGTCACATGGTCAAAGAGCAATTCATTTAGACCATTCCTGCACAGAAGAGGCACCACCCAGTTTTCTGTGGGATAGATCACTAAAATAGTACAAAAGCTCCCCAAAATAGTGCATCAAACACAGACAAGAATGGGTTTGAGGCGTTTTCAAGATTGGAATTTGAAATAAAGTGTTCAAAATGGAAAATCACAAAATGCATGAAGTTTTCAGGTATTTGAGGGTCGAAATGTCAGACCTAGCTTGAAATGATCTAACCTTTGGAAACAGGTTCTACTCTTGGGCATGAATAGGATAAAGAAGAAATTCTCGGGAATTTAGAGGTTGTTATGTCAAAGATCTTGCTTGAGATGATCTAACCAAACAGGTTCTATTCTGAGCATGAATATGATATCAGAGAAGAAATTGGTCATTCAGAGCTGAGCAGAGTAGGTGCATGTTATTCATCCATACAGTAAACATAGCATTCAGTCCAGGTCAGTCTTATTTCCTGCTACTACCCCACCAATACCTACCACAGCAATTCTACAGTAGAACTAACTACTGTGTGCATTTCCTAGAAAATAACAGGACAAGACATATAGAAATCCCACCAGGCTAGAAATTTTCACAAAAACAGATAAGTAAACAGGCACCAACATAAGTTGTTTCATAGCTAACTTACCATGCTGGGCAAGTTGTTAATGATTTTACTTGCCCGGCATAATCTTTTACTTGCCCCGAAATAAGTTATAACATATATGCTACAGTTTAGAATGGCATGTACAATTCATTATGGATTTTCTGATTTGAAAACCATATTCTTTTAAATTTTGTTGAATTGTTTGCACATTTCTGAGTGTAAACTAAAATGTACTTGCTCGAAAGCGACCTAGTGCCTATGTGGGTGCCTGGCAAATATAGCATAATGAAACTCATAATAATAATGATAATAATAACAATAATAATGATGATAATGATGATGATAATAATAATAATAGTAATAATAATAATAATAATAATAATATTAATAATAATATTTATGATTTTAATACTTCCAACAGCTTATGTCTCATCACAACAAGACTGAAACTGGCAACCACTGCCACCAGGCACACAAATTCCCATGGAGTATTACTACCGTTGCAAAGGCACACAGATAACCCTTCGCAGCAGCCAATTTAGTAAAGCTATGTACACAGCCAACCCATTCATGGGGCAAATCCAAGACTGCAAGACTGCCAGAAACCTTCACCACTAGGTCATGGGATATCACCTTTCAAACATGACATGAACTACTATTTGCTTGAAGTGCAGAATCACAAAATATCTATTACTGTGACAATATTCAAAATGCTTTGAAAAACCAATACTGGTGTGGGAGTATGCTGACTGAAACATATGTTCCAGATAGCCTTCCTGGTGTATTTGCATCTAAACATATGTACACCTGAGTCATGTGGTGTCATCTCTGCCATGTGGCAGCCAACCAACTAGGCCAGTATCTGATATCCTCCTACATGGCAATAAGCTAACCCATTCAATCATGATGCTGAGAATTCCCCTAAACCCTTCAAATGCTGAGGCTAATTTCATCCAAAGCACAATGATGCAAAGATTTTTGAAAACCATCTAAACCCTGTCATGTTGGTATTCATTGGATAGCTCTTGCTGAGTACTCTCAGATCAGTACCCATATGCCAGGGATTCAGTCATTTTTTACGATTTTTGCATCATTTTGTATTGGCCAAATTAGCCACCAGCAGCAAAAGGGTTAAAAGAGTTCTGGACCTATCACGGATTGACCTTAATGGCATTTGATTTTGCAACCAAATGTTAAATTATAAGAGTAAAATTTGTGAATGCCCATGTCATATCAATTATTTACTGGAGCACTTTGAGAATGTGTTGTAGTTTTTAAAATGTTTTCTTCACTTATTTTACCTAATAGTGACACATAAGATATTAATTCCATGATAACAATGCAATATCTTGAGAAAGATTTGACAGAACTAAAGGTTCATGTAAAACAACTGCCAGAATAATCAAATAGAATCCTTAACCCATTAATGCTCACAGCGGCCAAAAGCAGCCTCACAATTTCAATGATATTTTGCAGGAAAAGGCAAAGTCAGGAAGATATTTGATGGGGAAATGTCAATCCGAACATAACCAACAACTCTTCTCAAAATATTTTGTAAAATTATTCTCAGTTTCGAAGTTATTGTCAAAAGTATCATTGATTCTGACGACAATTTGTGGAGGAACTCTTAAGCATTAATGGGTTAACTTATTGACTATGTCTATAATGATTTTTACTGTGCTAAAAAGTCAGAACCCTCAAAGAGCATTTCCAATAAAAGTGACCTAGGTTAGACCTAAAACAGTCGGTACAAGTCGTTTAAAGATTAATCAATGTTGAGTGAAGTGACATTCCCTGACCGGGTCTCTGTGGCTACTCAGCCTACGACCACATGATTGATGTTCTGGACATGTGGACATGTAATAAAGCCTTGGAGGATCAATAAGGCCATCCAGATCAAAATGCCTTGGTGGTTTAGGCTAGTACTCTGTATGAAGACTGGGGAATTAGAGGCAGGGACTAAGCCAGGACCTGTCCAGCCCGTCTTTTGAACAGGCAGTTTCCTGAATTTAACCTCCATTTTGGACAAGCAAAACTTTCAATAAAGAATTTTCAATTTTGCCTTTTTTGGCAAATAACAAAATCTTTACCAGACTAACCATATTCTGAGACATGGCTGAATTGTAAATTGCCCTTTTTGACACATATTTCAATGTTGTTGGTATAAGGATTTGAAATAGCTGAGTAGCTAAATCTGGACAGGCAGAAATTTTGGATTGCAATTTTGGACAGGCTTTTTAAAAATCCTGGCTAAGACCCTGATTAGAGGTAGCGTAATACAGTGAAAGGGATGGGAGCAGAATCTAAGCTTTGGAAGCTTATTTCTAAAAAAAAAAGAAATGAAACATTTTGATAATAAAATGATACTTTAATAAGTTAGAGTGATTTCAGGTACCTCCATGAACCTTTCAGGCTTGCAAAATTTACTTAAAAGGTGGATATATTTCCTACTAAGGGCAAGGTTTGATTTTGAAGAAAGACATTGGTTTGCATCCCAAATCAAAGAAAAATTGGCATTTTTCTACCAAAATCATGAGTTAGATAGCCGATGAACAGTGCTGAAAACAGTTTGCTAAGCCTTGGTGGTCAAAATGGTCCATCAAAATGAGTCTCTTAGTGGTCCACCAGAAGCATTAATGGTCCACCAGAAGCATTAATGGTCCACCAGAAGCATTAATGGTCCACCAGAAGCATTAATGGTCCACCAGAAACATTAATGGTCCGCATCACTTTGATAACCAAAATGGTAGCGAACAGCCATTTTCATTACCGAACATTCATGGTTAATTGTGCTAAATTTATGAATTGTGACAGTTATAATCAAATGTAGAAGAAATATGAAACTGGACGTGTTGCTTACTAAAGTAATGCGGTCAGAATATTTAGTATACTTTCTGGGCAAGTAAACATAGACTTTTAATAGCCCATTCAACTTTTTGGTAGAAACGGACCGGTGGGCTACTGCCTATTTTCACCACTGGATGAACATACCACCCCTGTTTATAATGTGGATCAAGGAGATACATTGAACCCCATATTTAAATCAATCTTAAGGCCAATTGATAAAGTGTATTTTAGTCAGTAACAAGCTATATAGTGCACACTTCATGACCAAGGCATAAGTGTTCACAATATGAAGTGTCATCTCCGAGGTCTTTCTTTGTTTTGCAAAATATTAGGAACAAACACAACTGGTAGGATGTGTTTAACAATGCGAAGTTTCAAAGAGGTTTAATAGTCAATCAGGTATCCTTTATATCTCAGGTGTATTAACTCCACCAGGTTAAGGTACATCTTGTCTGGTAAGTTTCCTATGAAGTTTCCACATTTTGAAACATCATCTCTACACTTATAGACATCATTCTATTTAGTATGTAGGAAGTTATCTAACACTATCAAACCACCATTTGATGAACACTGTATCCTGTAAGTGGTATCCTGCTTTCAGACAACTGGGTCAACCACTTAACACATTTTAACAGTTCAATTTTAGTTTATGCACACATGTACATGACAAAGTCAAGCAGTAGGGGCTGTAGGGCAAAACACCCACAAGCTCACACTGTGATATATCTAAAGGGGAGGGGGGGGGGGGGGGTTTAAAGAGATGTTGTCTAATCTGATTCCCAAGCAACAGGGCACTATGAATGAAACAGTTGTAAACATGGTCTTAGCCAGCAGGGCGTCTGGGTGTCTTTTTGGACAACCAAACCCTTCAAAACACCCCTCAGGACACCCAAATTTCATAGTGAGGAATTTCTTAAAATGTCAATCTCAAGCATATAATTGATTCTTTTCATCATCATATATTTCCCATGACCTTGTTTAAGGATATCATGCCTTATTTTGATAAATATTATATATACATGTTTATGGTTGAAATCTGAGTATACTGTGGTCCCCCTTAAAATTTGGACGCCCAAAAACTTTACAATGGCCAATTTTAGGCACCCAGTTTCTGATTCCTAGCTTAAAGACCCTGGTTGTAAATACTTAAAACCAATGACAGATACTGCCAGTTTGTGGCTCAGGTTAATCATATTCATTAACCCATTCATGCCTGCTGCGCCCAAAACCGCCTGACTATTTTGGTGATATCTCTCTAAGAAAAGCAATATTCAGAAACGATTTGAAAAAGAAATCTTATCACCACCTTAAAACTGCTATCTAAACTTGATATGTATCATTAATGGTTGCTGAACAGTATCAATTCAATTACTGATCAATATCATATTTCAGAAGAGAGTTATAAAGCGTAAAACTTCTCTGTTGGCATTAGCAGTCATCATAGTCTTAACCAGCAGAGCATCTGGGCATCAATTGGACACCCAAAACCTCAAAAATCACCCCTAGGGACACACAATTTTTACGTGAAGAATTTTCACCTTGATATGACTCCTATTTACATTGTACAAGGATATAATATGTCTTATTTCAATAGGTAAACTTATATGTGGTGTATGGTTGTAATCTGAGTATGTGCACATGCACAGTCTCCCTTGAAAAATAGAACACCCCAAAGAGTTTAAATTGCCAATTTTGGGCACTCAGTTTCTGAATCCTGTCTAAGAACCTGACAGTCGCCATTGTCAGTTTCTGGTCTAAGCAAATGTGGTCTGGTCTTTGAAAAATTGTCATCAATCTGAACATTTTGGGCCAATTTCATTAAGCCACTTGATACCTGGTTTAAAGTTAAACCAGGTCACAACTTGAAGATAGACTAGGTCTCAAAGTTAGGCCAATTTCATTAAGCATTTAGTACCTGGTCTAAAGTTGAACCAGGTCACAAATATGGGACTAACTTTAGACCAGGGGAGGGGTGGTTTATATCCTAGTAGGGCCTCGTCTAAATATTTATATGGCTGATATAAAGGCTATTTTTGAGTATATAAACTGGACTTAGCATATACATAGCCATTTTATGATTATTCTGGTACAATCATAACTAAAACACGTTTTTTTTCAGAAAGAAAAAAACATGCTTGTAAATTTGCATATATTATGTAATGCAGACAAATCTAACACACCTTAATGCTAATAAAGTTGTACAGATGGCATTTGTCACGTTTCCCAAAATATGCTTTTTTGTCATAGATTTGTCAACAAAAATGTCAGGTACCGCTCTCTTTGAAAAATCTCTCAAATAAAAAGAAAAAAAATAACACAGTTTGGAAGCAAACTAAGAAACTTTTCTTAGTAGTAGAATAAACCACTGGCATTTGCATTTCAAAGATATCTTGCTTCTATACTTACATTTTGATATTCATAAATAGTTTGAGTGGTGCTGATACATGTCTTGAATTGCAGAGTGCAGCATTGAGGCATCTGACTCATAAGTCAGAATAAATATCAAATCAATTAAAATTGACAATGGTAAATATTGTATATATCAACTTTGTTTAATATTCCATAGTTTTAATTAGCATTCTACATCGTGATTGCATACAATACTTAATACATGTATTTTTCATTCCAAAGAAATAATACCCTATACTGGTCATCCACTATAGATGCAATAGGCTTTGTTGAGGGAGTGAAGGTTTCTATTCTCTCAACATGGGGTCCTCTACTCATAGCCTTTGTTATTCTGACCACAAGCCCTTGCCAATGCCCAAAATAGAGCGAAAACCAAGGCCTAGATAGTTGAGACTAGGTTTGGTTGTTACCTGGTACTAACTCATTTGATGAAATTGGACTAAAGTTAGGCTGGTTTAACTTCTAGACTAGGTAACAGCCGAACCAGGTATCAGAGTTGACACCTAGTCTAAGTAGGGTGGGTTTATCTCACCTTAATGAAATTGGCCCTTAGTGACCATGGGGTCCACCAGGATCAACTATGACTATGAGAAGGCAAGCGCTACATGGTTTCCTCTGATAGACATTCTTATTACTGCTCTAGTATACTAGAGTAACTAAAATACACCACAAAGTTGAGTTGATTTTCGAGAAAATACTTGCATTTGGTAAAGTGAGAACTATTTCTTAAATTCTAATCTAAGTTCCCCTTCTTTTGATGAATGACAATTTGGAGTCATAGGACAACTCATTGATAATTCTAAATATACTATTTGGAGCCATATATTTCAGTTTTGTGGTTTATGATTTACTCCCTTTATCAATAGGATTTTATAAATAGTATTCTACAATTAATTACATGAATAATTATAAATTGAATATGTAATTCCATCTTTTTCTAAAAGACGCAATTCTCAAATATGCATATCACTTTATATATAAGTCACACACCATTTATTGGTGGTAAAATAAAATGGGAAGGGCAAATCTCACTATGATAGGTGTCAATAATTGGCTTCCTAGTATACTTATTTACAATAGGACAGCCTCAAATAATAAAGAATATCACACATTCTACAGATATGTAGTTGTCCTACAAATAATACTGTTCATGAGTGCTTGACATAGACACATTTTATCATAAATCAGGAAAGACGTAGAAAATAATAAAAGCTTCATGAGTGACACTGACAGAAAAAATATATTTACCAACCTTCCCTTCCTTTAAGTGAGTGTGGCTGTTTTATACAATTTCCTGGCGTTTATCTATTCTATTTTGGGTTCCAATTAAGTCTTCTTAAGCACTTGTAAAAGAAAAGTATATGTAGACTTAAAATATATTTACCATTAACAGAATTTTTAAGAAATATGTGAGGATATCAAAATGACAAATCCTGTATCTGCCATATTGCTTTCCGAAGGCTCTGCTACGTGTGAACCGAAGATTTGACCTTTGACCTCAATCACTAAAACCACTTCTGACAGATTTACCTTTGATTGTAAGTAGTCATCCTCACAAGTATCACGAAGATGTTGAAGAATAGATGCCATATGATTGCAATCAATATGTACAATAACAATTAAATGCGTCACATGTGTCCAGAAATAGAAATTACGGAGATTACCGATGTGCCCGGAAACCAATACCATTTCCTGTCATGCGCAGATGTGAGCCACGTCAGCCTGATTTGAAAACACAAAATTCGAACTTCGTGGCAAGTGGTGTCCTTTTCTGCAAGGTTTTGGTTAAAAGCATTTATTCACAGAGATCGGAAAGATGGTTTTGATGACCATGATAGCGAGGGTTGCCGATGGGCTCCCGTTATCGGCATCCATGCAGGACGATGAACAGGTATGAGTTACTTGAGTCGAGAAGGCAAGCCGGGTTCTGCCTTCTGGGAATGAACTTGGAACTCATGGAATTTGTTGTTGTTCTTCTTTTTGAAGCTGTCACATATCTTCATGTTCCACCTGAATCTGCGTATGTTACTGTGATTTAGTGCCTGGTAAATTATTTTAAGGTCTTGCAATAATAACCCTGCACAGAAATGTATGTACTTACTTTCACTCTGACATATAGGAAAATCCAAACAGAGCAGATAGTCAAAATACAAACATCAACTGATGGTGTCTGATCACTTCTTTTTCTATGAGTGCATCACTCATCGTTGAGTATTGTCGCTCTGTATAGATTGGGGAGTGGGACTATGTGATCGGGGTTTCCCTCTACTCATCATCAAAATATCACATAGCTTCTTTTAAATGCACAGGGGATTATTCTCCCTGCACATGAGACCGCCATTTTACGCCCCCTCTGATGGACGAGGCAACGAGGGGTAAACTTTCTTGCCCAAGGACAGACCACAATAGGTGCCGGCAGGGTCCGAACATGCAGTCTCTCAATTACCAGTCGAGGTAGTATCACGTCTCAATCGCTCATCAAGTCAAAGCTTTTTGCATCAAATTTGTTTAAATATAGAACAACTCTTATATCTATAAAATGGCAAAATTTAATGGTTATCCTGCACTACAACCTCAAGTTGGGTATGTACCAGAATTGCTCAGAGGATTTTGCAATTCTTGAATGTTGTATCAAAATTGTTCCTGAATGTTAAGTATTACCATCTAGAATAACTGAGAATTGTTGAAAATTGGAACAATTCTGGCATGAGTATACATACCAGAATTGTAAGTTCAAATCCGCTATTTAAAAGAGAAGTCAGAGGATGAGGCAGTCTTGTACATATCTCTCTTGACAGCCTCTTGACAACTTATGGGATGCATGACAAAACTGTAAAACTTTCTCTGCAGCAAAATTGCGCAGAAAATTATTTCGATGGCGGTATTCAACTATTCATACAGTAGGATATCAGTATTGCCCACTGCAGTGAAATAGTAGGATAGTAGGAGCAGGGTCTTAACCAGGATTTACAAACTGGCTGACCAAAATTAATTGGCAATTTCCCTTATTTTTCAAGGGAGACCAAAATATATTCAGATTACTGTACAACCATAAATATGTATTTACTAATTGAAATAAGGCAAAATATCCTCATACAATGTCATAGGAATTGTAGCGAGGGGGTAAAAATTCAATTATATGCTTGAAATTGACAGTTCAAGAAAATAAGGTTCCACAGACTTAGGTGTCCTGACTCCCGAGAGGTGATTTTTGTTGTTTGGGTGTCCAAATGACGAACTTAAAATCATTCATGAATTTATCTCTACTAATTAACGAATACGGCAAATAGCCATTTGAATAAGAGGTCACCTGTTAATTATTACATTTAATATCATAATTCATAATAAACATGCTTTGATACAAATGTGTGTTTTAGAAACTGCTAACCAATTCTGATTGCATGTGTAACTTTACCTTTGTTTCAAAATATGTTTTAGCACAGGTCTGTCATTTCCTTATCTTTCAGGCTGGTCGCAGTATGATGGAATATCAGAATCAAGCAAAACAACTATTCAAGAGGATGAAAAGTAGTTCAGTCAGTAAAGGAAGTTTGGAAACTGGCCCTCTTTTATTTCAGTAAGTAATTAATATACAGGTCTATCTTCTTGAAATTGTATTTTTTTTAAAATAAATTTATTTGGGTAATTTTGTCAACCTTGCATCAATGTTTATTTCAAGCTCGAGGTTTGAGGATGTAAGTGAATAGTTAATCACACTAATATATATATATATATGGTTTATTGACTGTAGGGATTCTACAAAGATGTGAAATGATTTTAGGGATAGTCTGACAAGCCTTGGAAGTCTAATCTAGTATACATCCAAAAAAGGGACTTTCATGCTGGGAAAAATATGAACCCTTTTAAGCCAGGATAATTGAAACTTCAATATCTAAAGCAAGTGCCTGTAAATGGATTTACATTTTCAAAATGTTCATTCTAAGTCTGCTTGAGGACCTTAAGTTAAGGGTTAGCATTATGTAAAATGTCTGTTTGTGATCAAAACCTTATAACGTGTATTGCTGGATATCTAAAATCATTTTCATTTATTGCTGATATCTATGGATGCCACCATTTAAAGTCTATCACAAAGACTTGTTATTTGATGTGGCATCAAACACACAAAATGTGAAATCATGCTAATATTACATTATTGTATTAATAGACATTTTTGCAAGGTGTCTCCATCTTCATGTAATATATAACTTTTTCATTTCAATCTTCTCAATCTTTCTCTCTATTTCAGTTACATGATGGAGAGAGGTGTATGTTTTCTGGTCTTGTGTGAGAGCACTTTCTCTAAAAGGTTAGCCTTTGCATACCTGGAAGATATCCAAACTGAGTTCACCTCCCAGTATGGTACAAGAGTGGATACAGTGTCGAGACCCTACACCTTTATAGAATTTGGTAAGACCCTATACTTTCATGGAATTTGGTATTTGATCACTTGCCAAGAGATCGTTTAAAGGTTTCATTATTAAGAACTTTCTTAATGTATTTAGAGAATAATAGAATCAACATAGAAAAATGTACATTTATTCCTATGCCATAATGATACGATTTAATGGGGTGCTTTGAGAAATGAAATATATTTCTGCACAGCAGCTAACTATCACTTAGTTATGATTGGCATTGCATTTAATTGTCATTCCCACCTCATCCAAAGTATCGACCTTGATCTAGTTCTTTTCATATGAATTAAGTCAATTACCACAGGTGCTTAGTAATGGTATTTAAACCAAGTGCTTTAGTTAGCGATGCATAAGAAGTTTCACAATGATTAGTAACAGAATGTGCCACATGCATTAAAGAATATAAGTGCCATTAATATTAAATTTAAAAATGTTCTTGTCAAAAAGATATTTTAAAAATGTCAGGGTGCTAAGTACTACAGGCTTGAATGGTTTAAATGGATTACAGTTTTTTATTGAGTTTATCTATTGATAAAACTCAATATTAAAATAGCCCATTCCGTATCATGTACCCCCCTATTACGTCGATTAAACAAAGAATATTCCACTACTTGCTTTGTACTCACCCTCGCCCCATCTGGGAAAGTCACGTGACTACGCCTTCTTTTGTTCAATAGAAAGCCTTTTTCTCCTTCGTCTATGGTCACATTTTGAATTTACATGTATTTTTGCGTTTTATATACTTTCTTCCTTGACACTATTATTTTATTTATTAGTTTTTACGCTTGAATCTGTTATTTTCAGTCATATCGCTGTTGCCTTTTGTTCAGCTTTTGTTTTGGGGGTTCGCCATCTTGCATATTAATCGTGACAATTTTTCGGTCGGGTGGTTATAATTTCCTCGTTTCGTTATGTTATTGCACAATTTTTTAACACATTTCTCGTGGGGATATTTTATTTTAGGAAATATTTTTATTTTGGAAAATAGTTATTTATTTGCGAAGTATTGTTAGGAGTTCTGATAGGGAAGTAGAGTCCCTGATCCAAGCGATCAGTAACCTTATATAATCTTGACATAACCTCTTCCCCAGCAGTTCCTCACTACGTATAACATCTGGCTAGAAGTAATTTTTAGTCAGTACTCACCCGATTGAGTTTAGGTATGTGTCCTGCTGTAGGTCCCATGAAATAATCCGTGCAAGTACATAATGTACACATCAGAAGTATTTTATACTCCATCCTCTACATCGCGGAGTAGCGGCCATTTTATAACTCATTCACAACACGTTGATCGCCCTAGCTACGTCATTATGGGCGTGACACTATCATCCAATCATCGCCGTTTTATTTTATGATTGACAATCGCTGGCGGTTCGCACGTGTGTGTGAAGGCTTGATTGATCTGTCGTTTGCTAATTGCCCTCACTCACGCTATCGCAGCTGGAGTGTTTGGCTCAATCAGTGTGATCATTAACACTGCAGATGATCCCACTGTTTTTCCGAAATTTGATACATTGTCCGATGTACGGAAGTACATCAAAAGAACAAACCACATAGGCCCATCTTTGTGCAATCTTCATTCATCTACTATGCACCCTCCCTAATCGAATTTACTCATGATGCAGCACATTTAACATAGGATTCGTTGTGCAATCCTCATTCAACTACTATGCAACCTTCCAAATTAATTTATTTTATTGCTGAAACGATCGTTGTAAAACAAGTGCGAAGGAATTCGCTTCGCACGTGTTTAGATCCGCCATTTTGAAAACGGCAGATTTTGCGGTCTCCTCTCTGCACTTTACACGATCCAAATAAATACTTCCCGTGGTTGGATCGTAATGAATAAAACATTTCCTGAAAGCCAAGACACATATCTATATAGCAATGTCAATTTTATATTTGTTTATTTGGCGATTAATATAATAGAGTCATGATTCGAAATAGATGCATTGCTTACGGCTAACGGATTTCGAAATCGAATTTGCCGTAAACAGTGGTGTTGGATTGTGTTGACCATCATGTTTGAAGCCTTCGAAAAAGGCTATAACTGATGGTTCAACACAAAATAAAGACACCATAAGGAGGACAACAAGGTAGGCAATCGATATATGTTTTTATTTTTATTTCTATTGTAGATTTTTACTGCTCTGGGAATTTTATCTCTGTGTTGTTGCGCCTGAAAGTTGGCGAACTTGGAAAAGGGCAGGGAACATTTTCAGTACTACTGCTACTTTTACGACTACTACTACTGCTACGTCTACGACTACTACTACTTCTGATCCTACTACTACTACTACTACTACTACTACTACTACTACCACTACAACTACTACTGCTACTACTACTTCAACTATAATATATATCATAAATATTATAAAATATGGGGTATCTTGTATACATCTTCTAGAACCACTGCTGCTACAACTATTACTACTACTTCGGCTACTACTTTATTTACTATTTAATATATATTATATATAAGTGTGATATGTAAGCAGGAGAATAATATGGCTATTTGTAAATATCGTTCATGTCAAATTTTCTGTTGAACTACTACTACAACTGCTACTGCTGGTACTACTAGTACAACTACTACTACTATATTTTCTACAACTTCTACATTTTCTATATCATAAATATTATATTGAAATGTGTATTGTAAACAGGTGAACAATAAAGCTCTTTGTAAATATCAATGATCTCAAGCTCTCTTTCATTTCAAACGCCAATACCGAGATTCACATTTAAGACCGGCTACAAGTGCGGTACAGATGTGCAAATAATTTAGGGTTCAACTTACCACTTACCACGTACCACTACATCTATTTATCCTAGGATAAACTCAATAACGTACGCGGCTGCGTTCTTCTCTTGTTTATTTGAATATGTCGAAAATAAACTAGATACTTTCACTGTTCTTCAATCTAGACTTATACCATCATTGAAATTCTAGGCTTTATGTCATCCTAACCTTGTATTTCTGATTTCAGATACATATATGCAGAAAGCTAGGAAATCATATTTAGATTCTCGAGCAAGAAGAAATCTTACAAACCTCAACACTGAATTACATGATGTCCAGAGAATCATGGTTCAAAACATAGACGACGTCTTACAACGTGGAGAAGCATTATCAGGTAACTAGGAAAACCATGAAAATATTACCTAATTTAATTTACACACTGTGTGTAGGGTTCCCAGTGTTTGCCCTAGGTACCAGAAAAATGGTGAAAATCCTTGTTAAAATTATATGATTTTAGAGTTTAGACTTTCCATCAATGTCTACAGGTGTTATTGATACCATTGGGACCCCACAATCTTGATGAAATGGGGTCCCAGACAAATCTATGGGGATCTAGATATTAAGACACCATCAGGGTCAGGGCCACCATTATTCCCTTTAAAAAGTACTTTTGTACTTAGTCTTTTCTATTTATCAAATATCAATTTATTTTTTGTTCATTCTTGCTTGCTACTAAGAGCTTTAAAGGACATGAACACCTCACACAAAAAAGTTGTCATGCATCATTATGTTGTCACACTTATGTTGTCATGCATCAGGCATAAAACAAAACAATTGTTTGTTTCCTGTAACCATACCTACCCTATTTTTTTCGCCCTACCCTAAATCTTTTTATGGCATATGGAATCAAAAACACAGTATTCAGAATGAAAACATGAACAGCTCAACTATGAGCCTTCCATCAATCACTAAAAATATTTCTTAAAATGAAGACATTTTTCTCTGCCTACCTACCCTAATTTTTCTTGGGGCGTACAAGAAACAAACAATACATTTTTTAGGCCTCATTATGTCGCAACAAACAACAGCAGGACAAATTCTGGAAATTGATATATTGTTAAGATGGTATACTAATTTCAACCTTCCTCTTTTCAGCATTGGATGACAAAGCCAGCAACCTTTCAACATTATCACAGAAATACAAGAAAGATGCCAAGTATCTCAATCTTAGGTCTTCATACGCCAAGATAGCAGCTATTATCATAATCATCGTTATATTCCTCTTGTGCATCCGATATTGGTTATTCTAAACACTATTCTCTGCGCTGGACACAACATAAGGAATAATCTGAATGAATCCATACTGAGGAGGAGGAAGATATGGTTTCTAGAAGTCTTTTACGGGAAAAACAATAGCTGAGATTGAGTGATTGGTCAGTCCAGTCTGACTGGGTGAGAGAGAGTGGATCAGAACTGATGATAGAACAACGAGCAAACAGTATTTTATACACCAGGAAGGGGGTGCTACAGGATGTCAGGAGTTGGGTGTTCGTTTACGCGAATGAGCGTCAGGCAACGCATTCATGCCTAGAGTTCTCCTTGACCCTTCCAATGCTGAGGCTATTTTTGTCCAAAGCATAAGAACACAAAGCTTTTTGAAAATATTCTAAACCCTGTCATGTTGGTATTCATTGGATAGCTCTCACTGAGTACTCTCTTATGAGCACCCACATGCCAGAATTTCAGCCATTTTTTGGCTTTTTGTGTGATTTTGTATTGGCAAAATTAGCCACCACCAGCACAAGGGTTAAGAAGTATCGCATGAATCTATCATACATAAGAACATAACTAACACAAATAAAGGTTATATTCTAAAGGAGGAAGAAATAGTTGAAAGGAACTAGTAGGTTTGATTGTGTTAACAATTCTTTTTCGATTATCTTTACACTATGCTTTTGTCAGAAAATGTGATTTACTCAAGCCTCTTGTTGGGTGCTATGGTTGGAGGTATGATTGGATGAACATCAGAAGGTTGAGAAACGTGTCATTTTGACTATAATAATGTTATGTCTTATACATAAAGGGCTTTAATAAAACTCTGGATTTACCTTCAGATTATGCTTAACCCATTTGTGCTCAGCCCATCTTTAAAAATGTCTTATGGACAAAAACGGTTGGAAAAAAAATTGGAATAGAACATGAGTTCATAACATATTTGAAGAAGAGTTATTGATTCAATTCTGACTAACATTTCATCTTAAAACTTTTTCCTGAAGTATGCTTTTGTTAGAAAGATGTCTCTGTATGGCATGTCCTTTTAAGGCCACTACCAGGGGTGTATAGGTTAAAGATGATGACAACAGGTTTTACGAAATATTGTCTACAAAGGCATTGATGATAAAAATATCAAAATATGAAGTGCCAAGGCAATGTTGTTATGGTTGTATTAGCTGAAGGCTGTCTGCGTTGGAGATGCAAACTTGTGTCAATTGAAAAAGAGTCAGGGCTAGTAGAATTTTAGGATATCAAGAAAGGGTTGGAGCACTATAAGCTCTAGAACTACCTTTTATTAGAATATTTAATTCTAATCATGAATAATCCCTCAATTTCAACTTTAAAATGTCAGTCATTCCACTTACAATCTCATATATCCATACTAGTTATTACCTTCTTTCATGTCAAATATCAGGTGAAAGAAGAATTGAAATGGCGAACCCGGTGATATGAAAATTGTATCAATAACTTTGCAATAAGCATTATCTGCAGGAACACGGTTTACGCTCATTCTTCGTAGTACCATCATTGCGCAAATACCATTATGGTAAGGTCTGATTCAGTAGAAATCCATTTAAGCATTGGCTGTTAAGTGTGACAACCATATTATTACTTTCTACAGTCACATTTTATTTCTAGAACTGCAGTTTTAGTTCAGAGTCACCACTGACCACAGGTTCATTCTCTTAACATATGGGAAGCATGGTTTTAGCCAGCAGGGTTGCTGGGTGCCTTTTTGGGCACCCAAACCCTTAAAAAGAACCCCTCAGGACACCCAAATCTTTTTGTGTGGAATTTCAAGCTTATAATTGAATTTTTTCATCTCCTTATAATTCCCATGACATTGTTTAATGATATCATGCCTTATTTTGATGAATTTATACATGTTTATGGTTGAAATATGAGTATATTGTGATCCCCTTAAAAATTTGGACACCCACAATTTTAGGCACATTTTCGGCCTTAAGACCATATAGTGACAAGCCAGTGATCAATGGTGAAGAAAATGCAATTCCACAGGAAAACAACAGACTTATGCCAAATCACGAAATCTTTCTCACATGCCTTAAGCTGAGGCCCCAAGTCTAAAGCTCTGTGTAGGGCTTATGCAGTGGTTGTTGTAAGAAAGTCCATTGTTCTTTCTTTGCATTCCTGTTTGACACTTGCTGCCCCAGAACCTGAACCCCAGCCATTCAGCAGTCAATGTGCAATGCATTAGACTGCCCAACAATGGAGACGGCCTTCAGATTTCATTAGCATTATTACGGTAATATCCATATATCACTTTTATTTCACAGTAGAATACTGGGTTTCCATTCATGAAGTCTTACATACAGCCTTCATTTTTATAATGTTTGCATATATGTCAAACATCCTGGTTTTTATCACAGATTGAAGAGTATTCTGTGGTGAGCTAGGTCGTTGGATTCAGGGACTTAGCCAGGACCCGTCCTACCTGTCTTTTGGACAGGTAGTTTCCTGAAAACCTCCTGTTTGGACAGGCAAAATTTTCTATGAAGATTTTTCAATTTTGACTTTCTGGGTGAAATAACCAAATATTTTCCTAACAAACCCCCTTCTAGGACATAGCTGAAGTGTAAATTGCCCTTTTTGAAACACTAGGCTTTTAATAGTAGCTGTTATAAGGATTTGAAGTAGACTAATAGCTAAATCTGGACGGACAGAAATTTTTAAACTGCTGTTTGGGACAGGCATTTTTGAAATCCTGGCTAAGACCCTGGTTGCATTGCTAACACAATCTCACCAAAATGGGAATAATTTGAATTTCTCAATGTTTGCACTCATGTCAAACATCCAGGATTTTATCACAGATTGAGGAGTATTCTGTTGTAAGCTAGGTCAGTGGATTTTGGAAGTACTGATTTTGTCAAATTGCAACTGTGTTGTTTTATCCACTCTAGAGTTTTGTTATCCTCTTCACACATGAAAACCAGAATGTTAGCGGCGTTGTTTGTGACATTAACCCTTATGCTGCCGATGGGTGGCTAGTTTGGCCAATAATAAATGATGCAAAAAAACCTGAAAAATGACTGAAACCCAGGCATATGGGTACTAATATGACAGTACTCCGTGGGAGCCTTTTAATGAATACCAACATGACAGGGTTTCGATGGTTTTTAAAAAGTCTGCATCCGTGTGCTTTGGACAAAAGTAGCTTCTGCAATGGTAGGGTTAGGAGAGGAAGTATGTCTGTCAATTCTATTAGACATAGATAGTCTATGTATTAGATATTTATTATTATGGGTCTTGTGTTCACAGATTATGAATCATGTGTTGCACAAGGCAGTTTAGTTAGAGAACTTCCTAGTCATTTTGGCATAAGAAATGTTTGGCGAGTATTAACCCTTATGCTGCTGGTGGCTAATTTGGCCATTGCAAAATGATGCAAAAATCTGAAAAATAAATGAAACCCTGGCATGTGGGTACTCATCTGAAAGTGCTCAGTAAGAGCTATCCAATGAATACCAACATGACAGGGTTTAGATGATTTTCAAAATTCTTTGCATCCTTGTGGTTTGGACAACAGTAGCCTGAAGCATTGGAAGGGTTAAATCACTCATGCTTAGAATTCCCCTTGAGAAGTAATGTCTGGTTCTATGGAACTCCCAAAAATAAATATGGAACACTGCATAAGTTACATAATATTTGAAGGAGAGTTGATTGTTGTGTTCTGACTTTATTTAAATATGCTCTTAAAAATTCTTTTGTCTGAATACAAACATGCCGTTATGGTATATCTTTAACAAATTAATGTTTAAGAGTTCCTCCACAAATAGCTGTCTGTATGTATAATACTTATGACAATAACATGGATTGAGAATAATTATACAAAATATTTGAAGCAGAGTTCTTGGTAGTTTTCATATAAACATTTTTCCTCAAATAAGTTTCCATGCTTTCAATTGTACGTTTTCATCAGAATTGTCAGGCTGCTGTGGGCATTTATGGGTTAATTAGTCTTCGATGGCATTTCTTACCTTCCCAGAGCATTAAGTGAATCAGAAGAAATCCAGGAGCTCGCTAAATATTTCACCCTATAGGGTCTGTCACTGTCATTGTGATGATGAAAAAAGAATCTAACTGCTAGCAATTTTCAAATAAATTTATTCATTGTTATGTACAGTCTTCAATGCAAGTCATCACAATCACTACTAATGTATATTTGGCATTAAATGTGCCAAAGTATCTTTCCAGTATGGTGAGTAAAGAATAGTATTCTCTTGCTGAAACAAGAGAGTATTAGTAGTATAAATCATACATTAAACTGTTGGTTTTAATACCACATATACAGAACATAAGTAGAATGCCACAATGACTTGACTTTATTTTATTCCTGATGTTATTCCTTTTGAATGTGTTTCCTTGTAGAACCTTTGTAATATGAACACCTGTATATCATGTTGATTACTTAACACTGCCCTTAGATGTTCTGGTTTTCAACTTACACAGGTTTTACTCAAGCCATTCATTCCTGGAGCAGTCAAAAAAGGTCAGATTATTTTGTTGATAGGTAAAAACCTGCTGTTTCCTGCCTCGGAAGGGCAACTCCAATAGCTGTCCTCCCAAGGGATTGGCAGTCTGACTATAAATTCTGGAGGAACTCTTTTAAAGGGCAAATGCACCATCAGAATGATTTAGGTTCAAAATGAGCGTATACATGTCACCTTTCAAATAAGACCTCCCCCGAACCTGTCCTCTTGAGCACTACTCAGTTATAGCTTACAGAAGTTCAGCAAGCAACAGTCCTGAGGCAGCTATACAGGGCCTCCATGCATCCCAAGATGCACTCTGTTTTTGACCTCTTCTAAGCACCTGCCTGTGTCACTAGTGCTTAAGAGATAGCAGTAATAGGGGGCTGGGCTCCCCTTTCCTGCTTAGATTTTTATTACTGGCTTTCAATAAGTTGTCACAATCCCCAAAGATTGAACTTCTTCAATTTCCTATTGTATATTCCAACAATCCTTGTAAGTTATACTATGTGGCTTGTCTTTGATTTGTAGCTTATTGTTGGGTAGAAACCATTACTTCCTAATTGCTATGAAATCAGTTTGTGCTAATCACTTACAGGAAATTGCAACACTTGTGTCAGTTAGCAGTTACTCATGGGAATAGTGTAGGACTTATTAGTATGTGTATTCCTTAACTTCCTATTATCAAGATGCTATCTTTGAGTAAAGAACCTGGCACTTTTGAGTAAAGGATCATGTGGGTCTAAGGGAGAAGTTCCCTAGGTGAGTCAGATATTTCCATTCCTCCAAATTCCTGAATTGCTCAATTCTGCCATACTATGTAAGTTTTACTTCTTGAAGTTTTATTTGCTTCCAAAAATTGTGATCAGGGATGAGCCAGGAATAAAGATTAGCAAGTAAGGGAAATACATGCAGGCTTCTCTGCTACTGCTATCTCTGAAGCACTAGTGACACAGGCTGGTGCTTAGAAGGTGTCAAAAACAGAGTGCATCTTGGGATGCATGGAGGCCCTGTATAGCTGCCTCAGGACTGTTGCTTGCTGAACTTCTGTAAGCTATAACTGAGTAGTGCTGAAGAGGACAGGTTCGGGGAAGGTCTTATTTGAAAGGTGACATGTAAAAGATCATTTTGAACCTAAATCTTTCTGATGGTGCATTTGCCCTTTAAGTATGAATGATTTAATCCTGGCTTTAATTTTCATGGGACACTCTAGGCATTAATGGTTCAATGTGATGCAATATTTGCAGGTCAGATGGGTAATATTCCAGTGAGCTGGGATACATCTTTTAAATGTTTCATTGTTATTCCTGCTATTGAGGAAGGAAATCACTGATACCATATAAGGTACTGCATGGAGCAGGGGTACATATGTATAAACGACTGTTAATTGTGTGCATGCTTCATTAAAGAGAAATCAAAGTGTAATCTTGTTATTTCATCTTTATCTCACTCCACCTCTGATTTATTAATGAGCAAAATGCAAGAGGCTATTTGGAATTTCGGTTTTCGTCACTTTTTCTGTCATATTGCGGCAAATTCGTGACTAGCAAGTTATAAGTAGTGAAGGAAACCGGAGGACCCGACAAAAACCACTACCACTGGCAACTTTCCCACTTGCCCTGGCCAGGATTCGAACCAAGGCAGTAAGGAGCAACAGCAAGCAGTCAGTGGCAACGCCTTAGACTGCACGAGGATTTAGGCAAATGTTGGATAAGAAGCAGTAGGTCAAACAGTAGTTAATATCGGGCCGAAAATGATACTAGCTTCCTTATTCAACAAATGGAAGCAAGCATCATCAAACAGTTGAAAATGAGATGAAATTTTATTATTGTTTTGAATAATATTGATAACATAACCAACAATGGTTTTGGCTGGAAATGTTTCAAATAATTACAAGTTATACCTCAAACTGGCATAGCACCCCTTAATTTCTAGTACTGCCAGTTCTCCATTAGAAATCATTGTGATCATGATAGGGTTGGATACCTGTAATATCCAGTACTGGTACTGGTATCGTTTCTAAAAGTACCATATCATACCATTTTATTCCTTAACGGTACTCTTAACAATACTAACCACTGAGAAATTATCATTTATAAGGGATTGGCCAGGATCCTAAATATGACTATTCACAACAATTTTTTAAAAGTAACAATGCGATGAAGTACCATCAACCCTTCTGATGCTGAGGCTACTTTAGTCCAAAGATCAACGACGCAAAGATTTTTGTAAACCATCTAAACCCTGTCATGTTGGTATTCATTAGATAGCTCCCGCTGAGTATTCTCAGATGAGTACCCATGTGCCGGGGTTTCAATCACTTTTTAGGTTTTTTGCATTATTTTGTATTGGTCAAATTAGCCAACAGTAGCATAAGGGTTAACTGTGCCATTAAAATACTGTACTGTTTCATAATTATCGGGGCGTACTGTTTCAATGGTACCAATACCGCTACTTTGTCGTTTTGTTCTTAGAGGTATCCATAAGGACAGTCATTGATATGACAAGTGTCGATCGATCGATATAATTTTTCCAATTAATCAAATTTTTTTATGTCAATTGTTTTGTCAATTAATCGGAACACATTTTTTCAGCCTCTTACAGCATTTTTTGCCAATTTTCGCCAACACTAATAAGAATTTTGAGGAGAAACTTCAGTATTCAATCAAAAAGTGTTAATAAAACCTTTAGTGCGTTTGCATTGTGAGAATCTTAGGATTCTAGCTACAAAAATAGTGTGGAATATGTGAAAATATTCTTTTAGTCCAGTTCTTCAAAATCGAATCGAAATAATCGGAATCGAAAAATAAAATGTCAATGATCGAATCGAAAAAAAAATGGATGTCAATGACAGTCCTAGTATCCATCCCTAGATCATGGCTAATTACACTGATAGTGTGAGAAGACCTAATCTTAAGTTGTATCCGTACAGCAGCAGGATATCCAGAGTTTTTCGGAACTAGGGTTGGATGCCATGCGTCGGCAGTAGAATGGGTGTAGTAGGGGGGGGGGGGAGGTTGACTGTAACGTGTTCAAGTTCGGCGTTCATTTACACTACAGGTCTGTAGTGTAAATGAACACCGCTATAGCTACGCGTCGCCACCGTCGCGTTCTATAATTAGCTTCCAATTACTTGTGACGTCATCAAAACTGTAAAATCGCTAATTTCACTGATTTAAAAGAGTTTATTTAATTTCCTAAAAGTGTATTCTTAGTACAATTAGTCCATTGAATGTACCCATGCTGTTTGACCAAAACAGAGTGGACGCTATCATACATAACTGGAAGAACCAAGTTTTCTCTAATGAAACAATCCAAGGCGTTCAACAAAAGCATTCAACGTGTTTGAAGACGCCTATCGGCGGGTTCCGGAACCTCGCGTCCAGCCCCATTTTTCTCTTTAAAACTGCCCTGAAACATTCAAAGGTGATGCAGACATATTACATTAAAGCAGGATTCAGAAGAGGCTCTCCTAGGACCATTATATATAGTGATACCTGCATTGCCTAGCCTGAGTAGCCTCTGACTAGGGATATTACTACAGAGCAGGAAACATCAGCTTCACCGCCCATTGGACCATGACAAACATCTAGCTAAAGTTGTCTGCTCGACAACTATATGAAAAGCTAAATAAAAAGCCAAGCAAGATCATACTGCACCATAGGTGACAAATACAAATTCCATTTTGAATTTATGATATTATTCCTTTATTTGTAAAAATATACAAACATGAAAATAGGAATAAATATGTCAAGATATAGATAATTGAAAGTGATAACTCGTACCTACTAAATTAAATCATAGGGAATGTCCTTTCTAAAGACATAACTTAAACCACTCATCAATGAAATGTTTATGCAGGTACATGCAGTCAGGGACTTGGCCATGACTAATCGAGCATACCCTTTTGACAGGCAGTTAACTGAAAAAAAACTTTCAGACAAGCAATATTTCTATGAGGAATTCTTAATTATACTTCATGGGGTAATGCTCAAATCTTTCCCTGACAAACCATCTCCCTAAGACATGGCTGGGGTGTAATCGCACATTTTGACACAATAGGCTAATACACGTATTAGGTATTGATAGATGATAATCTAGATGCATATTCTCTCCTATTCACTGCTGTCCACGCAGTAACTATTACATTAACCCTTGTGCCACTGGTCGCTAATTTGGTCAATACAAAATGATGTGAAAAATGACTGAAACCCTGGTAAATGGGTACTCATATGTTAGTACTCAATGAGAGCTTTCCAATGAATACCAACATGACATGGTTTAGATGGTTTTTGAAAAATATTTGCATCCTTGTGCTTTAGACAAAAGTAGCCTTATCAATGGAAGGGTTGAAGATTACAGATAGCAACCCCCATACCTAGAAGCCACACCAGTTTGACGTAAGCTTCAGAAGAGGCCCTCCAAGGACTGCTATATGAGGCAAGATCCACAGTAACAGTCCATTCATTCGGAGAAGGCCACAGAGCAGGCCACACTGGCTCAATAATAGTTTTGGTCCTGTGAGGTGTCTAGCTGATGTTACCTGCTCTGCCCTCATACTCCCAAAATAAAAGGCTGACACATACGGCCTCCCCTTATACAATATACCTTTACTAGGCCAACTCTTACATTAGAAATATCCCTGCCAGGTATGGGTGGACCCTCTGTAATCTTTAGACCCCAATAATTCACATTGGCAGGTCAGCTTTGATAGGGGATAATTTCAATGTTAATGTTCAACATTTTTTTCTAGTTGCATGTCAATGAATACGGCAAAACCTAAAATACCATATTCCTCCAAATAAGCGCATATAAGCCGAAGTAAGTAAGGAAAAATATTTTACTAGAAGGGGTATTGGCAAGCTGCCATTTGGCTGCACCCCACACGCTGTGGGATCTTGGCAACAATCCATGGCTGCTACGAGCTTGAATGCATAGCGCTCATTTCTCTTACATTACGCCTAGTCTGATTGGACGCTTTTGAGAATGCACACCAAAGACTGAAATGGTGGCAAACATGCACCCGGAATCAATTACATGTACAAGCAAATGGTACTGACACTAAAACTTGAACATGAGTTCTCTAAGAGATCATCCCTTTGCTAATCATACATGTACCATCCCTTACAATGCATCCCTCCCCTTCCAGTTTTCTGAGAAATATTGGGAGGAGCATACATCTTTTTCTGGCCTAATGATACTCCCCATACCCATCCTGCACAGGTAAATATTTCATGTGGCACCGTACCGTCACAGACCGTATATTGATCATATTTTCACTGGTACAGATCATATACATCAATCATAGTAAGTGCTATCAGTACTTGGCATGCCATCATTCAAGCATCCAATCAGACATGGCGCGACAAAAGAGTGAATCGTTCAAGCTTGAAGCGGCAGGGTGCAGGGGGGGCGCAGCTTATCGAAATATTGCCAATACCCTTCAAATGATTTTTTTGCTAACTTGTTACACGCATGTGCGCTTATTCAGAGGAATGCAGTAGTGATACTAATTTTTTTTCTATATCACCCTTAATGTTCCTCAAAATGTTGTTCAGATCAATGTTGGATAGACTAAACTAATAAGCCACTTAAATCTTGACCAGTGGACCTCTTTTTGACAATACTATACCTGCTGAAATGTAACACAGGAAATGTTAATATCTTCATCTTTGGCAAATCTGTGTCAAATAAATAAATATAGAGTATAAAATGTGTAGAGCGAGACTATCTTGCAAAATTAAGTTGACATTATATCTTAAACATCAGATTTACACAAATTTTAAAAATGTGAGCATTCCCTATTTTACAGTATTATCATGTTAATATCATGTATTTCTAGAGCAGTTATTTTCTGATCAATTGTATGTGGAGGGTGCATTAAAGTTTAAAGGGTCACTGAAATCTTGCCCGGCTGACCGCTTCCTAGAGGGTCTATTATGTTTCCGCTTCATATGGTTGTGCAGGCTCTGTCTGGAATAATGCTCCGAGTTGCAATGCTCACATTTGAAAACCCTCTCCCGCGAGTGGCAAGAGTTAATATGGTCCTGAAGGTAGCGATAAGTGGAAAAACTTTTACTGCAAGTATCGCACCAATTATGTGGATGTTCTGCTTTTGTATGCGCGAGTCTTTCGTCTTTTGAGTTGAATATGCGATAACACATTCCACATGGGTGTAATTCAATGCGGTGAACCAGCTGGGAATGACGACAATACATATTTTTATCGGTAAAGATTTCTGAACACACTGGGCACGTATAGCTGGTGTTATTATCTAGGAAGGCAATTCCACGCGTTGGCACTTGAAGGGAAGCAGTCGAAAACTCTCCTATAGAACGATGCGTAAGTGGAGCATCACTTGAGAACGTTTCATTGGTCAATTCCATTCCATACTGTATTGGAACATTTCCAAGATCTGTGGTATTGCCATTTCCGACAACAAAATTTTCTGAAAGTGAGGTATCTTCTTTGGGTGTTGTGTTATTCATAACTATTCTTTGAATACATGTTTTGTCTTCATTATCATTTGATGAGTGTTTGTCAAAATACTCATTTTCAGTCCTTTTCCCATTAGCAGGTATCTTTTTAGAATTCAACTGTACGGAGAATTTTTCCTCTTCTTCTGAATCCTCACTCTCCAAGATGACAATATTCATATCAGTTTTTGAATCCCCATCGTCCTGCGTACTTGAGGTAGTTTGAATGCTACAGTTAGAAGGTGTACTTGGCAATCTTCTCTCCTTATTTTGCTGGTCACCCACACTGGTTGGCATATGCTGTGTTTGAACTATTTCAGCCTCCCCACGTTTATGTTGCATACTTTGATTTGACAAAGTTTGCCCATTAAAGTTACTTGTATATGTATTCTTCCCTCCAGTCCAAGATGCCTGATGAGCACCGAGCAAGACTTGTTGTGGTGAAGTCATATGGGCATGGATTATACTTGATGGTGGCTCCACCTGTGGGGCTTGTGAGAGTTGAGGTACACGCTGACTCCATTCCGCTGATGATATAGCGTGATTGCCGATATTTTGTGTGGAAGTTGCTTGCACTGGAGGTTTTGGACGGGTGAGATCTTCCTCTAGAAGAAATGACAGCACCTGGATAAAAAGATGGATAAACTTGTTTACTTAAACAAAATTTTTGCATCATGAGATTTACAACACAAAATTGCTTCCACATAAGAATGAAAAAGAATACAAAGTACTAGAACTATTATAAATGGATACATCACAATGGTATCATCAATAAATGTATCATTATGAAAAGGAAACTTAGTAATTTCATCAAAACAAAAAAGATACATTATACCAATACCATGTTAAAAGATACATAATACAAGATTTGTAACGAAAGGATACAGAATATCTGTACCATATCAAAAGGATACACAATACATAACAGTATCTCAATCAAAGGATTCATAAAACTTGTCTCATAATAAAAGGATGCATGATAAATTGAAAATAAAAGTATGAATTGAAGGAAATCTAATACAAAGTTCCCTTTGATAATAATACAAAGTTCCCTTTGATAATAATACAAAGTTCCCTTTGATAAGTACCCTCTAGGGCTATGATACTATGAAAAAACTAGCAAAATATTTGGAGTAGAGGTTAAATCTACTTTTAAAACTCTCTTTTTTCAAGTGTTTTCCTGAAAGAAAAACAGCAATTTAAAATCAAATATTTGAAAAATATTTAGAGGAGAGGTGCAATCAGCTTAACTCTCACTTTTTCAAGTATTCTACTGAAAATGCATCAGTTACAAAGGAGTCAACAAATTAGTCAGGCCTTTTCGGACCACTTGTGGCTACCAAATAGTTCAATGCATTTCCCCGGTCCATAACTCATTTGTACCTGGAGTGTACACATGCTATGATGACTTTGAACATAACTCACCAATGAGATGAGAAAAATGTTTGAAAAATATTTCAAGAATTGTAAAAAGATTTCAGTCAAATAATTCCTCAAAATATCAAACTATTGCATTTCCATCAAAATGTTCACATCTATATCTATATATTTATGTATGTATCTCTCTCTCTCTCTCTCTCTCTCTCTCTCTCTCTCTCTATATATATATATATATATATATATATATATATATATATATATATATATATATATATATATATATATATATATATATATATATATATATATATATATATATATATAGAGAGAGAGAGAGAGAGAGAGAGAGAGAGAGAGAGAGAGAGAGAGAGAGAGAGAGAGAGAGAGAGACATGTAGATATAGATAGAATATCAGACTCTGTGTACTCTTCCGCTGTGGAAAGGTAAACTCGCCTTCTGTCTGTCTGCCTTGATATGAACGCTGCCCGTGATCTCTAGATTGCTTGTGAATTGTATGTTGCTCTCAAAGAAAGATGTCATCACTCTTCTTAGTACCTGCGGCAAACATTCCACCTCACTCCGATGCATCGCCATGGTTACAGGTGAAAGAGGCATGCAGATTTAACTGAAAACAAAACAAATGTGTTAAACAAAGACACTATAATATCTTACTAGAACAGGGCCTTATGTTGGCAATATTAGGTTGAGGGCCATTGTAAGTGAATTGGTTGATGACCTATATATTCATATCTGGAAGGGCCTTATTTTCCAAGTCTGGTATCCAAGGAAAATCAGATTTATATATCCTTTCTTTACAATGGTGAAAAGCTGCTGGTAATAATACTGATAATGATGATGATGGTGATGATGATGATGATGATTGTGGTGGTGGCGGTGGTGGTGGTGGTGGTGGTGGTAGTAGTAGTAGTAGTAGTAGTAGTAGTAGTAGTAGTAGTAGTAGTAGTAGTAGTAGTAATAGCAGCGGAAGCAGTAGTAATCAGTGATATCAATTGATTTAATTCTTGTGAACGGTACTCTTTAGCATTAAGTGTACATACAAGGATTTGTAGCCTGCAGTACATAATCTTTTCTGAGAAATGACAGGATATTACCTGGAAATAATATACACTGTAGGTTTATTTCATGAATAACATACATTACTCCATTATAACATAGAAGGCTAGGTAAAGTACTTGTCTGATTTAACAGTTTAAGGGATCTTAGGGATGTCTTCATCAAACAGGCCCTAGGCTAGTGAAGATGCCTGACCAGCTTCATGAACCAGTGAACTCACTGATTGAGCTTAAATTTCTTTTTAAGTTATGGTAATATATGCATATTTTCATTAGCTACCTATAACAAACCTCTAGCGTCCAGTCCGTGCACTGTCAATACCCAGAGAGATAGGTTCAGTGAGTGTACCACTAAAAACAGGGCCTTCAGCTAGAGTAGGATTTAAAGCCCCTTCATGCTTACGCTTTAAGTGCAAGGGAGCAGTCATGAAATGTTGTTGATACAGCTTCAATAGCCCCCTACATTGTTTTGAATTGCTATAAGAATAACGTATATTCAGAATACATAGTCTTGGAAGTTATGACTACTCTTGATACTTTGAAATGTCAAAATATTAACGTGCTTGCGGTGGCCACTCTTTAAGGAAAATAGGTGTGTACCAAAGTACTGAATGCTCCTCTTGTGTAAAAAGTGATGAGCACACAAACATTAACCACGGACGATTATCCCAAAGAGTCCACTCAACTCAGAGCTCTTCCAGAAAAAATGCATTTAGGGAGGGGGATGCTCCGATTTTCAAACCCGCCTACCAATGATTATTTTTTTTTACAAAAAGGCTCCACCTATGACGATTTTTTTGAATTTTTAAAGGAACCCCCTACCAATGTTTTTTTTACAATATTGTACAATAATTATGATAATAATAATAATTGGTATTTATATAGCGCCTTTTCCATTCATAAAATGTTCAAAAGCGCTGCACATTGTCATAGTTTGATTCATAGTCAACAACGCGTCAGTGGGCGAGCCTGAAAAGGTGTGTTTTGAGACACTTCTTGAAGGCCTGACACGATGTAGAATCCTTCAGGTGTTGTGGAAGCGCATTCCATAATCTCGGTGCACTAATGGAGAAAGCGCAATCTCCAAATTTGAGTCTAGTCCGAGGCTCATCCAGAAGGCCCTTAGCTTCTGATCGTAGATGGCGTCTGGGTTTATAAGGCACGAGCAGCTCCTTGATGTACTTAGGTGCAAGTCCGTTGAGCACCTTGTATACCAGCAGTAGGACCTTAAATTGGATGTGGAATTTGATTGGTAGCCAGTGAAGCTTGATGAGAACAGGTGTGATATGTTCATACTTCCTGGTTCTCGATACTATCCTTGCTGCACTGTTTTGTAGTCGCTGCAGCTTTGCAATCAAATCCAATGGTTTTTTTTTATCAAAATATGACCCCTGCTACAATAATTCATCAAAAGGAACCTACCTAAAATAATTTTGAATTTTTAAAGGAGCCCTCCTCCCCATACTTTTTTAAATAGCCCCATATACATCCTTTCATTGAAAGTAATTGTCATTTGCTTGCTCTGGAAAATAGATAGCCTGTCTTGTACAATCTCATGTACGAGAGCGAGATTTTTTCTCTATTCTTATTGCGGTGTAGAATTGTTGTTGTTGTTGTTTTTGTTATTGTTGTTTTTGTTGTTGTTGTTGATATTATCATCATTATTATTATTATTATTAATATTATTATTATTATCATTATTTTTATTATTATTATTATTATTATTATAACTATTATTATCATATACGATTATTATCATTATTATCATTATTATCATTATTATTATTATAATTATTATTATTATTATTGTTGTTAATATTTTCAATATCATCATTATCACCACATTTGATATATATGTCTTTTTTGTTGGAATTCCCTTCATTCTTTCTTTTTCTGCCACTCATAGACTGCCATGGCTAGCCCACTGTTGATGGAGGGGCGCAGGCTGAAAAAGTTAAATTAGAGTGCCTTAGTAAAACTAACTGTATTATAAATATGAAATGGTGTTTAACAACTTTCATTCTTTCATAAATTGAAACAGCAAGTTTTCAGTAAACGTGTTATTCACAAAGGCTTTGGTGCATTTATGTTGGGCTTGGTCCCTAAGTCTTTCTTGGGTGTTATGCCGCACCCACCCATCCCCGGGATGTCGCAGGGAATGGATCCTTAGAGAGTTCCGTTGTGTACTAAATGAAAACATTCACAGGGAAACATGCAAGTGAGTAGTGTTTGTTTGTAAACTAAAGTCTAGGCCAAAGAAATTTTGTAGAATTTGCAGTTTTCCTTATTATCATTGAAGAGGAAGCTAATTCACTCCATTGTTACTTATTGCAAATGTTATGCATGTTCTTTGTCTTACTGGTTATTATTCATGAGTTTTAAGAGGAGAAAACCATTTTTATACAACTCAGTTTATTTCATTCATATTAATCATAGCCATAGGACTTGGGTATCTAATCAAGCTCTAGCAAATGTAATAATGTAGACCCAAACACAATTATTAAGAGCAGGAGTAGTGTAAAAACTGTGGGAGGGTATAGCTATCCCTAGTATTCTCTTTGGAATGGAGATCTTTGACAAAGTCAAAGTAATACTAACTTAGACCAGAGAAATACATCCCCTTGAACCGCAACGCCATAGGCACAGCATGCTAGCACCTAGGGTATGTGCTCCTCGGGTTACGCGGTGTAGCCTTGGTCACGTGATCTGATCTGTGCAATTAGCATGCAGCATCCTTTCTAGGTCAGATAGTTGCCAAGGAGATGGGAGCGGCGACATTTTATGATGCATGCAGAGTGCCCGATCCCGGTCTACTCATCTCAGCTTAGACTAAGTCTTTGATATGACACACCGGGACAAAGTGGAGGATAGAACTCCTAGAAAAAACAAGTAGGAAGATGGGCAGTAAGGGGGAGGGGGGGGGGGGGGGTGGGCACAGGTGGGAAAGCAAACCCCCTAATTTAAGAGGCCCATACCTGCATAGATTTATAGCTCTAAGATCCTTCACGCCTGAGAGAAGTAGACAGGGAGTGGGCACTGGTCATGAATCATCAAATTTCGCTGCCTCTCACTATCTGACCTAGATAGGAGGACATCCCCCAGCCAGCCAGTGCATGCTTACTGGACAGATCACATGACCAATACAACACCAGGCTACAGCGCGTAACCCGAGGCGCAGATGTCGTAGAGGCTAGCATGCAGTACCTATGGGGTTGCGGATCAAGGGGATGTATTTCTCTGTTCACGCACATGTGTCTATGACCATAATGAACCTCATTTTATTAAGACGCACTCGCTGTACACATGGATCGACTGTCTACAGCCATATATCTAAGTCTTCATTGACATCCATGGCTCTGTTACATATCTCAGGGGTGAAGTAGTAATACAACCAGTGTCTTAGCCAGGATTTTGAAAAAGCCTGTCCAAAAAGCAATCTCAAAATTTTTACCCTTGTTGGAACTAGTCAAAATACAAAGACCCATGTCTAACAAGAGTCAGTGACAGTAAGTTTCACAGTAATTAGCGTGGGATGTGCCAGAGAACAAAAGATTACCATGGGCACGCAAAGAGAATGTACTGGATTAGAGGTGGGGTTAGGCTTAAAGAGATTAGACGTAGATCCAAGACTCCAAGTACATGGAAAAGGAAGGTTTAGGCAGCAATCGCCAAAAGGGATAGGGCCTAAAAAAAATTTTTGTTTGTTTCCTGTAACGGTCCGAAAAAAAATAGGATAGGTAGGTCGGTAAAAAGATTTTTTTTTGCATATTTTTTTTGGTCAAAAATGTGTGTTTTATGCATGCTTTTCGTTGATTGGGAGTTGGGAGGGCGGAAAAAACTTTAGGGTAGGGATTTTTTTGCATAAAAACTTGTTAGAGTAGGGTTACAGGAAACAAACAACTTTTTTTGGGGCCTAGGCAGAAGTGGATAGAGGGGATGGCAAATAAGAGTATAAGCTTGAAAAGTAAGTAAATAAGAAAGGAAAGAAATTTGAGTCTTGATCAGATAGGGAAGAAGGTAGAATAGTTATATAATATGGTGCAGGTTTGTTATAATTGAGGAATAGAACAGGTAGAAAAGCGCAGGAGAAATACTGTCAAAGGCATCACTGACTCCCCATATAAATTTCTGCCTATCTAAAAAGGATTTTTTAAAGGGAAAAACTACCTGTCCAAAAGTCCCTGGTCCATAGCTGTGCTAGTAGGGCGTCTGGGCGTCAATTGGCCACCCAAACCCTCAAAAATCACCCCCCGGACACCCATATTCCCTTGTGAGTAATTTCTTAAAATATCAATTTCAAGCTTATAATTGAAGTTTTTCAACCTCAATACAATTCCCATCACATTGTATTACAGGTGAACTTGGATATGACAGACTCAATGGGACCAGGAAAATTGGTCCGTCATATGCAAAATTTGTCGTATACATATGATGAATACTCCATATGCATCTGACTGGGACCAAGCATATCGTCCGTCATTTGCAAAAATTTGTCGTACAGTGGTCCGTCATATCCAAGTTCACCTGTATTGTCAATTTTGGGCATCTAGTTTCAAGATCCTGGCTAAGACCCTGGTCTGATCTTATTATTATTCTCACGTTCACCTCTCTATGTTTCATCAGGTATCTATGTTGCTTCACTGAGTCAGATCTGGAGATCATGGGTTCTCGGATTCTGTGTGGGGACCTGACGGAACTGCTGAAGAGAACCATCACGTCGTTCTGCGAAATCAACGTAGATTTTAACAATGACCTGGAGATTCTTGGTAGTATTCACATCAGAGCAGACAGGAAAGAGGTAAGTAGTCCAACCCATTCATATGTGCAACCTCACCCATGGTTCAACATTTGTCAAAATTCTTACCAGTCCAGAAGGGCTAGTAGTCCTTCATTTGTGCTGCCCTACCAAAAGTTGCACTAGCCCAGTAGCCCTACCCAAATTTTAAAAAGCAGGAGCAAATATTTGTCACTACGGTGAGATCTAAAAAATCTTATTTGCTTCTGTTGCAAGCGTAGTAGCAGCATTTTTTTGTTTCCTTCACAAAACTACATGGAATTTTTGGCCGCACCTGTTAAGATGATCACTAGCCCCACAGGGCTAGTCCTACTTGTGTTTTACAAACCCGCCAGCCTGGTTTATTGGCAACAACTAGTCCCCCGCTTGCGGGCTACCACAAATGTGGAACACTGACACCAAAGCATCCTTATGATATGGGTGATATCTTCCAAATAAAATAATCTTTTGAAAAATATCTGGATTGGAATCATTCTACAGTTAACCAAAACCATAATCCCCTTCAAATATCTTGCAAATTAATTCTCCAGTACATCGTTGTTTTCAAAAGTATCATAGTGACAATTTCAAGTGACAACCTGAGCATTAACCCCATTTATTGAATGGCACACCATTATTTGGTCATCCGATCCCTATCGTATGCTAGTATCGTACAACATGCTGAGGCCTAAAAAATTAAATTGTTTGTTTCCTGTAATGGTCCGAAAAATAAATAGGGTAGGTAGGTAAAAATATTTTTTTGCATAGTTTTTTTTGTCAAAAATGTGTGTTTTATGCATGTTTTACGTTGATTGGGAGTTGAGAGGGCGATAAAAACTTTAGGGTAGGGATTTGTTTGAATAAAAACTTGTTAGGGTAGGGTTACAGGAAACAAACAACTTTTTTTTAGGCCTGACATGATAGCTTGTCATTCAAAACCAGTATGTACCAATAACAGCTGCCTACCAAGTACATTATTGTAAATGAGCAAAATTAACACAGTATACAGTAGAGCTGCACTCATTGCTCAACAACCTGAGTGGCTTGAGTACTGAAGCCAGAAGAGCCAAGCTCGAGCTGGAGTTGTCAACTTGTCGACTCGTCTATGTATTGAACACCAACCTTACACAGAACATGTGCACTCATTTTTATCACTGCATATTACTGTCATGTCTTGTTTACAATCCCCAATGTTTACTGGCAATTTTGAGTGTTATACTGACCTCTGTACACCTTTATCAACCGGTGGTTGTTAAGAAACATTCATAAGCCAATTTGAAATGAAATAAACATTGCAAATGCTAATAAATCAGCATCATGAAGTATTTATTTCTTAATTGAAGGGCTGAATTACGAATATTTGTTAAAAAAACTTGTGTCCATGAGCTCATGAGTCAAAATGGTGGTGAGTTCATGAGTTGATCTCCCTCCTTGAGTGCAGCTCTAGTGTACAGTATGGACAAAGTGCTTCTACAAGTCAGTTTACCTTAAATTCTCGGAAATCTCGGCCGCCCTAGGAATCTCGGCCACTATAATTAATTTACAAGATAATTACTGATCTAGCTTCCGTTTTGATTGATAATATCGGCGAATTTCGGCCACGGTGTCTGAGCTTTGACCGCTATTTCAGCAAAACTCAGCCACCATCAGCCAACGAAAATCGTAATTAATAAAAAGTGTCCGATATTTGCGAGAATTTACGGTATAAGTATGTTGGGAGGAATGCACAAACTTTACATCTAGAATTTCTAAGCTGTTTTTATTACTGTATATAATATGATATACGATGTATGAAGAATACTTCCTATGTTGATATTGTTTTTCGTTTGTTCAGGTTCTGTCGTTTTTGCTGAAGGAAGAGGTTCTCAGGAGTCCTTTGAGTCCGGCCGCGACTTTCCCCAGTAGCGGCGGGCGACAAAGATGGAACGTCCCTCTAGACAGGAGCGGAAACAGCAACAACATCAACCACCACAACAAAATACGTCGCAAACCTTCAGTGGAATGGACAATGCCCTCACAGCCCTATTATAATGTGGCGCCACCTGTGGTCAGGATCAACAGCCCAGTATCGGCCAGATTTGACAGAAACAACCTATCGAGTTCGAACAATGGCAGTATCGTGATTATCGATGATGACGAGGATGTGCCTGCCAAGATAGGTGGCGCTGACTTCGGCTCTCTAGCTTTAGATGTCTCCCAGGGAGATGTAGTGACACAGAGCACCAAAGACTACCACTTACCCCTGATTTCATCCGGTGCCCTGTCTTCCAGTAGCCAAGCTCTCCCTCAGGGGACCCTTCCATTGTCAAGCTCCTATCTCGCGCAAGGAGGGCCAACAGTAAATACAATACAGATGTACACAACAGCATGCTCCAGTAAGAGCATCAACACCACTAGTCAGTCTCCTAGCAACAACAACAACAACAACGTCGTTCCCATGGCAACAACAAATACACATCTGGAAGGAAACCAAATCAATCAAAATCTCCCAATGTGCACGGAAATCCTCGTTTCTACGGACGCGAAAGGTGGAGGCGGTAAATTGGCGAAGAGCCAGGCTTTCTGCCCACTCTGTAGTAAAACATTCCAGTCCCGCTTTGTGTTGAAGATGCACATGTCCCGCGTTCACGGCGAAAGCGCTTCCAACAGTCTCCTCATGTGGGGCTGTCCCATGTGCAAAAACGAAAAGTTTTCCGGCAAGTGGGCGTACCACGATCATTTCAAAACTGCTCACGCCGATAATATCTGCACAGCATGCAATAAATCGCTGGCTAGCCGACAGGGACTGCTCGAGCACATCAACGCAAAGCACTCGCGAAAGCGTGTCTACGTGTGCAACATCTGCAATGCCAAGTCCTACTCACGACAGGGACTGTTTAACCACAGAAAAGGAATCCATGGACTGAGTTCTTCCAAGAATAAAATGTCAATGCCAGTATTTCCTCCACAAACCTTTACCACCCCCACAACCACTTCTGCTTCTGAATCCTCTCCCATTAACATAGAACCTATTTTGCCAGTGGCTCCGCCTATATCAGAATCATCTCCCCTACTTATAGAACCCAAAGTCGAGGTGCCTGATGTATGTCTTACCATTCCTATAGCTTAATTTTTCTAATGCTGATATTACTTTTGTCCAAAGCACAAGAACACCGAGATTCTTGAATACCATTTAAACCCTGGCATGTTGGTATTCATTGGATAGCTCTCGCCGAGGGTTTTAGTTAATTTTTCACATTTTTTGCATCATTTTGTTTTGAACAAATTAGTCACCATCAGGATTAGAGTTAACCCATATGCTGGTGGTGATGAATTTGACCAATACAAAATGAGGCAAATATCCTGGAAAATGATTGAAACCCTGGCACATTGGTACTTATCTGAGAGTTCTCAGCAAGCGCTATCCAATGAACACCAATATGACAGGGTTTAGATGTTTTTCAAACATCTTTGCGTCCTTCTGCTTTGGACGAACATAGCCGCAGCATTGGAAGGGTTAAGGGGTATTTTATCTTGAAATTGGTCAGGATTACATCATTTAACTTAAATCTTCTCGATGCACAGAGTACTGATATCCATTTGAAAGGGCAGCTTGCAACAATAAAGTGTAATATAAGGATTTTGGCAAATGTTGATTAAGAATGTCATACAACTTATGAAATGGTGCTGATTGGTTAAGAATGCAAATATCCATCTTTTCCAAAGAGAATAATAGTATAGAACACATTACAGTGATTACTTACTAAAAGTTATGCATTTTTTTCCCGAAAAAATGAAGTAGTAGAGAACAAATAAAAAGTTGTAACATGACATGTATTATAAGACTATGAATAAGTGAATTAAGGTCAAAGGTCACAATTCCAGCCAAAGGCTTGTGGTGGGAAGCAACCATACTCCACCGATATTACTTATATTTTTCAGTGCATCCTCATTCCAGTGTAAGGAGCAATTACACTGGCATGCAACATACTTTGTATGCTACAAAGTGAAGCAGCAGCAATCATGTATCAATTGTATTGTGGCACTCTGTGACCAGAAAGGTTGATTAAAGGGAAATCTTGCTGAGTCTGCACGGGATGTATAAAATGGTCACTAAAAATCTACGAAAAAAAGAGTGTAGAATCCTTTGAGCATACAACCTACAAAAAAGCAGAAAAAAGCAAGCTGTATGTACCATTATTGACATGAAAAGGGGGAAAAGAACCTTTTTGGAAAAAGAAAATGGCGGGACTACCTAAAATGCTGGCGGGACTACCTGATTTTGGGTTTAGGTAGCCCTGCAAGACTACCTGGTCCCTCTGGGAACCGTCAAACCTTGTAGAGCATGGCATTTTAGTGGGCAGCTAGTGACAATTGGCTTTAAAAGATGTTACTAGGTGTCACTGATAGGAATGCCTTTATTTAATTTAAATAATGAATTCCAGGACAAATATATACTGTAGAACACACAATTTACGCGTCTGTTTATACATAGCGTGTGGTTCCGCTTTGGTATCTATAAAAGCGCTGTACTTTTTTCTTACTGTACTGGTGGTCTGGCGCTGTCAGCGGCGGCTACCGTCGCTAACATAAAGAAATGCTATGATGCGAAAACTCTTCAATTCGCTATATTTGGGACACGCGTCATATGTGTTTTCTACAGTATAAATACAATACAATTTCATGAAACTGAAAGGTCTATATCAAAGGTAACATGTACAGGAGGCATCTGAAGGGCTCAGCCTGCCATGCTGTCCAAGAATATTTTTTTGAGTTGAATGGTGCTAGTTTGATTTAACCTGACACATATTTTAAGCCTCTGTCGCACGCTGGTGTGTCATTGTGAAGAGTCTGTAGGGCTTGCAGCCATACTAGGCTATTTATTTTTAGGGGATATGTGGGGCCTTGAGTGAAGTCGGCAAACATAAGATTTTAGATAAGCCATTAACTGAAGGCCCTGCTAATATGATTTGGCCTGTTTAAAGCATATAGAATATTGCTATTTAGATTGTCTATGTGTTGAGATTTTGTAGATGAGAGATATCTACTGAAAATATTTTGCAGTATTTACGTGATTGTAGAGAGGAATTTGGAATGTTGGTTATTGTCACTTTTTGGCCATGAGTCATGATTAGTAAAATTGCCAAAGGTCAGTTGTTAATGATGGAGGTCACTAATTCTATTGTATGTTTATTTGCCATGTCATAAACATGAAATATACATTTACATCAAAATAACACATTAATAACATGAACAGAAAAAACGCTAAGATATAACCACTAGTTTGTCGCAAATTTCTGTCTTTTATCATGTGGGATTAGAAGCCCAACCCTTCGACAGTGGTGAGACGCAGCTGCTAAGTCAGTGTGCAAAGGATTAGACCACTGGGCTAGCCTATTGGAATACATTTGTTTTGTAGCCAAACATGGATCTTTTAGTGAGACCATTTTATTGAAAATATTCTTAGGCTAAATCTTATCCTCATGTTGTATTTTCCTTATCTTTATTATCATCTTTATACTTTTGATATTTTACTTCATTTAGCATTATTTTGTGTATATATATGGTATACCTTATCTTGATGCAACATGTGAATTTTAGTGTAGTCATGATAATGCAATTATTATACCTTGATTACCTTTTTACTGTAACTGCTAGTCAGTTTAGTCTTATCATTTATAGACTCGTTTATACATGTATTATTCCATTACAATGTAGCTGTTTTAGAGCCATTTGTACTTCAATGTGCTGATAACCCATATATTTATATATGTATATACAGGGACTGCTAGAACCAGGGTCTTAGCCAGGATTTTGAAAATGCCTGTCCAAAAACTGCAATTAAAAAAATTCTGCCCGTCCAGATTTAGCTGTTTTTCTACTTCAAATCCTTAAAACAAGATCATTGCACATTCTGTTGAAAATGGCAATTTACACTTCAGCTATGTCCTAGAAGATGGTTATATAGTAAAATATTTGGTAATTGCCCCCAAAAAGTCACAATTGAAAGTTATCCATTGAAATTTTTGCCTGTCTTAAAATGAGGTTGTCAGGAAACTGCATGTTCAAAAGACAGGCAGGATGGGTCCTGGCTAAGTCCCTGGCTAGAACTGTGCCCTAAACAAGTGAAAAGGCCAAATATTTAGTTCAGTGAATTCTCGGTTGTACTTACCCCACGGGGCAAGTTGTTATTCTGTAACTCTGTGTCCACTGATTTGACTTATTAGTCCAGTCAATCTACGCTGAAAATGGCCTAACCTAGAACAAATTGCTACAGAAGGTTTTTTTGCTTTGACTGGTTAATTGGACCTAGCTGAACATTATATCAAAAGTTTCCCGAAAGTTACCACCTCTAAGGACCCTAATTTGCATATTTTCACCTAAAAATGGCCAAAAACATATGATTTTGGGGATTTCTTCAGCATTTTTTTGTTTTTGAGAGTTGAACCTCCAATGTTGGCATGTATGTACTACAGATGTTGTTTGATATTGCTATGAAAAAATATTTTCCGAAAATGTATCCTAGTGGTCAAATTTGGGACAAAAATGTTTAGAAAGTGCTAAAAACGGACATTTTTTGCAACGTTGCTGATGAAAGAAGCCACCCTACAGACTCTAAAGATTTTTTAACACCAAGGTTTAAGATTAGAAAACTGCCCTGGATTGTACTAAGCCCAAAAAAGCTAATATCTGTATAACTTGGTACCACTTTGGGGGACCACCAATAACCCTTATATTTTGAAAGCCCTTGAACCCCTTTTTAGGCCAAATTGGACAATTCACTGATTTCAGGGCCTTGTATTTCCTTAACTAACCATCATATAGCAGTGATATCATTAGGTCTCAATGAGTATGTTACATAGATGCTGCAGAAAGAAATATTTATTTTAATATTGACCCTTTGGTCAAACAAAGTCATTTGAAAATGGCCATTTGACCTTCGCTAAGGAGAGTTTTGGTTATTCACATCACATATTTCAGGGCCTTGTATTTTCTGGACTAACAAGCATATAGCAATTGAATCCTCAGGTCTGAATCAGTATGTTACATAGATGTTGTAAAAAGAAAATATAATTGTGATATTGACCCTTTGGTCAAATAAGGTCATTTGAAAATGGCCATTTGACCTTTGATAAGGAGCGTTTTGGTATTTTGCATCAGTTGGGGAGGGATTGCGTAAATTGGTACCAGTTGGGGGGGACTGCAAATTACCCTTATATTTTGAAAGCCCATGAACCCCTCAAGTACCTGCTTGATGGACATCTGCAGCTGGTAGCTGTTTTGAGATATTGAGCTCCCAAGGTACTAGTACCGGGTATGTCCCTTTTTATGCCAAGTTGGACAATTCACAGATTTCAGGGCCTTGTATTTCCTGAGCTAACAGGCATATAGTAGCTAAATCCTTGGGTCTGAAGATGTATGTTACATAGATGCTGCAAAAAGAAAATACAATTTTACTATTGACCCTTTGGTCAAATAACGTCATTTAAAATGACCATTTGACCTTTGCTAAAGGGAATTTTGGTTATTCACATCACAGATTTTAGGACCTTGTATTTTCCGACGTAATCAATAATCATACAGCATCCTCAGGTCTGAACAAGTTTGTTACATTGATGTCATAAAAAGACAATATGATTTAAATATTGACCCTTTGGTGAAATACGGTCATTTGAATATGGTCTTTTTACCTTGGAGAAGGAGCTAATAGCTCTAAATGTACCGTGCCAACATTTAATTCCTGCATTAAATGCATGGGCAGCCTGTGCACAACACAATACACAACTGTACCCCTGATTGCCACCCACTTTCCTGGGCTTGGATGACCTCACAACTGAAAGTAGCTTTGAATCACAAGCTACGTTGGTCAATGATGTCCTTGGCTTACTTTTTGACATGTTATCCATGGGTGTTTGTACAATCCAGGCACTTGCAGACATCGGCTTGATTGCTGCAGGAATTAAATGTCTGCAGTACTTAACCCTAGATAAACAATATTTTCAGGGCAATGCAAGTATACAATAGGCATAATGTATAGGGGTAGTCAAAGAGGGTTATTTGAAAGTACCTGTTTAATCATAAGAAGATACATTTTGGCTATTCTCTCAGTTTATGCAGATCAATATCTTACAACTTACTATAACAGTCTTTTGAGGGCTATATCTAAAAGCATGCTGTATAATGAAGTATGGCTTATTTCTGGTCATTCTTCTTATCAAAAATAAAATTTGAAAGTGAATCTATGGGCTGGATCCAAATTTTTGACCAATTGGTCGCATTCAGCGAGTCTGCAAATGAACCTATTTTGGAAGCACTTGATTATCATTTCAATTTTTGGACAAAGTAGTTTGGTATCAGAACTTTTAACAGGTACCATGATACATTATGTGAGGGTATAAACAGTATCAAATATATAATACATCTAAGACATATTGATCTGCAAAAACTGATGAAATCAACCGAAACATATTTATCATGGTGAAACAGGTACTTTCAGATGGCCCTATTTGACTTTCAATTGTCATGAAAGGGCCATCTCCCCTGGCAGTATCCCTACTCTATACTTGCATAGCTCTGAAATATTGTTAATCTAGGTTAAGTACATTTTGAGAAATTGGCCATTGAAAATTGAAAAAATACTATTACCGTATTACCCTGCGTACGACCCGCACCCCCTAGATAATACGCACCCCGTCACCAAGTCCCTCTCCTTATGTAAAATACAATTCCCCGTTTATAATACGCAGGGGGAGTTGGCCGGCCATTAAGTGCAGAGAGCTTTATGTCTGCCCTGGTCTTTCAGCTGAGAGAAGCGAGTCTAGGACAAATAAACAGGACACAATTACAATTTGATAAGGGTTTGTGATGGTAAATTGTAATAGATACTGATTTGTGCCCATTTGTTGACATCACTCGTCAAAAGAGCAGACAACAGCTCGTGCCAAATCTGCTCCCCTGGTTTATCCGTATCAATTTCAATTCACCCTCCCGAGGCCCTTTTATCCCCTAATTATTACGTAATCAAAATCCAAATATGGATGGATATGCCATACTTTCCTCCCTGGGGTACTTAAATGGTGTTTTCCAACCCTGCCCCACATGTCCCCGCACCCGTGGCATCGATGTGAAAAAGCTCTGGTTTATGTACCTGTTAATAACACGCACCCCCTCCTTGACATAGGTGCTGCACTGTATAAAAGTGTGGGGTGTACGCGGGGTAATACGGTAACCAACATGCGCCGTATCTAAGGTCAAATGGCCATTTTTAATTGACCTTGTTTGACCAAATATTATAATTATATTTTATGTTTACAGTATCTATGTAACATACTGATTCAGACCTGAGGATTTATTTGCTATATGCTTGTTAGTTCAGAAAATACAAGTCCCTGAAATCTGTGATGTGAACAGTCGAAACTCTCCTTAGCGAAGGTCAAATGACCATTTTCAAATGACCTTGTTTGACCAACGGGCCAATATTAAAATAAATATTTCTTTCTGCAGCATCTATGTAACATACTCATTGAGACCTAATGATATCACTGCTATATGATGGTTAGTTCAGGAAATACAAGGCCCTGAAATCAGTGAATTGTCCAATTTGGCATAAAAAAGGGACATAACAAGAACCTTGGATGGTCAATATCTCAAGACAGCTACCAGATGCAGATGTCCATCATGCAGGGACTTGCAGAGGGGTTCCAGGGCCTTCAAAATATAAGGGTTATTGGTGGTCCCCCAAAATGGTACCAAGTTATGCTGTCCCCCAAACTGGTACCAAATAACCAAAACACTCTATATCTAAGATCATATGACCATTTTCAAATGCCCTTATTTGATCAAGGGGTCAATATTAGAATTATATTTTCTTTTTACAGCATCTATATAACATACTTATTTGGATCTGAGGATTTAACTCCTAGGTGATTGTTATGTCAGGAAATACAAGGCCCTAAAATCATTGATGTGAATAACAAAACGGTTCTGATTGGAGGTCAGATGGCCATTTTCAAATGACCATATTTGACCAAATGGTCAATATTACATTTATGTTTTCTGTTTACAACATCTATATAACATATTTATTCAGACCTGTAAATTTAACTGATGTGTGATTGTTAGTTGATGGAAATACAAGGCCCTGAAATCTGTGAATTGTCCAATTTGGCATATTGGCCATTTTGAATTTATGCAAATTAGGGCCCTTAGAGGGGGTAACTTTCGGGAAACTTTTGATATGATGTTTAGTTAGGTCCAATGAACCAGTCAAAGCAAAAAAACTTTCTGTAGCAATTTGTTCTAGGTATTTCATAATTTGACTGGACTATATCCATATTGGGTATGCTTTGTCAGTAGAGCACATGTTGTAAGACTCGATTATCACCCACAAGAAATCACCAGAATTTCTCTTCTCTAAATCTCCCTATCTCACAAGAAGATTCATAAACAAAAAGGCATGTTAGAAGTTCATAGATTTATTTTTGGAGATGTGAACTTCATCTTTTTTCTTTTTGGGAACTTGAGTGAACATTCTCCATACCTTTGCAAATGATTTTCAACTTACAACATAAATTCACAAAATATTTAGAGACAAGTTGTCTTAGACGAGTTTTACTGATTATAGGTTCACAGGGCTCGATATTGGTGCTTGCCCCGGGCAAGTAGAATTTGTAAATTATAGCTTAAGGGCAAGTGAAAAGTATATCTTACTTGCCCCACTGGACAAGTATGATGTATATATTTCGGGTTTACTTTTGAGAATGTGTGCCAGTTTTGTGGCCTGACATCCAATCTTGTCCTAGAAAATATGCTTTCACGTGCCAGCACCGTGTTCTACTTGGTCTTAAATGAAACATTATAAAACATACAATTTTTCAAGGGCAGGTAAAAGTTGGAGTAGGGCAAGTGAAATTTGATTCTTACTTGCCCTACCGGGCAAGTCGCCGCAAAAGTTAATGTTGTGCCCTGGTTCAAATATTTTTCTTGAGTAGGCTTTTGCGAGCAATATATCACCAACAAATAAACATATACAAACATAGTAACTGTATCTTACGTTATCATTTTTTATTAAATATATGAGACACTACTTTTAAGACCTTCATTATTAAGACACTTCTGGCCCCTATTGTAAACACCTTCCAACATCTTATACTGGCCAAGAACCATTGTGCGGGCCCTGAGAGGTACCCCATGTGAACACTGATAAGTGGGATCATAGGCTATTGTGTGGACTAAACTATTGGGTTAGTAATATCATAGGAATATTACAGTACTATGGAAATGTTTCAGTTAACCCTTATGCTGCTGGTGGCTAATTTAGCCACTACAAAATAATGCAAAAATCCTGAAAAATCACCGAAACCCTGGCAAATGGGTACTCATCTGAGAGTACTCAACGAGAGCTATCCAATGAGTACCAACATGACAGGGTTTAGATGGTTTTATTTGCGTTCTTGTGCATTGGACGAAAGTAGTCTTAGCATTGGAAGGGTTGAGTATAGAGACAATTGAAGTTGTTATCTCAGGCAGAGGTCTAAACTTAATGTCAGTCCCAGGACAAACCCAGGTAATAATGTCACAGGACCAGTAAAGTTACTCCTATTACAATTCCACTGGACTGATAAAACTTTACTCAAGTGAAATTAAGTGCAGGTGGCTACACTAATGTGACCTCTCATAATCTAGCAGGCCTCAACGCTACGTAACTCAAAATGTTACTGGCCCTAGTCTTCACTAGTCTTTATGAATTAAACCAAAATGTTTCTGTGAAAATGTGAACAAACACCCAGTTAGCATGCATCTACTACAATTGAATTAGCATTTAAATGATTTTGAATAAGAAATAAAAGCTAAAGAAAATGGGTTTTATTTGCGTTATAATATATATGCAAATTGCAGGACCAGTAAAAAGATCAAAGGACCAGTTAACTAAAAATATTACTGGTCCTGATGTCCATTATTCGAAAAATCAGGTCTTAACCCTTCCAATGCTGAGGCTACTTTCGTCCAAAGCACAAGGATGCAAAAGTCTTTGAAAACCATCTAAACCCTGTCATGTTGGTATTCTTTGGAAAGCTCTTGCTGAGTACTCTCTGATGAGTACCCATATGCCAGGGTTTCAGTCATTTTTCAGGTTTTTGCATCCTTTTGTATTGGTCAAATTAGTTACCAGCAGCATAAGGGTTAACCTCTGCTCAGGTAATATAACAGTATTTGATGATGCATCATTGCTATCTATACTGTTCAAAGACACTACCTTTATTCAGTTGTAGGCTTGTCCCTTTTGCATTATATCTTACTGTACTACTCTTCATAGGTTCACCATAAAGAGTACACGGTCGACAGTAAACATTTTTTGTGAATGAGTGAAAAAAGTACAGATTAATTGCTTCTAATAGAGGTCAATTAATTGATATGAAACCTACTCTTCATTGACAAATATATTCTTAGATTGCAACCACAAACATGTATTTGATTATTAAAATAAGGCTTTAAATCCTTATACGATGTCATGGGAATTGTATTGAGTTAGTCCAAAAGACACCCAGACGTCCTACTGGCTATGACTATGCTGGCCCCTTTTTAGGTAGCCTGCCTCCCAGGCCATATTTAAATGTCTCTCATTGGGGATACTGGATAGATGGCACTGCGGTGTACTAGTAGGTCAGTTGGAAATCTATTCACATTAATCTCCTTCGTGTGGCAATTGTGTGAACTAAATGGCCAACAGTAGCCCACAAGTCCCTATGTAGTATAGGTGCAGGCATTTATATAAAATAAAGTAAAATCCGGATAGAGCCTTGTATCTAGGCTACTTTTTAGGGTGCTCAAGAAATAATGGATTATCTGGGCACGTACATAAGACAAGAGACAGGTATGAAGAAGGTAAACTTTATTCACTGATTTATACTAATTAAAATGCACACCCTCGTTAATATCATAATTCATAAAACAGCTGCAGTGCTTCTCGTCTTAACAAGTGCGATGTGAACCGCTCTGCCAAAGGCAGGACACCTTCGGTAGGCTCTTTATCCAACATGTGCTATGAATGACTTCATGGAGACTCGTGATCTTGGAATACCCTACCTAGGATTGGGGTTAGGGTTAAGAATCAGGTCCAGGGTTAGGGTTCTATGAAAATTTTTAAAAATTCTAAGTGGTCAAAAAATGGTATAAATTTCCCAAATTTGACTATTTTCTTTGCTTAAAAATTTCCCTAACCCTAACCCTGGACCTGATTCCTAAACCTAACCCTAATCCTTGGTAGGGTATTCCAAGATCATGAGTTTCGATGACGTCATTCATAGCACATGTTAGATGAGGAGTCTACCACACCTGGCAGCGGCCCGAGCAGCAAGCGACTACTACCTAGCTGGAACCAGTACACACAGGAATGCAACTTAACCCTTACACTGCTGGAGGCTAATTCTACCAATACAAGATAATGCAAAAAACCTGAAAAATCACCGAAACCCTGGCAAATGGGTACTCATCTGAAAGTACTCAGTGAGAGCTTTCAGATGAGTACCAACATGACAGGGTTTAGATGGTTTTCAAAGATTTTTGCGTTCTTGTGTATTGGGCGAATGTAGCCTCAGCATTGGAAGGGTTAAGATAACCGCTGAGAACACAAACCCATCTCCAACCCTACCCTTATGAAAAAAAGGGTATATTTAAACATGATTTGTTTATAGAATGGGATTCCATTTTCAATCTTTCCAAAAGCATGACCTCTAAAATGTCACCCCCCATACAAAGGGTATATTTGCATAAGTGGACTTCCTTTATAGTCAATTGCACTAAAGATGACATAAAAAAATATCAATCCTCCTCAAAAAAAAAATATATATATATATATATATATATATATATATATATATATATATATATATATATATATATATATATATATATATATATATATTTGAACATGATTGGTAAATAGAATGGGATTAAATTTTCAATACTCCCAAAAGCATGACATCTAAAATGTCACCCTCACCAAAACAAATCCACCTATTTGCACAAAACTGGTGTTTAGAATTGAAGAGTTAACTTCAAATAACATCAATATCCCATTTTCACTTGAAAATATAGGAAATAATTGGCATAAAATAGGACTTTCTGCAACTATATCTATTACTAATCCACCAAGTTGATTTTTTTGAAAATATTGAATATAAGAATAAAGCATAAAGCCCTTTTATCAGAAAATACCAACAAAGCATAATAATGGTGGCAAAGAGCTATTGAAAACTGCACCTATACTAGTGAAATTGAAACATTATACCTGGTATATAAGATTGGGTTTATGCAATGGTTGGCTTAAAATAATGTCCACCACCGGAAATCTACTAGAACATAATGGTGTAACAGATAGGAATTTGTATGGTACCTAACCTCTAATAATGGTAACCCCCACCTGTTGTAATTAGAGAAAGACCTGCATCTTTATAATTGTGTCTACTTTGAACACCATTATATGCTATAATCTCTTAGTAGATCTATAAACATGTTAGTTTCTGCAGACCTTTTGACCCTTCCAAAGCTGCGGCTACTTTTATCCAAACCACAAGAATGCAAAGATTTTTGAAAATCATCTAAACCCTGTCATGTTGGTATTCATTGGATAGCTCTCACTGAGTACCCTCAGATGAGTACCCATGTGCTAGGGTTTCAGTCATTTTTCATTCTTTTTGCATCATTTTGTAGTACCAAAATTAACCACCATCATCACAAGGGTTAAGCGTCGTCTTATACCCCGATCCCAGAAGTACTGGTTCCAGTTCCTAGCTACAAATGTTCTACCATAAATGCAGATTGTCAAGCTAAGATGGAGTTGATTGAAAAATATGCAAATCCTACTAATCTAATAGAACCTTTGGTCATATATATGTGACTGACCATAGCACGGTCTGTCTGAGCCAGCTGTCTGAATAATAGGAGATAGAAACACAAATAGACTCATAGTAGTATCTAGCATTCATTTCAATTTACATCATGGTAAATCTGTAATCTGTATATATATATATATATTTACTCATTGTGAATAATGAATAATATATAAATATATATATATATAAATATATATATATATACATATATATATATATATATATATATATATATATATATATATATATATATATATATATATATATATATATATATACACACAGTCATTGAGAATAATGAGCCTATTTTCCTTAACCCATTCATGCCCAAGAGGTTCTTTTAAAAGTGCCGTCTGGAGGTACTTTTCTATAAACAAGCAATAATTTCAGTATTTAGACTTGCACTCTCAAAATATTTCAAAGAGCATTGTTGGATGATGGGTCCTGATGAATATCTCACCAAGTGTATTTCTAAAACCTTTGCCAGAAACATATTAGCAGAACAGTCAGGCCTCCTGGGCCATAAAGGCATGAATGAGTTAATTTAAGTTTTCTATGGTTTTTTGACCCTTTCATCTCAAAACTACTTAAGTAATCTCAAAAATTTCAGTACACAGTCAAACATGCCCAGAAAGACCACAGACAGGATGACTTAAAGGACAATTCCACCATGGATAAAATAGAGCCCCATATAGTTTCTTATGTTATTCTCTACTTAAACCCAAGTTCCCACCAGTGCCGACCTTCATACAAGAAGTATATTGCTGTTTAAACACCTCCTAACAGACACAAAATAGAGGCACTGGGGGCGGCCATTTTAGCATGTTAATAGCCTCTAAGCTGCTGGTTGGTGCAACTAAGTCATTAGCAGCTACCTTACTGCAAGAAGTTTAAGTAGAGAATACCATAAGAAAATATTTGGGCCTCTGTTTTACCCATGGTGGAATTGTCCTTTAAAAGTGCCTTCAAAGGGAAGTGGTCCTTTCTGATGGGAGATTAAAAGGTACTTTTCAGCTGAGGAAATTTTGGAGAAGTATTTAGAGACATGCTGTCTCTCTTAACAGGAGGTCCTTGGGCAGGTTTGGCTGTATATCAAATGCATTCTGCTAAGTTTTGAGAAAGCTTGTTCAGTGAAGCGTGTATTTATGAATAAACCTTGAATGACCTATTTTTTGCTTCTTTGTCAAGCCAAAAGGGGGCGCTCTAGGACAGGAGTATTCAGAGGAAACAGAACAACTGGCTTTTTCAACCCATTCCCGCTCAAAACGCCCACATGACCAGACATATACGCAAAGATTTCCTCAGAAAAAATTAGTTGACACATCAATTATAAAGACCAGTGCTGGCCAAATATTTTTCATAATTCTTCAACTCAACATACAGTACAGACATTTAATTCCTGCACCAGTCAACCGGACATCTATCAGTGCCTGGTTGTACAAACACCCATTGATAATAGGTCCAAAAAAATAAGTTCAGGCACATCAATGACCCGAGCAGCTTGCAAATCGAAGCTACTTTCAACTGTGAAGTCATCCCTATCCATGCGTCTATGACCAGGGCCCCTAAGTATAAAACTTCATGTAGTGGTTGGGAGGTGCTTGTGGTTAGGGATAGAAAGCGAGAACAATGGACTTTCAAACCACAAGCACATCGCAAGCACTACGTAGAGCTTTATACATAGAGCTCCAGGAAACTGGATGTCAATCAGGCGCGTGGACGTATATTGTGCCCGAGCTGCCCACACATTTAGTGCAGGAATTAATCGTTGGCACTGTACTTGCATACGTGTCTGATCAGTGAGCCTAAATAAGTTAACTTTGGTCCCTTTGTCACAGAGCTATCAGAGTCCCCTGGTGGGGAAGATACAGACTTCTGACAATGACAGTATTCCCCTCAAATATGCTACTTGGAAGACCAAAATCATTGCGATTTCCGCGAGGTGAGTTTCCTCTGCCTGCTCCTGAAAAACAAAGACCAGTAAAATATGTATTGATTACTGATTATAACTCTAAAATAAAATACTAGTAGTGGAGAGAGAGAGAGAGAGAGAGAGAGAGAGAGAGAGAGAGAGAGAGAGAGAGAGAGAGAGAGAGAGAGAGAGAGAGAGAGAGAGAGAGACAAAAGGCAAACCTCTTTACAATACAGGAGAGAGAATAAAATGCATGAGTTAGACAGATAGAGAGAGATTATAAATTTAACTGCTTTTCTTTTTTCTATTTTCCTGTTATCTTTTTAATGAAATCTATATTCAGAAAAAATGAAGCAAACTTTAGCAATAATTAGAAACGAACAAGCAACTTTCCTTCAAATTCCTTCTTAGAAGTATCATAAATGAAGAAGTTTCATGTTTTTGGCTCCTGTAATCTAAAATCTGGAAGCAAGATCACATGCTCTACGGGCAAATGACCATAAATGACCATTAAGGTCAATCCCTGTAATACCTACCTTGCTTCACTCCGTGAGGAGGTATATTCAAACCACATGACATTGGGTATAAGGGTGGAATCACGAATCATGAAAAACTCTGAAATAGGCCTACAATAAAATACAGTGCTGTTAGATATGGTATAATGCTGGAAAGATGACAAGAGGCACAAGAAGATCTCCAAATATCAAGATGCGAATCTGTTGAGAGGAGAGCAGTATATAATCTGAACACATTGTTTGTTCTAAGTAGTTTTGTTAAAAAAAATATTTAACACTCAAGCAACTTCTGGTAACTTAATGGTGTACTGAAGTTTGGTGGCCTTATAATATTTATGATGGCCCAGGATTATGTACTTTGAATGCGATAAATATGCAAATTTTTCGTTAAACTGTTAATATTGTAGCGGAATGGATCCCTGGCCGAAGGGATGATCCGACTGACAAACAGAATCACCTTACTTAAATAAAAGGTTTCTTAGTTCTCTCTTGAAATGAAATAAAGCTCAGTTGGGTTTTCTGACTCTTACAATAACGCTTAGCGAAGGTTGGGGATGGATGTGGTGTTGAAGAGAAGACGGGACGAGCAAGTATAAATCAACAATACAGTTTAATCATCACAGTACAATATACATACCACCGCACTCGTTCTCTATACAGCAGCACCAACACAATAAGTCCACTCTATGTAAATGACCATCTCAACATCACAAGTCCACAAAAAGTTTTTGATCTCTCTAATCTCTGGTCTCAATGTCTGGTAAATCCGGATGTAAATACACACTCTGCTCAGCTACAGTTCTTCTCTATGCTGTCATCATAATCCTCTCTATATACACACAATAATCCCTGAACAGCTTCAGTCTCTTTCTGGCTACTTGACCTCGTAATCGTTACTCTCTGGGTAGTCTAAATCCAGCTCTCAAGCACCTTAATCCGTCTGTAAACACCTCTGTCGTTAACTCTACTTCTACTCTACTCTAACTCTAATCTAAGACTTCTCACTTCAACAACCTATTCTAGACTGACGTGATTCGAATCTAACCTAGTTTCCCGCCCTTCCTTCCAATCGCACGCGCGGTACATCAATCGTTGAGGCCGCACGAGCGCTACGTCACAGAGCACTCGAAATAACTAGATACTTTGTAGCACGTCTAAATGCTAGGCTCTGCGAAGGCGGAGACCCAGCTTACAATAATAGAAGTGACGGAACATGACCTGTTTCTTAGCCCTGGGGTCATTCCGTCACACAGCCCCCGACTTGCTCTGAATCGTCCTCGATTCTTAAATTTCAAAAATTTCCAAAAAGGGAACTCTAAACGTAACTCGAACGTTAACAAAACAATTCTCTCGAACAAGTTCTAAACTCGTCTGTTATGAACAGACTAACCCAGTGACACACAGGTCACTAAACACAGTATAGGAATACTAACTTCTAATGTACACAATTCCCGAGAGTGGACAAGTCCTGGACTTCCGGTCCAACTCTCCCAATTATCGCTCACTTTGTTTACTTTCAATATCGCTCAGCGAAATACTCTTAACTCTCGAAATCTACATAAACACGAACTCTGCACTGGAGCGGAATACTTAAAAAGAACTACCATAACTACTAATTAAAAGTAAACGCATCTCTATTACCTAAACGTTAAACGTTAATTCTTAAAATACTCGACTTATATAAACTCTATGACTAGAAAAATAGCACTCTGAGTTAACTCTAAGAACAATAAAACGTTGATAAAACATGGCAAGATAAAAACAATCAAAATCATGCAATACAGTGGTTTACTCACGTTACGGCTACCAGCTGTTGTGTCGCTAAGGTCTCAAAATTGTTCGCTTATTTTAAGTTCACTAAAAATGTGAACGACTCCGACACACCAGCATAGTCCAAAATCTCTCAAGTGTCACTTCGTTAAAACTTCTCCTTGGTCGCCGATTTCTTCCTGGGACGTCATGGATGGTACACAGGTCCGGTAGTTCGTAGAGTAGTCAATAATAATCCAATAATTAGGCACAAAAATCGTCGTGACTTGTTAATCCGTCGCCACAGACGATGGACGTAGTAAGTTGGCACTTCGGGTAATTATCCATGGAAGAGACACAAATCCTCGTGACTGGGTAATCCAGCGCCACAGAGGATGGACGGAAATAGGTTGTATCAGGAAGGGCAGGCAGGTCGAAGGTTCGACCGCTGCTGCTGGGTACTCCAGCGCCAGGAAATAAAAGTAGACGTCTCATGATGATCACAATAAAAATAATAAATAAATAAATAATGGTTCGCTCAGGCGTAAGATAAATTGGTTCGCTTAATGCGTGAGATCGAGGTTGTCTGTTCTTTCTTGCCCCAAGTTTCTTCACTTAAGCATCCGAGTCGGGCATGGGTTCCGAGTCGGAGAAGGGGTCCGAATCGGAGATAAGGATGATCCCGTCAGCCGCATCCCGGTCTGCCATCTGCTGTCGTCGCATCCCCTCCAACACCCCCCGATCAAAGGCCTTCCTCTCGAGGTCCATTCGGATTTCATCGATGCGCGCCCTGGTGAATTTCTCCATGTATGTCATCAGTTCATCAGGGCTGGTTCTCACGATGGGGCTCAACACGTTGGCATCGAAGGTGAGACGACGAGACTGCTCGACAACTTGTCCTCGCTGGACTGCTCTGATGTCGTAGGCTACCGCCAGGGTTCGCCTCACTTCAACTTGGTCTGTTTCTCGGTCTTCTACTGGTGGGAATCGGGCCATGGTCGCTTCACTCCCCACCATCGTTCGCGGTCTCGAAGTTCGGCCTCCGCTCAGTTCGTTCCACTGTAGTTTTAGGTCTTCCAGGCTTGTCGTCAGGGCGTCTATTTCTTCCTGCTTTCCGGCTGACTGCTCCTGGACAAGTCGGATTTCATTCTCCGCCGCCGTCAGCTGCCGATCTCGACGTTCTATCTGGTGCTGCATATGGTCGATCTCTAATCGGCAACTCTGCACCAGTTCTTGCGCTTCTTTGGCCTCTAGTCGGATCTCCGTCACCTGCTTCTGTAGAGTCAGCCTCTCTTGGTCTTGGCAGTGGGCAGCCTGCATGGCTACCTTCGTGGCCTCTTTGTTGGTGTGCTTCTCTAACCGGAGATCTTCTAGCGCCGTCTCGCAACACTCTCTGTAGTTCGCAGCATCCTGTTCTGCTGCCTTCAAGCGAACGTCAAGCTGTCTCTTGACTTCTTCAGCTTCTTCCATGCTGAGCAGGGTTTCGGCCAGCATCTTTTCGGTGGTCTCTTTCTTTCTCTTGTAGTTCTCTGTTGCCTTCGCTGTCTCTGCGCCAGCCCACTCTGCCATTTCATGTCGGATGCTGGTCACTTTCCGGCGTAGCTGCTGGATGGTTCGCCCATCGTCTCGTCGACCCGCCACGGCCCTCTGCTCGGACTGGTGGGCTAGCAGGAGCGAGTCTTTCTGGGCTCGACACCTGTCGCTCAGCTCTCTGTACTGCCGCTCTAACTCGGTCTCGTGTAGCGCCATCAGGTCGATTTTCTGCTCCATCTCGGCTTTCGTCTTCAGCGATACCTTGTGGCTTTCTTCGAGGGCACTGTACTTTTCCCTCCAGAGGTCCTCCACATCTTGCATGGACTGTAAAAGTTCTGTTTCGACGCTCTGGATTCGCTGTGCCAGCTCGTCCCGCTCTGCCTCGGCCTTCCTCGCCCTGTCTGTATTAGCTTCATACCGCACGTGAGCCGGTTGCACTCCACGGGGATGGTCGTCTCGAGGGTAGCCTCCCGCCGCTCCGGGCTCGCTACCTTGGTGCCAGTTATCGCCTCCCCCATAGCTGCGCCTGTCAGTATCTCGCCTGCTTTCTTCTCGGGAGTTTCTGCGGGTGCGAGGTGGTGAGGGTGTCCTCGTTCGCTTCCTTGGTGGTGGAGTCTCGCCTTCCCATCTTCTCGCCTCCATGCGATACATCGCACTCGCCGAAGTAGGCCGCACCATCGGATCGAACGGCGTCGCTCCCCTCTCTGTTTGCTGGTATCTCTCCTCGTCGATCTCAAGACGTCGGGCAGGAAAATCCGGGTCGTCGACGGCGCTAAACGGGTGCTCCGATGGGTAGAATGGAGCCCCAGGCACGATGTGTCCGTCTTCGACTGCATAATACCCCTTCTTCCACTTGACTTGTATGCACTCGAGTTCTTCGGCGTGATGTTTCATGTAGTGCATCTTCATCTCGGTAAAGTTGCAGTCTACGTAGGTGCACCGTCCGCCATGTCCCGTTCCCTTGTAGCTCAGGCACCTCCACGCGTGTATTCCCCTTCCATCGTGCAAGTCTAGGTTGTGTCGGCCCATATCTCGAAAATTCCTCTTGCAGATGCCGCAGTATCCCTCTTCTCGAAGCGAGTGTGTCGGCTGCATGCTCATGTTGCTTTCTTTTGTATCGGATGACTTGTTGACAATGGGATTAGCGGCGATTAATTCGTGATCTGTTTGGTTCGCTCAGGCGTGAGATGAAGAATGGCGTCTTTCCGCTAACTGGGTCAATCTGGTGATGCGGTTCCGGGGGTGTGGCACCCCTTGGAGACATCTGATTGGTTCTCAGGTGACCTCTGCGACACTTGTTGTTTCTCGGACTCTTTCGCCGCCGCCATCCTCCACCATCACCGCCGAAATATCTCAAGTCTCCCCGTTCTCCAGCCTCCACGTTCCCGCATTCTATTCAGTTACTGCTTGACTGCTTGCCATCAGCTCGGTTGGTTTCTATTTCGCCGCGCGGAGATTATTTCTGTACTTTCGCCCACGGCAAATTCCTCGCTTCGCCAACTAGGTCAAACTCAGCTACTGCCGTGACGTCATGCGGGGACTCCCTCTCACGTGCGGGGAAACCCCTTGGTCTCCAGATGGGACTTCTCACTCGACTCGCCAACACTCGACGCAGCAACAGGCACAGTTCGCCGCCCTCCACAGTCTCCATTCTCCTGCAGTTTCTAACGCCAGAGCGAATCTTCTTCTCTTCTCCAGCAACTTTCTAACGCCAGAGCGATTCTTCTTCTCTTCTCCAGCGATTTCCTACGCCAGAGCGAATCTTCTTCTCTTCTCCAGCAACTTCCCAACGCCAGAGCGATTCTTCTTCTCTTCTCCAGCGATTTCCTACGCCAGAGCGAATCTTCTTCTCTTCTCCAGCAACTTTCTAACGCCAGAGCGATTCTTCTTCTCTTCTCCAGCGATTTCCTACGCCAGAGCGATTCTTCTTCTCTTCAGTTTTCACACTTCAGAAATTTCTTTTGTCTTCACTTTTCTTGGTGGTCTGGATGATGCCTTCACCCTACTCCCCCTCTTCTTTTACGCTACAATCTCCTGATTGTTCTGGGATTTTTCTTCCGGATGCCTTCCTTTCTCGTTTCCATGGCAACCATTTCTCCCCAGGTGTCATCTTAAGGACTTTCTGTCGGACATTTTCTCTCCATCGTCTCTTCCTGCTGGTACTCAGGCGGCGGGTCACCTCCCCAAGTGGTCGAAATCACCATTCTTGAATATAAAGTTGTCTCAGGGGTGCATGCGTTAATTTCGGATTTGGTCATTTAATTGGCGTTCTTCTCACTCTTCAAAATGACTCCTCCTCCAGCTAGACGAATATTCTTCAGTCCTCACGGTGTATTAGCTTTTGAGTTGATGTCAGCATGATCCAGGGTTGTAGGAGTTATCCTTGTTGCTGGCTAGTCTTGCCATTTCCCCTGCTACCAGCCGGCACAGCATATACACGCGTATTTCGTAGCTCGAACTTCAGTGTCTTGTCTTTCTCTATCCTTCACACTTCCATACGATCTCTCTCTGCCTTAGACCACCTGGTTTTCTTCCCTCTCTATTCACACCCATAGCGCTGCGGAGCTCTTCTTTCTCTCCGCCCCGAGGTTCTCTGGGAATTTTCTTTCTCTGGTCTCACGTCGGGTTGGTCATCACCACTTTCGGAGTCTACCGATGTCGGAATCTCGTGTTCCCTCGGCTCGTCCTCAGCTCCATCGGTGCTAGACCAATCCCCGGGCTTGACAAAGGTTATCAGCCTCTCTCCATTGACCACTGTTCTCTTTCCTTTCTTGTCTTCTATTCGGTACGTCACGTCGGCCATCACGTCGATCACGGTATAGGGTCCCTTGCACTTGTGTTCAAACTTGGCAGCTCTACCCTGTCTTCTAACCTTGGTGATCAGCCAGACTAAGTCTCCCACGTCTCTCCGGTGGCCCATTGCCCCCCGATCATGCTGCAGTTTCTGTCGTCGCATTGCTTGACCGGTGACTTCTCTGGCCCGTCGGTGGACTTTAGCCAATTTCTCTCGGAGGTCCCAGGTGTGCTCCAGCTCGTCCTGCTCCACCAGGCTGGTGGGCAACTCGGACATGGTGAGTGCCAAGGGGACGGTCATCTCTCTTCCAAACAGCATCATGTGTGGTGTCTGTTGAGTGGTCTCATGCACACTGGATCTGTAAGCCATCAGGGTGAGGGGTAGGATTTTATCCCAGTTGTCGTGTTCTTCTCCTATCAGGCTTCTGATCATGGCTCCCATCGTACGGTTGAACCTCTCCACCATTCCGTTTCCCTCAGGGTGATAGGCAGTTGTTCTTGTCTTGCGTATTCCCAGTAATCTGCACACCTCTTGGAACAGCGTACTCTCGAAGTTTCTTCCCTGATCGCTGTGGATGGAGACAGGGGTACCATATCTGCTGACGAAGTCATTCACCAGGGCCTCGGCTACCGTCTCGGCTGTCTCGTCCGGCAAGGCATAGGCTTCTACCCACTTGGTAAAATAACAAGTGATGACTAGGATCTTCGAGTTCCCTCTGGCTGTCTCAGGCAGCGGTCCATACATGTCTATGGCGATTCTCTCAAAGGGCGTCCCCGATCTCACAATGGTCATAGGATTCTTCCTGGTCCTGCCTCCCGGTCCCTTGGCTCTGACGCAGACCCCGCACTGGGCCAGCCAACTCCTGACGTCAGCTCGCATGTCATACCAGAAGTACTTCTCATGTAGACGTGCCACTGTTCGCTTCACTCCCAGATGAGCTGTCCACCTCTCACCGTGGGCTTGCTGTAGGAACTCTTTCCGCTTGCTCCTTGGAACCAGCACTTGAGTGTGAACTTTCGCTCCGTCGGAACTCTCCCACTTTCTGTAGATGACACCTTCTCTCATCTTCAGGCGTTGCCATTCTCCCCAGTAGGACTTGGTGGCCAAGCTGTGTTCGGATATCTCATTCCATCTGGGTCTCTCTTCCCCCCTGGCCAGCCTAGTCCAGATTGGCGCGATGTCGGGGTCTTCTTTCTGCAATTCCCTCCACTCAGCATTCGTCCACAGCGGCTGTATAGTGACCGCTGCCACCCTGTGGTTTTCCTCTGGACGAAGGCAGGTGATGTTCTCTTCCACCTCTTCAGGCGATTCACTCTCTGTACTCTTGATTTCGGGGTCACCACTGTCGGAGCTTCTCCCCCTCTCTGGTTGTTCGTTTGGCCGTCTGCTCAAGCCGTCGGCGTTACCGTGACTCCTGCCAGCTCTGTGCACAATTTCCTTGTTGAACTCTGCCAGGGTATTCTGCCACCTGGCCCACATTCCCGTGGCGTCTTTGAAGGTTTGCAACCACCTCAAGGCGGCGTGATCTGTGCGTAGCTTGAACTTTCTTCCTATCAGGTAGTGCCGGAAATACCTGCAGTATAAGACCACCGCCAACAGCTCTCTCTTTGTCACGCTGTAGTTCCTCTCCGACTTGCTCAGCCCCCGACTTGCATATGCTATGGGTCTCTCTACGCCGTCTTGCACCTGCGACAATACCGCCCCGATTCCTGTGGCACTGGCGTCGGTATCTAAGATGAAGTCTTCCTCACTGCTAGGGTAGGCTAGGATGGGGGCCTCCACCAATTTCTTCCGCAGTGTCTCGAAGGCAACCTGGCATTCGGTGGTCCACAAGAAGGGTCTGTTCTTCTCCGTCAGCCTATGCAGGGGACGGGCAATTGTCCCGAAATTCTGTACAAACCTCCTGTAGTACGATGCAGTCCCCAGGAAGCTGCGTACCTCTGTCTGCGTGGTGGGCACTGGCCACTCTCTCACTGTCTCGATCTTCTCAGGGTCCGTCATGACTCCCTCCTCCGTCACCACGTGCCCCAGGTAATGTACTCTCTTCTGGAATAAGCGACACTTGCTGGGCTTGAGCTTCATTCCTGCCTGTCCTATTCTGCTCAGGATCGCATCCAGGCGGTCCAGGGTCTGCTGCTCTGTTTTCCCGAAGATGATGACGTCATCCAGGTAGATGAGGCAGGTTTCCCACTGTAATCCCGACAGCACTGTTTCCATCAGCCGCTCGAAAGTACCGGGTGCTGTACTCAAGCCAAAGGGCATGACTTTCCAGGAATACAACCCCCCGCTGGTGATAAACGCGGACTTCTCTTGTGCACTCTTGGACATTCCCACCTGCCAGTAGCCGCTGGCCAGGTCAAGGGTACAAAACCACTTGCTTCCTCCCAAGGCGTCTAGTGAATCGTCGATTCTGGGTAAGGGGTAGGCGTCCTGGATGGTGTGGCTGTTCAGACGTCGGTAGTCTACGCACAGACGGGTCGTATTGTCTTTCTTTTTCACCATCACCACTGGTGCCGCCCATGGGCTCGCCGACGGCTCTATCAGGTCCCTCTTCAGCAGGTCGTCCACTATTTCCTTGGCTTCTGTTTGTTTCCAAAACGGGAACCTTCTGGCCGGCTGTCGCAATGGTCGCAGGTCTGGGGGTGTCCTGATCTCGTGCTGGACCAAATGCGTCCGCCCCAGGTCGTCTGGCCCACTAGCAAAAGCACTCTGGTGTTTGGTCAGCAGCTCCGCCAGTTTCTTCTTCCCTCCCGACGACAGGTTTTCACTCCCCTCTTTACACAATGGCCGCAGGAAGTCGGGCATCTTTTCTGTACATCTTTTCTGCTCTGGTTCTTTCTTGGTTTCCACGGGGACGGGTGGCTCTCCGGCCACCGGGGTCACTACTCCTGCTGGCGTGCCCTTGTAGATCGTGACAGGTTCGCTGGTGGTATTGAGGAGTCGGATGGGTATATAATCTTTGCCCACATCCACCAGTGCTTTCCCCACCATAACGCCCCTCTGTCCCATCTTCCCCTTCGAACTAGGTTCCACCAATCCTGATCCTCTCACTCTCTCCAATTCTTTCGTGCGGCCGCAGATATACCCCGTGGTCAGGATTTCCTTTCGGGGGGGTATCACCACTGTTCTGTCCGCCAGCACCTTGCAACACTTCGACAGCCCTGATATTCTCTGGCTGATGTAGGGGACTGTTTTTCCTCCCTCGAACTCGACTTGTTGAGTATGATGGTTCACCATGATTCCGCCCGCTCTCTGTAGTCCTATACCTAACACGACGTCATCGGCTATCTCGGCGATCATGAAGTGTCCTACCAATATCGTTCCACACAAATCCACTTCTAGTTCCACTTCTCCCCGAACTGTCACTGGTGATTTGTCGATGGAGACTAGCCTCTCTCTGCACTCTCTCAGGGCTAGGTCGTTTCTATTCGGGTGGTTCAGGTAGACCTCGGGCGAGATAATCGACTTCGTGGCGCCGGTATCCAACAAGCATTCGTACTCTTTTCCTCCTATCTTTCCAATCATGTAGGGGCTCCCCTCATCTTCCCCGTCGAAGTGTATTTTCTTGGGCGTCTGTTCTACTCCTCCTGTGCCGGCCCTCCTGCCCCGGGGGCGGCACTCGGTCCGTTTCCCGAACCGGTCTTGTTGGGACAGTCTCTCGCCATGTGACCTGGCTGTCGGCAGCTATAGCACAGGAACGGCCTCTGTGGTCCTCCAGCGCCCTCCCATCTTCTGGGCTGCAACTTCAGGACGAGTTCTTCCAGGGCCTCTAATTTCGCTTGGATGGTGTTATCTG